>NC_069446.1:20809583-20828499 GCF_026875155.1 Cherax quadricarinatus | reverse complement strand
AAAAAAATTAAAAATTTCAATTAATAAAAGGGGTTTTTAAAAAAACCCCTACAGTCTTCAAGCTGGCACGGGAAACAAGAAAACCTAAATTGTTCCTACCAGCCGGCTGTGGCCGTACTTGTTGCGGCAGCCAGCGCACACCCTGTTTGATCAGCTCTGATCCCCAGAGGCCTGGTCACAGACCGGCGGGGGGCGTTGACCCCCGGAACTCTCTCCAGGTAAACTCCAGGTAAGTGACTTTAACCTTGGAACGATTGTTGGTGCTGGACAGGGTGTTTTAAGTATCTCAGGAACCTCTGATCTTCTGGGATATTCAGTCACAACAGTCTCTAGAGATTAGAGACAATGGTGTGAAAAACATAAAACATACAGCGAGTCTCAGTTCTGTGGGCGAAAACGCAGTGTTAATGAGAGAGGTCAGAGGGGAATGGCTACACTGGTTTAAGTTAACACGAAGGCCACAGTAAATCAGATAATCACACGTTACAACAGAAGAGAATCTCTGAATGCACAAGACATCGAACCTTGAAGTGAATGGGCTTCAGCAGACCACACCGGGATACCCTCCTTTCGCCTAAGAACAGGAGACAGGTTACAGCGGCCACAGGCTCATCAAAACTGGACAATTGAAGATTGGAAAAACTTCGCCTTGTCTGACGAAAAACGATTTCTGCTGCGACATGAAGAATTTGGCGTAAACCTTTTAGATGTTGTGGCACGGGAGATGTTAACCTGATAGCATCAGACAGGAACTAAGTGATGCTATGTTAACATTGACCAAAATCTCTAAGGAATTTTTCCAGGACCTTGCTGAATCCATGCCACGAAGAATTAAGGCTGTTCTGGAGGAAGAGCAGAGCCTAGCAGGGTGTAGCTAATAAAGTGGCTCCTGAGCGTATGTGATACATTCATATATCGCTATGGCTACAATGGGATTCAGAACGTCACAGGCTTGCCATCTACTTTCCTTATTTTCTCTCCCCTAACCCCTCCAAACCATGTATGACTCCGTCTCTCTCTACCTTGCCTCCCTGAACCCCAGGTCCTTCACACTGTGTGTCTCACTTAAGCGGTTTACGCTTCGGGATTATTTCTGGTCTCGTGATAAACGTTACCCATAAAGGCCACATCTCCTCCATCTGGTACTTGGTGATAACAGAGACCAGCTGGTACTGGACGAGACCAACTGGTGGTGAACATGACCAAGTGGACTGGGTAGAAAAACTACACTAAACAAGGCCAGCTTTTTCTTGACCAACTATTTGGGTAGGAATAAAAGGGAAAACCGATAGGGGGAAGGCACGAAAAAAAATTAGATGGAAGGAAATGTAAAATACAGCAAAATAAACATAGCTTAGTTTTTTCTGTAAATGCCGAAGAACTCAGTGCCCAATGCTGCCCCCATCAACATTTTCATTTTCGACTTTTCCTCAGACTTGAGCTTCAGCCAGACCTGATTTAGCTGAGCGAAACATGCTAGAAAGAGCTTATTCAACCCGCTTTTAAGGTCACTTCTTGATTCAGTCCCCAGCTTTTTATTCCCTTTTTAAAAAACCCAAAAAAAACCATCCAACTTATTTACCTATGTAGGCTTCACTACTACATCAACAAAACACCCCCTTCTTCCTCCGTCCTCCTTTTTAGTTAAAAAAAAAAAATTTCATCTTTTTTCCATTACATCCGATCAAAAAACCCTTGATACTCATAAACTTTACTTCTCTATATTCTTAAAAAAATTATCCTTTTTTTCCCAGAATAAAAGGAAACTTTGAATAAAACCCCGTTCAAGTTGCAGAAATATGCTCCTATTGAGAAAATGTTTCGCTAGTTTCGAAGTCCTCAAATAATTTTCGTTTTTTGCTAAGGGAATACAAATACCGACAAGTAGATGAGGAAAACCACGAGAAGACGTTTTTTTTTTTTTTGGGGAACTTTCGCCTGACAGAAAGGGTTCTTCAGTCGAATCCGAAGGGCGGGGAGGTAGGACGTAAAATGAATCACCGTTGAAGACGTAATTTTGACGTGACCTCAAAACTACGTCTTTTTATGGTTTTGGTTTTTTTTTTTTTTTGAAACCAACTTGCCAACCCAATTACTTAAAACGAGATCCAAAGGGGCTCGGACCTGGTATCAAGGGAAAATTTTTTAAAACCCCATGAACAAAACCACGGGTTTAGAATTGAACCCTGGAAACCCCACTTATTCTCACTATGAAAAACTTTCTCGTAAACATGGGTACCACCAACCTAATTTCACTACCTTCCCTTACACACACATAAGCTCCAAAAAAAACAAAAAAAACCCCCCCCTTTAAACCCCCCCAAAAGGAGACCACTCCTTTGTCCCACCTCAGAGCCCCCGAAAAGGAACCCCCAAGTGGGTTCCAAAACCTTCTGTAAACTTTTTTCCAGGAGCCCATAAACCAGCTTTTTTTTCCTACACTTCGTCCAATGAATCTAGCCCCCAAAACGCTTTTATCCTCTTACCCCCCTTAACCCCCTCATTCCCCAAAAAATGTCCAGATAATCCATTAAAAAATTTACATTATAGCCCTTCCAACATCCCAGGCACTCCCCTTTACATCTGTAGTAAACCCCTTAAAAACGGCAAACGACCCCCCCCCCAACAGCTGAAAACCCCACCCATCCATATCTTACCCCCTCCAAGGAGGTACAAAAAAAGACCACAGAACGCGTTTCAACATCGCCAAAAAAATGAAAAAAGCCTCTTCCACAAACCCAACTACGAACACCCCCTTTGGGAAGCCAAAATCCCCCTGATAAAACAAACACTAATTTCTCTTACCTAGCCGGTATCCGAAGCTTACTAAAATTTTTTCCCAAATCCCCCCCAATCTACTTTGGGAAACACGGTACCCCTTGCTAATTCCCTGACCTTTCACTCCCCTCACCAACCTTTTCACTTGATTTACCCCCTGTTGCACTGTAATAAAAAACTCAACTTTTTCCCCAAAAACCTATTCCTTCCCCTCCCCCATTTAGGGCCCCTCCCCAAAAACCTTTTCCCTACTTTACGCCCCCCCCCCCCTTCCCTCATATACCTCCACTTAAATTTATACACCATTACTCTCAGTCCTAAAAAAACAAACCTAATCCCCCTCTTCGAACATCCTCAAAACTACCTCCTTACTAACCATCCCCCCCCAAATCCCCACACAAACTTCGCACCCTCCCTGCTTTTCTACAAATTCGAACCTCAAAGGGGAAAAACCTCTGCCCCCCCATCCCTTGCTAAACAAGTGAATTTACCACCAAAACCCCTCGATGAAATGCTAAGTCCCCTCGCATTTAAAAACCTCCTAGTCTATTTAAAACCTACCCGTGCAGACTCCAAATTTCCCCTTCTGCATGCTGCACTTCCGCCTATACCAATCCCCATGCCCTGATTTTGTCAACGACTGTCCATCAAACCCCATCCCCAAGCCCCCCCCCCACCCAAATTCCCTACCCTAGTAACCTTGTTTCACCGTTTAAACCCTTTCCCCGGTATTCTAACCAAAAACTGAATCACCCCACCCACCCCTTAACTCATCCTTACCCCGTAGCAAAACAGTAGTATCTCCCCATCCCCAACGTCCCCCCTTTTGCATCCCCCTTCCATCTCCGTTTGTCCATCACCCCCCTCAACAGACTCATAAAAAGGATTCGCACACACGAAAAAACAGCGTGACATGGGCCCGCCTGCCTCAAGCCTCTCTCCATCGGACACTTCCCCCCCAACCCTCCCATTACCGTACCCTTAACCTCTGCTCACATACAGGGTGTTCACCCACCTCATGCCCCCTCCCGAAACCCCAACCTCTCTAAGAAAACCCTAAGAAATCCCCTGCCCACGCAATCAATTTGCATTCCCCAATCTAAACCATTTTCCCCCCCCCTTACATCTCTTAGAAAATCCCAAATCAACCCTGTCCATCCCTACCTTTTCCCCGGAATTTCCCCAACTGCCCCCTATGTAACCAAAACCCAACCTTTTTCCTCATTCGTTTCCAAAACCTTAAAAAAAAATCTTGTAACGACACTTAACGAAATCGCACGGAAAACATTCAAAACTCGGCATTCCTTCTTTTTGGGGCAAAAAACCGTGACCCCTTTCTTTGCGATTTCCCCCCCCCCCACTTTAAAAAATAAACCCCCCCCAAAAATGCTGTAACCCCCCAATGACACCTATAAAAATCTTTTGGGATGCCACATGCCGGGGGTTTACCCTGGCCAACCCCAAAAAATGCCTCCTCCACCCCCCTACCCAATAAAACCCCGATTCTGTCCTTTTTTTTCCTTTAAACCCTATTTAAAACCCCCTTTTCCCCAAAAAACCCCCCCCCCTCCCCCCCCAAAACCCCCCCTTCTCCCCAAAAAAAAATCGTAAAAAAAAAACCGGGGGGCCCCCTCCCAAAACCCACCCCCCCCCCGCCTCATTAAAACCCCCTTTTCCCGCCTTCCCCCTTAAAAACCCCCAAAACCCCATCCATCCCCCCTTAAAAAATCCCCAACCCCCCAACTCGTTGGCCCCTTTTTTTTTGTAATTTAAAATTTCCCCCAAAATTCCATGCCTCACCCCCCCCCCCTTTTCCCCCCTTAAAATTTAAATCGATTTTTTTTTTTAATCCCACCCCCCCCCCCTTTCCCCCCAAAAAATTCATTTCAATTCCCCAAACCCCCCCCCAAAACCCCTTTAACCCCTTTCCCCCAAAAAGGGCCCCTTTTAACCCGGGGGGCCCCCTCGCCCCGAGTCTTTAACCAAAGGGGGGAAAAAATATATTATTAAAAAAAACCAGACAGAAAAACCCACTCGGTTATCTAACCCATGCCCCGCCACATAAACCCTTTTCTGCCCCAATCCCCCCAAAAAATTGCTCCCCTTTTCCCCACCCCAATTTCCCCTTAACATCGCAAAAACCCCCGGCCCCAAAACCAAAACCCCCCCCCCTTTAAACCCATAATTCCCAAGGACAAATTTTTTCCCCCCCCCCGGATAAACCTTCAAGGGGTTTAAAGCTCCGTACAAAATCCATTCATCAGCGTTTTAGGGGCCCTGGGCCCCACAAAAAAAACCTCCCGGCCCCCAAAACCCCCCAACCCCCAAACCCCCCCCCCCCCCTCCCCCAACCCTAGGGGTGGTTTTTGCCCGGGGACATTTTTCCCCCAAAAAATTAAAAATAAAATTAAAACCCAAATCCCTCCAACCATGGTTTTGTCCTGCAAAAAAAAAATCTTCAAATCCCTAAAAATTAAACCCTCCCTTTTCCCGGGAAAAGGGACTTTGAAAGCCCCGAATTTTTTAAGTGGGGGGACCCCCGGGGAAAGGTTAGGGCTCCTTTCATACTGGTTTTTTTTTCCCCCGTTCCGCCCCCCCAAAAAACCCCCCCTCCCTTCCCCCTGCTTTTGCCCCCCCCCCCCCGATTTTTTAAGCGTCTTTTCCAGGGGGTGGGGTGGGATTCTCCGCCCAGCCCCGGGGGTGTTTTGCGGGGGGTTTTCCCTTTTTCGGGGGGCCCCCCGGGGGTTTACCCCAGTTCCTTTTTAACCCACTCAACTTTTACCTGCGCCCCCCCAAAAACCTGAAACAAATTTTAAACCCGCCCCCCTTAAGGCCCCCCAAAACCCCCTGTGCCAACCTAACCTTCCCATTTCCCCCCCCCCCCCCCGTTTATGGAGGGAACAACTCTCCAAACCCCCGCTCTGGACCCCCCTATACCTTCCCCTTTTCCCCTTCCTATGGTCCCCCCAAACCCACAAATTCTCCCCCCTACCCTTTCCCCGGGGTTGGCCTTTTTTTTACACCTAACCTCCTTTCCCTGCCCCCCATTACCCTTTTTTCCATGGTTTTCCGTTCTTGAGGTTTTGGCCCCTTTGGGTACGGGAAGGCCCCGGTCCCCCAAACCCCCCCCTTCCCCGTGGGGTGTTTTCCCGTCTTGGGGGGGGCGGGTTCCTAAAATTTCCTTCCTTCCCCTTTTTCCCCCCGCCAACTTCCCAAACGAATTTCCCCTTTTTTTTTGGGAGGTGGGAAATTTAGCCCCGCCCCGGCCCTTACAACCATTTTTCCCCCCACTCTTCTTGGGGGGGCCAAACATTCCCTTTTTCGGGGAAATTTATCGGGGGTTTAAAACTTATCCCTTTAATGCTCATAATTCCCGGCATGGCCGACTTCAAATTTTTCCACCCCCTCGTCGAGAAACCCGTGGAACCCTCCTTTTTCCCCCCCCGGCGAAACCGGGGGGATTGATTTACCACTTCTGCTGCTTCCTCTGTATTCGACCGAGGAAGCCTACTGTGTAGGCGAATTGTTTCGGAATAAAGATACCTAACTGTTGCATATGTCTTACTTCAGTTGAAATACAAACGTGACTTAAATAATGAAGACTACAGAAATAGTGAAGAGGTAGATATTGCGGCAATCAGTCCCTAAGTCCTTCAGCTTAGGTAAGTGTTCAGATCCAAAGCTTCAGAGCTATGAAGCTGAACTACTTCATCAAGAATGAGAGACTGATCTTCTCATGTGCACCTCTCCACTATATCTGTTGTCCCCAGTATTCAAGTCACATTCATATTTCGACTGCAGAGGCCTGCTGAACAGGCTCAACGTCTCAGTAATAAAGATAAATTGTTGCCCATGTGTCTTCCGCAGAAACGTCTTTTCGTCATTATTTTCGACATCCAATCTCCCTTTATCCACACAATGAATAAATGAATCAACTATTCCAGTACTTCCTGGTAACGTACCTTCACCTTAGTCCCATCAATCTCTGTTGCTTTTATCACTTTCCAACTGGTTGCTGCCTCAGCCAACTGGTTTATAATTACTACATATATTTTACTCGTAATTAATGTCACTTCAGCTCGAACGAAACAAGAGCTAGAGGATATTTTAGCTAGCGCTGTCAGTAAATGCCATTTCCGATGAAAATCTGGATGAACTGTTAGATACTTCTGTCAGTAACTGTCAGCTCACGTGAAACAAGAGCTGATGTGTAAGACATGTGCAATACCTGGAAAATTTTATTGGAGAAAGGTTTCGCCTTCTCATCAGGCTTTTATTTTCAATCTAATTCTGAGACATGAGGACAGAGACTATTTTAGTGGAGCCAGTGAAAAAAGTGGTGAGGTTCATCAGTTGAAGGCCACGTTACAAGTAGGCGGAACACACTAGTGGAAGTAAGTCATGCCCATAATGTGGACCAGACTTAGGCAATGGAGTTGTATAAGGTATCCTTTCTAAGATGCTCCATAGTAAATCTAACACTTGGAAGCCTAGTGTTGATATCTTCTACACCTTCACTGCTAACATCTACCGGCCCACCTAATGGTTCATAACCTACTTTCGTTAGCCACTGGTGGGTCCCGCCCACCTGTGACGATACCTTGGCAATTAATGCTGACAAGCGATTTATAAAAAAAGTTAGCAAACACTAGGACGTATCAAAAACGTTTTGATCGCTGGATCGTAACGTTTTCTAATAAATATGTCCTAGTGTTTGTTTACGAGTCCTTTTGTTAAACAGATACCTTCAGCTACTGCCTCTCTACACTGCTTTCATCGGTTCCAGTAAAAGTCTCCCTTGTCATGCCTCAGTATTAGATTGATGTGACTCATATTACAAACCTTAGATCAAATGAAACAAAAACCGTGGACTTGGATAGTAACTGTTAGCTCGAATGACGTAATATCTGCTCTGTTAATCTGCACTTGAAGCATTTTCCACTGACCTCAACTGGGAATTGTAACAGAAACGTCAACTTGGCTAAAACAATTCCCTTCACGCTTTTACAGTTTTCCTGCCTTTGACCTAGTTTGACAGGTGGAATTCATTTACTGTTTAAAGTACGAATACATGTACATGAGATTAAACCAGGAAGCAGTTTTTTGGGCATCTGTGATTGGGTTTGTGCACGTTTTGTTATTTCGTAATAAGCTTAAAAAAAACAGTTAATTTATGTATATCACTTTCCAACATAGGTTTTGCAGTGATTTTGAAAGGTTCTTGGTGGGAGAAATTGAAACTGCCTTACTTTACTATGGATTACTTTCCATTTTCCAGGTGCTGAGACTCATGCTGTTTTAGAGCTTACACTTGAATATGAAAATTTATACAGAGAATATTATTATTATTATTATTATTATTATTATTATTATTATTATATTATTTAATTATTATTATTATTTCATTTATTATATTTTATTATTAATTTTTTATTTGTTAGTAAATTGCATTACATTAGATTATATTCTGTCAAATTCTTACTGAAGCATTTTTCCTTGTTTCAGCGGCCACAAAACTTTTTCAATTAAAAAAAGTCTCACTTGGAGAAATAAACTTTGGCAAAAGTCTTTTCTTCATTCATAACTACAGCGAAGCACGAAAACAAGTCTTAAAGACGATTTATCAAAAGTCTTCATAGAAAACATTTTGAAAAAGATTGAAATCCAGGTGATAAAGTTATATTGAAGAGTGACAAACTTTAATTTTCAGATTCTCGAAAATGTTATATGTATTTTGGTCGAGTCTGCAGTCAGCCGGACAGAAAAGAAAAAAAAATGGGTGATGTCATTTATTCTCAAGTGATTTATTTATGTAAAGCCAAAACTCGTTGGAATTAAAAGTCTTTAATAACATATCTTGACCTCCAAAGACAGAAATGTAATAAGCACTAGTGAACAGTAACTCAAACTAATCTGTGTGACTACTTAATGGTAAAAGTCGTATCGAAAGGTCGTTATATGCTTCTTTTTCCTATGTGCGGGTTATTTGTGTATTAAACCAATCTGGAGAAAGTGAGGGAGAAAATAAGATAAAGTCTGGGCATTTCCTACTAAACCTGCCTCTGTTTTATTTGCTCTACGTGGGTTCAGGTGTGTCGTATCCCGACATATTTCGACATCTCTAACAAGAACAAGTATTTTATTTTTTTAGTTGTAGTGATATGTTCATTGGTGATATTCGTTCAGGTATTTACCACGTAAAATATTTGCACTGCAAAGCAAGCACTGAAATGACATTATATATATATATATATATATAATATATATATATATATATATATATATATATATATATATTATTATACTCACATAAACACACACACACACACACACACACACACACACCGAGCATGTCTCCGGAAGCACACATCAATCAGATAACTGCTGCATCATATGGGCGCCTGGCAAACCTGAGAACAGCATTCCGATACCTTAGTAAGGAATCGTTCAAGACACTGTACACCGTGTATGTCAGGCCCATACTGGAGTATGCAGCACCTGTTTGGAACCCGCACTTGATAAAGCACGTCAAGAAACTTCAGAAAGTACAAAGGTTTGCGACAAGGTTAGTTCCAGAGCTAAGGGGAATGTCCTATGAAGAAAGATTAAGGGAAATCGGCCTGACGACACTGGAGGACAGGAGGGTCAGGGGAGACATGATAACGACATATAAAATACTGCGTGGAATAGACAAGGTGGACAAAGACAGGATGTTCCAGGGAGGGGACACAGAAACAAGAGGCCACAATTGGAAGTTGAAGACACAAATGAGTCAGAGAGATAGTAGGAAGTATTTCTTCAGTCATAGAGTTGTAAGGCAGTGAAATAGCCTAGAAAATGACGTAGTGGAGGCAGGAACCATACACAGTTTTAAGACGAGGTTTGATAAAGCTCATGGAGCGGGGAGAGAGAGGGCCTAGTAGCAACCGGTGAAGAGGCGGGGCCAGGAGCTAGGACTCGACCCCTGCAACCACAAATAGGTGAGTACAAATAGGTGAGTACACACACACACACAGTTAACATTTTTTCCCACCCTGGTAAAGATGAATCGCTGGTACAGAGCGGCGTGGAGGCCCCTCTCAGCCCTAGTCTGAGTTTTATGTAGAGGCAAGATAGAACAATAAAATTGATTATCAAGGATGCCACATTTTTTTGCAAAAGTTTAAAAAGTATCTTTCTGGGTTACTCTCTCTCTCTCTCTCTCTCTCTCTCTCTCTCTCTCTCTCTCTCTCTCTCTCTCTCGCTCTCTCTCTTGCTCTCTCGCTCTCGCTCTCTCTCTTGCTCTCTCGCTCTCTTCCCTCCACCACACACACATAAAGAAAAACTCCGAACAAATTACCAGAGTAGAAATGCGTTTGTCAATTTGAGCGCTTCTTTCTCATTTGTGAAAATTAGGGGTTCCCAGGGAAATATTTCACACACACACACACACACACACACACACACACACACACACACACACACACACGCACATACACACACACACACACACACAAGACGATCGCTGAAGGAAACCTTGAGAAAGAATGAAATACGCGTCAAATGCTGCCAGACTTCACAGTATCCTTTGCAGGAGTCCCACCTGGGGAGAAAAGGAACTCCACACACTTGAGTAGACATACCTATTAACACAGCAGTAGACAGAATTCTTCACTGGGTGGAGGTTCACTCTCCATCCCTGATAGATAGTTATTCATCCAGGGGTAGATAAAATTCTTCACCTAAGGGGAGACAACATTTTCTTTTCAGTGGACTCGAGCTTCGACAAGTTTCCTTTGTGCAGCATTTATAACTAACTCAGAAATGTCTTTAGACGACGTTTAAAGCCTTAGACGACTTTCGAACCATTGTAAAGTTAAAACTGTAGTGAAGGTAACTCTTTCTAATAAACATTTTATCGCCCTAAAGTGGGTTTCTTCAAGACATTCCACCTTAAACAATCTCTATCAAGACGTTGATTCGACATAAATAAGGTTTTAAGACTTTAAATTCTAAATAGCGCTTTATTAAGGCGATGTTTCGCCCTAACCGGGACTTTATTATGCATAATATTTTTTTTAGCATATACACTAGATCAGTAGTCCCCAATCTTTTATTATGAAAGGGCTAATTTGAAAAGTCAAATTTAAAGGAAGGTCGCAGTTGCCAGTTACCTCCACATAAATTATGCGTAGCAGACGTGTGAGGTGGTTCTTAGAGGTGGCTATAAGGATTTTGAAATTGTTGACACTGCGGTGTGGAACTTACATAAAAGTGAATTCATAATTTCGCGAGTGGGCCGCATCCATTTCCTAGAAGGGCTACATGCGGCCCTTGGGCCACAGGTTGGGGACATCTGCACTAAATTGTTCGACCATTCGCTAGCCATTCGTTCACTATCACCATCTATATACACTGTGTCCATGAGACCACTCTCTGGTAACTGATTTAGTTCAGTATTTTCCATCTACGCCCCAAAGAGAACTATATCAAGCCGACAGACTAGATAAAACCCTAGTCCGGGGGGCAAAACGTCACCAACAGAATGTTCTACTGCATTACTACTCTTTTCATTCCAGGACACCACTATGTTATTTGCTTATGCATCATTGGAAGTACCATATTCTGGAATTTTGAATCAACCAATGGGTAAGTAAAATTTTCGCTTGCCTTATTAGGCAAGAACGTTGCTTTTTAAGCCAAAATCGCAAGTTTTAGGTATTCGGCACATTATATATATATGACAAAAATTGAAAAAAAAAATTTAGAGTGACTTCAGGTATCCACCACATGTTTTTTGAAGGCTCGAGTTGCAAGTGACGATAAAAATACCTCTGATATTCGGTGTAATATATATTTTCTTTACCTCCGTCTCCCTGGAGATAGTAAGCCTAAGAGGTGAAGCAGATCACAAAAAATAAATGACCCTCTATATGGCGAGGAAGAGAGTGAGGGAGGGGGAGGGGTAAGGAAGGGAAGGGAAGATGAAGCGGCTAAAGGAAAAGGGTGGAAGGGGTGGGTATGACATTTAAAAAGAAAAGTGGGGGGGGAATGTTGTGAAATGAGCTCTACCACAGAGTTGGGGTGGCCAACCTTTAGCATTCCATGCGTCAATTGTTTCATGGCGTAGTTCAGAAATGCCATATGACCCCTGTACCCCTATTCAGTTCTTTAAAAATATGTTAATATGGAAATATTTAGTATTTTTACGGAAATGATTTAATATAGACAAGATAAACATTAATGAGACTCTGAGTCTCAGACCCAAGCACTAACATCAGTTTTTCTTCTGTTTCAGCCTGATTTTTGCAGTGTCTATTAAGATAATGTCTTCTATTTGCACAAACAATGCACAATTAAAGAATTAATTTTCCCACTGTTCGTTAAAATAATGCTTACTATTACTTTCTCCTTTTCTTTTGCGCTGTGATGAGTAATGGACGGTAAAAACAAAGCTTAAGTTTCGAAAAGTACAAAGCTTCAATTGTTCACAAAGAGTGAAGCACAACTCACGAGTGTCAATTGTAAACTGGTAAAAACGTGCGATGCACTGTAACCGCTGATGGTGCCTGGTGCCTCAAGATCAAACAAGTATCAAATGTGAACACTTATGGAACGACTCCTGTACAAAATTCCCTCGTCGTTCAATGTCCCTGATAAGGACAGAGCACTATATGTAGTGAATATATAACTCATAAACGCTGTGTACTCTTACTGAATACTTTTCTAACTGAAACAGTTATATATGAAAGTAGATGACATTCGGTAAAAGATGTGCACGAAATAACAAAATCACTAAAAATAATTGCTTTGTTTTTAGATTTAATCTCGGTAAAACTCATTTCTAGTATGAGTATGCTTTCTTTATTATCATTATCACTGGAGTGTAATGCGCCACTTCTCATCATGTTACGCGCCACTTCTGGCGCAAACGCCATAGAGCTTCAGCAGTTACAATATTGCCTCTGAATGACGGAAACTCAAGGCTGCTATAGGAGTCGATGAAGAAGGAAGTTCTGTAGTAGAGGTTGAATGAGGCTGTGTAAACTAGGGAGTCCTGTAGACGTGAGTAAAGGTGGAAGTTCAGCTTCAGTGGGAAAGACCTGACTTTCTGGGAAAGGTGCAAGTCTTTTTGGTGTGAGTATTAGAGGAAATTTTGTAGTATCGGGTGAAAGATAGACTGATGTATTTGATGGAGGGAAAGTCCTAGTTGCGTGTGGAAAATGACCTTGTAGGAGTGGATTAAAGAAGAGGAGTCCTGGCTGTGGGAAAATCCTGCCGAAGTGAATGAACTAAGAGTCGTACCTAACCACACAAGGTCACCACCACACAAGGTCAAGCCTCTTTTTTGTCTGCAAGAAATCTTATCTTCGTGTGACGTTCCTCCTCATACATTAAATGTTTAAAGAGGCGTCAAGGCCTTTAAAGGTGACCTGCTGCAGTCTGGGAGCTCACCAAACATTTTCACAGACAATTTTCCGTTGCTCATCAACACTTAAGTGTTATGGAGAAACCTTGTCTTTTAGACCTAGTTTTTGCATATACAGGGTAATTACAAATGTTTGTTTTTAAATATTTAATTATGAGAAAAAAAATACTATGGGGAAAAATAAGATATGCAAATGCAGAACTCATTTTCTATACTTTTAAGCTATTAAATTTCAATATAATCTCCCTCTGTGGATGTTCAACATCGCAGTGATAGTCTGCTTAAGTCAGAAAAATTTGCGTCATACTGATCCTTTCGGTTCACTTTGGGGTTGTAGAGGAAGAGTTTCAGCTCCTGGCCCTTCCTTTCTCTTGTTCTTTGCCGTATTTACTGCATTCTAGCATTCTTTCTGAATGCTCTTGCATTTAAATTTTTGCCATTATTTGTTCCAATGATGTTAATTTGTTCCCCACAGTATTTATTAATTAAATTGAACATTTAAGGTAAATCAGTTAGCTAGTTGGCTTTATTACTTGAAACATATTGGATAAGATATCCTTCCTGACATCCTTGTGACTCCTGTGTCTAACTTTCAGTGGTATTCTCGTGTACCCGTTTTCACTTCTAAGACGCTGTCCCTTTTCACTCAGTCAAGTTCTCCGAGTATTTTATGCTTGGCTATCATGTTTTTCTTGGTTTCTCTAACCTGTAATGTCTTCATATTGAAATCCTTTAGCCTGTCCTCACTGCACATTAAACTGAGCTTCGGGTCGAGTCATGTTGCAAGCCATTGCACTTTCTCCGGTTATTTGACATGTTTTATCAGTTGTGGATCTGTCTACGCTTGAATTTTAATTCCATCTGGACGCTTTTGGTTGCCGTCAGATCTACAGAGCTGGGGTGGCTTCCTCATTGCTAGGCATTCTGCTACTGTATACTTTAAGAAGAGCGCGAATAACAATTAATCTTAGAGGTTATTTAGCTGGTGTATATCTCTGGCTATTTACTTTGTATTATGCTCACCTCTAGATTTATATTTTTGAGTAAGGTTTACAGCCACTGTTTCAGAGTTTATATTCAGCTGCAGGCTTTTTTTCCTTTTATCCGAATTTTTAACTCTCGTATTTGCTGGAGGTTTGAATTCCAGTGGCCACTTGTCAGGCAGTTCTTACAATTTCTCCAGGTACATCCGACTACCTCTTCTGGTAAATAATTACATTTACCAAAAACAGTACCAATCCCAATACAGAGCCTAGTGAAATCCTGCTTGTTGCACTTCCCCATTCTGACATTTCGGACAATCATTCTCCCTCCTAACAGGTTAACTTTTTTCTTGCCTGATCCTGAATTTTTTTGCCCCAGGATTTTTTTTTTGGGGGGGGGGGATTCCGTGTCGAATGCCTTCTTGTTGTTCATCCATCCTCCTGACTCGTGCTTCCCTTCTGTTACTTTGTCCTGGAATTCCAGCAGATTGTGAAGAAAGATTTACTGTGTCTAAAGCAGTGCTGATTACCATCACATAACTTCGATGCAATTGCTCCAATTATACTAGCCTTTAGTTTAACTATTACGAACACAGCACACCTGGTTGTAACGCGGTTACCAAGGAAGGAAAGAGCAAAAAAGGCAGCAGAGCAAACACATATATTCCCTTAACCAAACAGCAAGCAGTGTATGTACAGTATATACACGATATATAGAATAAGGCAAATGCAAACAAGAGACACGGTGCGAACCATAGTGACCAGGCTTGGAGGTAAGCCTGCCACTGTTAATTCACAAGTGTTCCACATCACTTCACAACATTATTGCGCTTTCTTGTCATGGGCTGGAGCCCCTATTCGTTATACGCTTAGCACCTGGTTCTCTGCTCAGGAGGAATGCCTATATGGGTGAGTGACGTACACCAAATATACTATAACATACTCTTAATATGCTATATTAACTCTTCCATTCGCTGTCTTCTAGATCTTCGGCAACTTCCCCGTACCCACTGACTTGTAGATTTTATCCTGCGGTTCGAACAGCACTTCTGCTTCCTCTAGCAGAATCCATGGCGTCACGTTGTCAGGTTCTATTGCCTTTGATGCATCCAGATCACTAGGAAATCTCTTCACTACTTTTCTGTGTATATGGTGACCAGCGCCTACTAGTATAACTTTCCTCCGACCCTTGTGCTGCCCTTAGTTTCCACTGAGAAGCCTGTATAAATCGTTTATTCAGCTCCTCACAAGCTTCATATTTGTTGCCCGTCAACTCATCTCCACCTTCCTCCTGTCTCATTGCCATATCTTTTATCACCGCCTGGTTTTGGTTGCTACGTCATTCTCGGACAGCTTCTCATTCTTGCATATTTCTTTCTGGTTGTTTTGCTCACTTCTCCGTTTTGTTCAGTCCTTCCCTTTCCACAATGTTCCAGTGATGTTGCATTTCCAGTTCTTTCGTCTGTGCATCTACAGTGTAGATGAAGAGGCGCGCGCGCGCGCGCGCGTGTGTGTGTGTGTGTGTGTGTGTGTGTGTGTGTGTGTGTGTGTGTGTGTGTGTGTGTGTGTGTGTGAACACTGACTTAATTGTGGCTGCAGAGACCGTGTGATAACTCCTGGCCCCGTCTCTTCACTGGTCGTCAACTAATTCCACTCTGTCCCTGCTCCATGAACTTCATCATACCTCTTCTTAAAGCTATGTAGGGTACCTGTTTCCACTACCTCACTTTCCAGACTGTTCTACTTCCTGACCACTCTGTGGCTGAAGAAATACTTCCTAACATCCTTGTGACTCAAATGAGTCTTCAGCTTCCAAGTGTGTGTATACTCACCTATTTGTACTCACCTATTTGTGGTTGCAGGGGTCGAGTCTTAGCTCCTGGCCCCGCCTCTTCACTGGTTGCTACTGGGTCCTCTCTCTCCCTGCTCCATGAGCTTTATCAAACCTCGTCTTAAGACTATGTATGGTTCCCGCCTCCACTACGTCACTTTCTAGGCTATTCCACTGCCTGACAACTCTATGACTGAAGAAATACTTCCTGACATCCCTTTGACTCATCTGAGTCTTCAACTTCCAATTGTGACCTCTTGTTTCTGTGTCCCATCTCTGGAACATCCTGTCTTTTTCCACCTTGTCTATTCCGCGCAGTATTTCATATGTCGTTATCATGTCTCCCCTGACCCTCCTGTCCTCCAGTGTCGTCAGGTCGATTTCCCTTAACCTTTCTTCATAGGACATTCCCCTTAGCTCTGGAACTAACCTTGTCGCAAACCTTTGCACTTTCTCTAATTTCTTGACGTGCTTGATCAAGTGCGGGTTCCAAACAGGTGCTGCATGCTCCAGTATGGGCCTGACGTACACGGTGTACGGTGTCTTGAACGATTCCTTACTAAGGTATCGGAACGCTGTTCTCAGGTTTGCCAGGCGCCCATATGCTGCAGTAGTTATCTGGTTGATGTGTGCTTCCGGAGACATGCTCGGTGTTATACTCACCCAAAGATCTTTCTCCTTGAGCGAGGTTTGCAGTCTTTAGCCACCTAGCCTATACTCCGTCTGCGGTCTTCTGTGCCCTTCCCCGATCTTCATGACTTTGCATTTGGCGGGGTTAAATTCAAGAAGCCAGTTGCTGGACCAGGTGTCCAGTCTGTTCAGGTCTCTTTGAAGTCTTGCCTGACCCTCATCTGATTTAATTCTCCTCATTAACTTCACATCATCTGCGAACAGGGACACTTCTGAGTCTAACCCTTCCATCATGTGGTTCACATATACCAAAAATAGCACTGGTCCTAGGACCGACTCCTGTGGAACCCCGCTCGTCACAGGTGCCCACTGTACTCGCCTATTTGTACTCACCTATTTGTGGTTGCAGGGGTCGAGTCATAGCTCCTGGCCCGGCCTCTTCGCTGATTGCTACTAAGTCCTCTCTCTCCCTGCCCCATGAGCTTTATCATACCTCGCCTTAAAACTATGTATGGTTCCCGCCTCCACTACGTCACTTTCTAGGCTATTCCACAGCCTGACTACTCTATGACTGAAGAAATACTTCCAAACATCCCTTTGATTCATCTGAGTCTTCAACTTCCAATTGTGACCTCTTGTGTCTGTGTCCCTTCTCTGGAACATTCCTCCTTTGTCCACCTTGTCTATTCCGCGCAGTATTTTACATGTCGTTATCATGTCTCCCCTGACCCTCCTGTCCTCCAGTGTCGTCAGGCCGATTTCCCTCAACCTTTCTTCGTAGGACAATCCCCGTAGCTCTGGGACTCGTCTTGTTGCAAACCTTTTTTTTCAGTATTGGCCTGACGTAAATGGTATACAGAGTCTTGAACGAATCCTTACTGAGGTATCGGAACGCTATCCGTAGGTTTGCCAGGCGCCCGTATGCTCCAGCAGTTATCTGATTGATGTGCACCTCAGGAGATATGCTTGGTGTTATACTCGCCCCCAGATCTTTTTCCTTGAGTGAGGTTTGCAGTCTTTGGCCATCTAAACTATAATGCGTCTGCGATCTTCTTTGCCCTTCCCCAATCTTCATTCATGACTTTGCATTTGGCAGGGTTAAACTCAAGGAGCCAGTTGCTGGACCAGGCTTGTAGCCTGTCCAGGTCACTTTGGAGTCCTGCCTGATCCTCATCCGATTTGATTCTTCTCATTAACTTCACATCATCTGCAAACAAGGACACTTCTGAGTCTATCCCTTCCGTTATGTCGTTCACGTATACCAAGAACAGCAGAGGTCCTAGGACTGACCCCTGTGGAACCCCGCTTGACAGGCGCCCACTCTGACACCTCGTCACGTACCATGACTCGTTGTTGGCTCCCTGTCAGGTATTCTCTGATCCATTGCAGTGCCTTTCCTGTTATGTGTGCCTGATCCTCTAGCTTTTGCAGTAACCTCTTGTGAGGAACTGTGTCGAAGGCCTTCTTGCAGTCCAAAAAAATGCAGTCGATCCATCCCTCTCTCTCTTGTCTTACTTCTGTCACCTTGTCATAAAACTCTAGTAGGTTTGTGACACAGGATTTTCCTTCCCTGAAACCGTGCTGGTTGTCAATTATACACATGTTTCTTTCCAGGTGCTCCACCACTTTCCTCCTGATGATCTTCTCCATGACCTTGCATACTATACACGTTAGTGATACAGGTCTGTAGTTTAGTGCCTCATGTCTGTCTCCCTTTTTAAAAATTGGGACTACATTTGCCATCTTCCATACCTCAGGGAGTTGCCCAGTTTCAAATGATGTGTTGAAGATCTTTGTTAATGGCACACACAATATCTCTGCTCCCTCTTTAAGGACCCTTGGAGAGATGTCTGGTCCCACCGCCTTTGAGGTGTCAAGTTCGTATAGCAGCTTCTTCACCTCCTCCTTGGTTATATGTACCTCATCCAGCACTTGCTGGTGTACCCCCCTGTTCTGATTTCGTGGAGTCCTACTGGTTTCCACTGTAAATACTTCTTTAAATCTCGTGTTGAGCTCCTGACATACCTCTCGGTCGTTTCTTGTGAATTCCCCATCACCCTTCCTCAGTCTGATTACCTGGTCCTTGACTGTTGTTTTCCTCCTGATGTGGCTGTACAATAGCTTCGGGTCAGTCTTAACTTTCGATGCTATGTCATTTTCATATTGTCGCTGAGCCTCCCTTCTTATCTGTGCATATTCGTTTCTGGCACTTCGGCTAATGTCTTTATTTTCCTGAGTTCTCTGTTTTCTGTACCTTTTCCATTCTCTAGTACACCTAGTTTTTGC
>NC_069446.1:20792083-20804583 GCF_026875155.1 Cherax quadricarinatus | reverse complement strand
TAATTTCGCCAAAATCATTCTGAACCTAACGAAAAAAATTTATTTCACTGCGTTTGTTTAGTATTAAATTACTGTAAACAAATCTAAAATATATTTAGTTGGGTTAGGCTAAAATAAATTGTTCTTGTTATAATAAGGTTAGGTAAGTTTTCTAAGATTCTTTTGGTGCAAAATTAAAATTTTTTGCATTAACATTAATGAAAAAAATATATCTTTAAACGTATAAGATAAAATTTTAGAAAGGACTTAATTTTAAATGAGTTCTTGCTAATTGACCAGTTTTACATATTCGGCACGACATATATATTATATATATTATATATATATATATATATAATATATATATATATATATATATATATATATATATATATATATAGGAGGGGTGTTAATGTTGCAGTTTAAAAACTGTAGTGTAAAGCACCCTTCTGGCAAGACAGTGATGGAGTGAATGATGGTGAATTTTTTTCTTTTTCGGGCCACCCTGCCTTGGTGGGAATCGGCCAGTGTGATAATAAAAAAAATTATTATATATATATAATATATATATATATATATATATATATATATATATATATTATATATATAATGTCGTGCCGAGAGATAATAGTTGTGTTTATATATGTGTGTGTATGTGCGTGTGAAAGGTACCTAGACATTGGCAGAGAACATGCATAGTTCCTTTACATAAAGGCAAAGGGGATAAAAGAGAGTGTAAAAATTATAGGGGAATAAGCCTGGTAAAGTGAATGGCAGAGTTAATACTGAAAGAATTAAAAGTAAGACTAAGAGCAGGATGACAGATGAACAAGGAGGCTTTAGGAGGGGTAAGGGATTTGTAGATCAAGTGTTTACAGTGATACATGTAGGTCAACAGTAGACAAGGGTAAAAAGGTTTCCGTTTCATTTATGGATTTGGAAAAGGCATGTGATAGGTTTGATAGGCGAGCAGTGTGGCAGATGTTGCAAATGTATGGAATAGGTGGTATGCTTCTGAAAGTAGTGGAGAGATTTTACGAGAATAGTGAGGCTCGGGTTAGAGTATGTAGAAGAGAGGGAGATTACCTCCCAGTAAAAGTAGCTCTTAGACAAGGATGCATGATGTCAACATGGTTGTTCAAAATATATATAGATGGGATTGTCGGGTGCTTGCAGGAGGTATGGGATTAGGAGATGAAGAATTTAACACAAAGTGGGAGGGGTCACAATTGCTTTTTTGTTGATGACACTGTGCTTTTGTAAGATTCTGAATAGAAGTTTCAGAGGTTGATGAACGAGTATGGAAGGGTATTTAAAAGAAGGAAATCCAAAGTGAATTTAGGAAAGAGTAAGGTGATGAGGATATCAAAAAATTAGGTAATGAAACACTGAATATCAGTTTGGAGGAAGGGAGTACGATGAAAGTGAATGTATTCATTGAATTGGGAGTGGACTTGTTAGCAGATGGGTCTATGAAAGACAAGGTGAATCATAGAGCTGATGAAGAGAGAAAGGTGAGTGGAGCACTGAGGAGTCTGTGGAGACCAATAACGTTATTCATGGAAGCAAAGAGAGAAATGTATGAGAGTATAGTTATACCAACGCTCTTATATGGGTGTGATGCATTGGTAGTGAATGTTGCAACAAGGAGAAGGTTGGAGGTAGTGGAGATGGTCATGTCTGAGGGCAATGTGACGGGGGTGGCATTGCTCTGGGAGAGTACAAGATGGGTGGGGAATGCTTGGGGAGAGTACAGGATGGGAGTGGGAGTGCACTGGGAGAATACATGATGAGTGTTTGAGTCATCTGTGATAATACAGGATGGGTGATTAAGTATGCGGTGTGAATATAATGCAGAGAATCCGTAGCTTGGAGATTTGAAGAAAGTGCTTGGTTTTCTAAAAGTATTATCCAGAAGGCAGAGGAAGGGTTGTTGAAGTGGTTCGGACATTTAGAGAAGATGGAACAAAATAGAACGACTTGGAAGGCATATAAATCTGTTGTAGAAGGAAGTCAGGGGTAAGGGTAGCTCTAGCGAAGGGGTAAAGGAGGTGAGCGTGGTAGTGTTGGATAAGAGCGAGTAGAGACGAATGGTTTTCATGACTTGATATGTTGTTGGAGAGTGAGCAAAGTAACATTTATGAAGGGGTTCGGGGAAACCGGTTAACCGGACTTGAATCCTGGAGGTGGGAAGTACTGTGCCTGCGCTCTGACGAAGCTGATTTTTAACTGTGGTGTAGGCACGCCTCTAGCAAGACAGTGATGGAGTGAGTGATGATGGGAGTGTTTCTTCTTTTTTGGGTCACCCTTCCTCGGTGGAAAACGGCCGGTGTGTTAATAAAAACTAAACAAGTTCCTAGAACATGGGTTATAAATATTTATCCTTATCTCAGCTTCAGATATGTAGAAATGTAATTAATAACTATATTGAGAGTTAATATAAAAATTGCTCAAAAAAATATTTAACACGAGCCGATAGATAAAAACACAGATAGGGGGAAAATCTCTATTTCGACGTCCAACTGACAACGTCTTTAGCAGAGAGCAAGAACGACAGAAAATTAAACGAAATTCACACATATAACCTCAACAAATGACTTGCTGCAGCTATGTTGATTATATCCTCACTAAATGAAATCTGAAAGAGTACACTGGAGAGCTGAGCGAAATGAACTACAAAGAATGAATGAAGGTTCTGTGTTTAATATATATATATCACTGGAGGAGCGAAGAAAACAAGAGGCCACATTACCACATACAAAATACCACCTGACAAAGACGAAGTACACAAGGGTAAGCTCTTTACCAGGAATACCACAAGAGCAACGAGGGATAATAAGTGTAAAGAGAGATAATCGATGGTACAGTGGAAGGGGGGCTTTCTCATCCCCCCTTAAAAATATGACAAAGCTCAGTTAAGACTCTCTCGAAATTTAAAAGGAGACTCTCTCTCTCTCTCTCTCTCTCTCTCTCTCTCTCCTCTCTCTCTCTCTCTCTGTCACACACATTCCTTTTTCCCCCTCTCCCTCTCTCTGTTCCCCACATCCATCCTCCAGTTAGACAGCAGAGTGCAGGGGCTTCAACACAGCTCTCTGAAGGCTTTCTGAGAGCCACTGAAGATTACAACGAGTCTCAATTAGTGACCATCAGTGACCTGTGTACATTCTCTTCCTTTACGTGTAGCACAGTCAGCTTTTTACCAGTTTTACTCTCGATATTTCTCTATGTCGTTATAGGGGGAATTAATGAGTCTTTGTGTGTACTCACCTATTTGTGGTTGCAGGGGTCGATACTCAGCTCCTGGCCCCGCCTCTTCACTGAGTACTACAAGGTCCTCTCTCTCCCTGCTCCATGAGCTTTATCATACCTCATCTTAAAGCTATGTATGGTTCCTGCCTCCACTACCTCACTTGCTAGGCTATTCCACTTCCTGACAATTCTGTGACTGAAGAAATACTTCCTAACATCCCTTTAACTCATCTGAGTCTTCAGCTTCTAATAGTGACCCCTTGTTTCTGTGTCCCATCTCTGGAACATCCTGTCACTGTCCACCTTGTCTGTTCCACGCAGTATTTTGTATGTCGTTATCATGTCTCTTCTGACCCTCCTGTCCTCTAGTGTTGTCAGACGGATTTCCCTTAACCTTCCTTCGTAGGACATTCCCCTTAGCTCTGTGTGTGTGTGTGAGCGTTTGTGTATGTGTGTGTGTGTGTGTGTGTGTGTGTGTGTGTGTGTGTGTGTGTGTGAGTGATGAAGGTAATGTGTATTTCGCACAAAATTTAACGCATGGGGGAAAAAAGTTAAATGCAATATAATATTGCAATATATTTCGTTATTCGACTGTAAAGAAACTCAGTTGTAGGCTGATGTATTCAGTACTCTTAACCTCTCTTTTATTTTCCCCCTTTCATGCGGGTTCGTTTGTGCCACAGACCGGTTTATTTCACTTTTTGTGTTTGCGTGATCTGTGAGTGTAATCTGCAAACAGAGTAAGCTACTGGGTAATCGCTGTTATCCTGCCTCGACTCACTTGAAAGTCCAGCTCTAAGGGATACTTAAACCCACTAGGATTGTCAAAGGTACCTGTATATAGACACTTGACCTATATATATATATATATATATATATATATATATTATATAAAATATATATATATATATTATATATATTATATATATATATATAATATATATATTATATTTTTTTTTTTTTTTTTTTTTGGTGTGTGTTTGTGTTCGTGAAAGTGAACATTAAGTTTGTACGTGTACGTGTGTGTACATATATATGCAATTACTGATCACTTGTAGGAGACCTCTAACGTCCGATGTATTTTGTTCTTTCCTTCGAGGTATCCCTGCGAACGCCTCTTCTGATCGACTTAAAATTTTAAACACTGGTATATCTTACACAAAGATACAGAGTGCTAATGGAATTCGTAGGTTCCTGAGAGTCATTCCCATCATTGCTTTTTATCTGTGTCCCATCGTCGTGGCTCTGTTTAAGCTGAACAGCCTTTCAATTAGTGAATGGCTGTGATCATATCTCACGTTCAGCCATGAGCTTAACGAAGCTCGCAGTTCAGCTTAATGTTATCGTATGTGCGACATCCACACCATGGGTTTAATGGAACAAATTACCCAAATAATCGATATATTGCTGTTAGATTCAAAACACATAAGAACAGTATCTCCAAAATACCAAATTATTGTACCAATAATTAATAATGAAACAACTGAAATTATTAGCAGAGAAAATTACCCACGAGAGAGAGAGAGAATAAGTGCAGTTAATAATTAAAATTTATTAATAACACGAAGGATTTAAATAATTATGTAGAGCAAACGCTGGCTGTAAATGCATATCAGTATACACAGGGGACAGGAGCGTGCCAGTGGCATATTCATATACAAACATGCGTGTATAAATAATATACATGTACATACATTAATACGGACATGAGAGTATACATATATTAAAACATAGGCAATGCCCAGATGGTGAATTCACAAAGAGGAGAGCAAGGAAGTTGTATATGTATTCCCATGTATGTTGCAGTGTATTATGCTTGTATGTTGCAGTGTATTATGCTTGTATGTTGTTGTGTATTATGCTTGTATGTTGCAGTGTATTATGCTTGTATGTTGTTGTGTATTATACCTGTATGTTGCAGTGTATTGTGCTTGTATTTGCAGTGTATTATGCCTGTATGTTGCAGTGTATTGTGCTCGTATTTTACAGTGTACTATGCCTGTATGTTGCAGTGTATTATGCCTGTATGTTGCAGTGTATTATGCCTATATGTTGCAGTGTATTATGCTTGTATGTTGCAGTGTATTGTGCTTGTATTTTGCAGTGTATTACGCCTGTATGTTGCAGTGTATTATGCCTATATGTTGCAGTGTATTATGCCTGTATGTTGCAGTGTACTTTGCCTGTATGCTGCAGTGTATTGTGCTCGTATTTTGCAGTGTATTATACCTGTATGTTGCAGTGTATTATACCTGTATGTTGCAGTGTATTATGCCTTTATGTTGCAGTGTATTATTCCTGTATGTTGCGGTGTATTATGCCTGTATGTTGCAATACATTATGCCTGTATGTTGCAGTATATTATGCCTCTATGTTGCAGTGTATTATTCCTGTGTGTTGCTGTGTATTATGCTTGTATATTGTAGTGTATTATGCCTGCATGTTGCAGTGTATTATTCCTGTATGTTGCAGTGTATTATGCCTGTATGTTGCAATGCATTATGCCTGTATGTTGCAGTGTATTGTGCTTGTATTTTGTAGTGTGTTATGCCTGTATGTTGCAGTGCATTATGCATGTATGTTGCAGTGTGTTGTGCTTGTATTTTGTAGTGTATTATGCCTGTATGTTGCAGTGTATTATCCCTGTATGTTGCAGTGTATTATTCCTGTATGTTGCAGTGTATTGTGCTTGTATGTTGCAATCCATTATGCCTGTATATTGCAGTGTATTGTGCTTGTATTTTGCAGTGTATTATGCCTGTATGTTGCAGTGGATATGCATGTATGTTGAGTTCATATACGCTCTTTCAGCGTATACTCAAATAACAATGCATTTGTATAAATAAACACTCTTCCTTCATGGAGAAGGTCCCTTGATGCCCTTTAAAAGTCTTTTGATTAAGGAACAGGAGCTACTCTCCCCCTTCCAGGGTCCAAACCTGATTACCTCGGCAATGATTTTTTTCTGACAATGATATCACTTTTGATATTTCATAACATACAGTTTCGCAAATACAGTATTAATAAAGAATATTTTGACACCTGATGACCTCTTATTGGCGACCTTTGATAATCCCTGCTCGTATTGTGACTTTTGCTGACCTCTGCAAAGCTTGAAATGTCATTGATATATTTTCCAACATCGGAACATATTCTTCCACTCTATCAAATCAAAAGAATAAATCTGAGAGACCTTAGGTAATGAGAAATTTAGTGACCTTAAAGCTAATAGTGTACATTCACTACCGATATTATCTTCATGATCACAGTTTTATAAGGACCTTAAGGAGAACACATAGAAAGGGTAGGTGACTATGGAGAGCAAATGCAAGACAGGTAGAATCTCATGAATAAATACAAACTATCGGTATAGACATGAAGTGTCATATTGTACGTCCAGTATCGCTAAGATCTTAGGTGTAAAACACACAGTGTTAGTGGGATCTGAAGTGTAATCTATATAGTACTGGTAGAGTTTTACGTGTAATATATACAATATTGGTAGAATCTTACGTGTAATATAAACAATATTGGTATTATCTTACGTGTAATATATACAATATTGGTAGAATCTTACGTGTAATATAAACAATATTGGTAGAATCTTACGTGTAATATATATAATATTCGAAGAATCTAAAAAGTAATATACACTATGTCCGTAGGATTTTACATCAAACGTGGGAAAGACCGTATTCACCTATATATGTACATTCTAAATATTTATAAAAAATATACATTTTATAATTTTTCCTCGTGTTCAGTTTGTGGAGAAACGTAGAAGGTGACGTTATATGGGGCTTTACGACTCTTGTTTTGGAAGCAATGATAACAGTAGAGACATTACTAATGTTGGAAGTATTATTGGTTGTGTGTGTTAGTGAGATTATTCCAAATTCGTTGGGCACTCCTTACTGTTAAATAATATACGTCTTTTTTAGTACATTCTGGTGGAATTTTATCTATGTTTTTTTCTCAGGTGGGAAGAGACCCTTGTGTATCTCTTCTTCGATATTATTTATCCAGATAACGTTCAACATTTCAAGTGAAAATATTATTGTTGGTAGAATTACCAACAATATGTTTGGTAAAAGGACACAAGTGTAACTAATGTGACATTTTATTGTGCTAACCTTTCGGTCTTATAAAGCTCCTGGAGAGCGAAATGTTGCCCCAATAAAATGTCACATTAGTTGCACCTGTGTCTTTTTACCTAGCAAGTGAAAGTTTTTTTTTTCTTTCCTATCAAATAACCTCGGCATACACTATACTCTCTTCCATCGTCAGCACTCGCAAGATATTTGTTTTATATTTTGCTTCCACTCTTTTTTCCATGAGAAGTTAGTTTACCTAAAGCCCTTTCATTCAACTTCTTCCGGAAATCCTAGTCGATCATTTCCAGGAAACCTGAAGAGGATGTAGCCTCATGTTTTCTTACCACATGATGGAAAGAGGATATTGTCCTTACACTTTTAAAACATATAATTGTATTTGGTTTTGTTTTCTCATTTGTAATTGTTTCATTTGTAATTCATATAACGAAACATAATAATTAATTTCTTAAAGAATGTAACTAAGACATTGTACGGCGCATTAATTACTCAGTCATTAATTACTCAGTCTCCATGACGCAAGTTGAGATCGCCACTTGTGTTGTCGTTGGTCAGCGAAGGTGGATATCAATGGTTTTAAGTTGGAAAAATTCAGATTCAGGAAGGATATAGGAAAGTACTGGTTTGGTAATAGAGTTGTGGATGAGTGGAACAAACTCCCAAGTACCGTTATAAAGGCCAGAACGTTGTGTAGCTTTAAAAATAGGTTGGATAAGTACATGAGTAGATGTGGGTGGGTGTGAGTTGGACCTGATAGCTTGTGCTACCAGGTCGGTTGCCGTGTTCCTCCCTTAAGTCAATGTGACCTGACCTGACTAGGTTGGGTGCATTGGCTTAAGCCGGTAGGAGACTTGGACCTGCCTCGCATGGGCCAGTAGGCCTTCTGCAGTGTTCCTTCGTTCTTATGTTCTTAAGAAGCTGTAGCTTACTTTGCTGATAGTAGCGCCTTTGTTATGACATCACGTCACTTTTCCACTAGTCTGTAACCAACATAGGCAGGTGGAAAAGTGCAAGTAGAGCGAGTGCGGGCGCTCTTCCGTACTCACATATATATGTGGCTGCAGGGGTCGAGTCTCAGCTCCTGGTTCAGCCTCTAGATTCATTCCCTTCTAGCTTCGTGGGATTTATCGTACTTTTAAAACTTTGTATGAAGTCTGCTTACACCACTTCATCCTAGAGGCCGTTCCACTTCCCCACCTCAGTGACACTGAAGAGATTCTTCCTGAAACAGCCCATGTACGCTATCAATTCATCTCATTATTTTGTTGAGTGTTCGCTGGTTCTTCTATCGTTCAATGTCGTTAGGTTTAATTCCGCCAGCATCTCCTTGTAGCTGATACCCGTTACCTAACACGTCTCATTGCATTCTACTGCAGTTACTCCAATATCATAACGTGCTTTTTCGGATGTGGGTATCGATGCTGTTGTTGCATACTTCAAGATGGACCTGACATGAGTAACAGATGAAACGTGCAACAATATCTCAATAAAAGTTGCTTGAATGCCATGGAAAAGAAGAAACGCCTTCGTGTTATGAAGTCATTCAACTTAAAACCTATTCAAAGATCCAATCTACTCTAACTGATGTAACTGCGAGGTTAGTTCCGTTTGGGAGGCAGTGCAGGGAAATGGAGATAAGAGAAGAGTTGTTTACTGAGTAGAGAGGTCATGAGACGTGGAGAAAGTGGCAGGGATTGACCCAGCTGAATTCAGGGAAGATTCAATCACATCGACAACGAATATACAAAAAAGGGAGTTGAGATAAAGAAACCTTTCTGCAATTTCTATTTTGGCTTCGAAGGTTCACATTAAAATTTGTAGCGGTAGTTTAGTGTTACCGGCACAAAAAAAAAAAAAAAAACTGAATAAAACATAAAATTTACTCGGCATCAAAAGGCATCAAAGAGCAATTCTCTTTATTGAAGATTGTAAAAGACACATTAAATGTGAAAAAATAAAATTAGTTTTAACGATATAATTGCCGAATCAATTTTTTTATTTGATATGTAAATTAATAACCAAATCGTATTTACAAAACCAAGTGTCTACAGATTGGATGTAAATCTTGAAACAGCTAATTAAACAAAGCTCATTGAAATAACTAGAATCAAAGAAAACGAATTTACAAGTGTAAATTGTAAATTAATAGGATACGACAATGCATCATATTAGTTCTTATGGTATTTACATGTCATTTAAATGAATATTATGAGGTGATAAATTATTTGGAATATAATTGCCTGCTTTACGGAAATATATATATATATATATATATATATATATATATATATATATTATATATATATATATATATATATATATATATATATATATATAAAAACAGTAGGTTTTTTAGATAATCAGCGCAGGGGGTTTTCAGTGTGATAACTGAAAAAAAAACCAGTTGACGTTATAATAAGCAAATTAAAATAGTGTCATAAATATATGTAATCGCAGGCAAGCCACACACACATTTACGATCGCACACAAACTTGTGATAACCAAGAATAAGAACTCGCAAATAGTACTCAAAGGAGATTACAAAACAAAATCTAAAATCTGAAGATTTAAAAGAAATATCTCTTAGAAAGGAGGTTTTGTGTGCGAGGGGCTTGGACTTCCAGCAGGCATGCGTGAGCGTGTTTGATAGGAGTGAATGGAGACAAATGGTTTTTAATACTTGACGTGCTGTTGGAGTGTGAGCAAAGTAACATTTATGAAGGGATTCAGGGAAACCGGCAGGCCGGACTTGAGTCCTGGAGATGGGAAGTACAGTGCCTGCACTCTGAAGGAGGGGTGTTAATGTTGCAGTTTAAAAACTGTAGTGTAAAGCACCCTTCTGGCAAGACAGTGATGGAGTGAATGATGGTGAAAGTTTTTCTTTTTCGGGCCACCCTGCCTTGGTGGGAATCGGCCGGTGTGATAATAAAATAAAATAAAATCTCTTAGAAATTTTTAAAGGAAAGAGGCCACATACCGAAAATTGGCCGAAAGTGCATTTCTGCCAACATGTCAATCTCAGCTAGAATTTCACCGAGACGTTCACGAAAAATCATAGAAACTTACTGTAGTAAAAAGATGAAATAGAGCAGCATCAGCGGTCCAGAACAGCTGACCAGAATGGAAACTCTCTGTCCCGTTAGAGGAAAACTGGGTTTTCCACAATATACTTCCGGTCACTCTTCCTAAACAACACAGAGAAGATATACAAGTGAGCCAATCAAATTTTCCCCGCGAGAAAATAAGAAAAATATAAGAGATGGGCCGGTGGTGGTTGTGGAATTTGGACAAACAGACAGCTTTCAGTGATGTGATCAGAATCTTGTGATTTTTTTTTTGCCCCGCTGAAGCCAGAGTTATGACACAGAAAACTCTAATATATGCTCCTTTGATTTTATAGCAGCTCTAAGAACACTCTTCTCGTAAGTGCTCTTGCTAGTGAAGTACTTATGGTCAAAGATCTGATAGAAGTGGAATTGGATGAGTATTACGGTTACCAATTTCTTGATAAATATATATATATAATTATATATATATATATATATATATATATATATATATATATATATATATATATATATATATATATATATATATTATCACAATGGCCGATTCCCACCAAGGCAGGGTGGCCAGAAAAAGAAAAACTTTCACCATCATTCACTCCATCACTGTCTTGCCAGAAGGGTGCTTTACACTACAGTTTTTAAACTGCAACATTAACACCCCTCCTTCAGAGTGCAGGCACTGTACTTCCCATCTCCAGGACTCAAGTCCGGCCTGCCGGCTTCCCTGAACCCTTTCATAAATGTTACTTTACTCACACTCCAACAGCACGTCAAGTATTAAAAACCATTTGTCTCCATTCACTCCTATCAAACACGCTCACGCATGCCTGCTGGAAGTCCAAGCCCCTCGCACACAAAACCTCCTTTACCCCCTCCCTCCAACCTTTCCTAGGCCGACCCCTACCCCGCCTTCCTTCCACTACAGACTGATACACTCTTGAAGTCACTCTGTTTCGCTCCATTCTCTCTACATGTCCGAACCACATCAACAACCCTTCCTCAGCCCTCTGGACAACAGTTTTGGTAATCCCGCACCTCTTCCTAACTTCCAAACTACGAATTCTCTGCATTATATTCACACCACACATTGCCCTCAGACATGACATCTCCACTGCCTCCAGCCTTCTCCTCGCTGCAACATTCATCACCCATGCTTCACACCCATATAAGAGCGTTGGTAAAACTATACTCTCATACATTCCCCTCTTTGCCTCCAAGGACAAAGTTCTTTGTCTCCACAGACTCCTAAGTGCACCACTCACCCTTTTCCCCCCATCAATTCTATGATTCACCTCATCTTTCATAGACCCATCCGCTGACACGTCCACTCCCAAATATCTGAATACATTCACCTCCTCCATACTCACTCCCTCCAATCTGATATCCAATCTTTCATCACCTAATCTTTTTGTTATCCTCAAAACCTTACTCTTTCCTGTATTCACTTTTAATTTTCTTCTTTTGCACACCCTACCAAATTCATCCACCAATCTCTGCAACTTCTCTTCAGAATCTCCCAAGAGCACAGTGTCATCAGCAAAGAGCAACTGTGACAACTCCCACTTTATGTGTGATTCTTTATCTTTTAATCCACGCCTCTTGCCAAGACCCTCGCATTTACTTCTCTTACAACCCCATCTATAAATATATTAAACAACCACGGTGACATCACACATCCTTGTCTTTGGCCTACTTTTACTGGGAAATAATTTCCCTCTTTCCTACATACTCTAACTTGAGCCTCACTATCCTCGTAAAAACTCTTCACTGCTTCAGTAACCTACCTCCTACACCATACACCTGCAACATCTGCCACATTGCCTCCCTATCCACCCTGTCATACGCCTTTTCCAAATCCATAAATGCCACAAAGACCTCTTTAGCCTTATCTAAATACTGTTCACTTACATGTTTCACTGTAAACACCTGGTCCACACACCCCCTACCTTTCCTGAAGCCTCCTTGTTCATCTGCTATCCTATTCTCCGTCTTACTCTTAATTCTTTCAATAGTAACTCTACCATACACTTTACCAGGTATACCCAACAGACTTATCCCCCTATAATTTTTGCACTCTCTTTTGTCCCCTTTG
>NC_069446.1:20762083-20787083 GCF_026875155.1 Cherax quadricarinatus | reverse complement strand
TTAAAATGCAGGATAACACTATTTATTATACAACCAATGCATTTCATATACATCCAACAAAAAAAAATTAATTGAAAAAAGGTACAATTCATTGACTAAAATCAACATACTTTTCTCTTGAAGAAATTCTATGCATTTTTTTTGTTCTGGATCTTCTTCGTCATCCCCATCTCAGTATTACACATTTCATATACAACATAGGGAAAACATTTTCGCTCTTAACCCGGGATAACCCAAATAGTTCCACATTTTTTCGTTAATACCCACAACAATCCACAATTTCTTTACAAAAGATTCACTCTCCTCAAGTCTAGACATTTTTCTCGTTTTAACTATTTCATCTCAGGTCACTCCCCACGAAGTAACCTTCTCTCTCTCCTTCTCCCCACCCTCCCAAACCTTCACACTCCCACCAACACCTCACAATTTTCACTCATAACCCACAATTTTTCTCGTTTTAACTGCTTCATCACAAAAAGTCACCACAACACTTACTAGTTATAACCACTTTTCGATAAATTCACTAGTCACAATTTTACATATTAAGAAGTTAATACGCACACACACCTCACTTTTACTTTGAACACCTTCAAAACAATCTCATATAAATACTCACCAAAATACCTTTGAACATTTCCAAACAACACTGAAACACTTCCAAAATATTATTTTGAGTACTCCCAAATACACCACTGAATACTACTAAAACACCACTGAATACAGTCAAAACACCACCAAAATCACCATAAACTAAGATCAACATAACAGACTAACACCCATTTTCACACAAATCCCTTCAAATCACTATAACCAAGACGATTACCAATTTCTATGAGTACACTCTCCTCCAACTAAGATATAACATGAACGCAAAAAAAAAACATGAACACAAACCAAACACACACGAACACTTATAACAGAATCAAGTCTTTTCGATATCTCTAGTTCGACAACAACACCCACAAACACAACACCCACATCCCACATCACCCACAACCCACATCACCCACAACCCACAATTTTTTCTCGTTTTAACTAATTTCATCAGAAAAAGTCACACCAACAACCCACAACTTATAACCACTTTTTTGGTATCTCTAGTTCGACTACATTACTCATAACCCTCATCACTTACCAATTTATTCACAATTTATTCGATACAAATTTTTCCCCTTCTTTTTACTGAATCTTAAATGTAATACACATTCCTCCCTACATTACTAAAATTCTAATAAAATCCTCTCTATACCCATCTCCTTGTATCCACATAAATTGATATTATACTCACAACAACTAATCTCACTACCCAACTACTGCGACATGTTTCAACACCCTCCATTCTTTTCCAATATATCATAACTTTTCAATTCTATAATTTCTTATTAAAATATTCACACATTACATTTATTTTCAGTAAAATCCCCCCATATTTCATTAAATTTCTAATACAACCCTCCCCATACCCCTCTCCATCTCACCCACATTTCTTCACATCCACTCACCAATCTCCCAACACACCTCTTCTGAACACACACACAAAAATCACATTTCACATCCACAAATGCATCTCATCACCCATCTCAAATCCACTAAAATCAATGTATCCAAGATATTCACAAAACTCTATGACCACCTAACACACACACACACACACACACACACACACACACACACACACCTCACTTTACTTTGAACACCTTCAAAACACTCTCATACATCATTTGAGACCACCTTTTCTCAATATTTCTTAAGAAATATTCTCTCATCCACAACCTTTATCATCTCACTACAGAACAACCCCAAGATTACTTCGAACACTCTCATAAATCATTTGAATACTCACATAAACACCTTTGAACATTTCCAAACAACACTGAAGCACTTCCAAAATATCATTTTGATTACTCCCAAATAAGATTTTATCATCTCTAATTTATCTACACTTACACATTTCATTAACTGAAATTACAACTCATCCACCATACTACTCCCTCAGTCTCCAGACTTTACAACATTATCACAAAAGCTAACTCATACACTTATGACATGAGACATTTTACCAAAACTAACACAAACACGCCCACACACACCACACTTTACTTTGTACAATGCCAAAAACAACATCAATTACCTTTGATTACTCCAAAATCATCATTTGAACACATTCAAAAACATCATCAAACTCCTTTGAATACTCCCAAAACACCACTGAATACTACCAAAACAGCACCGAATACTGCCCAAACAACACTAAAAATCACCAGAAACTAAGATCAACACCAACTAACACCCATTTTATAGAAATCCCCTCAAATCACTATAACCAAGACGATCCCACTCACCTCAAAACCACTAAGATCGCAGAAAACACACATTTTCATAAACATTCACACAAAAAATCACAATCACCAACTCCATACAATATCTAATACACTCCTCTCACTACCACCAACACATACCAGCACAGATAGGGATACCTCCCATGACATCACACTCCATCCTGCGTTTACTTGGCGATCAGCGACGTCACACCCCACTTTTACTTCATTTAACTTAACGAGATGAAGTTACTTGTTTCAACCTGTTATATATCTGAAATATATAAGATCACCACAATCAAGACGTTTACCAAATTCTATAACCCCTCCACTAAGATCACACATTTTTGTACACATTCTCTTAAAACATCTTCATAACGAAGATCACTAAAACTATCTATACTTTTACTAAGATCACCTAACATTTTATCTTCTCTAACTCACCCACCAATTTACATTCTCATTCACACTTACACATTTCATTAACCGAAATTACGGCTCATCCACCAAACTCCTCCCTCATTCTCCAGACTTTACAACATTAGCACAAAAAAAACTAACTCATACACTTATGACTTGAGACATTACCATATCTAACACACTGACTAACTTTGAACCAACTCTGAACATTACCAAAACACCACTGATCATCTTCAAAAAATACTCTGCACATCATTTGAACACCTTCAAAAAAACACCATCAAACACCTCCGAATACTCCCAAAACACTACTGATTACTACCAAATCACCACTGAATACTACCAAAACACCGTCAAAATCACCAGAATCTAAGTTTAGCATCACCAGCTAACATCCATTTTATAGAAATTCCTCAAATCACTATAACCCAAAAACTCCCTTCCCATGAGCGCAAAAAAAAAAAAGAAAAACTTGAACACAAACCTAATACGCAGACACTTAGTACATGATCACCATCAACTGAAAACATATCTTGTACACACATAAATCTAAGACAACCACCAACAACAATCACCCATATTCACTTACCTCAAAAATCACTAATATCACAGAAAACACTCATATTTTATAAACATTCACACAAAAAATCATATTTGACAATATCTAAGCGCACTCACCTCACTACCACCAACACACGATGTCACACCCCACAGGACCGGCGAGGTCACCTCCAGTGACGTTACACTCCCATCTGTGTTTACTTGGTGCTTAGTAACATCACACCCAACCCACCTTGTTTCAACCTGTTGTACCCACATTATCTAAGAACACTATAACCAAGACGATTACCAGATTTTATGACCCCACCACTAATATCACAGAAAACACACATTTTTATAAACATTCACACAAAAATCACGATCACCAATTCCATATCATGTTTACCATCATCTATCAACACTCATCACCAAGATCACCAAAAATCTAAGATCATGCATCTCTAAACTACTATGATCATTGAAAACACTTATTTTTTAAACATTCGCACAAAAATAAGACATACACAAAAATACCACGACACTTCCACCAACATCTATAACATAACATGAGCACTATAACATATCTCCATCACAAAAAAAAAAAAAAAAAAATAGTACACAGACACCCACAACTTATACATTTCAATCACAAATTTAAGACATGAGACATACACACCAAATCTAAGACATTCACCTCCAACTAAGACATACACATCTTAACTAAGACATACACCAAAACCTATACTTGACATATTGCGGTATGAATATTCAAACCGCATTTATCATTTCTCACCTATGTTGCATATCACATTCCTCATCCACATCATCCCTGAAACATCCTTTCTTATTCATTCCGTATATCTCTTAGAGTTGTTTTAACCCCGACGGCCCATCATGACATTAGGAGCCAGAGTATAGTAGGTGGTGTTGGAGTGGTGATGGTTGCTCTGGCTCCTAATGTCATGATGGGCCGTCGGGGTTAAAACAACTCTAAGAGATATACGGAATGAATAAGAAAGGATGTTTCAGGGATGATGTGGATGAGGAATGTGATATGCTAATGTAAAAAATTTTAATTTTGCTCAAAAAAAATCTTAGAAAACTTACCTAACCTTATTATAACAAGAACAATTTATTTTAGCCTAACCCAACTAAATATATTACAGATTTGTTTACAATAATTTAAAACTAAACAAACACAGTGAAATATATTTTTTCCGTTAGGTTCAGAATGATTTTGGCGAAATTATTGCATACACAAATTTTCGCTTGTCTTATATGGCAAGATGAGCGTTGCTATTTAAGCCAAGATCGCAAGTTCTGCCTTTTCGGCACGACATATATATATATATAAATATATATATATTATATATAATATATATATATAATATATTTTTTATATATATATATATATATATAATATATATATATATATTTATTTATATATATATATTTATATATTTATTTATATATATATTTATAATATATATTTATAATATATATTTATATATATATTTATATTTTATATTTATAATATATATATATATAATATTATATATTATATATATATATATATAATATTATATAGATATATATAAAGCTGAATTTGAAGATCATTTATAATATGACTCGTGAGAATGCAGAGAAGATTGCGCTTGCCGTTTATAAGTATGAAATGTGAGAGTTGAGCGCAAACAATATAACACACGTAATATGTAGCTTAAGCATCTTCTCTGGAATATAAATGTACAATCAGGAATCTGAATGACTAAAATCAGTTCCACTTACAATACTACGTTACCAGAAGCAGGAATTTTGAGTTCAGTGTCGAGGAGTAGATGATTCAGCATTGTAGCAAACAAACAAAAAGGACATATGCAACTAATGCGACATTTTTATTGTGGCAACGTTTCGCTCTCCGGGAGCTTTGCACAATAAAAATGTCACATTAATTCCACATGTGTTCTTTTACCTAACATATTGTCGGCAGTTCTACCAACATTATTAAAAAAAAAAAAGCTAAAGGGTAAAATCAGGAAGTTATTTAACATACATTAGAAGCACTATTGTCATGGTTATTATTAATAATAACGAGCTAAATCTGTGAGTGTCATACTGCACCGAGGAATGGTAAGGATGATGGGTCAACAGATTTAATCGGGAGAAAGAGAGGAAAGCTTAAATTGCATTGATCAAGAATCCTTTCAATAAAAAATGGAAATGTGGCCATTAGATAAATTAGACACAGAGAGCAAGTTATCCTCGGCCTCAGATAAATTGTCAACTATTCCAGCACTTCTTAGAAAATACACATTTTTAATTTTATTCTTATAAAAAACTATCTCCTTTGCATTCCCTTCTTTCTTGCAACAACAAAAAATAAGAACATAAGAACATAAGAAAGAAGGAACACTGCAACAGGCCTACTGACCCATGCGGAGCAGGTCTATGTGTCCCCCCCCCCCCGGATTAGCCCAATGACCCACCCAGTCTGGTCACCTCAGATGGGAATAGGTGAACGTGTTTCTGTGTCTGCGTGATTCAAGAGGTCCCTGATATCCCACAGCTCAATATGCATCTTTACGCGCAATAAATCGAGTTGCTATCCCTCACATTCCTCAAGAAGCAAAGGATTTCTTTTCGCAAATTTGGTGGCCCGGTGGTCTGGTGGCTAAAACTCCCGCTTCACACACGGAGGGCCCGGGTTCGATTCCCGGCGGGTGGAAATTCCGACACGTTTCCTTACACCTATTGTCCTGTTCACCTAGCAGCAAATAGGTACCTGGGTGTTAGTCGACTGGTGTGGGTCGCATCCTGGGGGACAAGATTAAAAACCCCAATGGAAATAAGTTAGACAGTCCTCGATGACGCACTGACTTTCTTGGGTTATCCTGGGTGGCTAACCCCCCGGGGTTAAAAATCCGAACGAAATCTTATCTTATCTTATCTTAACTGCAGCTCAGCTTCCTTCAGAAAATCTGTGAGTTACAACTCAACACCCTCAAGTGAATCAAGTGCTGGATATCAACACCCTCAAGACACCCTGGAGCAGGAAATCAACACACTCAAATACGGCTAATGTTTAAGATTATACTAACAAATAATTGTTGAACTATGTCCAAGAGGCCCAAGTGCTGTAACTCAACATCCTCAAGAAGCCTAGGAGCTGTTAAATTAGACACATGTGCAACTCTTGGGTATCTTGCACATGTGTCTAATTTAACAACATGTCGGTTCTCTGAACCATTCATCTACAAGCCTAGGAGCTACCGTAGAAATCAGCCTTGTTAAATATAGAAAAATCTATAGTCAAAAGGGTAAAGCAGTGTGAAGAAGTTATGACGCAGAAACCAACCTTTTAATAAAAATGTTTTAAAAAATATACAAACTGGCATTTACGCAACTCAATACAATCCAAACACACCGATTTCGATGTTACTTCTGGCCGGTTTTTAAGTTTCTTCTTCCTAGTTTAATGTCCGTTCAGCCAGGCTATTGCCTCTAGTGGCTTCTCAAACTTACAATACCCGACAACTTGACTGATTTGGCACATACATTTTTTCAGGTAGTTGTCCGGTTTTCCCTTAAATCCTGCTACCTCTGCTGCTTGAAGATAAACCAGCGATGAAGTCAATCAGCAGAGGCATTTTAAAGTCATTGTACAGAAACCAAGAACACACTACTCTCGTCTCCCCTCCTCTTCGTCTCCCCTCCCTCTCATCTTATCTTTCCTCTTGTATTGTGTGTCATTCTCAAGTCTTCGATTTCCTGAATCCGCGAAACAAAGTTTTAAACCATTTTCTTATTTAGTTATAGAGCGATAATAAGTCACGCGATGAGTCTGATTGCAGAGGTAATTATACCTGGGGCTGAAAGTCTTAAGACAATAGACAGGTAAGTATTCTGGCTGTTGAAGATCTTGAAGATAGTGATCATGAAATTACCCCTGGCGGCTGAAGATCCTGAAGATAGTGATCATGAAGCTAACCCTGGCTGCTGAAGATCCTGAAGATAGTGATCATGAAGCTATCCCTGGCTGCTGAAGATCCTGAAGATAGAGATCATAAAACAACCCTGACTGCTGAATATTCTGAAGATAGTGATCGTAAAGCAACCCCTGACTGCTGAAGATCTTGAAGATAGTGATAATGAAATTATCTCGTTTAAAAAGAAGTTTACTGTAGTTTTATGCTCATGCAAAGTCAATTGCAAATGTTAATTACCCTTGAAATTTGTAAAAGTGGATTACTTTAGTCGACAAATATAGACTGCTTTACTATTCTGTTTTATACTAGCTTAAAAAAAAGTAGTCAGTTCTCATCTCTATAAAAATAATGGAATACCAGTGTGAATATACTTTTTTTTACGTTATATCTCAAGCTCTAATTACTACGTACATGTTTACAAATGCACCACTTCTCTCCCGCATATATTATATATATAATATATATATATATATATATTATATATATATATTATATATATATATATATATATATATATATCGTGCCGAATATGTAAAACTGGTCAATTAGCAAGAACTCATTTAAAATTAAGTCCTTTCTAAAATTTTCTCTTATAGGTTTATAGATATATTTTTTTCGTTAATGTTGATGTAAAAATTTATAATTTTGCACCAAAAGGAACTTAGAAAATTTACCTAACCTTATTATAACAAGAACATTTATTTTAACCTAACCAGCTAAATATATTTTTGATTGTTTACAATAATTTAATACTAAACAAACACAGTGAAATATATTTTTTTTCGTTAGTTTCAGAATGATTTTGGCGAATTATTACATACACAAATTTTCACTTGTCCTGTATGGCAAGATGAGCGTTGCTATTTAAGCCAAGATCGCAAGTTCTGCCTATTCGGCACGACATATATATATATATATATATATATATATATATATATATATATATATATATATATATATAATATATATATATATATATATATATAGACAGAAACACTAAAGGTGAAACATTCCTATATTAAATGATCTGATATGTAGAGTACAGTATGTGTCTTAATCCACAACTTGTCTTTATCGCTATACCATTTACACCCAATGGAAATTAAAGGTGGCCTGTGTAGATCCACATCCCCAACTGGAGTTCTCAGCACCAGCTAAGAAGGTGAGATGGGAATGTGTTTATATAGGGAGATAGTCAGCACCTCCTATGAAGACCATGCATGACGTCAGGAATACTCTTAGCAACAGAGTTGTAGACTTGTAGTTATACATATAGTAAGTACAATAATGTAATATGTAGTTTCTATTTACCCCTAGCCGGCTTCAACCCGCTTTTTGAAAAGTTCGCTCCATTTCGAGGTTATGTACTTAGTATTAAAATTATGAAATCTCAAATTAGAGTTTTAAATGAAAATTAAACCACTGAGATAAATTTTCTGAATATGAATAATAATATAAAAATTAATGTATAAATATTGAATAATACAGTCTAAGGCTATATAACTGAGTAAGACAATTATTTAAAATTAATACTAAACACACGTTGCTAAATAAATGGATTAATAGTTATAAAAAGAGCCGTGCTATCCGTGGCACTGTGAGGTTAGTTGCACATAGTTACGCTTCAACGAGTTTTATTATTTTCATTGAGTTTTTGTTTAACTTTTTTGCCTCTACAGAGGAGAGAATAGCGAGGGGGGAATATATGAGTCTGGTTTATAGTTATTTTGACGTGATTGTAGCGTTGTCAGTGAACTATCTCCCCTCCATCTCTCTCTCTCTCTCTCTCTTTTATATACAGGGTTTGACAAGGTTAGGTTAAGGATCCCTAGCTTTATTGGCAAGCTATTTACATGTTAAGGATTCCTAACTTTATTGACAAGCTAAGAGCTGTTACCTACATCAGCTCATTTGAAAGCATTTTTATTGTTATGAGACATACAAGTAGGGAACAGGATGAAGTTGTAGCCATCTGTGGGCCAGCATTTTCATTTGATCTGACTTTATCTCGCTGACATCATAATCCTGTACGAATGTGTTCCATTTTGGAGTCATCCTGGGGATAAATGATCTCAGATGAAGTGATGTTCTGAATAAGGGTACAGCCAGAGTAAAGTTCCTGCTTTCTGACCGTCTTGTGGTACAAGCTTGCTTCTCGCTGTCCTCGAAGTGGAGCCAAGTGTGGTACTTTGATTATGTTGGCCTTGTACATAACAATAAGGTCACCCATATCCCTTCTGTGTTGAAGGTTCTACTGAAATGACAGATCTATCCAGGATGGGTCCAGGCGAGAGATGAGACATCTTGCTATGTTCTCTACTCTGTCAGGCAGTCGCAGATGAGAAGGGGAGCAGGCAAACCAAGAAAGTGGAGCATACTCAAAGTACTCACCTAATTGTGGTTGCAGGGGTCGAGACTCAGCTCCTGGCCCCTGTGCGTGTGTGTGTGTGCATGTGTGTGCATGTGTGTGTGTGTGCATGTGTGTGCATGTGTGTGTGCATGTATTTGTGTGCATGTATTTGTGTGTTCATGTGTGTGCATGTGTGTGTGTGTGTGAGAGAGAGAGAGAGAGAGAGAGAGAGAGTGTGTGTGTGTGTGTGTGTAAATGCACACACACACTTTTCAAGGAAAATATGGGAAAAATTTATTTATGTGCCATAATCTTATTTTTTAATATATATATAGTATATAAATATGTACCAAGAAAAAATATTTTAAGATTAATAATCTTTTGGGTCAGTCATAAAGACAAAACTTAATAAAAAAAAACTATGTATACTGGACCACTGTAAATGAACACAACACAAATATCATATCAACAAAATATCAACATCAAATATCAAATATCAACAAAATATTAATATTAAAGCCAGTTCCTCATCTATCATTTCCACAAATGCAAACATGCTTCAAATCAGAGATTCTAAAATAACTTTTCCATTAATGTGTAAAAAATCTTATTACACCTAACTAGTGTGATATAAGCAAATTTTATTTTATTAAATCATTATACCACCAATATGAATATAATAGTAATTAAAAACAATTACGATGAGAGCGTACTTGTGCCTCATGGAGAATCTTGCAACCCCTACTGTCAAGCAGACGCGAGATACGGCGAAGTGTTGTAAGCTTCCTGGCTGCCTTGTTTGCAAGATTTACAACGTGGTTCTTCATGGTCAAATTTCATCCCAAGGCTATCAACTTCTTCCCCAGGTACCAACACTCTCCTATTCATATTACGGCACCGGCATTACCATCATGGCGCCTCTCTCTCTCTCATTCTGGCTCTCTCTCTGTCTCTGTATTTCACTCTCTCACACACATACATACTTACACACATACATACATACATTCATACGTGCGTTCAACCAATTTCCTTCTTTCTCTTATTTCTACCTACTCTTCGTCTTCTTCGTCTCCCTCTTGACACCGAAGCCAGCAGTGTTGACCTCCAGCGGCTGGTCCACTTAGATGCGCTGCAGATGTCAACACTGTAGCCAGCGCCCAGACCTCATCTTTCCCATATTGGTCTAATCTTTATGGTCTGCATTACTGTGTGTGTGTGTGTGTGTGTGTGTGTGTGTGTGTGTGTGTGTGTGTGTGTGGGTGTGTGCGTGTGTGTACTCACACGTGTATATATATATATATATATATATATATATATATATATATATATATACAAACCCTGATCTCTGACAGAAGGAGACTCGAACCTACGAACCTTGGAAACAAGGTATGCAGTGCTTTACCGACCGTACCATATGGACAATACCTTGGCGTCAGCTCACGCTAGACGATCGCTCCTTCGGCCAGAGATCAGTGTTTGTGAATATTTCGCCTGTTCTTGCGAATTCTAAGCATATATATATATATATATATATATATATATATATATATATTATATATATATATATATATATATATATATATATATATATATATACATTATTCACAACTTGCCTCTGTCTCTATGTGTCAATTTCTGTCCCTCTTAATGTTGCTGTTTCTTTGTCTTTGTCATTCTGTGTTTGTTTTGCTTCTGTGTCTCTTTCTACCTGTCTATTAGCATTTGCGTTTATTTCTTATATGATGTCTTTCTCCTCTTTCTATTTAATTTTCCTTCTTCATCTCTCTGAGTTCCTCCACTCCCTCCCCTCATCCCTTTACGTCTTCTTGCCCCTTACCTGAAGCCTCATTAAGACAGAGGATCATTGGGAATTAACAATGCAAATCTACAATAATATGTGGGCCGGTACTGCCTAATGCGGTTCTCAGGGAAGTGGTAAGGACGGTGAGGAAGATGTGAGAGACAGAGAGGGAAAGTACGTTGTGAGGGAGAAGGGAAAGTGATAATGAAGTGAGAATAATGAAATGAGTAGAGGAAGAGGTGAGTGAGCAGGTTGAAAAGTGAGGGAGATGTGGGAGTGAGTAAGATAAGGGACAATAAGGAAGCTGTGAGAATAAAAAAAAAAGGAAAGTGATGGAAAGGGAGTAAAATATGAGGGTTAGGACTAAAAACATTGAAGATGATGGAAGAATGAGAGGGGGAAAGTAAAAGAAAACTAGCTGTATTTCAGTCACTGAACGATCCGAGAAAGGTATCCCCGGTCTCCTGTACCTGAATGTACGCGATTGGAATAGTGCAGAGTGCGGCATAAATTCATGACGCAGTTAAACATCAGCAATATAGATATGAAGTGAATCAGAATAAGAATTCACAAGTCATCATCAATTAAATATTGTCACAATTCCTATAATAAAAATAGAAATTTAGGACATACACAGCCCTAGCCTTATTCAAACCTTCCATTAAGTGACACCCTACCTGAAGCTAAACAGAAGAGGCATTCTCTTGTTATCTCAGAGTGGTCAAACTTTGCTTTAATAAAGCCCACCAATAAAGAATAAAAAACTACAATACCGTGGTTGGAACAATACAGAAATAACCAGCAATACACAATACACAAATAACCGCGCCCACCTCTCCTATATATACTGGCTTCCTGCCCTTCGTGCTTCTGTGTGACAAGTCTGACCGGAACGTTGTCATAAGTTACTTTCTCCTAAGTGCGGTTCATTTGTGTAAATCCCACCAATGTAAATGTTAGATGTCGATTACTTAAAGACATTCACCAGTAATTGATATTCCAACGATTCTAATTTTTTTTAACAGATTCAGTACAATATCAGATTTGCTCCTAACATTAAACGTTTCGAGTATCATACATCTTATGGAATTTATCAATAATATTCTGAAACCAGTCAAAAGAAGCATGACTCAGCTATTGAATATATATGAAAATATTACCGTTAAATAAATGGCGAATTGGGACTTATGGCACCCAACGGCAGAACGAACTAACGGTGAAAATTTGAAGCCGATCACAAGAGTCATTCTCCAGTTATGGAATAGATTCCAACTATTCCAAGTTTTTTGTACCAAACTGACAATTTTGCTCACTCAAAAACGTGTCCTCATAGGTACCATCCTGGCCATAATATGCATCAGCTACTAAATATTGTAGCTCTTCAAGAGAGGCAAACCAAAACGATTTACCGCGATTTAACGGGAATAAAATAAGCTAGTTTGTACATAAAATGGTCAGTACTACAAATACGCACTTGAATTTCACTCTCCGCCGTCGTCGAATTAAGGGGAAACTTTTTTTAATATATCGAGCTACGCCGCTGAGCCATTCCTTGAGCCATTACAGGATTAGCAAGTTTATTTAGGTACAGTTGCGCATACAAATATCATACACCATAACATGCATGTAAATTACCTATGATAAGCAAAATAAGTCAGTGACTTATTTCCATTGGGGTTCAATAACTTTGTTCAGAGTGGACCTGCACATGACAATGGTTACAAGGCTGTTGTCCCTTTTAAATTACAATAGAAGTGAAAAATTGAAGTGTATCTGACGAGGCGTTCTCGAGTTATGCACGGAAGAAAGCGGAAAGTCAGAAGAAGAAAGACAGAAAGGTATCCCCCCTTCGGGGATACCTAAGGAGAATGAAAGGGGAAAGCGAAGATGTGACAGTTAGGGAGAGGGAGAAGAGTAAGGGAGATGAGGGAGAGGGAAAAGAGGCTGAAGTGTATTCACCTATATGTCCTCACCTATGTGTGGTAACAGGGGTCGATTCACAGCTCCTGGCCCCGCCACTTCGCTGGTCGCTACTGGGTCTACTCCTGGCTTCAAGAGCCTTATCGTACATCTTCTTAATGCTAAATATAAATCCGGCCTCTGTTACTACACTTTCCAAATTGTTTCATTTCCTGACAACCCTAAGGCTGAAGAAATGCTTCAACCTCCTCTTGTTCCCTTATCCTATCTCTGAAACATTATGCCCCTGTGAACCTTGTCAGTTCCTCTCAGTATTTTATACGTCATTATCATAATCATCCTGTCCTCCAGTGTTATTAAGTTCCCTTAACCTCTCCTCATACAGTATATTTCTAAGTGAGAGAAGTATAGTTACCTTGTCTGTCCATAAACTTGAATTGAATCCACAAATTTGCTTAGAGAGTGGGAGAGAGAGAGAGAGAGAGAGAGAGAGAGAGAGAGAGAGAGAGAGAGACAGAGACAGAGACAGAGACAGACAGACAGACAGATGATGGGATACTATAGGAGGGAAACGTGAAAGAAAATAGAGGGATACAAGGGAAAAAGGATAAAAATACTTGAAGTAAACAACGAGAGGAAGACGAGGGGAAAGAGGCGAAAGAAAGGTTAAAGAAAAAGAGAAAAAAAGGCACTATATGGGGAACAGAGGAAAAATGTATATATGCAAATAAAGAGGAAATTAAACACTGGCTCTCTTGTGCATGCGAGACATAGAAAGTGTGAGGGAAAAGTTCAGTTTAGTAGTAAGGAAATTTTGAATGTATGGTGATGGTTGTTTTGTTGGTAATCTGCTAGTTAAGGCAGGTGGAGTTTCTAGCTCCCGCTATTCCCCCCCCCTCCCCTAACTTTTCACCCGGTGGTAGGTGATGTGTGAATCTCCAACCTGTGGAGAAATCACTTGACTAGCTGCTTCCATCAAACCTGTCGGTATGCGTACCACTCCTGTACTATTTATCTTCAGTTTTGACTTAAGGAGCTTCACTCTTATTTCGGCCTGTACACTTGTCTTTATTCCTGCTTGCTTTAAATTTAAAGTCATTTCTTTTAAAGGCTGTAGGCCTATCGTGTGAGTGATTTAGCGAGCAGGTTGTAACTGTATTTATTTCTTATTTGTAACCTTGATTTGTCGGCGTGGATCATCTGACACGGGCAAAGTGAAGATAAGGACAGTAGGGATCTGGTAAAGATCTAGAGAGCTAGCCGCACGTACCTACGATCCAACCGCCCCATTTTCACACTTAACCGATCACCTTAGCCAGCTACACACCCAGCGTAACTACGTGTCTTGTCCGGCTACTCAACACTGTGGTGATAAGAGTGGCTATCCAATATTTTCAGCACTGTGGTGGTCAGAGGATAAGTTCGCCTTGGTAGAATCGTTTTGTCAGTGACGCCCCTCCCCCCTCTTCTCTTCAACGACGGCTTCAGAGTTTCGACAATCTTCAAGTCTCGGTGTCAACAACATCGACACGCCCTTCTACAACTACATTTGTACAAATTAGCTTTGAATTCAAGTACCATTTTTATATTTCATTTTCTTTCAAACAGGATTAATTCTCATGTTTATTTGTTTTACATTTATGCCTGAAATCACGTAAGAAAAATGTTTATATTCTCATGTTATGTTTTCCATCATTTATTTACATGAGGAGGCGCCAGCGTTTTCAATTCCTTATTTAGAAGCTGACGGGGCTGAGTAAGCCTTCACAGAAAGTAAAAAAAAAAGTATAATTATTTTTTATTATTATTTTGATTATTTTTGTTGCTTATTAATAATCATTATTATTAGTATGGTTATTCTTGGGAGAGCGCTAAATCTGCGCGGGTCATACAGAGTCAAAGAAACGGGAGGAAATAAAGTTTGAAGGAAGGAAGGAGTGTAGTTCCAATCTGTTTCATCAAGAGCCCTTCACCAGCATCGAGAGCCCTTCACCAGCATCAAGAACCCTTCACCAGCATCAAGAGCCCTTCATCATCAAGAGCCCTTCACCAGCATCAAGAACCCTTCACCAGCATCAAGAGCCCTTCACCAGCATCAAGATCCCTTCACCAGCATCAAGAGCCCTTCACCAGCATCAAGAACCCTTCACCAGCATCAAGATCTCTTCACCAGCATCAAGAACCCTTCACCAGCATCAAGAACACTTCACCAGCATCAAGACCCCTTCGCCAGCATCAAGACCCCTTCGCCAGCTGCAAGAAGAACCCTTCACCAGCATCAAGATCCATTCACCAGTATCAAAAACCCTTTCAATAGACATCAAGAGCCTTCACAAGCATCAAGAACCCTTCGCCCAGCATCAAAGAACCTTCACCAGCATCAAGAACACTTCACCATCAAGAACCTTCATCAGCAATCAAGAGTCCTTCAGCATCAAGAAAAAAACGACCCTCTCCCATGAAACACTTACTCTCGAGTCATCAAACTCTGGTAAAGCTCACGACATTGTAAAAGCTATTTTTTAACTGAGTCCAAAGAAAATTTAATACAGTTTCGAAAAGCATTCATTATACAGGACAAGGCTTTATCTTACTTTCCAAATATTTTTTTTAATGTCCGTATTGATAAAAATATGTGATACTTCGTGTGTATAGTTTTGTCATCTTCCATGGAGGTCATTTTTGTTCACTTTGTCGAGAATCGAACAATACTCAAAGTTACAAATATGCTGTTATTGTTTTTTTTTCGTAATGTTAGTTGTTATGGTATATTGTGTATAACGTATCTTTATTACCTAATTTCAATTTTCGCATTCAGATGCCTGACTGAGGTTGGTTTTCGGAGTGCGGTTGGGCACAGCACCCTCTGAGTTGTAGAGAGCTCTCATAGCAAACAATATGGCGTGAGTATCCGACGTTAGGGTGTGGAAACTGTCGCGTTGAGCTGCTTCGTGGGGCGATTTCCCCTCTACGGCCGGGGTGTTACTTCCGGCAATTCATTAGGGAAACGTACGGAGTGAAGGATGATGAGGTTTATGGTGTGGCCCTGAATGGGGCCTATCGTCTATTCGTCAGTTAAATTCGACGGCTGTGTACGAAGTCGTTAGTGACGAAATTTGAGCATGTGAGTATTGATGTAACTCCAGCTGTCAAAGTTGCGACTCATAGGAGTCTCTCGCCACTATACGTGGTGTGAAGTTGCGAAATGTCCCTTCGAGGCTGACGAGGAGGAATACGGAAGGTGTTTGCAGCTTATGGTACGTGCATCTGGCAACCAGGAAGTGGGGGGGCAGGTGCGTACATGGGGCGTTCCGAGGGTACATTCTCTCATCAAATGCACTGAGGCACCCGATCCGTCATACGTCGTTGATGCCGGAGGTTAGGACCCAATTTCTAGTGGCGTTTATGCTGGGCAGCGAACGGACATGCAGGTTGTGTGGGGAGTATGATCATATGGCCGCGACGTGTGGGAGCAGTGGAGGGCGCCGGCCGCAAAACAGGTGGAAGCACCAGTTACAGGTGTGGGATGTCGTCGAGGAGAATTCAAAGGAAACCGAGGAGATGGCGTCTGTGGAGGTGAAAATGATAGAGAGTCTCTTGTGGTGCATGATGGGCGGAGGCACGAGTTGTGTGGCGCCCCCCCTACCTGGCCACTTTGCCGGGTTGACGGGGGAGGATAGAAAAGGGTGCTAATTCAGCAGGAGGTGCAAGAGCTGGATGAGGAGCTCGACGAGGTATTGAAAACTTACCTTTCTCGGGCCGGAGGATATGGCTTGGTCCGTGAAATGGTGGCCCTGAGTTGAAAGTGAGATGGGGGGGACAGGCACGAGAAGGATGGAGGACAACTCGCAGCACAGAGGGAGTCACCGAGCTCCTGTGCGACAGGTCACAGTAGAGGTTTTGATGTTTCACTGTGAGGAATTCTTCGGAAAGACTGCTATGGCGGTAGAGGTGTCACGAGGAAGGGGAGGCTGCTGTCAGACTCAGATGAATGTTCCTGAACCGCCCGCGCAGAGGTCTGGGGAAGGATTGTATATTCTCGTGACAGCCAGGATAAGATAGGCTCAGCGAAAAGGAGGGGGGCGTGGATGGTGACAAACCTACATGTTGACCCTGGGGCAAGAGGCCCACCTGGGAAGGGTGAGAGGAGGGAAAGGGTTGGAGCTTTAGAAAGGCTTAAGTGCATGACTGTGAAGTGAATGGACTGTTGTACTGGTGTGAAGAGGAATGCTTTGTTATGTCTTACGTCGATACAGAGTGGACGTAGTCTTTCTACAGTGAGCTAATTTTCAGGGGGTAGAGTGCTCGAGGTGGAAGGGTAATAAGGTGTTGGACTCTGCCATCGGCACGTTTGTTAGGTGGTGTGGGGGGTTTATTGATAAAGGAGGCCGAGAGCCCGTTTGTGTTGCAAAGACGTGAAGGGGGTGGGGGGGGGGAGGGTGTTGCGGTGGATGGGTGGTGGATGGGGCGAGGGTAAACCTTTGTAGTGTGTATGCACAGCTGAAAATAATATGAAAGTAAAGAGGATTTTGTGGTGGTTGATCTAGTTTTTGCTTTCGTGTTTACCGAAGTGGCCATCGTAGGTGGGGACTGGAATTTGTGTGATCAGGAGGGGCGGATGGGGAACCACGAGGGGCGGGGCATATGTTGACAGCATAACGCAAGCTTTTGGTGGACGTCAGTTGAGGGATGTGGTAGGTTGGGGGAGCGTGGGATGGAGTGGAGCTACTTTCGTGAGGCGAGGTTACGCAGCTAGGTTAGACAGGTTGTATATATCTCAATAAGGTATTGTCAAAGTCTGTCCGTACTATTGAACTAGCTTTTTCAGATCATTGGCGGTTTCGCAGAAGTAGAGTGGGATTCTCTAGTGTATCTCTAGGGGATATGGGAAATTAATTACGAGTTGTTGGAAGATGAGGATGGGTTGGGGGGTTTTACGGAGTGTGGGAGAGATTAACTGAGGATGGTACAGAGTTGTGGAGGACGTGGTGACGTGGCGGATGGTGTGGTAAGGACCGGATTCGGCATTATTATGTGAGGGAGGGGGGTGGAAACGGATTAATTCCTTTTAAAATTTGGGTGATTAATAATTTGGAGGACCAGGTTACGGGGTTGTTATGTAAAAGGGGCGTAGAGGGGTCTATCGATGGACAACATTATGATATTAAAGAGCGGTTGCGGGAAATTCAGGACGAGCGGTTCAAGCGGTGGGTGAGAGTAATGGCTGGGGTGGAGGACGGTGTTATGGGGAGATAGGCCGTTTCGTGTGTGTTGGCGCAGACAAAAACAACGTCAGCATGCAACAGTATTCCATATTTGGAGGTTCTTGAGTACGGTGGCGAGGTATTAGGCGGGCAGGTTATCCACACTACGGATGGGATGGGGTTGGTTTGCGGATAAGTGGTACGAAAAAAGTATTGGCGGGAGGAAGGGTAGGATTAGGGGATTTAGAGAAGGTGTGTGGAAGTGTGCCATGTAGGCTTAGGACACAGTGATAGGGAGCTTTGTGGGGGGGGACATACTCGAGGGGGAAATATGGAGAGCTTTGAGTGCCATGCGCAAGGGCAAAGCCACCCGGAATCGATGGACCTGCCGGCGGAGTTTTATTCAACAGCATTGGGGAGTTAATAAAGGTTTTTTGGTGAGGTTACTGAACTTGATGAAGGTAAGGGAAGGTTGGGTGTGAAAGACAGGCAACAGCTGTATTTGTTTTGGTACGAAGGGAAAGGAACAGCGTTCGCTCAGGGGATATAGAACATACTCGTTGTTATGCGGGATTTAAGTTTATCTGCAAAATTTTTAGTGAAATAGGCTCAAGTTGTGTTGTAGGGAAGGGTTGATATCGGTTAGGAAACCCAGTTTGGGTTGCCAGGTAGGTCTATGGGGGGTGGGACAATGGTATTTAGGGGATTTCGTGGAGAAAAAGGGGGGGAAGGGGGGGGTTGGTGAACTAGACTGGCAAGGAGCTTATGATAGGGTGGATGCGAGAGGAGTTGAGAGCTTCCCTTAGGAAACAGGGCTATGGGCCAAGAAATAGTGGGATGGGTAGAGGCGATTATATAGAGGGGCAATGGTGAGAGTACAGATTAATGGAAGATTAGGGGGGAGGATTGTACATGGGCAGTGGTCTTAGACAGGGGTGTCCTATGTCACAGCTTTTATTTTGCATGCAAAACGACCCTTTTATAGAAATGGTGGAAGCGCCATATGGGCGTTAGTGAGGGGTTGGAGGGGTACTGGGGGGCGTTTGGCCTGTTCTCATAGGGTATGTGATGATAACACTGTATGGGGTTAGAGAGGGATGTCATAAACGCCTTAGTGGATCTTAACTTCTCTCTTTTTCTCCATAAAACCTTTTCCCCCCCTTTGAAACACTTTTTATTTTGGGGTTTAAAAATTTTTTCCATAGGGCTAATTTTTTCTCCCTTTTTAAAACTCTCTTTACATCTTTTCTTTCCCAAAATCGCTCCTTTTCCCCTCCTGCACCCACTTTCCTGAAACCCACAAACTTCTGCGAACACCAAACCCACTACTTTTTTAAAACCCTCCCCAAAACCCTCTTCGACCCCTTTTCCCTATCCCCTCTTTACCCCATCTATCCCCAATAGAGTTTATTTTTACCCAAATTTCCTCCTCTTTTAGTTTATAAACCTTACCTCTCTTTTTCCCTGTTCTTTTTTCCCCTTGTACCCATCTCCCTTTTTAAAACTTCAGTGTGGGCTACAACTGGGAAAGTGATCTGTATATCTGTGGCCCCTCAAATAAAAAATGTACATCCTAAATCACTCAACAGTTTTTTAAACCCTACCAAAAACATAATCCAAAAAACCCTACTGTCATTTCTCCCTACTAAATCGGTATACTTTTTATCCTCTTTTTCTTAAAAAAATGATTACCTAAACCCTAAACCCCTTTTCTTACAAATTCAATCAAAGGGCCCCCTTTATCATTTAAAACCTGGAAACCCAAAAACTTACCTACCACACCCTCTCTAAAATTTTTCTCCTATTTTAGCATTAAAGTCCCCTACCAATTACTCTCTCCTTGGTTAAAAAGGCCCCTTATACAATCATTTAAAACCTCCCCCAAAAATCTCTCTCCCCTTTCTTCTGCATTCCTCTCTTCCCGGGTGCAAAAAAAAGCTTATTTTTACCCACTTTCGCCCCAAACCCTTTACTTTAATCCACTTAATTCTTAATTTTTACACATTCATATTCTCTTTTCTCCTTCCATAACGATTTTTTTAAACATTACTGCTACCCCTTCCTTTTCTCAAATCTCTCAATACTCCCGATTTTTAAACCCATTTATTTCCCCCCCACTGAAAACCCCTCCTACCCCCTTCAGCTTTGTTTCGCTTAGGGCCAGGACATCCAACTTTCTTTTTCATTCATAACATCAGCAATTCATCTGTTTCTTGTCAATCCGCACAACTACATCCCGCACATTTAAGCAACCAGTTTTTTTAAAGTTTTTCTTTTCCTGTTTTTAGTAATTGTATACAGGAGAAGCGGGTTACTAGCCCATTGCTCCGGGCTTATATACTCATTATATATACATTTATATATATACATATTCACTAACTTGCTCTGTCTCTATTATGTCAATTTTGTCCCTTTAATGTTGCTGTTTTCTTTGTTCCCCCCTTTGTTCATTCTGTGTTTGTTTTGCTTCTGTGTCTCTTTCTACCTGTTTCTATTAGCATTTGCGTTTATTTCTTATATGTTGGTCTTTCTCTCTTCTATTTAATTTTCCTTTTTTCATCTCTCTGAGTTCCTCACTCCCCCCCTCATGCCCCTTTACGTCTTCTTGCCCCTTAGACCTGAAGCCATCATTAAGACAGAGGATCATTGGAATTAACAATGCAAATCTACAATATATGTGTGGTCGGTAGCTGCTAATGCGGTTTCGCAGGGAGTGTGTAGGACGGTGAGGAGATGTGAGAGACAGAGAGGGGAAAGTACGGTTGTGAGGGAGAAGGGAATGTTGATATGAGTGAGAATAATGTGAATGTGTAGAGGAGAGAGGTGAGTGATGCAGGGTGAAAGTGAGGGAGATGTGGGGAGTGAGTAAAGATAAGGACAATAAGGAAGCTGTGAGAATAAAATAAAAAGGAAAGTGATGGTAAAAAAGGGAGTTAAAAGATAAGAGGGTTAGGACTAAAAAATTGAAGATGATGGATGAATGAGGGGGGTAAGTATAAAGAAAACTAGCTGTATTTCAGTCAGAACGATCCGAGAAAGGTATCCGGTTTCCTGTACCTGAATGTACAGCGCGATTGGAATAGTGCAGAGTGCGGCATAAATCATGACGCAGTTAAACATCAGCTATATAGATATGAGGGTGAATCAGATAAGAATTACCAAGTCATAAATTCAATTAAATTATTGGTCACAATTCCTTTATAAAAATAGAAATTTAGGACATTACACGCAGCCTAGCCTTATTCAATCCTTCATTAAGTGACACCCTACCTAAGCTAAACCAGAAGAGGCTTCTTTGTTATCTCAGATTGCAGTCAAACTTATGCTTGAATAAAGCACCAATAACGAAATAAAAAACTACAATACCGGGGTTGGAAACCAGATATACAGAAAAAAACCAGCAATACACAATACCACAAATAACCGCGACACCTACTCCTATATATACTGGCTTCCAGCCCTTATTGCTTCTGGTGTGACAAGTATCTGCGGTAACGTTGTCATAAGTTTACTTTGACTCCTAGTGCGGTTCATTTGTGTAAATCCCACCAATGTAAATGTTAGATTGTCGCTTACTTTAAAGACATTCACCAGTAATTGATATCCAACGTATTCTAATTATTGTTTTAACAGATTTAGTAAATAATCAGATTTGCTCCTAAATTAACGTTTCGAGTATCATACATCTTATGGGAGAATTTATCAATAATATTTGAAACAGGTCAACAGAAAGCATGACTCAGCTATTGAATATATAAGAAAATATTACGTTAAATAATAGTTGGCGAATTGGGGACTTATGGCACCCAACGGCCCAGAAACGAACTAACGGTGAATATTTGAAGCGATCACAAGAGTCATTTTTCCAGTTATGGAATAGATTTCCAACTACTTCAAGTTTGTTGTACCAAACTGACAATTTTGCTTCAATCAAAAACGTGTCCTCATTAGGTACCATCCTGGCCATAATATGCATCAGTACTAAATATTGTTTGCTCTTCAAGAGAGGCAAACCAAACACGATTTACCGCGATTTAACGGGGGAATAAAATAAGCTAGTTTGTACACTAAACATGGTCAGTACTACAAATACGCACTTGAATTTACTGCTCACCGCTCCAGCCGTTCTGTCGAATTAAGGGGAAACTTTTTTAAATATGATCGAGCTACGCCGCTGAGCCGATTCCTTGAGCCATTACAGGCATTAGCAAGTTTATTTAGGTACAGTTTGCGCATACCAAATATCATTACACATAAACATGACATGTTAAATTACCTATGAATAAGCTAAATAATGTCACAGTGATTATTCCATTGGGGTTCAATAACTTTGTTCAGAGTGGACTGCACATGACAATGTTTTACAAGGTGGTGCCCTTTTAATTACATTAGAAGTGAGAAAAATATTATGAAGTGTATCTGACGGAGGCGTTCTCGAGTTATGCACGGAAGAAAGCGCGGAAAGTCAGAAGAAGAAAGACGAAGGTATCCCCCCTTCGGGATAACCTAAGGAGAATGAAGGGGGGAATGCGAAGCTGTGACAGTTAGGGAGTTGAGGGAGAAAGAGTAAAGGGGAGATGAGGGAGAGGAAAAAGAGGCTGAGTGTATTCACCTATATGTCGCGCACCTATGTGGAGCGTATCAGGGTGTCGATCACAGCTCCTGGCCCCGCCACTTCGCTGGTCTCTACTGGGTCTACTCCTGGCTTCAAGAGCATATCGTACACTCTTCTTAAATGCTAAATATAAATCCGGCCTCTGTTACTACCACTTTCCAAATTGTTTCATTTCTGGACAACTAGAGCTGAAGAAATGCTTCAACCTCCTTTTTGTTCCTTATCTATCTATGAAACATTATGCCCCTGTGAATGTCAGTTCCTTCCAGTATTTTATACGTCATTATCATAATCATCCTGTCCTCCATTGTTATTAAGTTCCCTTAAACCTCTCCTTCTTACAGATTATTTTCGAAGTGAGAGAAGTATAGTTCCCGTGTCTGTCCATAAACTAGAATGAACCACAATTAGCTTAGAGATGGTAGAGAGTGGGAGAGAGGGGAGAGAGAGTGCGAGAGAGAGATAGTTGAGAGAGAGGAACGATAGGAGAGACACGAGAGATGAGACGAGAAAGAGACAGAGACTGCCAGACTGACAGATGATGCGGATACATATAGGAGGGGAGGAAACGTGAAAGAAAATAGAGGGATACTAAGGGAAAATAAGGATTAGAAAAATACATGAAGGAAAACAACGAGAGGAAGACGAGGGGAAAGTGGATCTCGATGAAAGGTTAAAGAAAAAGAGAAAAAAAGGCACTATATGGGAACGAGGAATAAATGTATATATGCAAATAAAGAGGAATTAAATCCACTGGATCTCTTTGGTGGCATGCGAGACATAGATAGTGTGAGGGAAAAGGTTCAGTTTAGTAGTAAGGAAAATTATTTGAATGTAGGTGATGGTTGTTTTGTTGGTATCTGCCAAGTTAGCTGGTGGAGTTTCTAGCTCCCGCGCTATTCCCCCCCCCCCCTCCCCTAATTTTCACCCGGTGGTAGGTGATGTGTGACTCTCCATCTGTGGAGAAATCACTTGGGGACGTAGCTGCTTCCTTGTTCAAAACCTGTCGGTATGCGATTACCACTCCTGTACTATTTATCTTCATTTTTGACTTAAGGGAGCTTCCACTCTTATTTCGGCCTGTACACTTGGTCTTTTATTCCTGCTTGCTTTTAAATTTAAAGTCATTTCTTTTAAAGGCTGTAGGCCTATCGTGTGAGTGATTTAGCGAGCAGGTTGTAACTGTATTTATTTCTTATTGTACCTTGATTGTCGGGCGTGGATCATTCTGACACGGCAAAAGTGAAGATTGAAGGACAGTAGGATCTGGTAAAGATCTAGAGAGATAGCCGCACGTACTACGGTCCAAACCGCCCCATTTTTCCATTAGAAACCGATCACCTTAAGCCAGATACAGCCACCCAGCGTAACTACGTGTCTTGTCGGGCTTCTAAAAACCACTTGGTGATAAAGAGTTGGGCTTTCCAATGTTTTCAGCACTGTGGTGGTCAGAGGATAAGTTGCCTTGGTAGAATCGTTTGTCAGTGACGCCCCTCCCCCTCTTCTCTTCAACGACGGCTTCAGAGTTTCGACAATCTTAAAGTCTCGGTGTCAACAACATCGACACGCCCTTCTACTACTACATTTGTTACAAATTAGCTTTGATATTACAAGTACCATTTTTATATTTAATTTTTCTTTCAAACAGTGTGATGTTATCTCATGTTTATTTGTTTTAAATTATTGCCTGAAATCACGTAAGAAAAATGTTTATATTTCTATGTATGTTTTCAATCATTTATTTACATGAGGAGCGCCAGCGTTTTCAATTTCCTTTTTTAGAAGCTGACGGGGGCTGAGTAAGCCTTCACAGAAAAGTAAAAAAAAAAGTATAATTATTTTTTAT
>NC_069446.1:20725146-20761583 GCF_026875155.1 Cherax quadricarinatus | reverse complement strand
TGTGGTTGTGGGGGTGGTTGGTGTGAATGTTTGTGAGTGTGTGGGTGGTGTGTATGTGTGTTGTGTGTTGTGTTGTGTGTTGTGTGTGTGTGGGTGTGGTGGTGTATTGTTGGTGTATGTGTGTGTGTGGTATTGGTGTGGTGTTTTGTGTGTGTGTTTGTTGTTGGTGTGATGTGTGTTGTGAGTGTGTGTGTTTTGGGTTGTATGTGTGTACTCCCTATTTGTACTCACCTATTTGTGGTTGCAGGGGTCAAAGGGTCCTAGCTCCTGGCCCCCCCCTCTTCACCGGTTGCTACTAGGCCCTCTCTCTCCCCCCCCATGAGCTTTTTTCAAACCTCGTCCTTAAAACTGTGTATGGTTCCTGCCTCCACTACGTCATTTCTCTAGGCTATTCCACTGCCTTAAAACTCTATGACTGAAGAAATACTTCCAAACTAATCCTCTGACTCATTGTGTCCTTCAACTCCAATTGTGGCCTCTTGTTTCTGTGTCCCCTCCCTGGAACATCCTGTCCTTGTCCACCTTGTCTATTCCCACGCAGAAATTTTATATTCGTTATCATGTCTCCCCTTTGACCCTCCTTTCCTCCATGTCGTCAGGCCGATTCCCTAATCTTACTCTGGAACTAACCTTGTTGCAAACCTTGTACTTTCTCTAGTTTCTTGACGTGCTTTATCAAGTGCGGGTTCCAAACAGGTGCTGCATACTCCAGTATGGCCTGACATAAAACGGTGTACAGTGTTTTGAATGATTCCTTACTAAGGTATCGGAATGCTGTTCTCAGGTTTGCCAGGCGCCCATATGCTGCAGCAGTTATCTGATTGATGTGTGTTTCCCGGGAACATGCTCGTGTTATACCACCCCAAGATCTTTCTCCTTGAGTGAGGTTTGCGGGTTTTTGGGCCACCTAGCCTATACTCTGTCTGTGGTCTTCTGTGCCCTTCCCCTATCTTCATGACTTTGCATTTGGAGATTAAATTCGAGAACCATTTGCTGGACCAGGTGTCCAGTCTGTCCAGGTCTCTTTGAAGTCCTGCCTGGTCCTCAAACAGATTTAATTCTCCTCAATTTAAATTCACATCATCTGCAAACAGGGACCCTTCTGAGTCTAACCCTTCCGTCATGTCCCTTCAAAATATACCAAAAATAGCACTGGTCCTAGGACCGAAACCCCTGTGGGAACCCCCCGTCACAGGGCCCACTGTGATACATCAAATTTCTAAACCCGGGCTCGTTGTTTGCCCTCCCTGCAGGTATCTCTGATCCCATTGCAGTGCCCTTCCTGTATATGGGGCCTGAAAGCTCTAGCTTCTGCACAAACTCTTGCGAGGGAAATTTTGTCAAAGGCTTCTTTCAGTCCAAGAAGATGCAATCAACCCACCCCTCTCTCTCTTGTTTTACTTCTGTTATTTTATCATAAAACTCCAGAAGGTTTGTGACACAGGGTTTGCCTTCCGTGAATCCGTGCTGGTTGGGATTTACACTCCCCGTTTCCTTCCAGGTGCTCCACCCCTCTCCTCCTGATAATCTTCTCCATAATTTTGCATACTATACACGTCAATGACGCAGGTCTATAGTTTTAGTGCCTCTTTTTTTGTCCCCCCTTTTTTGAAAATGGGGAAATACATTTGCCGTCTCCAACCTCAGGTAGTTGCCCAGTTTCCAGGATGTGTTGAAGATTGTGGTTTAAATGGTACGCACAACATATCTGCTCCCTCTCTAAGGACCCACGAGAGATGTGTTGTCCGGTCCCATTTGCCTTTGGTGTATCGATGTCCCTTAGCAGTTTCTCACCTCCTCCTCATCTGTATTAGTCGTCCCAACACTTGTTGGTGTCTTCCTTGTTGTGGTCCCCATTCTTGTCAGTCCCCCCAAAGTCCTTCCTGCCTCTACTGTAAATACTTTCCTTAAATCTCGTGTTGAGACTCCTCACATACCTCTGATCGTTTCTTTGAGTTCTCCACCCTTCTTTCCTCAGAGCCTTATCACCTGGGTCCTTGAACTGTTTGTCTTACTCCTAATGTGGCTATACAGCAGTTTCCACGGTCGATTTTGTACTTTCCGATGCTATGTCGTTTTTCATACTGTCCTGGGCCTCCCTCCTTATCTGCGCATACTCGTTTCTGCTCTTCTACTAATCTCCTTGTTTTCCTGGGGTCCAATCCTCCTGTACCTTTTCCATTCTCTGTTTTGCACATAGTTTTAGCCTCCCTACACCTTCGGTAAACCAAGGACTTCGTTTTTGGTCTTCCTTCCAATTATTTCTGGTTTTCCCTTGGAACAAAACTTCCTCCTGCCTCCTTTCAACTTTGTTGCCACAATATTCATCATCCGTATACTGATTTTCCTACCATTTCTCTGTCCCCACTGAACCTCCAGCAGAAGTTTCTCATACCTGTGGTAGTCCCCCTTTTATAGTTTGGCCTGTCCCCTTCAGTTTCCTGTTATCATTTCTCCACTAGTAACTCTTCTATATAAGACAAAACTCATACCACATGATCGCTAGCCTCCAAGGGGCCTCACGTAATTGATGTCCACAATGTCTGAACTGCTCAGGGTGAACACAAGAACCAGTCTTGCTGCTCATCCTCCCCTCTCCTCTCTGTTGTTTCCCTGACATGTTGATGCATGAGGTTTTCAAGTAACCACATCCATCATCTTGGCTCTCCATGTTCGGGATCCCATGTGGCTTCCAGGTTTTCCCATCTGATCTCCCAGTTTGAAATCGCCTATTACGCAGTAAACTTTCTCTGCTCGAGTGAGCTCTTCTTTGCCACCGTCAGCAGTGTGTCACCAGTCACCCTGTTTTTTCTTTCGTACACCTCTCTTGGCCGTCCTGCAGTTCAGTTGTGGTTATAACATCAGGTCCAGTGACTAGCTTTATGTCCTCCGGACTGAATTGTACCTACAATGTATCTCTTTCTCCAATCATGGTCCTGCCCTTCCATTTCCCTCAAATCCCCATTGGTGTATTTTATGACCAGTGCAACCCCTCCTCCCCTCTACTCCTTCTATCTTTCCTCAGGATCTAATATCCTGTTGGGAAGACGGTGTCCTGTTAATGTCTCAGCGAGTTTTGTTCTGTTACTGCTATGATGTCTGGGATTTGTCACTGATTCTTGTCAATCCACTCCTCGTGTTTATTCGTTATACATCCGCGTTTGGTACCAAACCTTTAGTTTCTTTTCTATCTGTGGTCATGCAAGTATATTGGGGTTGGGGAGCGAGAGCCTTGTGGTGGGCCTATATGGCTGTGGTGTAGGTGGGGATAGTGTTGATTGGGGGTGGATCCAGAAAAGCCCATAAGGGACAGCTGTGGGGTGAGGTATTTGTGATATGGGGGTTGGTGGCAGAGGGAACATGAGTGGGATGTAGTATAGGTTGCTCAGTTTCTTGGAATGTCGCGGTGGATCTTTTGTGGAGATTCTTTGGGGTGTGTTTTGTGCCCTTCCTCCTGTGTCTGGTTCTGCTCATTATCATTGCTTCTCGTTCCTCCTTGCGACTCTGTACAGCTCTCTTTCGAGTGTAGTTCCATTCTTCTTGTGTTCTGTCGCGGTCGAGGTATACTCCTGGTTACCCACCTCTTTGTTCCCTCATCTTGCTTTCTCTTGCAGATCCAGGTTCGACGAACTGTTCTTCCTTGAAATTAATCTTTACAGGCCGTAGCCTTCCACTCGCAAACCACCCAAATCTCTGAAAATTTGTCACCTGTTCATATTGCCCCTCCCCTATTGTTCATGTATGATGCCTTCAATCATTTTTTCTCCTTTAATATTCTTCAAAGTTGCCCCCTTGCTTCTTGGGAGCCCGTACACAAAAAACTGACCTCTAGCCCTTTCCTCTCCCACTGCGTCTCCATCAGCTTCCTCTGAGGCTTTTATTTCCTTCCATTGACATGTTACCTTCCTTCAGTCCCTGTCATATCTGAAACTTCTAATTCTCATGACTGTCTTTCCTGACCAGCTTGTCCCTCTATGCAGTTGGCTGTTAGAAACTCTGCAATAACAAACCTTCATTGTCTCGGACCTGTCGCTTGATCTTAGTGTGCTCATCGTCTTTCCTTGCCCCACGTGGTGTCTGATAGGCCCCATCGTGTACGGCAATTCCCGTTGTTGCTTACCATCCCATTGTCTGCGCTTGACTTGCATTTCCTTCATTGTCTTCGGACCTGTCGTTTGACTCAGTGTCTCATCGTCTTTTCCCCTAGGGCCTCCACGTGGGTCTGATAGGGCCTTCGTGTACGGCATGTCTCGTTGTAGGCTTACCATCCCTTGTCTGCGCCTGACTGTGAATTTCCTGAGTGTCACATCTGAATTGTCATATTCACTCTAATCTGTTTCAGGCTTTGCAGTTTCTCTCTAAGCACTGTAACCTAGCTCTGACTGCTAAGACGCTGGAACTTACCACTTCCTGCACTCTTCAGCTATTATCCGCTCCTTCCAGTTTCTTACCAAGCTCTACTATCTTCCTTCCCCCACCATCCTCCCTTTTTGGAGCTCTAACTCACAGTCTTTCTACACCTGTTCCGTCTACCAGATCTCTGGTTTTCCCGTCCTCAAAGGCCACACCCATATATTATTTTATTTTTTTTTTTTTTTTTTTTTTTTTGTTTTTTTTTTTTTTTTTTTTTTTCCCACAGACAGAAGGCTAAGGAGGAGGGTTGTGGGGGAGAGAGAAAGTGTAGAGATGAGGAGAGAGAAGGAAAGAGAAGGGTAAAAGAGGGAGAGAGAGAGGAGAGAAAGGGTAGAAAAGAGGGAGAGAGAGGAGAGAGTAATGGGGGGTGTGAGTATGTGTGGTGGTAAAGTGAGTGTTGAGGTGTGTGTATGTGTGTTGTGTGTATGTGTGTGTGTGATTGTGTGTACTCACCTATTTGTACTCAACGCCTATTTGTGGTTGCGGGGTCGAGTCCAAGCACCTGGCCCCGCCTTCTTCACCGGTTGCTACTAGGGCCCTTCTCCTACCGCTACCATGACTTTAAACAACCTCGTCTTAAAACTGTGTATGTTCCAGCCTCCACTACATCAGTTTCTAAGGCTATTCCACTGCTTACAAACTCTATGTGCTGAAGAAATACTTGCCTACTATCTCTCTGACTCATTTGTGTCTTCAACTTCCAATTGATGCCGTCTGTTTCTGTGTTCCCCTCCCTTGGAACATCCTGTCTTTGTCCACCTTGTCTATATCACGCAGTATTTTATATGTCGTTATCAGGACTCCCCTGACCCCCTGTCCTCCAGTGTCGTCAGTCCGAGTTCCCTTATCTTTCTTTCATAGGACATTCCCCTTAGCTCTGGAACTAACACTTGTCGCAAACCTTTGTACTTTCTCTAGTTTCTTGACGTGCTTTGAATCAAGTTGCGGGTTCCAAACAGTGCTGCATACTTCCAGTAATTGGCCTGACATACACGACGTGTAACAAGTGTCTTGAAATGATTCCTTACTAAGTCCTGCCGGTCCTCACAAATTAATTCTCCTCATAAACTTCACATTCATCTGCAAACGGGACACGATCTGAGTCAAACCCTTTTCCGTTCATGTCCGTTCACATCAACCAAAAATAGCACTGGTCCTAGGACCGACCCCCTGTATGGACCCCGCTGCGATCACAGGTGCCCACTGTGATACAATCATTACGTACCATGGAGAGGGTGTGGTTGGTGTGTATGTGTGTGTGTGTGTGGTGTGTTGTGTGTTGTTGCGTGTGTATTGTGAGTGTTTGAGTGTGGTGTTGAGTGTGTGTGTGTGTACGTGTGTGTGTGTTGTGTGTGTTGTGTGTGAATATTTGTTGTGTGTGTGTTGGTTGTGTGTGTGTGTGTTGTGTGGTGGGTGTGTGTGTATGTGTTGGTGTGTAGTGTGTGTATCTCACCTAGTTGTACTTCACCTAGTTGAGGTTGCAGGGGTCTAGTCCAAGCTCCTGGCCCGCCTCTTCACTGGTCGCTACTAGGTCACTCTCTCCAGGGTGAACTATGAGGCTTATCGTACCTCTGCTTAAAGCTATGTATTGGATCCAGCCTCCACTAACAAGCTTCCCAAACTATTCCACTTCCTGACTACTCTGTGCCTGAAGAAATACTTCCTAACATCCTTTGATTCCATTCTGTGTCTTCAGTTTCCAACTGTGTCCACCGTTTGCAGTTTCCATCCTCTGTACATCCTGTCTTTGCCACCAGTCAATTCCTCTCAGTATTTTTTTGTAAGTCGTTATCATGTCCCCCCCTATCTCTCTCTGTCCTCCCATGTCTGTACAGGTTGATTCCCTAACCTTCTCATAGGACATACCTCTCTAACTCTGGGACTAGTCTTGTTGCAAACCTTTGCACTTTCTCTAGTTTCTTTACGTTCTTGGCTAGGGTTGGGTTCCAACTGGTGCCGCATACTCCAATATGGGCCTAACTAACACTGTTGTACAGGGTCCTGAACGATACCTTATTAAGAATGTCGGAATGCTTTTCTGAGGTTTGCCAGGTCGCCCATATGCTGCACGCAGTTTATTTGGTGATGGCGCTTTCAGAGATTGCCTGGTGTTATACTCACACCAAGATCTTTTTCCCTTGATTGATGTTTGTAGTCTCAGGCCCACTAGACTGTACTCCGTCTGCGATCTCTTTGCCCTTCCCCAATCCTCCAATGTTTATGGCACTTGGTGGGATTGAACTCCAGGAGGCCAAATGCTTTACCAGATCTGCAGCCTGACCAGATCCCTTGGTATTCTCCTGGTCTTCGATCGAATGAACTCTCCATCAACTCACGCATCTGCAAACTAGGGTCACCTCGATTTATTCCTTCCGTCATGTCATTCACAAATACCAGAACAGCAACAGTCCTAGGACTGACCCCGTTGGGACCCCCCGCAGGTCACAGGTCCCACTCTGACACCGTCGCCACTACCATTACTCGGCAGCTGTCTTCCTGACAAGTATTCCCTGATACCATTGCAGTTGCCTTCCCTGTTATTCCTGCTTGGGTCCTCCAGTTTTTGCACTAATTCTATGGTGGTACTGTGTCAAACGCCTTCTTGCAGTCCAGAAATGCAATCCCACACACCCCTCTCTCTCTTTGTCCTTATTACTGCTGTCACCATGTCAAAGAACTCCAGTAGGTTTGTGACACAGGGATTTCCCTTCTCTGAAACCATGTTGGCTGCTGTGATGAGATCAATCCCTATCTATATGTTCGAACCATTCTTCTCCCTGACAAATCTTTTTCCATATTTTTTTGCATGCTATACATGTCAGTTGACCTAGTATTGAAGGTTGCGGGGGACAATTCCGAGCTCCTGCCCCCGCCTCTACACTGATCGCTACTAGGTCACTCTCCCTGAGCCTGAGCTTTATCATACCTCTGCTAAAAGCTAAGTATGGATCCTCCTGCCTCCACTACATCGCTTCCCAAACTATTCCAACTTACTGACTATCTGTGGCTTGAAGAAATACTTCCTAACATCCCTGTGATTATCTCTGTGTCTTCAGCTTCAAACTGTGTCCCCGTGTTACTGGTGTCCAATTCTCTGGAACATCTTGTCTTTGTCCACCTTGTCCAATTCCTCTTCTCAGTATATTAGTATGACTTATCATGTCCCCCTTATCTCTCCTGTCCTCACAGTGGTCATCATGTGCTTCCCCATAAACCTCTCCACGTAGGACATACCTCTTAGCTCTGGAACTAGTCTTGTTGCAAACCTGAAAGATCTCCTTATTAAGATGTCATAATGCTGTTCTAAGGTTTGCTAGGCGCCCATAATCTGGCCAGCAGTTATATGGTTGATTGCGCATCGGAGATGTGCCTGGTGTTTATAACTCACCCCAAGATCTTGCTTTCTTGAGGTGAGGTTTGTAGTCTCTGGCCCCCTAGACTGTACTTTTTCATCCGTCTGCGGTCATCTTTGCCCTTCCCCAATCTTCATGACTTTTGCACTTAGGGGATTGAACTCCAGGAGCCAATTGCTGGACAGGTCTGCAAGCCTGTCCAGAACCCTTTGTAGTTTCTTGCCTGGCCTTCGATCGAAGTGAATTCTCTCATCAACTTCACTGTCATCTTCAAACAGGGACATACTCCGATTCTATCGCTTCCGTCATGTCGTTCACAAATACCAAGAAACAGCACTCTGGTCCTAGGACTGACCCCTATGTGACCCGCACCGCTGGTCACAGGTGCCCACTCTGACACCTCGCCACGTACCATGTGACCTCCCGCTGCTTACCCCCCCCTACCCCCCCCCCCCCCCCCCTTCCTTACAAGATTCCCTGATCCATTTGTAAGTGAGCCTTCCCTTTTTAAACCCTGCATGGTCCTCCAGTTTTTGCACCAACCTTGTGTGAACTGTGTCAAACGCCTTCTTGCATGCAGTCCCAAGAAAATGCAATCCACCCACCCCTCTCGGGGGGGGGGGTGGTCGAGCTCAGCGTCCGCTCTCTCGACGTTGGTCTTCACAACTCTGTACTGCGGCACCCATGGGTCATGAGACTCGCAGTAGGTTTTTGTGACCTTGACATGGATTTCCCCCCTTTCCTCCGTCCCTGAAAACCATGTTGGCTGCTGTTGATGAGATCGTTGCTATCAGGGGTGGTTGTTTCCACCGCTCATACTCCCTGATAAGTCTTCCTCTCGCAAGAATTTTAGCATACTATACATGTCATTTGACACTGGTCTGTAGTTAATTCACATGTTCGTCTCATTTTTTTAAAGATTGGGTACTACATTTAGGCCTGTCCTTACCATTCCTCAGTCAGCATCTCCCTGTTTCGATAGATGTTATTAGAATATGTTGGTTAGGGGTACGACATACGCCTGCTGCTCCCGCTTCGGTCATGTCTTCAATACCCATGCGGGAGATGTTATCTTGGCCCCATTGCCTGTGAGGTATCTAGCTCCATCAGAGCCTCTCACATCTTCCTCGGTGTGTGCACTGTGTTCCCATCACAAGAACATTGTGGTGTGCCCCACCTCTCCAATCTTTCTGGAGCCCCTTCTGTCTCCCTGTGAACACTTCTTTGAATACTCTTGCTGAGTTCCTCACTTACTTCAGCGGTCTTTTCTAGTGTCTCACTCCTTCCTACCTTCCTTAGCCAGATTACCTGGTCCTTGACCTGGTTTTTTCTTCCTGATGTTGGCTGTACAACAGTTTCGGGTCAGATTTTGGAATTTCGCTTGCTATGTCGTTTTTATATTGTCCATTGGGCTCCGTTTTCTTCATATCTGTGCATATTCGTTTTCAGGCTCTACGAACTGCTCTCCTATTCTCCTGGGTCCTTTGCCTTCGTATTTCTTCCCAAGTCCCTAGCACACTTGGTTATTTGCCTCCGAGCACCTTTGTTAAAACCATGGGCTCACCTGGCGTTTTTTCATTATTCGCGTTTACCCTTGGGGTACAAACCACTCCTCAAGCCACCTTGCATTTTTTGCTACAAATTCCCATCATCTCATTAACTGCTCCCTGCCATTCATCTGTCCCACTGAACCCCGTTCAGGAAGTTCCTCATTCCTTTGTAGTTCCCCTTTCTTGTAGTTTGGCTTCAGTCTTCCTGGCCTTCTGCTTCTTCTCCTCCACTGAGCTCACTTTGTATCGCAAGCTTAAAACCACATGGTCACTGGGCCCAAGGGGGTCTTTCATAGAGATGTGACCGTCGATATCTGCACTACTCAAGGTATACAAAGTCCAGTCCTTGCTGTTCTCCTCTTCCTCTCTCTCTGTAGTGTCCCTTACTTGTTGGCACATGAAGTATTTCAGTACCACCTCCATCATCTAGCCCTACCATGTATCTTGGCCCCCATTGTGGGTCCTAGGTTCTCCGAATCGATCTCCTGAGGTGTAAAGTCACCATGATCAGGAGCTTGCCCTGCATGCAGACTCTTCTGCCACGTCCTACCATTGTGTCAACCATCGCGCTTATTGCTCTCGTCGAACTCTTGCCTTGCCTCCTGCTGTTTCTTCAGTGGGTTCTCCATCACTGCTTATTACCCACCTTGGGACCCTCCAGAGTGAAGCGTTTCCTGCTATGTAATCACTTTCTTCTCCGCTGTCCTCCTCCTCCAGCTCATCAAAATTCTCAGCGATTTTTTGATCAGTCAATGCCACTCCCTGTCCACCCCCCCCCTGTTTCCCTCTTCTGTCCTTTCCTCAGATTTTGTATCCCGTTGGAAAGATGGCAACTGTTTATCATACCTGTAAGCTTGTTTCTGTGAGAGCTATGATTCCCGGAGATATCTTTGACTATTTACAGCCACTCCACTTATTTGTTATTCCATCAAGCGTTTGTGATACTATACCTTTCTTTTCTATTCCTAGCTCCTTTCGCTTTTTTGTCCTCTCCCCTCCGCTCTTGTCGTTTCTGATTTTGTTCTGTCTCTGTCTAGAGAACCCCTCTTGTACTTCTTTCCAGTAATTCAATCGTGGTTTCTCTGAGGATCCTGTCCGCACTGCTCCGTCCTGAGAATCAGCTTGATTTGTTCTTTTCTTCTTGCATCCCCTTCGAGTCCCCTCTATTCTCTGAAAATTTACAATCTCGTCCAACTCTTCACCGATTCCGTGATGATTTTCTCAATCTGCCTTTCTTTCATCCTGATGTCTTTCAGTTGTTCCTTTCCTCTCTCTCCTGAAGCCCATTGATTAATCACTCTGATTTTGCCCTTTCCCCTCCACTTGCCTCCCCTCTGTGACTCGGATCCTGCCTGTATGTGGTCCGTTTCTTTTCCCCCCCCCCCCTTTTTTTTTTTTTTGATTTTTCCAGTGGCTCTTGATACATGGTTGTTCCACAGCATTCGAAGACCAATCAACCTCTCCATCTGCAACCAGCTTGTTCTTCCTTTCACTCCTTGTCCCTCCTTTGGCAGGCTGATATGACCTTAGCATATTCATAATTCCTTCTTCTTCCAGTTCGGCCTCCGCGCTTCCACATGCTGTGTCTTCCTCTAGGTCACTGCCCTGTAACTCGCTTCAGCCTATTTTAATCACAAACTCTAGAGACCCTTACTTGGCTACCGTGCAGTTTCGACTTGCGCCTCCCAATTTTTTGTCTCCTTCTCCAACCTCTTTCCAATTTCACAGAGAGCTCTTTCACTTTCTCCATTTTTTCAGAAAGCTCTCCTAATTTTTCTCTCCACTCTGTTCAACCTTTTCACAGCTCCCTCCATCTACTTCCTCCCTACCAGAACCATTCTCATCTGATCCTTGGTTCCTGTGAGTCCCCGCACCATTATTTTATTTTTGTGAGAGAAGAGAGAAGGGAAAGGTAAAGGAGAGAGAGAGGGGAAGAGTGAGAAGGGAAAAGGGGAGAGAGAGTGTGAGAGGGGGAAAAGAGAAGAGAATGAAGGGAAGGAGAGGGGGAATGAGAATGGAAAAATTGAAGAAGAGATTGGAGAGAGAGAGATAGAGAGAGATATGAGAGAGAGAGAGAGAGAGTAGAGAGAGATAGAGAGAGAGGAATAGAAGAAGAAGAGAGAGAGAAGAGAGAAGAGAGAGAGAGAGAAGGGAGGTCGAGAGAGGGGATAGTTAGAAGGAAAAGGGGAGAGAGAGTGAGAGTAAAGAGAGAGGGGAGAGAGATTGAAGTGGAAGGGTAGGAGAGGGGGAGAGTTAGAAGGGAAAATAGGGAAGAGAGAGAGCAAGAGAGGAGGAGAGAGAGAGATAGGGAGAGAGTGAGAAAGGGAGAGTGGAGATAGAGGAGAGCGGGAGAGAGAGTGAGAGAGAGAGGGGAAGAGAGAGTGAACTGAAGGGTAGGAGAGGGAGGGAGAGTAGAATGGAAAATGGGAGAGAGAGAGCAAAAGAGAGAGAGAGAGAGAGATAGAGATGAGATGAGAGAGAGAGAGAGAGAGAGAGAGGGAGAGAGGGAAGAGGGATAGAGGAGAGAGGGTAGGGAGAGAGAGATGGAGGGAGAGAGGGAGACAGAGAGAAGGCAAAGAGAGGGTCGGGAGAGAGAGGGGGGAAGAGAGGGAAAGAGGGGAGATGGAAGAGCGTGAGGGGAGAGAGAGTGGCTAGGGGGAGAGGAGGGGAGGGAGGGTAGAGAGAATGGGTGAAAGGGAGAGGGGAGAGATATGGGAGGGGGAGAGTTAGAGGGGGAGAATTTAGACGGGGAAGTGTTAGAGGTAGAGATGTTAGAGGGGAGAGATGGAGAGGGAAGAGAGGGAGAGAGAAGGAGCGAACGTTCATATGGTCAGTTTCACGGACGGTGTGACATCCTGTGTATGTTGGGTTTCGCGTGTGTACTACAGCTTACAAGTGCTTGTTCCGTGTGTGGTGATTGTGAGTGTGTGTGTGTTTGTGTGTGTGTGTGTGAGTGTGTGTGGTGTGTGTGTGTGTGGGTGTGTGTGTGTGTGTGTGTATGTGTTTGTGTGAGTGTGTGTGGAGTGGTGTGTGGTATGGTGTGTTTGTGTGTGTGTGGGTGTAGGTATGTGTATGTGTGTGTTGTTGTGTGTGTTGTGTGTGTGTGTGTGTGTAATGTGGTGTAATGTGTGTGTGTGTGTGTGTATGTGTGTGTGTGTGTATGTGTGTGTGTGTTGTGTATGTGTGTGTGTGTGTATGTGTGTGTGTGTGTGTGTGTTATGTGTGTGTGTTGTGTGGTGTTGTGTGTGTGTGTGTGTGTGTGTGTGTGTGTGTGTTGTGTGTTGTGTGTTGCCCCCCACTTCTAAGTTATTCATACTGCTGAATAAATACCGGTAGAACCCAGTAATTCTAAGCTTCAATAACTTGTAACACTATCGATTCTACTTCTAAAAATTCAGAAAGTACTAGTTTGTAAAATTTACTTTGTCTCAGCTTAATGTCCTGACGTTATCCCTCACTACCCAACTTTACTCCTTGCACTCACATCGTCTATGCAATTTCTACTCTAATATTGGTAATGGCTTGAGGAGTGCGACCAGTATCTAACAGGTGAACAGGACCAGACTCAACTCTGCAAAATGCAACCTCAACAGGTGAAATACTTGTGCTGACAGCGGTGAGATGACAAGTTGCAGAAGCTGATACGTAGTCGTCGTACATAGCCTTCTATCCACTATTTGTAACTCCTTCACCCGTTATGTTATAACCATATATGTTCATGCATCCCGCGTTCACTCAAGTGATTCACTTTTCACTTATATACAGAATACACTTCACATTCGTGTTAACACTTTATATGTATAGTGGCATACAAACTGTTTATGACGTCGCTGTCTTCAGTAGGCCTCCTGCCCACCTTCCCTTGTTGTATATTTTATTTTTTCTTTGTCCTTTTGCTTATTAACTTTTTTCACTCTAACATGCTGTGCCCCACATTTCACGTGTTACCCAAATGTGGTAATTTCATGATCACTCCGTTTCCGCACTCACTTTGATCTTTTTATGTTTTGTATCTGTGGGCAACAGTGACTAGTAGATCACAACGGTTTGGCAATTTAAAAGAAAATACGAATTTAGGTTTCCCCTCGAATTTTTTCAACTAATAACTATAGTTATCACTACAGGTTTGTGTCACTGACTTTGTCACTACCACAGATTACTGCTAGCGTTTATTGCAACGACTCAAAAACACGATTCCTACGGAGCCTTGTGTACCCACGTCTGCATCCACCATGTGTGTGTGTGTTGGTGTGTGTGTGTGGTGTGTGAGTGTGTGTGTCGGTGTGTGTGTGTGTGTGTGTGTGTGTGTGTGGTATGTGTGGGTGTTCGTGTGTGTGTTGTGTGTGTATGTGTGAGTGTGTGTGTATGTGGTGAGTGTGTTGTGTTGTATGTGTGTGTGTGTGTGTGTGTGTGGTGTTTATGTGTGTGTGTGTGTATGTGTGTGTGTGTGTGTGTGTGTGTGTAAGTATGTGTGTTGATGTGTATGTTGTGTGCGTGTGTAGTGTGGTGTGTGTTGTGTGTGTGTGTGTTGTGTGTGTATGTGTGTGTACTATGTGTGGTGTGTGTGTGTGTGTGTGTGTATGTGTGTGTGGTGAGTATGTGTGTGTGTGAGGTGGTGTGTGTGAGTGTGTGTGTTGAGTGGTGTGTGTGTGTTGTGTGTGAGTGTGTGTGTGTGTGTGTGTGTGAGTTATGTGTGTGTGCAGTGTGAGTGTGTGTGGTGTACTCACCTAATTGATCTCACCTAATTGTGGTTGCAGGGTCGAGTCTCGCTCCTGGCCCCGCATCTTCACTGATCGCTACTGGATCCTCTCTCTCTCTCTGCTTCCTGAGCATTGTCATACCTCTTCTTAAAACTAGTATGGGTTCCTACCTCCACTACTTCACTTGCTAGGCTATTCCACTTGCTGACAACTTCATGATGAAGAGATACTTCCACGTCTCCTTGACTCGTCCTGAGTCTTCAGCTTCCCAGTTGGTGACCCCTTGTCCCTGTTTCCCTCTCTGGAACATCCTATCTCTGTCCACCTTGTCTATTCCCCGCAGGATCTTTATGTCGTTATCATGTCACCCCTGATCCCTCTGTCCTCCAGTGTCGTCAGTCCGATTTCCCTTAACCCTTTCCTCGTACGTACATTCCCATGATCTCTGGGACTAGCCTTGTTGCAAAACCTTTGTACTTTCTCTAACTTCTTGACGTGATTGACCAGGTGTGGGTTCCAGACTGGTGCTGCATACTCCATTATGGGCCCTAACATACACAGTGTACAGTGTCTTGAACGATTCCTTATTAAGTATTGGAAACGCAATTCTCATGTGCCAGCGCCTGGTATGCTGCAGCGGTTTATTTGGTTTGATGTGTGCCTCCAGTGAATGGCTCGGTGTTTATGTCACCCCCAAGGTCTTTCTCCGCCTAGTGAGGTCTGTCTATCTTGTCCACCTAGCCTATACTCTGCCGCGGCTTCTTGCCCCTACCCAATCTTCATGACTTTGCATTGGCTGGATTGAATTCGAGGAAGCCAGTTGCTGGAATCACATGTCTGCATCCTGTCCAGGTCTCTTTGCAGTCCTGCCTCCTCCTCGTTCCGATTTAATTCCTTCTCATCAACTTCATGTCATCTGCGAACAGGGACCACTTCAGAGTCTAATCCTCCATCATGTCCGTACACATATATCAAAAAATAGCACTGGTCCTAGAAACTGACCCCTGTGGTACCCCCGCCGTAACAGGCGCCCACTGGATACCTCTTCACGTACCATGACTCGTTTGCTTGCTCCCTGTCAGTTATTCCCTTATTCCATTGCATAGCCTCGCCTTTTACTTGCGACTGATCCTCCACATCTCACTAATCTCTTGTGGAACCTGTGTCAAAGGCCTTCCTGGCATCTAGTAAAACGCAATCTACCCACAGCCCTTCTCTCGGTCTTACTTCAGTTACCATTTCAAAACTCCAGGAGTTTTGTGATACAAGATTTGCCTTCCTAACCCATGCTGTTTTCATTTATAATTCTTGTTCCTTTTCCAGTTTTCGACCACACTCCTCCTTAAACTTCTCCATGACTTTGCACACAAATACATGTCAAGACACAGGTCTGTAAGTTTAGTTCCACGTTTCTGTTACCTTATCTTTAAAAATGGGGACAACATATCTGTCTTCATTTCTCAGATAGTTGCCCAGTTTCAAGGGAGTGTAGAAGATTTTGTGGTTAGAGCACGCACAGCATCTCTGCTGCTTCTCTAAGGACCCATGGGGAAGATGTTGTCCGGTCCATCGCCTTTGAGTTGTCAAGTCACTTAGAAGCTTCTTCACGCATCCTCCCCAGTTGTTCGTATTCATCCAACACTTGTTGTTATAATTCCCCTCTTGATGTCCCTTTCTGTGCTGTCTTCCCACAGCCCTTCCCTGTCTCTCTGTAAAAACTTTCCTTAAATCTCCTGTTCAGCTCCTCACTACCTCTGATCATTTCTAGTGAGTTCTCCACCTCTGTCCTTAATCTGATCACTGGTCTTTGACTGTTGTCTTCCTCCTTATGTGGGCTATAACAACATTTCGGGAAAGTCTTGATTCTCGAGCATGTCATTTTCATTCTTCGCGGTGCTCCCTCCTTACCTGAGGCATAATCATTCCATTCCTGGCTCTGCGACTGATCTCCCCCCCCTATTTTTCGTTGTGTTCTCTGCCTTCTGTACTTTTTCCCATCTCTATTGCACTTGTTTTTGCCTCCTTTACACCGTCGGGTAACCAGGGCTCGGTCTGTCATACATGGGGGGTTGTTTACTGGTGCCCTTGGGAATATAACCTTTTCCACTGCCTCCTTGCATTTTGTTGTTACATATTCCATCATTTCATTTACTTGGCTTTCCTGCCATTCTCTGTCCCACTGGACCTCCCTCCGGAAAGTTCTCTTCAACCTATGTATGTCCCCCTCTTTTATAGTCATCTTTTCCCATTCAACTCCTGTGTATTCTCTCCACTTGCAGTTCTACCTATGTATTCAAGTCACAGAACCACGTGTATACAATCTCCTATGGGACTCTCCATACTATGTTCCTCAATATCTGAGCTGCCCAGGGTGGAACACAAGGTCCAATCTGCTATTCTCCATCCCCCTCTCGCTCTGGTATTGTCCTTAACATGTTAGAGCATGAGGATTTCCAGCACCCACGTCCTACATTCCTTCCTGGCTCTCATGTTTCGGGAACCCCCATGTGGCTCCAGGTTTTCCCAGACAATCCTCCCTGTGTTGAAATCCCCCCATAAACCACAACTTTGCTCTGCTTGAGTGAGCTCTTCTTTGCCACCTCATCAATGTGTCCACCATTGCTCTTTGCACTCGTTCCATATTCCCTCTTGGCCTCACTGCATTCTGTGGTGGATTATACATCAATGCAATGACCACTTTGGTTTCCCCATACTGAAGTGTAGCTGTATGTAGTCTCTTTCTCCCTCTCATCTATTCCTCCATTTTTCTCGAATTTCCCATCTGTTTTTTACGAGCAGAGCAAACCCCCCTTTCCCCCTGCCCCTTCTTAATCTTATCCTCATGATCTGGTATCCTGTGGGAATATTGCATGTTTATTGTCTCCATGAGTTTTGTTTCTGAACTGCATGATGTCCTGGACTTCCATGTGATTTCTTTCTTTGCCATTTCTACATGTATATGTCGTTAATCCATCTGCATTTGTGTACCAAACCTTCAACTTCTGTTCTAATATTTAACTGTGGTGGTGGCGGGGGTGGAAAACAGCGGGATCGTGTGTGATGGTTTGTTTGGATTGTTCATTGCCTTGGGGTGACGTGGCTGGAGGTCCTTCTGCAGGGTTTCGGGGGTGTGCTTGTCCTTCCATTGATCCTGGGTATTCTGCACCCATTTTTCATTTCCTCCCTCTTTCGTTTTTGACTCTCTCTTCATTGTCTTCCTTTCGACCTGTGTTCTGTCTCGATCGAGGTACACACTCCAAACACCTCTGCCTCTCAGCCATGCTTCTCCTGCAGGATCATGGTTTCGTGTTGATTCTGCCTTGAAGGCATTGGCATGATTAAATTCGAGAAGCCATTTGCTGGTCTCAGGTGTCCAGTCTGTCCTCCGTCCCAGGGTCTCTTTGAAGTCCTGCCTGTCCTCAATCAGATTTAATTCTCCTCAATTAACTCACATAATCTGCAAACAGGACCTTCTACTTCTGAGTCTAACCCTTCCGTCATGTCGTTCAACAATATACCAAAAATAGCACTGGTCCCAGACCGAACCCCTGTGGGAACCCCGCTCGTCACAGGTGCCCACTGTGATACATCAATACTACCAGTGACTCGTTGTTGCCTCCCTGACCGGTATCTCTGATCCATTGCAGTGCCCTTCCTGGTTTATATGCGCCTGATGCTCAACTAGCTTCTGCACAAAATCTCTTTGCGAGGAATTGTGTCAAAGGACTTCTGCAGTCCAAGAAGATGCAATAACCCACCCCTCTCTCTCTTGTTATTACTTCTGTTATTTTATCATAATACTCCCAGAAGTTTGTGACACAGGATTTGCTTCCGTAATCCGTGCTGTTGCATTTACACATCCTGTTTGCCTCCAGGTGGCTCCAACACTCTCCTCCTGATAAACTTCTCCCTAATTTTGCATACATACCTCAATGACGCAGGTCTATAGTTTAGTGCCTCTTTTCTGTCTCCTTTTTGAAAATGGGAACTACATTTGCCGTCTGCCATACCTCAGGTAGTTGCCCAGTTTCCAGTATGTTGTTTGAAGATTGTGTTAAGTGGTACGCACAACATATCAGCTCCCTCTCTAAGGACCCACGATAGATGTGTTGTCCGGTCCCATTTGCCTTTGGTGTATCGATGTCCCTTAGCAGTTTCTCACCTCCTCCTCATCTGTATTAGTCGTCCCAACACTTGTTGGTGTCTTCCTTGTTGTGGTCCCCATTCTTGTCAGTCCCCCCAAAGTCCTTCCTGCCTCTACTGTAAATACTTTCCTTAAATCTCGTGTTGAGACTCCTCACATACCTCTGATCGTTTCTTTGAGTTCTCCACCCTTCTTTCCTCAGAGCCTTATCACCTGGGTCCTTGAACTGTTTGTCTTACTCCTAATGTGGCTATACAGCAGTTTCCACGGTCGATTTTGTACTTTCCGATGCTATGTCGTTTTTCATACTGTCCTGGGCCTCCCTCCTTATCTGCGCATACTCGTTTCTGCTCTTCTACTAATCTCCTTGTTTTCCTGGGGTCCAATCCTCCTGTACCTTTTCCATTCTCTGTTTTGCACATAGTTTTAGCCTCCCTACACCTTCGGTAAACCAAGGACTTCGTTTTTGGTCTTCCTTCCAATTATTTCTGGTTTTCCCTTGGAACAAAACTTCCTCCTGCCTCCTTTCAACTTTGTTGCCACAATATTCATCATCCGTATACTGATTTTCCTACCATTTCTCTGTCCCCACTGAACCTCCAGCAGAAGTTTCTCATACCTGTGGTAGTCCCCCTTTTATAGTTTGGCCTGTCCCCTTCAGTTTCCTGTTATCATTTCTCCACTAGTAACTCTTCTATATAAGACAAAACTCATACCAAGATAATGGGAGGGTGAGAGATGTTAGAGGGGAGAGATGTTAGAGAGGGGGAGGTTTAGAGGTAATAGATGTTAGAGGGGAGAGGATGGGAAGGAAGAGAGGGAGAGAGAAGGACGAGGTTCAGATGGTCGTTTCACAGGACGGTGTGAAAGCCTGTGTAATTTGTGTGTTTGCATGTGTACTACAGCTTACAGGTGCTTGTTCCTGTTGTGTGGTGTTTGTGTGTGTTGAGTGTGAGTGTAAGTATGTGTATGTGTGTGTGTGTGTGTATGTGTCTGTTGTGTATGTGTTTTTTGTGTGTGGTGTGTGTGTATGTGTGTGTGTGTGTATGTGTGTGTGTGTGTGTCTGTGTATGTGTGTGTGTGTATGTGTGTGTGTCTATGAGAGTTGTGTGTGTGTGTGGTGGTGTGTGTGTGATGTGTGTGGTGTATGTGTGTTGTATGTGTGGCGTGTGTGTGTGTGGTGTGGTGTGTGTGTGTGTGGTGTGTGTATGGCGTGTGTGGTGTGTATGTGTGTGTGTTGTGGTGTGTGTGTGTGTGGTGTGTGTGATGTGTGTATGTGTGTGTGTGTATGTGGTGTATGTGTGTGTGTAATGGTGGTGTGTGTGTGTGTGTGGTGTGTGTGTTATGTGTGTTGTGTGTGTGTGTGTGTGTGTGTGTGTGTGTGTATGTGTGTGTTGTGTGTGTGTGTGTTGTTGTGTGTGTAGTGTGTGTTGTGTGTGTGTGCCCCCACTTTCTAAGTATTCATTACTGCTAATAAAACCGGTAGATACCAGTAATTCTAAGCTTACCAATACTTGAAACACTTATCGTGATTCTACTTCTAAAATTCAGAAAGTAGCTAGGTTGAAAATTTAGCTTGTCTCAGCTTAAGTGTCTGACGTTATCCCTCACTACCGCTTTACTCCTTGCACTCTCGTCTGTGCTATTTCTACTCTAATTCTGGTAATGGCTTGCAGGAGTGAGTGACCAGTAGTTCTACAGTGAAGCAGGACCGAGACCTCAATCTTGCAAAATGCAACCTCAACAGGTGAAATACTTTGCGCTGACAGCGGTGTGATGACAAGTTGCTCAGAAGCTGATGACTACCGTTGTACATAGGCCTTTCTCTCACATTTTGTAGAACTCCTCCCGTGATGTTTATTAATCATATATCTGCTCATGCATCCCGCGTAATCCTCAAGTTTTTCACTTTTTCACTTTATTACAGGAATACACTATCACATTCGGTGTTACAAACCTTATATGTATAATGGCATACAGGACCTGTTGTGACGTGTCACTGCGCTTCAGTAGCTTACTGCCACCCGTTCCCTTGTTTTAGTATATTTTATTTTTTCTTTCTCCTTTGCTTATTAACTTTCTTGTCACTCTCACATTACGGTGCCCCACATTTCACTTGATATCCAACCTGGTAATTCTTGATCAACCCGTTCCACACTCACTTGATCTTTTTAATGTTTGTATCTTCTGTGTGGCAACAGTGGCTAGTAGAATCCACAACGGGTTGGCACTTTTAAAAGAAATACTGAATTTAGGTTTCCCCTCGAATTTTTTCCAACTAATAACTATAGTTATCACTCGTAGTTTTGTTTCACTGACTTTGTCACTACCACTGATTTAACTGCTAGGGTTTATTACCGCCTCAAAAACACTAAGGTTCTCGGAGCCTTGTGGGACCCACGTCTGCACCCACCGTGTGTGTGTGTGTGTGTGTGTGTGTGTGTGTGTGTGTGTGTGTGTGTGTTGTGTGTTGTGTGTGTGTGTGGTGTGTGTGTGTGTGCAGTATCCGTGTCCACGCTCGTGCAAGCATTTCCTCGTTTAAAAAAATACTGATTATAATTTAGTATGTCTCTCTTACACAACACACACACACATACATCACACACACACACACAAACAGCACACACACACATCACACACACACACACACCACACAACACACACACTTTCATCAAGTTAGGCTTGTCTTTCTTATCAAACTGCAGATTACTTTAAAGCCTAAATTCTTGCAACATAAAAATGATGGGATATACACAAAGATTGGCAACACTAGTTATTATGCTTAAAACCTTTCACGATCTCTCCGCTGCTTGCAAGGACAAGAGCCCAAGCAAAAAATAAAAACAATATTTGCTGTCGTTTGCACATATTATTTCGGAGTGTTTCAGTATTATATGAAGTACGAGAATGGAAATGTTTTTAGGCGATGCCAGTCATAGGAGAACAAAGTGCCGCCGAGGCTCTTCCCGGAAAAGAATCGATCCACGGCTGTGGAGTGCGTGGATAAGACGGCGTGTGGGTGAACAGGTGTGGTGTGTGTGTGTGGGGGTGGGAAGGTTAAGGTTTTGTGCGCGTGGTTGAACTGGTAAGTGGAGTGTGGGGTTGATGGCGGCTTGCGTTTTTTTTTTGGTGTCAGAGTAGTTGGGTGTTGATGGGATAGGCAAGAGTGCTTGGATAAATGCGTCGTAGTATGTTGGGCTGCTGTGTGGCCTGAGCGAGTGGAGGCATGGCAAGTGTGGTTTGCTAATGATGGGTGGTTGAGAATTGGTGGGTTTGAGTGGAGAATAGGTGTGGTGGACTTGGAAGTGTTTGTGGGTGGTTTTGGGTTGTGTCGCTGGGGAGAGTGGATGAGTTTGGGTATTTTTTTTTATTCGCATGCGCTGGAATCTGAAAGATATATTTACTGCCTCTGTACCAATAAAAAACTAACATTCCAATCATCACACCACACACACACAGGGAGAGTGGACCTAGTAATTATAAGCAAAGAGTCGGGGGCCAAGAGCTAATGTCGCGTGAGGAAATGGAATGGTGATACGACAAGATGTGGAAAAAAACACTTATGTACAGTTCAGACATTTATGAAAGAAACGGTTTCGCCCGAGTGACTTCAGTCCTAATACAGAGAAAACTAAAAAACGCGTATATATAGTGGCAGGAGTTCAGTATGATGTCGTGATGGGTAGAGGTCGTGGTAGTAGAGTAGTAGTATAGTGGAACTAAGGAGGTGATATATGGATGGCTTAGAGAGGGACCTGCTGACATCAAGTAACGAGTCAGTTTCCAAGAATTGGGTAATATCCTGTTGATTAGGCAATTTTGAGATTCATGTAACTACCGGATTTTTTGCTTATGTGTTACTGACTGCGATTATTGGTCAGCTTCAATGCATTTTCTCCGAGTCTTAAGCTCATCTTAATCACTATTTTGCTTCACTGAATTTCATGAGGTGTCCAACATCGTCCCTATGTGAACACAAACGCGTTTTTGCGATCATCATTTCTGGCACGCATTTTTTGTGTTCTGCGATCACCTAACTGTCCAGAGATCCTGTCTGTTTTCCCCTAACATATACTTTGTCACACCCCCCGCATGGTATAGGTTGTAAATTCCTCCACTTGTTGCAGAATCATGTTGGGTTTTTTTTTTATCAGGTTCCTAATATATTATAGAAGTTTTTTCAGTCAAACATTTTTGAAACATTATGGCAACGTTTGCTGACAGTAAAACGATGTAATTTGGAGGCGTTTTCTCAACTTGATTGTGCTGGTCTTTGAGGATTCGTGTCCGCACGTTTCCTGCAGCCAACTATGAAGTGGTAAGGAAAGCAGTGTAGTAACTAAAAGAGTGGCGTAGGCTACTATTGCATTCTTCTTCGAGACAACTGCGGACTGAAATTCTGTAGCTCGCGAGAAAAATGAAGGCCAATAACTACCCCTCCTTTTAGTTCTGGTGTCCATGTGAGAGAAGAAAGTGTAGATTTCTGGACATTAGATCAAGACCACAAAAATGCTTGCAAAATGATGACCGCATGAAACGCGTGTGTTCAACATAGGGACGATGTTGGAACACCCATGAAACTCAAGAAGCTAAACTAGAGATTAAAGAAGACGATTTAAGAGACGAGAAAAAGCATGAAGCTGCACTAATCGCTATCAGTAACCACTATAAAGCAAAATCCGGTAGTGTACCGAATTCTTCAAATATTGCTAATAAACGGATAAACCAATTCGGAAACTGTTGTTACATGTTGTCAGCAGGTCCCCTCTCTAGCCATGCCGTCTCTCGCTCTTTAGTTTCCGCTACTACTACTACTACAACCACGACCTCTACACAGCGACACTTCACCTGACTCCTGCCCACATATATACGCGTTTCTTATTTTTCTCTTAGTTAGGACTGAGAAGCCACTCGTTGGCTGGACTTTCCTTTAATAAATGTCCTGAACTGACATAAGTACAACTTTATTCCGCAGCTATGGCTCGCCTCTGCAACCACAAATTAGTTAGACACGAATAAGTTGGAGAACCACACACACACGACACGCGCACGAGACGACAAATTAAAGAATGACAGCAACAAATGCTAAATCTGAGTCGAAACGCTATGCATCCAAATATGATGACAACTTCAAAAGACCTGTAAAAAAGCACTGAAAAATGGACGAGAGAAATTTACTAGAATTAAACGAGGAAGTTTGTGAGTAGCTTAAACAAACGATTCTAAAAGGGTACTCTCAGAAGTCAAAGAAAAATAAATTCACACCAACGTGAACTGGTGCACCATACACACAACAGAATAAAGAAGTGATCAAAGTCCCTGAGTGAGGATCGTACTCAAAGGCAGTGCATCTGACAGTATCACTATGTATTCTGCGATAGGGTGAATAATACTACTAGAGATAATCATAATACTAGAGACGGTGTGAAGACTTTGCGAAGTAGTGTTGAGGCTATTCATCAAACAAAGACTGAAAATCTTTCCACTGTCTCTCGAATTTTTTCTCCTAATTGGCGGTAAGAAACGTTCCCTTAAGAAAAGATCTCAAATGTAATACTCATTGGTTTCTTCTGTAGACCAATTACTAGTTCAGCGAGATTAAGCGGAAAAACTATCCGAGTTAAAACCAAGAGTGTCAAATGAGGAAAAACCATCAATCAGAGACAAAGACTCCTGGATATGATCATTGAGGCTTGAAACATCAACAAACGCGCAACTATCAAAAAACGTCTGTGCAAATAAACCACGTATACGGGTGGGTTTAGAACCCCATGCAAGTGAGTCGTAAAACTTCAGTGACGTAAGCCACTGGAGCACCTGGGCTATAGCAGGCGCCAGTGTCTATACGCACGGCCTGTTTTATGACCCACTCGCATGGGTACAAACCTCATACGCCGTACCCTTGGTTTGTTTTTTCAGTCGTTTACAAGTTCGCGAGTCTAAAAGCAAATGCTTGTTTGGCAAATCTAAGTAATAGAGTTTTATAAATCCAACAAAAAGTCATTCACGAGGACCAATGTTGGCCTATGATTACAAGCATGAACTCCACAACCTGAAAAAAAGACCCCTTTGACTACACTGGAATATATCCTAGATATTTGAAGCATAGACTAGGAAGGAGAGCTATGAGGAAGAGATCTTAAATAAAGCCGAATCTATCGACAATAGATGATAAGAAAAGGCAGGGAAACATGATAACTACTACATACAAAATACTCGATATGGTGACAGGTACACCTTGTCAAGTTTACATGAGGGTATGGAAATGTCACGAAGAATTTTTCATCTACTGGTAACAAAAGTACAATGTCCTAGTAGTGTAAGGTAGAAGTATAGTAGTATAGTAGCTATGAGTGAAATAAAGTAGTAATGCTATTAGTGGCGTAAAATTAAGGTGGTAGTAGTATAGTTAATTGTAACGTAGTAATAGTTTATGGTAGAGTAAAGTAGGAGATACAGTAGTGGTAGTAGTAGGTCGTAGTTATGGTGGATAGAGTATATTAGTGGTGGGCGGTGAAAGGAAGTATCAATATATAGTTTTAATGAACAAGTGCAGAGAGGCCCGTGAGGCTAAAGTGAATAAACTTGCAACCTCAAGTTTAGTATCAGGACCAGGTATTGAGACGCTATTGTTGCAAACTAAAAATATGCGAGTACACAAACCCCTACACAACCCCCAAAACAAGTAACTATAACAGCTACCTACCGTGGAATAGAGAAATATAGTCAGTTTGAAAAAATAGTATAGACTTTTAAAATGACGTTCTGACTAGACTAAAATAGTCATAAAGTTTCTACACGAACAGTAGTAGTAAAAGTAGTAGTAAGTAATAGTAGTAGTAGTAATAGTAAGTAGTATAGTAGTAATAGTAGTATAGTAATTATAAGTAGTAGTATAGTAGTAAGTAATAGTGTATTAGATAGTAGTAGTAGTAATAGTAGAAGCAGTAATAGTAGTAGTAATAGTAGTAGTAATAGTAGTAGTAATAGTAGTAGTAGTAATAGTAGTAGTAGTAATAGTATTAGTAGTAAAAGTATAAGCAGCAGCATAGTAGTAGTAGTAGGTAGGCAGCAGCAAAGCAGCAGTAGTAGTTTTAGTAGTTAGCAGTATATAATATAGTAGTAATAGCAGATAATACTAGTAGTAACATTAATACACAAGTAACTAGTAGTAGCAAGAAGCAGTAGCAGCAGCAACATAGAAGTTAATACACAGTATAGTAGTAGCAGTAATAGTAAAGCAGTAATATAAGTATTAGTAGCAGTAATCGTAATATTAGCAGTAATGGGTAGAAGGTAGTATAAAAAGTTAATTGTAAGTAGTAGTAGCAGTAAAATAGTATGCTAGCCGTATGAATAGTAGTAAGTAGAAGTAATAGTCGTAGTAGTAATAGTAGATGTAATAGTAGTAGCATTAATAGTAGTAGTAGTAGCAGCAGTAATAGTAGTAGTATAGCAGTAGTAGTTGTGGTGATATTTAAAGAGCACATCGACCGTGTAGGACACTCAGCGCTTGTACCAATAAAACAGTAACGACCAACAACTCACACTACAGTGACAACAAAGATAAAATTTTAAAAATCATGAAAGCTACGAACATGAAACAAAATACTCAACAAAAATAAAAGCCAAGTTATATTAACCAGCATCAGCTTAAAGCCTCATTAAATTCTTAATGTCAAAAGACTGCCCCATAAGTACCTGTCCGAGATTCCTTTACTGGCGCTTCGATAAAGGCTTAAGCCATGGGTAAACTGTTGAAATATGTTCCACAGCCAACAACGTGACTACACATATGAGCTGGCAGGAAGTTACCCAAACATATACCCTAGGGCCGAGAATGTGTGTTTCTATTTCCCAGTCAACAGAGATCGTCTCCAAAGATATTATATCCAACTGAAGGAAGGAGAGCCGAACACACCCACGTTCAGATGACCCTGGTAACTTGTTATTAGTCTACAGAGGGCCCCACCGGGCCCCGCCACTTTCCAGGGCATATCTGCATGATATGCCCACAAGTCCACTGTAAAAGCAAGCTTTACTATAGAGCTGCTGCTACAGCCACCTTTGCTGGCGATCCGCCATGTTCATTCCTGGAACCGCAAACAGGCTAAATCACAAACAGAATTCTACATCGAACATTAAAATGGTATAAAATAACCGACAGGTTGTTAGGTAAGCACATAAGCAACAGGTTAGTATCTTTATTTTCGAAACGTTTCGCCCCTACACAGTAGGCTTTTCAGGTCGAGTACAGAAAGTTGAGAGAAGCAGAAGAACTTGAAGACGATGTAATCAGTCCATCACCCTTAAATTTTTGAGGTGTCAGTCCCCACAGTCTGGAGAAGAGCATTGTTCATAGAAATGAAACAAAATGGAGATGTAAGTACAGGATGGAGCCCTTATATAGCGCCAAGAGGTGAGACGATAGGTCACTAGAAAGATGTAAGAACTCAATGTCTGGGAGGTACCAGGTCCCTTTCAACTCCAGAGCCGTTCTCACTACTTAGAGTTGTCGAAGTTGATTTGTATGTCTGTACCAAGATACCCGATGTGTGTTGCAGTGTCTGACAGATTGAACATTAAAATGGGTATAAATTACCGAAGGTTGTTAGGTAAGACACATATGCAGACAGTTAGGTATTACTTTATTTCGAAACGAGACCGCCTACACAGTAAGGCTTCTTCATCGAATTACAGAAAAGTACTCGATGGACTGATTACATTCGACTTCAAGTATCTTCTGCTTCTATCAACTTTTCTGTACTCGACTGAAGAAGCCTACTGTGTAGGCGAAACGTTTCGAAATAAAGATACCTAACTGTTGCATATGTGTACTACCTAACAACGAGAATTCTACATCCTTGCGCTGCATGTGGAGGGGACCTAACCATTCCTAGAACTTTCGGACCAATGGGTGGATATAAGCATACTACCGATAACAACCAAGAAACGACACACACTCACTGCATATCAAGCTTTTATTGCAAAAACGCCATAATTTGATAAAAGCTCTACACAAGCGGAAGGTTGATCCATTAAAAAGTTGACTTTTGTGATCGTGAATTAGTCAACCATAGATTGTGGTTGTTCAATGCTGCCCGTTTTGCTACCTAAATAAAAATGTTAGAATCCGAGTGATACTCTTGATCAGCAGAAGATAGTGTGCATATGCATATTCATATATAAATTCATGTATGAATGTAATTATGCATGCGTGTATTTATATATGCATGAATCTGAGCACACAACGGCATATATATATATTTTTTTTTTTATTTTTTTATTATCACACCGGCCGATTCCCACCAAGGCAGGGTGGCCCGAAAAAGAAAAACTTTCACCATCATTCAACTTCCATCCTGTACTTAGCCAGAAGGGTGCTTTACCACTACAGTTTTAAAACTGCACACATTAAACCACCCATCCTTCAGAGTGCAGGCCCAACTGATACTTCCCATCTCCAGGACTCAAGTCCGGCCTGCCGTTTCCACCCTGAATCATCATAAATGTTACTAGCTCACACTCCACAGCACGTCAAGTATTTAAAAACCATTTTGTCTCCATTCACATCTATCAAACACGCCACGCATGCCTCTGGAAGTCCATGCCCCTCGCACACAAAACACCTCCTTTACCCCCTCCCACCAACCCTTCCTAGGCGACCCCTAACCCCGCCTTCCTTCACTACGAGACTGATACAACTCTTGAAGCATTCTGTTTCGCTCATTCTCTCTACATGTCCGAACCACCTCAACCAACCCGTTCCTCCAGCCCTCTGACAACAGTTTTTGGTAATCCCGCCCCTCCTCGCTAAATTTCCAAACTAGAAACTACGATTCACTCATTATAATTATATATATTATATACTATAAAAATATATAATTTATAATATATATTATATATATATATATATATATAATAATATATATATATATATAAATAATATTTTATACGTAAAATTAAACATCTGTGATTTCCTCTTACAGATGAATAAATACTAAAGAAAATATGTAAAATAAACTTCCAGGGAGGTTCAGTTCATCTTTTCAGGGAAAACAACGTTACATGTTACAGGTAGGTTCCCCAGGACCTGTCCTGGCCAGGGTCTTCTCCGTAGAACAAGCAAAAGACAGAATATTCAATGTATTCAGCAATGAAGGAAGGTAAGTACATTGATATAAGCTGAAATATTAAAGAAATATTGTCTATAATTACTACGTTTCACCCGTGCGAGTAACGTAGCATAAAAATAAATAATTTGTCGAATGAGACGGATGTTCTTAGATGCTAGGCTGCCACGTATAGTTACAAATGTTTATCATTTAACTAAACATTAAATATCTTAAGATCATAGGATTACAATTAAAATTTACACACGTCCACATAAATATCGCAGATATAAGTTTTTCCTGATATCAAATCACCAGTTTTTAATAAAAACGTCTAATTTATGCAGACTTGTACAGAATGCTATAATTATTTTTCTAGACATCGTTCCTCGTAAAATTTTCACGAATTTCTGGGTGAAATGTATGTACAAGAATAATCGTAACTAACATGTAATTATTCTAATGCACAATAACCCCTTGAAAAAATAAAATATATCTAAACGTGTTTTAAATTTCTAGGCAAAATTACCACAGAGCGATAAATAACAGAAAACAGGTAATTACATATTTCTTTGTCTGTTTGTGTATTCAACTAAAATTTTAACAAATTCATCGTTGATAATTTCTTTAAAAAATACTCAGCCTAAAATATAAAAATTACGAGAAGTCATAAATATCATTCACTGTCTTTTATTAATTATCTCTACTCTTTCTCTCTCTGCATACACACAAATACACACACATACATACACACGCATACACACACACACACACACACACACACACACACACACACACACACACACACACACACACACACACACACACACAGGAAGTGGAATAGTCTAGCAAGTGATGTAGTGGAGGCAGGAGCCATACATAGCTTTAAGACGAGGTATGATAAAGCTCATGAAGCAGGGAGAGAGAGGACCTAGTAGAGATCAGTGAAGAGGCGGGGCCAGGAGCTGAGTCTCGACCCCTGCAACCACAATTAGTTGAGTACACACGTACACACACACACACACACACACACACACACACACACACACACACACAAAACTCTCTCAAACACTGCTGCAGGGGTCACCATTCCTCAGGTTGCCACAAGACATTCCCATTATCAATAGGGCGAATATTTTTGTTAGGGTTTGAGAAGACCTTGCCAGGTATGGGCCAGTAGGCCTGCTGCAGTGTTCCTCCTTTCTTATGTTATTTATCCCACACCTGCTCCCTCTCACTGCAGCTAAAATTCTCGTTCTCTCTCTCTCCCACACTATCCCAAAACTCACCTCTAGCTTTACCAAACTACCCTAGAAATTTTTGGAAGATCTAAATAATTTAAATGAAATCGAAAAACAATTTTAATATGTTCACGATTTTTCAGGTTTTTAGGCATTTTCAGGAAATTCCATATTTTTTGCTCATCTCTCCTTCCACTCACAAAACTCATCACTCACTCACTCTTGCTCTTCCTCACTACTCCAACAATTCTATTTTACTTGTATCTCTTCCACACTGTCACAGGGGACGGCCCAGGTTCAGAACGTGACCCTGGGGGTGATCCTGGCGGGGGATTCTCTGGTGCTACAGAAGGTAGGGCGGCGTCAGGCTGGGCAGTATACTTGTGCCGCCACCAACACCATCACCACCGCAACCAGCAGCCCTGTCACCCTCAGGATCAAGTGTAAGTGTGTCAGGTGTGTAGTGTGTCACGCATCAGGTGTGTATTATAGTTGGATGTGTAGTGGGGTAGGCGTGTAGTGTAGTAGGCGTATAGTGTGGTAAGAGTGTAGAATGGCAGGCGTGTAGAATGACAGGCGTGTAGAATGACAGGCGTGTAGAATGGCAGGCGTGTAGTGTGGTAGGTGTGTAGTGTGGCAGGTGTATAGTATGGTTGCTGTGCAGTGTGTCAGGTGTGCTGTTGCTTGTGTATTGAGTTCCGACCCTACAAGACCAGAGGGCTCAGGTAACCGATGGCTCTATGGAGAATCACGGTAGCAGCGCCCGTTCACTTCACGGTTTTGAACTTAACTATGTGCCGTGTCTGTTCACTGCTTCTGACGTATACGTATTGTCACTGGGGAGTAATATCCCTCGTATGTTTACCTAGTTGTTGTTACACGAGCTGAACAACGCTCGTAGTACCTCACTTTCATTATCATTGGTATATTTACTCCGGAATGCGACCCTACACTCGATTAGCTCTTTTCTGAAGTTTTCCCTTAATCATTGTCTGATGTTTACACACACTATACAATTTTTTAATTGTTACAGAATGGATATAAATGCACTGGAAAACGTACAAAGGAGAATGAAAAAGTTGATCCCAAGTATCAGAAATCTTCCCTATGAGGATAGACTGAGGGCCCTGAATCTGCACTCTCTAGAAAGGCGTAGAATTAGGGGGGATATGATAGAGGTGTATAAATGGAAAACAGGAATTAATAAAGGGGATGTAAATAGCGCGCCAAAAATATCTAGCATAGAGAGGACTCGCAGCAATGACTTTAAATTGGAAAAATTCAGATTTAAGAAGGATATAGGAAAGTACTGGTTTGGTAATAGAGTTGTGGATGAGTGTAACAAACTCCCGAGTACCGTCATAGACGCTAAGATGTTGTGCAGTTTTAAAAATAGGTTCGATAAATACATGAGTGAGTGTGGGTGGGTGTGAGTTGGACTTGACTACTTTGTGCTACTAGGTCGGATTCACTACTCTTTCCTTAAGTGACGTGTCTGACCTCACTAGGTCAAGGCATTGGCTTAAGCCGGTGGGAGAATTGGAGCTGCCTCGCATAGGCCAGTAGGCCTGTTGCAGTGTTCCTTCTTTCTTATGTTCTTATGTTCTCAAAACTTAAGATTATTTTTTTTCCGAACCTAAGTCTGGCTAAATTTAATTTGTATTTTTTTTTAACTTAGTGAAATATATCAATTTCTTGATATTAAGATTGATTTTTGTTGAATTATTGCAGCAATGAATTTTCACTCGAATTGTCTGTTAAAATGTTAGCTTAATAAACCAAGATCTCAGAATGTGTCTTAAAAAGTACAATTGTTATACCATCTGTAAAGAAAACATACTCTGCAGAACAACTTTTTATATGGACGTTTCGCTTATTTTTAGATAATTATCATCTGTAAAAACGTAAACAGGTGGAAAAACTGTACCCCTAAAAGCCTGATCAGTAAAACCTGTCTTTTCTTCACTACTGTCTACAGCATAACATTTATTTGCATATATACTAACACCAGAGAATCCTAAGACGCTACTGCATATAGTATACCTTTAATTTTTGTACGAGTTGAAAGACCAACCATCACATCTGAAGATGTGATTTTTTTTTTACTTAGTGGACAGATAAACCAGAAAGTCTTTGTCGGATGATAGAAGATCTTCTGAATGGGTCGTCATGTGGCTAACACCCTCGTCAGGAGAGATCGTATATCCCCTAACAACCAAAATACCACGACTATCCCTCAGCGATCATCCAGCACAACAAGGGTCAGCTGGCATACCAATTACCAGACAGCTGATGTTCTAACTAGAGCAGGCGAGGCTCGATACGGGCGCGTTGGGAGGGATTCAGAGAATGTTTTAATTAACTCGATGCTTCCTTCTTCAGCCTGAGCGCCCTTGGGAGAGCCCAGGGTCGATCACTCAGTTATCGAGGGAATTTACAGAAACCCATCAAACCACGTCGCAATTATCTACAAGGCTCGCCCTAACATTGAAGGAATCTTTGTAGTTATCCTGTTAGTGTGCGTGTTTTGTGTGTGTGTGTGTGTGTGTGTGTGTGTGTGTGTGTGTGTGTGTGTGTGTGTGTGTGTGTGTGTGTGTGTGTGTGTGTATATGTACTCACCACCTAGTACTCACCTAGTTGAGGTTGCAAGGGTCGAGCCCAAGCTCCTGGCCCCGCCTCTTCACTGGTCGCTACTAGGTCACTAGGTCAGCTTTATCATACCTCTGCTTAAAGCTATGTATGGATCCTGCATCCACTACATCGCTTCCCAAACTATTCCACTTCCTGACTACTCTGTGGCTTTAGAAATACTTCCTAACATCCCTGTGATTCATCTGTGTCTTCAACTTCCAACTGTCTCCTTGTTGCTGTGTCCCATCTCTGGAACATCCTTAGTCCACCTTGTCAATTCCTCTCAGTATTTTGTATGTCGTTATCATGTCCCCCTATCTCTCCTGTCCTCCAGTGTCGTCAGGTTGATTTCCGACAAAGACTTTCTGGTTTATCTGTCCACTAAGTAAACAAAATCACATCTTCAAATGTGATGGTTGGTTTTTCAACTCGTACAAAAATTAAAGGTATACTATATACAGTAGCGTCTTAGGATTCTTTGGTGTTGGTATATATGCAAATAAATGTTATGCTGTAGACAGTAGTGAGGAAAAGACAGGTTTTACTGATCAGGCTTTTAGGCGTACAGTTTTTCCACCTGTTTACGTTTTTACAGATGATAATGATCTAAAAATGAGCGATACGTCCATATAAAAAGTTGTTCTGCAGAGTATGTTTTCTTTACAGATGGTATAACAATATGTGTTTGTAGGTGGGTGTTAGCAGAGATCTGTGTATTTTGTGTGCGTACGTTCGTACAGGTAAGCGTGCGTCATCCTAGTGTGAGTGTCTTTTTTGTATTTATTTGTATAGACGAGTTTTCACTGTGTGGGGGAGGGGGAGGGACCTGTTTTCACAAAGCTCTGTGTTGAAACCTTCCTGAAAGCACTATCCCCAAGAGGAACTAACATTCCCACATGTTGCCCTTACAGACACGCCTGAGTGTCTCACATCTCCCACCACCTACTTCATCTATGACAAGCCCATCAACATCACCTGCACCGTCTCCTCCTACCCAGCCGTCAACGCCATACAGTGGCAGTGGAACAACAGCAATGAAGTCATCGTCACGGAACCAGTGACCGAGACACCGGATAGAGCTTTCTCACAGCTAACCGTGCAACCCGTTGTCAGTCCAGAGGACCGAGCTCTCTCCTGCTGGGCCGTCAACGAGATGGGCAAGCAAACTCAACCTTGTAGCTTCTCCGTTAAGGTCGCCAGTGAGTACATCTGTTGCTATGGACCTCATCCCTTAAATTATTCGACAGGTATCGAGTTAGTGCGTCTGTCTCGCGATTGGCGGACGGAGGTCCGAACCTTTCTCCCCACTCATTGCTCTGAATGCTCCACTTAGCTTTCCCTCAAAATAAATACGTTTAAAAATCGTATGATACATTGTGTCAAGTGCACACTGATCATGATTATCATTATTGCAACACTTGTGTTACCAGGTGTTGAAGAAACTCTCAGTTTTTAGTACCAGTCCATAACATCAACAGTAAAGATAGTCACACAAATACCCGTTTTTGTAATAGCTTTGAATCCAAAGCTAAAAGGATTTTTTTTTGCATTACGATTTTACTGTTATTCATGTTTAGCGCTAATTCCATGGGAGTCATTCAGGGTTTATTCTTTTGCAAGAAGAGGCGCTACGTTCATGGGATGTTTTAACGTACGTTGCTTTTTAAGTGATACCTCATGCCAGTTTCTGAACGTTCCGTTCAGTTGCATTTCTTTTTACATTATAGGAAAAGTAAAACTACTAGAACCTACGGGAACGTTAACTAAAAACAACCAAAAACATAAATAAAAACAAAGGTGACATGTCTGGCATGTACATACGTGTGTACGTGTGCGTGTATGTGTGTACTCACCTAGTTGAGGTTGCAGGGGTCGAGTCTAAGCTCCTGGCCCCGCCTCTTCACTGGTCGCTACTAGATCACTCTCCCTGAACCGTCAGCTTTATCATACCTCTGCTTAAAACTATGTATGGATCTTGCCTCCACTACATCGCTTCCCAAACTATTCCACTTCCTGACTACTCTGTGGCTGAAGAAATACTTCCTAACATCCCTGTGATTCATCTGTGTCTTCAACTTCCAACTGTGTCCCCTTGTTGCTATGTCCCATCTCTGGAACATCCTGTCTTTGTGTGTGTGTGTGTGTGTGTGTGTGTGTGTGTGTGTGTGTGTGTGTGTGTGTCGTGTATTGCTGACAAAGGTGCTGGTGTCGTCCTACAGAGATGCCGCTGCCGCTGTCATCTTGTCGTCTGGCCAACATCACCGCCTCCTCCCTCAGCCTCACCTGCCAGAGGCCAGATGTCGCCTCCGCCGGCACTACCCTCTACAGAGCTGAGGTAAGTTATTCTGCAGAAATATAGCTGAGGTAAATCATCCTGAAGGACTACAGAGCTCAAATGAGTCGCAGAGCCTACAGTGCTGTTGTGAGTCGACGTTAAGCTCAAGAAGACTGAAGTGCGTCTTCCTGTAGCTCTACAGAACCGAGGAGGGTCTTTCTGCAGCTCTTCAAAGCTTAAATGAATTACTTTTACTTATTGTTGCACAGGTATATTACTTTATATTTTTATCTTAGTCATATTCCTCATTAAAATAAATAAATTAAATATAACCATTACTTTATTTAAGCATACCAAAAAAAATCGAGTTTAATATATATAACGCATATTAAGAGGTGCTGGAAAAAATTGCGAGAAAAATTAAACGTACTTTTTAAGCTTTGTTAGAACATAAAGTTTTATGTAAAATAAAGCGTTGGTTAATTTGTTGGTTTATTGGGTTTGAAGGCTATAGACTACACGATGGTTATGAAGACCGTGTATCACCTGTACAGCACTAGCCAAGGGTACTTTAATCCCTGAACAAGGGATTAAGAAAACTTTTCAATATGCAGTATGTATGCGGAGATATTTGTTGCAGTTTTTTTTTTAACTTGCAAGACAGTGATGGAGTGAATGATGATGAAAGTGTTTCTTCTCTTTCTGGGTCACCCTACCTTGGTGGGAGAAGGCGGATGGACTAATAAAAATAAATATATGCCTTGATAATCGTGTAAAAGGTATTTAGCTTTAGAATGGAAGAATGTCATGTGAAAGTGAGGCTATTACGAAAATTTAAATAATAATATTTAACGTAATACTCTAGTTAAAAGTTATTACTTATATATTGCTTTCTCTAAAAGTATATAAACAGAAAGAAACATTACTTGTTGTTGGTGATACTGATAGTGTTGCTTGTTTTGTAGTTGCTGTGTGTGCTATTGGTGTGTCTGTGTGTTGCCGGTAGAGCTGTGGGTGTTGCGAGTATTACTGGTTTTGCGTATTTTGTGCGCGTTCCTGCGGATGAAGCCGCCCAGTGATACGGATCACTCAGCACTAGAGCGTTGCGGCTTTAGCGACTCTGGCCAGCCAGGAGTCCATTAGCGGGGATCTCCTAAGCCGCCCTAGGCCGAGTCTCAGCCATCATATTGTCAAGTCCTCGACTAATGCTCTGATACAAACAGCACCCAGGTTCCACCTCTCAGTTCTTGACTTGTCTTGCGTTGTTTCTTATAGTGTGCCTTGAAAGACCACCTGAAATGAGAAGATACATGCATGTATAAGGAGAGGAACTATTCGTTGATGGATGAATGTTGGAAAGATATCCAACAGAATCCCTCGCCATGCGTGCTGAAGTTATTTATCGTTAATGTCAAGACTATCAGCTGTCTAAAGAAAGACATAGGAGGAGACAGGGATAGAAGCTGCATAAACAGAAATAGAGAAACAGGGATAGAAGGTCCTTGACTATATGTAGGAATAAATGGAAGAAAAAGAACGAAAAGAGATAATCTTAGTTTATATTGAGTATGTCTTCCTAGAGAGCCTGAATTAAGGCTCTGCTATGATACTGCCAGAGTGGCCAATGTAAAGGACTGTAAATCAACTTGACTTTGTGCATCCTATACACTCCTGCAGTTGAGGTTTAATGTTGATAGGTAAGGCATCTGTAATGTGATATGATGAATCCGATATTAAAAAAGTACGCGTACAACTTTTCTTTCAAGAACCGAAATATTTTTGCGTTAACAACTTTGGCAGACAGTCTGTGCTAGAATTTTATGACTGTTGGGGAGAGCAATCTTACCTAGGTTTGTGCTGCAGCTCCTGCCTCGAAATTACATACTACTAATTCGTGTTATGAAATAACTTGCATTTTTCGAACAGCTCTTCATGTGTAATATGTCAAATTAGATTTAGTTTTTTAAGAGACTGAATAAGATCGCTAAATAATTTCGGTTTCCTAATAAGAACGGGTA
>NC_069446.1:20709619-20724646 GCF_026875155.1 Cherax quadricarinatus | reverse complement strand
AGCATTTTAAATTTCTCGTGGGCCAGTGCAGCAGGAGAGATAAAAAAAAATCACCCCTGATGCTACCCCCTCCGGGCTAAATGCCTCTTTCACTGAGCCCCAGATTTTTAAATACGTAGTTAAGCTTGGTTTTGATAGTATGCGTATTTTGTCCCAAAGTTGTAGATTAAAAACAAAACTAAAATACAAGGGAAGTCTTACATGGTAGGACCCCTTTAAACACTGGGCTTTCCCCAAAAATTTTTTTTAGAATTGATAAATATTATTTTCAATGATAATAAAAAAAAAAGAAAATTTTTTGGACCAAATTTTAATTTACAACCTCAAAACCCAACTTAATAGGGTTTTTTTTTTTTTATCAAAATTCTGCTATGTATACACAGGTCATTCTTAATTTATTAACATGCTTCAGATCATTAATATAAATATAATATAATATATATATAATATTTTAATATATATATAAATATATATATAATATATATATATATATTTTTATATGTTTAAAGGGTAAATTTAGCAAGAGTCATCTAAAATTAATCTTTTCTAAAAATTTTTCTCTGAACGTTTAAAAAACAGTATATTTTTTTCATTAATGTTGATGTAAAAATTTTAAATTTTGCCCCAAAAAGAATTTTAGAAAACTTCCCAAAAACCTTATTATAACAAAGCTTTTTATTTTAATCAAACCCAATAAATATATTTTGATTTGTTTACAGTAATTTAATTAAACAAACACGGGAAAAATTTTTTTTTCTTAGGTTCAGATTTTTGGGGGTGAAATTTTGCATCAAAAATTTTCGCTTGTCCTATTGGCAACAGAGCGTTGCTATTTAAGCCAAGATCACAAGTTCTGCCTATTCGGCATGACTTTATACAATATATATATATATTATATATTTATATATATATATTATATTTTATAATATATATATATATATATATATTATATGGGGCCTAATAAGCGAATTTGCGATTTTGGGCTTAAATGAAACTTCATCTTCAATAGCAAGTGCTTTATAATTATATATATATTATATATATTAATATATATTAAAATATTTTATATATTTATATATAAATTATATATATATATATTATATATGTCTGCCGAATATGAAAAACTGGTCTTTAGCAAGAATATTTAAAATTAAGCCTTTCTAAATTTTCTCTTTACGTTTATAGATATATTTTTTTCGTTAATGGATGTAAAAATTTTAAAATTTTTTGCACCAAAAGGAATTAGAAAACTTCCCAAACCTTTTTATACGAACAATTTTTTTTAAAACCTAACCCAACAAATATTTTTTGATTTATTTACAAAAATTTAAATACTAAACAAACACATGAAATAAAAAATTTTTTTCGTTAGGTTCAGGTGTTTTTTGGGAAAATTTATTGCATACACAAATTTTCACTTGTCCTATAGGGCAAGATACGTTCTTTTTAAAGCCAAGACGCAAGTTCTGCCTATTCGGACGAGTAATATATATGTCGTGCCGAATATGTAAAAGGGGTCAATTAAAAGAACTCATTTAAAATTAAGCCCTTTTCTAAAAATTTCTCTTATACGTTTAAAATTTTTTTTTTTCTTTAAAATTTTTAATAAAAAAAATTTTTAATTTTGCTCAAAAAGAATCTTAAAAAAAATTTTACCAAACCTTTTTAAACAAGAAAAATTTTTTTTTAGCCTAACCCAACTAAATATTTTTAGATTGTTTACAGTAATTTAATACAAACAAACACAGTGAAATATATTTTTTTCGTTGGGGTTCAGAATAATTTGGCAAAATTTATTGCATACACAATTTTCGCTTGTCCTTTTGGGAAGAGAGCGTTGCTTTTTAAAGGGGCCAAGATCGCAATTTCTGCCTATTCGGCACGACATATTATATATTATAATATAAAATTTTAATATATAATATTTATTATATATTAAAATATATATATATTATATAAAGATGACCCCGTTGTAGAAGGTTGTAAAAACTAAATTTTCCCATCCAGAAAGCTAGACAGACCTTACTCCCGACTCCGCATTAAAGCCTTTTGGGAAAAATATGGATGGGTGCTTTTTTTATCTGCTTTTCCCATTTAATAAATTTCTTTGAATTTTTTTCCCTCAATTTTTTATTCAGTCCTACAATTTTAGACAATTGCCTATCTTCCTCACGATGATTGGTTAGTTTAATTATGAGGTTTTGGGGTTTAAAATCCGTTACTGCGCGGGGGGGTCGTTATGCAGGAATTTCACTGTACATTACGAAAACGACAATTGAACCTTAAAAATAAGGATTAAAATAAACTCAAGGGTATTTGATTGAGATTACTGATCTGTCGGTGTACGGTGTGTTGGGTTGTTGATGGCTCTGCTCCCGTGTATACTTATTTTTGTTGAATGGTTTTAAAACGACAAGTTGAAGATTTAGACACTTATGAGCATTGGGGAAACTTTATTCAGGGAAAAGTTTTGCCACGCGTGGCTTCATCAGTCCCAAAAACAAAGAACGTAGGAGAGGAGGAGAAAGAGGAATCACCCTCACCTGGGGTCGATGTGTTTTATCCATCAATCTTGTAGAAAGTACAATAGGGGCCCTAGACTGGCTTATATACTGTAAATGTGAGGTGAAACAGGGGAGGGGGCATAGTGGTACCATCCCCTAGCAAATAGGTCTTCGTCCCAAAGGTTGAACAAGTGTTTAAGAATTCTTTGTAACAAGACCATGATTGCTGTTCGACATTGTGATGAAAAGGTTTGAAAAAAACCCCAAATTGAAGATTTAGAAATTTGCAGCATTGGGAATCTTTTTTCAGGAAACGTTTCGCCACGCAGTGGCTTCATCAGTCCAATACAAAGAAAGGGAAAGGGGAGGGGAGAAGAGTAATCAGTCCCCAACCTGGAGTCGATGTTCAGTCCATCAATCTTGTGAATGTAACATAGGGCCCTGACTGGTTATATACTGTAAGATGTGAGGTGAAGCAGGCGGAGGCGGGGTCAATAGTGGTACCACCCCTAGTCGAGTAGGTCTTGTCCAAAGGTTGAAAAGTGTTGAAGAAAACTTTGTAACAAAATCCCCTATGCTGCTGTGTCTACAGTTTTGATGAATGGTTTTAAAAACCCCACAAGTTGAAGATTTAGAACTAGCAGCATTGGGGAAACTTTATTCAGGGAAAAGTTTGCCACGCAGTGCTTCACATCCAAAACAAAAAAAAGGCAAGGAGAGGAGGGGAAAAGAGGTAAACGTCCCTCAACCTGGGGTCATGTGTTCAGGCCTCAATTTGTAAGAATGTACAGCATAGGGCCGTAGACGTGGCTTTTATACTGTAGAGTGGAGGTGAAGCAGGCGGGGGGCGGGTCTAGTGGTACCATCCCCTATCGAAGTAGTCTTCTCCAAAGGTTGAACAAGTTTGAAGAATTCTTTGTAACAATCCCCTGTGCTGCTGTGTCTGACAGTTGTGATGAATGGTTTGAAAAACCGACAAGTTGAAGATTGAGCACTTACAGCATATGGGAATCTTTATTCAGGAAAGTTTCGCCCCGCAGTGGCTTATCATCCAATACAAAAAAGGCGTAAGGGGAGGAGGAGAATGAGGTAATCGTCCCCAAAACCCGGGTCGATGTGTTCAGTCCCTCAAACTTGTAGAAGTACAGCATAGGGGCCCTGACTGGCTTATATACGTAGAGATGTGAGGTGAAACAGGCGGAGGCCTAGCTGTACTTCTACAAGATTGAATGGATGAAAAACACGACTCCGGGTTTAGGGATGATTACCTCATTTCCTCCCCCCTCTCCTTCCCTTCTTTTTATTGGGGGGTGATGAACCACCGTGGCGAACGTTTCCTGAATAAAAATTCCCATATGCGCTAAGTGTCTCAATCTTCAACTTGTCGGTTTTTCAAAACCCTTCAAACACAACTGTCGACACAGCGCCTCATGGGATTTTTTACAAAAAATTCTTCAAAACTTGTTACCTTTGGGGCGAAGCCTACTTCGAATGGATGGGACCACATGACCCCGCCTCCGCCTGCTTCACCTACATCTCTACAGTATAAAGCCACGTTCCCGGGGCCCTTTCTGTACATTCTCAAGTTATGGACCGAACAATCGACTCCAGGTTGAGGGGGTGTTTTCCCATTCTCCCCCTCTCCCTTTCCCTTCTTTGTATTGGCTGATGAACCACTCGTGGCGAAACGTTTCCCAATAAAGATTCCCATATCTGCATAAGTGTTCAATCTTTACTTGTCGGTTTTTTAACCATTTCACAAATGTCAGACACGCAGATCATGGGGTTTGTTACAAAGAATTTTTCAACCTTGTTCAACCTTTGGACGAAGACCTACTTCGACTTTGGTGGGACCCCTAGACCCCGCCTTCCGCTGCTTCACCTCCTCTACAGTTATAAGCCCGTCTACGGCCCTATGCTGTACATTCACAAGATTGATGGGGGCGAACCATCGATCCAGGTTTAGGGGCTGATTACCTCATCTCCTCCTCTCCTTACGCCTTTTTTTTTGGATGATAAGCCACTGCGTGGCGAAAAAGTTTTCCCGAAAAAAAGTTCCCCTTGTGCATAAATGTCTCAATCTTCAACTTGTCGGTTTTTTTAAAAAATTTTATCAAACTGTCGACACAGCAGCACTGGGATCTTGTTACAAAGAATTCTTCAACACTTTTCAACCTTTGGCCCAAGACCTACTTCGACAGTGGATGGTACCACTTGACCCCCCCCGCCTGCTTCACCTACATCTCACAGAAAAAGCCATCTACGGCCCTATGCGTACATTCTACAAAATTGATGGACGAACACATCGACTCCAGGTTGAGGGCTGATTACCTCATTTCCTCTCCTTTCGCCTTTTTTGTATTGGATGATGAGCCCCTGCGTGGGAAAAGTTTCCTGAATAAAGATTCCCATAGCTCATAAGTGTCTCAATCTTCAACGTGTATCTTAGAACGAAAATGTGTCTTCAAAGGCTTCCGAAATCGTCTTTTTGTTTCTACTCTAAAAGACTGGGAGTTGGAATGAAAGAGTGCTGGTAAAATTAAGGAATACAAAGGGAGAAAAGGAAATCCTTTTTAAAAAAAACCCTTTAGCCAAAGGGGAACCTTTATTTTATGACTTGAAAAGCTCTCCTTTTGAGAAACGTTGTCTAAAAAAATCAGTTTTCCCTAAGGGTTTGGGGAGTTTTGCATCGACAGATGGTAAAGGGAAAAAATTGAGTTAATAGCATCTCGCATTGACATCGTTTCTTTTCGCAGTGAGATTGAAATTTTCCCATTGGTGGGAAAACATCGTCAATTTAAAAAGAACATAAGAAAGGAGGAACACCACAGTAGGGCCACTGGGGGGCCCCAACAAGGCACCCCCTTTTCAAACCCAAACCCCCTAATATGTCTTTTTTGTGTCCCCTTACCATCAGGTGTTTTTTACGCACAACTGATAGCGCGGAAGGACTGTATATAAGCATTTAATCTGCAGTTTACAGATTTGAATACACATTTTTATGTTTAAAATTTTCTAAAAAGTGTCAGCATTCGTGTCACAGTGATGGTATGCACCAACTTTGATAGCAAGCAATTTATTATTCAGCGATTTAATATATCGAAAAAAGTGCATTTACACGGAGTTTTGTTGCTAAACTTTTTTTATTTCGCGCGTAAGTAGTGAATAAAAATGGAGTTACATTATCCCTTAAATGTCATTACTCTTGTGTTTCTTTAACAAAAATGCTTTTTACGAAAGCGCACTTTTTTATTATGACGAAAGGACGTAACGGATCTCTATTATATTTGAAATATGCTTTTAAAATTGAATATAGATTTTATTTTATGAAAAGAGTTTGTGATCTTTTCCCCTTTCCAGTCTTCCCCGGTCAAACTTGCGATTTTGGCTTAAATACCTCTGAGCTAATTTTTATTTAGCTCTGGTTTTTCTAAAACCCAAAAGCTATTTTTATTATTTTTAACCACAAAACGAGTGGTATTGTCGATAACAACACTGCGACTAGCCCCAAAACCACTCGTTCGGGTTACAATAATGTAAAATCTGTTGTTGTGCTAGTACACCAAAAGGAGTAGAATGAAATTTAGTTCAGAGGCACCCACACCCCCGTATGTAGGGCCCCGAGGGAAAACACACCTAGCGGGCTGGGGTACTTGGTTCTTGTAGGATTTGGTTGTCCTGTGGGTTGGGCATCAGGTATTTCGTTACCATGAGGCGGGCCAGAACATCATGGGTTCAAATAAATACCACTCGTTCGGGTTTAATATATAAAATTATATTTATATAATATTATATATATATAATATATATATAATAAATAATATAATATATAATATATTATATATAAAGAATCGCAAAAAATAAGCGAATTATGTGGACCCCATCTTTTTCCCTTTGATTTAACTCTTTGCCCCCTCGTTAATTTACAGTAGAAAAAGAATGACTTTAAATTTCCCTTTTTTAGATTTTGATCCCAGGGTTAATAGAAGTTTAATTTACAGTAATGGGAAAGCTCCGGGTGTGTTCATACATCCACTATTACCCAATCATAAACTAGGTAAAAAGGGTTTCCCTTCTTACTAGGTTTTGAAAAGCTTTCATGTGTGTACCAGAGTTTTAAGTGAGAAATAAGGAAATTTTTTGACTTGCTACAAAGCTTGTTCCCCCTAAGATTTGTAGACCTTTTTTGGCAGCTAAAAAAACTTATCAAGGTTAAACCTAGAAAATTCCGAAACAAGAATGCTCTTGTTCTGCCATCCCCGAGAATTATCAAATTTTATATACGGGAGATTTAATATAAAATTTTTTTTAAGAATTGGGGAATGTTATGAGTATGCTGATAAAAATTTCCCCGGGAAACAGGGGCCAATGTGGTGTGTACGGATTGGGTGCAGGAAGTACCTTTTCGTATGTGGGGCAAACGGGCAAACCTATTCAGAAAGGATGCTCAAAATTTAGATTTTACTCTTTTTTTGCAACTTTGGGGGTCCTATGTCTGATGTTTGCAAACGAAACCCTAAGCTATATTCAACTCCCCCGTGATGATATATATAATATATAATTTATTATAAATATATATATATATTATATATATAATAAAATTTTATATAATATATAATATATAAAATAAAATTTGCAAAACAACCACTCAGAAAAATAGAGAAATTCCAAGCGCTTGGAATTTTTCTATTTTTTCAGAGTGGTTGTTTTGCATTTCTGAAATCCCCTGTTTACTGGATCTTATTGCACAACAAATATATATATATATATAATATTATATATTATATTTTATATATATAATATATATATAATATTTTTATATATAAAAAAACTTTCTCGCAGGGGCTATGGCCCTGCAGCGTCCAAATCTCCCCAGCTTAATCCAACGCCCTAACCTAGTCAGGTGGGTTCATTTAAAGGGAAAGGGGAGCACGGCTCTGCCCTGTAGTAAAGCTATCGGGCCCAATTTCACACCCAGCCCCATCACTCCGTATTTATCTAACCAAAATTTTAAAACTACACAACGTCTTAGTCTTTTTCATCCCCTTTATTTATTTCCTGTTTTCCGTTTATACACCTCAGATACCCCCCCCTTTTCAGCCTTTCTAGGGGGGGCAGATTAAAGGCCCTTAGTCTATCCTAAGGGAAGATTTTGATAATGGTAAACTTTGTTTTTCCCCCCTTTGTACTTTTCCAGGCTTTTATATCCTTTCTGAAATTTTACGTGCCCAGAACTGAGCAGCATAATCTAAATGAGGCCAAACCCAAAGATATACAGATTTGAAGAACCCCTGGGGACTTTTATTTTTAACTCATGCTAGGAAGCCATGGATTCTGTTACCTTTTGCGAGCATTTATCCTGTTGTCTTGGGTTTCAGTTACGCTAACCAGAACTTCAAAACCCTTTTCGCAATCCGTAAATTAAGTCAAATTATTTATTTTATTGGCAATTTTATTTTTTGTCTATCATTTAGAATTTTGCATTGTCATTTTAAACTGCATCTGCAACTTCTCGACCATGTTTCAGTCATTAAATCAGGTGGAGCGTTCAAAATCCTCATTAGAATAAATTTTAGACCCCTATTTTGGTGTCACACAAATTGTTTATGTCCTTACTATGTCGTTTATGAAAATTGTGAACAAAAGGGGCCCAACACGCCCCTGACTCCCCATTTATGAAAAACTCTCTGCTGCCTATTTGTCAATAGCCCTACCGGGAAAAAAAAAAATTCCTCCTTTTCCGTGTCCCTTTAAGTTTCCTCAATAGCCTCTGAAGTAAACTTATAAAAACCCTTTACTGAAGTTATATACAAAATATTATTCATTACCATGATCTATCCCCTCAAAAACTTGTGGAAAAAAATAAATTCGTGAACAGGTACCTTTTTGTAATATGTACTGAGATTCATTAAAAAGCATGCCTTTCAAATGGGTACAATTGCCTCGGCAATTATTGATTCCAAAATTTTTCCCCTATGGAGTTAAGGGTTACTGTCTATGTTTGAACTTTAAACCGTCACCTACCCTTTTAAATGGGGATTTGTTTGCCATTTTTCACTTCTCTGGCACTAGCCAGTTTGTATGATAATTGAAAAGATAAGCCTAAGGCATGCAAATTTTCTTTACTTCCTTTAAAACCCTTTCAAACAGTTCATCAGGGTCAGGGGATTTTTAGCTTTTTTAATTTTCTCTATTTGTCTGAGGGCCAAGTCACTGGTTACCTAAAAGTGCTAGTTATTATCGTCCTTTTACATAATTTTCTGGAATTTCGTTTGTATCTTCCCGAGAAAAAAAACTGAGAGAAAAATTGAAAAGTTTAAACATTTCCTTATATGTCAGGACTGACCCGAGTTACTCTTTAACTGGGTTATCTTGTCCCTAACTTTCTCCTGTTACCCAAAGAACCCTTTTTTTTTAGTCCTAAATTCTTTGCGACTTTAGACTCAAATCCCTTTTTTCTTTTCTTATTCCTTTTTTTTTTATTTCTTTTTTTAATATATTGATTTCTTAACTGCCTTTTCATCTTTTCATACCCTATATATGCCTCTTTTTAACCAACGGGAAAGTTTTAATCTATGGTATATGCTTTGGGATCATTTTTGTTAGAATTAATTTCCTTACCGGAACAAAAATTGTCTGGGGAGCTAGAACTATGCTCTGAAAAACGTCATTTGGCAGCCAAAACCACCTATCTGACCCTAGTCATGTCACCCAATTTAGTCACCGGGAATTTTTCAGTCCCCTAAGTCGGCCAATTGGAAGTCGGGACAGAGACTTGTTCAGTTATCTGGGTTTTCCCTGATTTAAATTGATTTTTGATGTTTCCCCAACTCTCATTAACCCCCCAAATTTTAATTTTGTGTTCTTTTTTGGCAAGAACCAGCTCAAGCGGATTTTTCCTCTTTGGTTTTTGTCACAAATTTTTAAAAAGCAATCCTAAACGTATCAAGAAAGCCCCCTAGACTAAAGATTTCCTGTCACGTTTTCCAAAAAAATTTGTCAAAAATTAAAAAAACCCCCTTAACACAATATTTTTATATCTAACGCCTTTGAATTTGTCCCCTACAGCTTACTGCATTCCTAAAGGTTTGGAAGCCTATAAATCACACCCAAAATTAATTTTTTTCCCACCCTCGAGAAACTGTTTGCCAAAAAAGATTTTGTGTTGATGTTTCTAATTTATATCTTGTTAACACAAAAATTTTTTAAATTATCTCTGACTACATGCCCTCCGCCACCCCTTTTTGTTAACCTTACAAGTGGTAGTTTATAAACCCCGTTTTGCATCAGAAGGCATTTTTTATTTTCGGTTTAACCCGGTTCTGTTATACAATAATATCTTTTACCTACCCCTTTCAAGTAATCTTACTCACTATTTATTTTAGACTCCACTATTTGTATAGTAAACCTTAAGGGGGATAGCACCGTTCCCTTATTATTTTTCTTTGTTGAACAATTTCTTTGCCTTTACTAGCAATTTATTTTTAAAATTGTCTTTTAAACATATCCCTGAGGGATCCTGGTAATATTGCGTTTTAACCCCCAATCTGCAGCCCCGAGTGCTTCCCCACCCTACCTCTGTAATCTACATTTTTTAAAATCCAAACGGTCCATTTAACCCCCTCAATCGAATGGGGAATGCAACCACTCCGCCCCCAAAAGGATGAACCCCCTCCCCTTGCATAATATCACGTTTGCATAGAATTTTTTCCCCGTTATCAATGAAAAGGGGTTGCAAATTCCTTGCGTAATTGTAAATAATCCTTCAAAATTCATTATTTTTAAATTATTATTTACTTTAAAAAGAAAAAAAATTTTTTTAAAATAATTTTGTATTTTTTTTTAAATTTGTCTTTACTTAAAAAAATTAATTTATGCGTAAATTTGTGGAACATTTTTGCTAAATCGGAAAAATGGGTTTTTAAAAATAAGGGGCAAAGAGGGGCAATTATTTTGACTAAACGCAAAAATTTTCTTTTAAAAAATTCACATTTCGACGTAAAAAAACACCAAAAATTTTTTCGCCCCAGATTTCCGGGGACGGGGGAAGGGGGGCAAAAAAAAAAAAATTTCCTCTGTGCAAAATTTTAACTATTTTTTTTTTTTTTTTTTCCCCGGGCTAATTTTTGGAGTATTTACCGCGTTGGGAAATTTAAGGCAGAGCCCAGGGGGGTATTGGGGGGGTGGGGAGCCAGCCTCCATTATAAAAGGTATTTCCCCGAGATGTATCTTTCTTTTCGCCTCCATTCCTTTCCCTTCTCCTTTTACCTTTTTCTTTCTTCCTTTCCCTTCCCCCTTTTTTTCCTCCCTTCCCTTTCCTTCCCCCCCTTCTTCCCTTCCCTCCCTTTTTTTTCCTCCTTTCCCTTTTCCTTCCTTCCCCTTCCTCCTTTATCCTCCCTCCCCCCCTCTCTCTTTTCTCCCTCTCTCTCCTTTCTCTCTCTCTCTTCTCTCTCTCCCCTCTCCCCTCTCTCTCCTCTCTCTCTCTCTCCTACAGATGAAGGTCCATTCCGGTGACTCAATGAATTAATTTCCTCGTGAAGTGATTCAGTTTTGCCCCTCAAGATAATTGCTCTTAAAACCCCTCATACTCCAACACTTGTCGTTCAGAACCTGACATTTGTTGCTGAGAACCGAACATTTATTGTTCAGAGCTGAACACTTGTTCGGGAATGAGCAGAAGCGTTCAACACCGAAACGTTTTTGTGTTTAGATGTGAACACTCGCGGTACAGAACCGAATGCACGTTGCTCGGAACCGTAGAATCCTTGTTCAGAACTGAGCAATCGTTGTTCAGAAATGAACAAACGTTCTTCAGAAATGAACAAACGTTCTTCAGAAATGAACAAACGTTCTTCAGAAATGAACAATCGTTCTTCAGAAATGAACAATCGTTCTTCAGAAATGAACAATCGTTCTTCAGAAATGAACAATCGTTCTTCAGAGCTGAACAACCGTCCTTCAGAAATGAACAATCGTTCTTCAGAACTGAACAATCGTTCTTCAAAGCTGAACAATCGTTCTTCAGAAATGAAAAATCGTTCTTCAGAACTGAACAATCGTTCTTCAGAACCGAACACACGTTGTTCAGAGCCAAACACTTGATCACCACCGAACGCTTGACCAGAAACGAAAATATTTGTTAAAACCCCCAACACCTGGCGTCGAGAACCGAACACTAGATATTCAGAACGGAACACTGAACACTGACCTCTAGTAAGAGGAAGTGAAAAAAATTCTATTTCTCAACAGTTATTTTCGGATCACTTGGACTTCGGTGATTACCAGGATCCCTGTAAGACTTAGAAATTTACAGCCGCATTTCTTTTTTATTTAGAAAATATAGATTGGACTTCTTGCTAGGTTACAGTTATTATTATTATTATTAATATTATTATTATTATTATTATTATTATTATTATTATTATTATTATTATTATTACGATCAAAACCAGTCGCCAAACACACGGGTCATACGTTGTTGCTACTTTTTTTTCTAAGGGTCTAGGGCAGGGAACACAAGGGTCGCTAGCGACCCTCAAACTGATTTCGATGTGACCTTACATTCCCTAGAGATCCATCACACTGTACCTCTCCGCAGACTGCACTGCAGGATGATTTCGAATCACTGTCGACTTTTAACAATAAAAAAGTGAATAAATTTCTTACAAAAGTTTATTAATTTAATAATGATATTTATATAGTTAATTTTCACTTAATATGCAGTTGAAATATTTGACGTTTAATGCCTTTTTATTTTTAAGTGGAACTCCTTTATAAATTAACTTTTACTCTGTCCATTTTAACCAAAAGGTTGATGACCTTTTGTTTTAGTAGACTACGACCTTTTTCACCCTCGTGTAATCGATATGTCTTAAACTTCAAAAACTAAGTTTTCTTTTTTCTTACTGTTTCAAAAACTAACTTTTTTTAATGCAAGTTTTAATCACTGGAAGAAAACGTGCATTGGAAAATTACAAGTGAGGAAAAAACTTTTCTTATAAATACTGGAGTATCAAGTTTATTTACCTTTAGAAGTGTTAAACTAATTAATGTATATGTTCTTTCAATGATTGAGGCTCGTAGCTCAGTGGCAGTGCTTTCGATAAACAACTGTATAAACAACTGTATAAACCGAGATCGAGTTTTAGGGCATTGGTCATTTTTCCTTATACCTGTTGCCCCTGTTCACTTAGCAGTAAACAGGTATCCGGGTGTTAACTGTTGCTGGTACCATTCTAAGGGTGATAGTATAGGTCAGAAAGGACTGAACTTAAATAACTTTGATAAGAAAAAAATTTTTGTAATTGGCATATTCACTTAAAAATCCAATACATTTAATACTTATGTAATACATATCTGCTCAAATTATCATTTAATTAGCGTATCATAACCCGAAGTATTTTCAGAATACACTTTAGCTTAGAAGACTTACCGTCGATTCCCCGCCTGATGATCCAGCCAACCAGTGACACAAGCGGGTAATAGACGTGGGCATATTAATGAATCATTTGCGAATCGAGTCCCTTTTTTGAGGCTGTACTTTTAATGCTTCATGATACAGGTTTTAGCTCATTCATTAGCGTATTGCCTGAACGCTTCTCGCCGAGAGAATTGTACCAGCGTTTTATTATACTAATTATCTGTTATGTCTCGCTACATTTTGGTATTAATATTTTTGCTGTTAATTGTAATGATATTAATATAGCAATAACTGCTGGTGTTGTAATACTTACGTCAATTAAAGGTATTTTTCATTACTATTAATAATAAAGATAATATAATTGTGAATAATAGTATTACTTTTTCTATTTTCTTTGTGCCCTTTTTGCCGTTTCTCAACAAGGCAGGGTGAGCCGAAGAAGAAAACACATTTACCATTACTCACGTAACAGCTGTCCTTAGGCAGACATCACAATCACAACATAAACGTTGATTCACTGAAAACCAGAACAGGAAGTCCACGTTCAAGGTACTCACCTTCATTCCTACAATGGTGTGTCTTGATGCTGGATAAGGGCACTTGATACAAGCACAAATAATCCAGATGTAGGAGACCGAAAATTGTGAAGACGTTTCGGTCTGAGCCATTAACAAGTCTCCTAAGTGCGGGTTATTTGTGCATTGTTTCAGTTACGATATTGTGACTTTTTATTGTTCAAGGTCTCCTTCTCCAAGGAACTGGAGTCCTATCCTCTCCTTCCTTGAATCAATCCAGATTACATTCCATTTTCTAAGCACGGTATGACCCCTACTTGTTTAGCGCTCCCCAGCATGGTACAAAGAACAGTATTTTCATTATATTTAGAGGGCCCCGCTAACCCCGTAAGGGTTGTGTAGGGAATAAGAGAGAATCCGATCATAAATCAAGACCCCTTAACAAACATCAAGGACAGGGAACGATCAAATTGATATCACTGGATTATAATCTAATTATAGTTTAATAACTACTCCAACCCACAACGATGGCTATGAATTACAAGGTAATTGACTTTACAACAGTCCGCACAACCAACGTAACCAACAATTCTCGGCATTTATTGCCTTTTCGTTACAGGGTGTCAATAAATACTAAAAAGGGAATTTCGTGATAGTGTGTTGTGTGGGAGGAGAGAGACAGATTGTAATTTAAAAGATTTATGAGTTGGAACGAGTGGAATGGGTGCACTAATTGTGTTTTTTTGTGTTTTTTTTTTTGGGAAAGAGGAGAGAGAGAGAGGAGAGAGAGGGAGGAGAGGAGGGAGAGAGAGAGAGAGGATGAGAGAGAGAGAGAATGATGATGTGGAGGATGAGAGAGAAGAGAGAGAGGACGAGAGAGTGAGAGAGACGAGAGAGAGAGATAGAAAGAGAGTAGAGAGAGAGTATATATATATTGCTATTGTTTTTTGCGATGATGAGCCTAAATTGTTTTAAAGAGGATCGAAGTTGCTTTGCAACATGTACATATTTAAAATTATTAAAAAGTTTTACAGATGTACAGTATGAATAAATAGTTTATCGTCTGTACTCGTTTAAAGCACTGGTTATTGGGTTTTGAACGGGGAGAGCAAATTTACCTAATCACTATTCGTTCCAAAAATTTCGTGTACTTGCCTAGTTATGCCTAATTGCACTTGCTTCGGGTCGGTTCACTTCCTCTCAACATTTATCGACCGATTTACCGATTTCTGACTTCCGGAGCATGATCATATCTCACCACGATACTGTACTTGGTACTGTTTATCACCAGTGCCTCATCCAGTGGATTTAACTTACCATTTCCCAGAACTTGAAAAACAGTACCTTACATCCAAATGATAATGGGCCCTTTTACTGCCATCTCTCTCACCTGAGTTCCACTCCCCTATTTCTCAATCGGCTTGTTCATATTCACTTAATCCTCTGATCATGTTTTACCCTAGTCCGACTCTCCTCTAGAGTTGTATAATGTTTAAAAAGAGACACATGTGAAACATTAGGTAAATTTATTAAGGAAATGTTTCGCCCCCTTGTTGACCAGTGAAAAACTTTTCCCCCACCTATCTCG
>NC_069446.1:20565272-20709119 GCF_026875155.1 Cherax quadricarinatus | reverse complement strand
AGTAAAACACTGCCTTTGAGGTACGATCCTCACTCAGGACTTTGATCACTTCTTATTCTGTTGTGTGTATGGTGACCAGTACCCGTTGGTGAATTATTTTTCTTTGACTCTCAGAGAGTACCTTTTAGAATCGTTTGTTTAGCTACTCACAAACCTCCTCGTTAATTCTAGTAAATTCTCGTCATTTTTCAGTGCTTTTTCCAGGTCTTTTGAAGTTGTCACTCATATGTGGATGCATAGCGTTTTCGACTCAGATTTAGCATTTGTTGCTGTCATTCTTAATTTGTCGCTCCGGCTGCGCCGTGTGTGTGTGTGTGTGTTCTCACTTATTTGTACTAACTAATTTGTGGTTGCAGAGGACGAGCCATAGCTGTGGAAAAAGATACTTATGTACAGTTCAGGACATTTATTAAAGGAAACGTTCCGCCACGAGTGGCTTCTTCAGTCCTAATACAGAGAAAAATAAGAAAACGCGTATATATAGTGGCAGGAGTCAGGTGAAGTGTCGTGTGGGTAGAGGTGGTAGTAGTAGTAGTAGTGGAACTAAAGAGGAGAGACGGATGGCTAGAGAGGGACCTGCTGACAACATGTAACAGCAGTTTCCAGAATTGGTAATATCCTGTTTATTAGCAATTTTGAGATACTGTAACTACCGGATTTTTGCTTTATAGTGTTACTGACAGCGATTAGTGCAGCTTCAAATGCATTTTCTCCGTCTTAAATCGTCTTCTTTAATCACTAGTTTAGCTTCATTGAGTTTCATGAGGTGTCCAACATCGTCCCTATGTTGAACACACGCGTTCATGCGGTCATCATTTCTGCAAGCATTTTTGTGTTCTGTGATCCTAATGTCCAGAAATCTACACTTCTTCTCTCACCATGACACCAGAACTAAAGGAGGGGTAGTTATTGGCTTCTTTCTGAGAGCCTACAGAATTTCCAGTCCGCAGTTCCTCGAAGAAGAATGCACATATATCACCAACTCTTTTAGTTCACTACACTTTCCTCTACACTTCATACGTGGCTGCAGGAAACGTGCGACACGTATCCTCAACAAGACCAGCACCAATCAAGTTGAAGAAAAGCCTCCAAATTACATCGTTTTACCGGTAAGCAACGTTGCCACTAATGTTTCAAAAATGTTTGACAGAAAACTGGCTAAAATATCTACCAGCTCTTCAACTACTATTAGGAACCTGATACAAAAACCCAAACATGATTCTGGCACAAGTGGAGGAATTTACACTATACCATGTGGGGGGTGTGACAAAGTATATGTAGGGGAAACCGCCAGATCTCTGGACATTAGGATCGCAGAACACAAAAATGCTTGCAGAAATGATGATCGCAAAAACGCGTGTGTTCAACATAGGGACGATGTTGGACACCTCATGAAATTCAGTGAAGCTAAACTAGTGATTAAAGATGACGACTTAAGACGGAGAAAATGCATTGAAGTTGCACTAATCGCTGTCAGTAACACTATAAAGCAAAAATTCGGTAGTTACAGAATCTCAAAATTGATAATCAACAGGATATTACCAATTCTGGAAACTGCTGTTACATGATGTCAGCAGGTCCCTCTCGAGCCATCCGTCTCACCTCCTTAGTTCCACTACTACTACTACTACTACTACTACTACTACCACCACCTCTACCCACACGACACTTCACCTGACTCCTGCCACTATATATACGCGTTTTCTTAGTTTTCTCTGTATTAGGACTGAAGTCACTCGTGGCGAAACGTTTCCTTTCATAAATGTCCTGAACTGTACATAAGTGTTTTTTTTCCACATCTTGTCGGTATCACCATACCATTTCCTCACGAGCCATAGCTCTTGGCCCCGCCTCTTTGCTTATAATTACTAGGTCCACTCTCCCTGTGTGTGTGTTGGTGATGATTGAATGTTAGTTTTTTATGGTACAGAGGAGTAAATAATCTTTCAGATCCAGCGCACTGCGAATAAAAAAAATACCCAAACTCATCCATTCTCCCAGCTACAAACCCAAAACCACCCAACCTCCAAGTCACCCACCTATTCTCCACTCAACCCACCAATCCAACCACCCATCATTAGCAAACCCACTTGCCCATGCCTCCACTCGCTCAGCCACACAGCAGCCAACATACCTACGACGCATTTATCCAAGCCCTCTTGCCTATCCCATCAACACCCAACTACTCTGACACCCAAAAAACGCAGCCGCCCATCAACCCCACACTCCCACTTACCAGTTCAACCACGCGCACAAACCTTAACCTTCCCCCCCCCCCACACACACACACACCTGTTCACCCACACGCCCGTCTATCCACTCACTCCACAGCCGTGGATCGATCTTCTCCGGGAATGAGCCTGGCGGCCACTTTGTCTCTCTAACTGATGGCATCGCTAAACATTCCATTCTCGTACTTCATATTAATTACTGAACACTCCGAAAAAATATGAGCAACGACAGCAAATATTGTTTTTATTTTTGCTTGGGCTCTTGTCCTGGCAAGCAGCGGAGAGATGTGAAAGGTTTAAAGCTAATACTAGTGTTGCATCTTTGTGTATATCCTATCATTTTTATGTTGCAAGAATTAGGCTTTAAAGTAATCTGCAGTTTGATAAGAAAGACTAAGCCTAACCTCTGATGAAACGTGTGTGTGTGTGTGTGTGTGTGTGTGTGTGTGTGTGTGTAAGAGAGACATACTAAATTATAATCCAGTAATTTTTAAACGAAGGAAATGCTTGCACGAGCGTGGACACGGATACATACACACACACACACACACACACACACACACACACACACACACACACACACACACACACACACACACACACACACACACACACATATATATATACACGCGCGCGCGCAGATTCAATATTAACAAAAGGGCATCAAATCGTGAGGAAAGAAAGAGGAAAATGAGGATTAGGAGAAGGTGTTCATCAGAAACCAGTCAAATTTTGTTAGGCAGGTGGAGACATGTGCACCTAATGAGGCATTTTTTTCTGTATAATCCTACGGATTTAGCGCTCCCCACGATTATAATAAAATGAGGCATTTTAACGCGGCGAAGTAAAGCTTCCCAGGAGTTATTCGATTCAATACGGACTATAGAGAGATACAGAGGGTATTTGTAGTATGCCAACTGGCCCATGCTAATAATAGTAATAGTAGTAGTAGAGTAGTGGAGTTGACAACTTGTTGCTGTGTGATTTCATTTATTGTTTTAAGGGGAATTCTTGCTTATATCTGCCTTTATTCTGTTTAAAAGTGTCTGAACTGGTGACTAATTATGATCTAAGGCATTTTCATTTGAGACAATTTGGTTCTATAATCGGTAGATGGACGTCACTGAATCTCATCAAATGGTTGGAGGAGTTCCGGCGTTGCTCAAGTTGTCTCTTCTTCATGCATTGTGTTCAATCAGACGTGTTTCTAGGTTTCGTGCTATTTCACCGATGTATACATTGCCACAGCCTCCACAAGGGATTATGTAAACCGTCCCTGCAGTGACTGACTCGAGATTCTCTGCTTTGGCTTTGGTGAGGTCTGATGGATTTTTTGGCTGCGATTCTAGTGTGTGCTTTTGCATATACCTTGGAGACGTTCATTGTAACTTGGCTGTTGGGAAGGATTATAATTTTGTTTAAAGAGGTGATAGCGCGTCGAGAACTAATGTGAAGGGGTCGTTTTCTGCCGCTGTCTTTGGTGAAAAGGGAAGGAAAATGTAGCCCAGTGAAAGCTTGATGTATACATGCATACTCCTCGTTACGAAACTCGGGACAGCAAATTCAGTATGCTCTTAGGAAAGAGATGCTGATGCCTCTTCTCTTTGTATCTTTAAGAGAACAGAAGCATCTAAGGTCTATTTTTGCAGGCTTCCTTTAGACTTGAAATTTTAGTCTGTAACCTACTATGTGGATAAGGACGTCGAGGAATGATATTCGACTCTTCTTCATGTTACAGATGTTAGGAAATATTTCCTTAGCCTTAGGATAATCAAGAGGTGACACGACCTGAACAAAGAGATAGCGCAAAGTAAGGCTTCATACATAATATTAGGAACAGGTATGACATGAGGCCGTGACCTACAAGGCTAGGGAGAGAGTAAACATGGCAAGTGCCAAACTATTAGGTAGGGTCAACAGCTAAGGCTCGGTCACTGCAACCACAAATAAGTACCAAAACGTGAGTACACAGTATCAAAAGCCATTATCTCAGATACTGGGATAAAAGGAGCAGAACTGTGTAATCACTTTAGCATGGATATACAAGTATTTGACAGAAACAGAGCAACTAGAAAATTGTAAATGTAATGCTAGTATACATAATATAACAGGAATTGCGAAAATACACCCATCTCGCTGATTAGCACACAGACTAGAGTGTTAGGCAAAAAAAATAATTTAAAATATAATAGCTGAACACTTTGAAATAAATGGATATATCAGAGGCAACGAACATGGGATCAGAGAGGGATAATCTTGTTTCACGAATCTCTTTGATTTTGTATACCAACGACAGAAATAAAGCAGCAGAGAGAAGGTTAGGTAGAACATGTATTACCCGCCTCCTGGACAAGCAGTCATGTGCCATAGAATCTGATATAGTAACCTTAGTAGTCAGCAAGGATTAGAGAGAGTACTCAAGAGAATACAGGAACACTTACTGAATAGAAGGCAGAGGGCAATAATAAGAAAGGCGGTGGGAGAACGGGCACGGGTGGTCAGTGTATCCCCTAAGAATCAGTGCCTGGATCCCTTCTGTTTGGGCTATACGTAAGTGACTTACTGGATAAAATTGGATCCTCTGTATCACTGTGTGTGGGTAAAGTGATATTAATGAGGAGGATACCTAAGGAAGAGTATCAAAGAAGACCTGAACACACTGCAGATATGATCAAGGAGGTGGGTACATAATTTCATTATGATCGGAGGAAAGTAATGAAAATTTGAGAGAAAGTAAGGAGCCCGAACACTGAATATAACGTTGGAGGAGAGCTACTGTGCATAACATACAAGGAGGAAGATCTGAGAGAACCTTAAGAATGATTCCTCCACTGCATTATACAAAACGTGCATTAAACCCAACAGGTTTCCAACGAGATAGGTGAGAGGAAAGATTTTCACTGGTCAAACAAGTGGGCGAAACATTTCCTTAATAAATTTACCTAATGTTTCACATGTGTCTCTTTTTAAACATTATACAACTCTAGAGGAGAGTCGGACTAGGGTAAAACATGATCAGAGGATTAAGTGAATATGAACAAGCCGATTGAGAAATATGGAGTGGAACTCAGGTGAGAGAGATGGCAGTAAAAGCGGCCCATTATCCATTTGGATGTAAGGTACTGTTTTTCAAGTTCTGGGAAATGGTAAGTTAAATCCACTGGATGAGGCACTGGTGATAAACAGTACCAAGTACAGTATCGTGGTGAGATATGATCATGCTCCGGAAGTCAGAAATCGGTAAATCGGTCGATAAATGTTGAGAGGAAGTGAACCGACCCGAAGCAAGTGCAATTAGGCATAACTAGGCGGCAAGTACACGAAATATTTTGGAACGAATAGTGAATTAGTGTAAATTTGCTCTCCCCGTTCATAACCCATTATACCAGTGCTTTAAACGAGTACAAGGACGATAGAACTATTTTTAATTTCATACTGTACATCTGTAAAACTTTTTAATATATTTTAAATTATGTAATGTTGCAAAAGCACTTCGATCCTCTTTAAAACAAAATTTAGGCTCATCATCGCAAAACAAACAATAGCAAATATATATACTCTCTCTCTCTCTCTCTCTCTCTCTCTCTCTCCCTCTCTCTCCCTCTCTCTCTCGCTCTTTCCCAAAAAAGAAACACAAAAAACACAATTAGTGCACCCATTCCACTCGTTCCAACTCATAAATCTTTAAATTACAATCTGTCTCTCTCCTCCCACACAACACACTATCACGAAATTCCCTTTTTAGTATTTATTGACACCCTGTAACGAAAAGGCAATAAATGCCGAGAATTGTTGGTTACGGTTGGTTGTGCGGACTGTTGTAAAGTCAATTACCTTGTAATTCATAGCCATCGTTGTGGGTTGGAGTAGTTATTAAACTATAATTAGATTATAATCCAGTGATATCAATTTGATCGTTCCCTGTCCTTGATGTTTGTTAAGGGGTCTTGATTTATGATCGGATTCTCTCTTATTCCCTACACAACCCTTACGGGGTTAGCGGGGCCCTCTAAATATAATGAAAATACTGTTCTTTGTACCATGCTGGGGAGCGCTAAACAAGTAGGGGTCATACCGTGCTTAGGAAATGGAATGTAATCTGGATTGATTCAAGGAAGGAGAGGATAGGACTCCAGTTCCTTGGAGAAGGAGACCTTGAAGAAAAAAAAGTCACAATATCGTAACTGAAACAATACACAAATAACCCGCACTTAGGAGACTTGTTAATGGCTCAGACCGAAACGTCTTCACAATTTTCGGTCTCCTACATCTGGATTATTTGTGCTTGTATCAAGTGCCCTTATCCAGCATCAAGACACACCATTGTAGGAATGAAGGTGAGTACCTTAAACGTGGACTTCCTGTTCTGGTTTTCAGTGAATCAACGTTTATGTTGTGATTGTGATGTCTGCCTAAGGACAGCTGTTACGTGAGTAATGGTAAATGTGTTTTCTTCTTCGGCTCACCCTGCCTTGTTGAGAAACGGCAAAAAGGGCACAAAGAAAATAGAAAAAGTAATACTATTATTCACAATTATATTATCTTTATTATTAATAATAATGAAAAATACCTTTAATTGACGTAAGTATTACAACACCAGCAGTTATTGTAATATTAATATCATTACAATTAACAGCAAAAATATTAATACCAAAATGTAGCGAGACATAACAGATAATTAGTATAATAAAACGCTGGTACAATTCTCTCGGCGAGAAGCGTTCAGGCAATACGCTAATGAATGAGCTAAAACCTGTATCATGAAGCATTAAAAGTACAGCCTCAAAAAAGGGACTCGATTCGCAAATGATTCATTAATATGCCCACGTCTATTACCCGCTTGTGTCACTGGTTGGCTGGATCATCAGGCGGGGAATCGACGGTAAGTCTTCTAAGCTAAAGTGTATTCTGAAAATACTTCGGGTTATGATACGCTAATTAAATGATAATTTGAGCAGATATGTATTACATAAGTATTAAATGTATTGGATTTTTAAGTGAATATGCCAATTACAAAAATTTTTTTCTTATCAAAGTTATTTAAGTTCAGTCCTTTCTGACCTATACTATCACCCTTAGAATGGTACCAGCAACAGTTAACACCCGGATACCTGTTTACTGCTAAGTGAACAGGGGCAACAGGTATAAGGAAAAATGACCAATGCCTTAAAACTCGATCTCGGTTTATACAGTTGTTTATACAGTTGTTTATCGAAAGCACTGCCACTGAGCTACGAGCCTCAATCATTGAAAGAACATATACATTAATTAGTTTAACACTTCTAAAGGTAAATAAACTTGATACTCCAGTATTTATAAGAAAAGTTTTTTCCTCACTTGTAACTTTCCAATGCACGTTTTCTTCCAGTGATTAAAACTTGCATTAAAAAAAGTTAGTTTTTGAAACAGTAAGAAAAAAGAAAACTTAGTTTTTGAAGTTTAAGGCATATCGATTACACGAGGGTGAAAAAGGTCGTAGTCTACTAAAACAAAAGGTCATCAACCTTTTGGTTAAAATGGACAGAGTAAAAGTTAATTTATAAAGGAGTTCCACTTAAAAATAAAAAGGCATTAAACGTCAAATATTTCAACTGCATATTAAGTGAAAATTAACTATATAAATATCATTATTAAATTAATAAACTTTTGTAAGAAATTTATTCACTTTTTTTATTGTTAAAAGTCGACAGTGATTCGAAATCATCCTTGCAGTGCAGTCTGCGGAGAGGTACAGTGTGATGGATCTCTAGGGAATGTAAGGTCACTCGAAATCAGTTTGAGGGTCGCTAGCGACCCTTGTGTTCCCTGCCCTAGACCCTTAGAAAAAAAGTAGCAACAACGTATGACCCGTGTGTTTGGCGACTGGTTTTGATCGTAATAATAATAATAATAATAATAATAATAATAATAATAATAATAATAATAATAATAATAATAATTAATAATAATAATAATAACTGTAACCTAGCAAGAAGTCCAATCTATATTTTCTAAATAAAAAAGAAATGCGGCTGTAAATTTCTAAGTCTTACAGGGATCCTGGTAATCACCGAAGTCCAAGTGATCCGAAAATAACTGTTGAGAAATAGAATTTTTTTCACTTCCTCTTACTAGAGGTCAGTGTTCAGTGTTCCGTTCTGAATATCTAGTGTTCGTTCTCGACGCCAGGTGTTGGGGTTTTAACAAATATTTTCGTTTCTGGTCAAGCGTTCGGTGGTGATCAAGTGTTTGGCTCTGAACAACGTGTGTTTCGGTTTCTGAAGAACGATTGTTCAGTTCTGAAGAACGATTTTTCATTTCTGAAGAACGATTGTTCAGCTTTGAAGAACGATTGTTCAGTTCTGAAGAACGATTGTTCATTTCTGAAGGACGGTTGTTCAGCTCTGAAGAACGATTGTTCATTTCTGAAGAACGATTGTTCATTTCTGAAGAACGATTGTTCATTTCTGAAGAACGATTGTTCATTTCTGAAGAACGATTGTTCATTTCTGAAGAACGTTTGTTCATTTCTGAAGAACGTTTGTTCATTTCTGAACAACGATTGCTCAGTTCTGAACAAGGATTCTACGGTTCCGAGCAACGTGCATTCGTTCTGTACCGCGAGTGTTCACATCTAACACAAAAAACGTTTCGGTGTTGAACGCTTCTGCTCATTCCCGAACAAGTGTTCAGCTCTGAACAATAAATGTTCGGTTCTCAGCAACAAATGTCAGGTTCTGAACGACAAGTGTGGAGTATGAGGGTTTTAAGAGCAATTATCTTGAGGGGCAAAACTGAATCACTTCACGAGGAAATTAATTCATTGAGTCACCGGAATGGACCTTCATCTGTAGGAGAGAGAGAGAGAGAGAGGAGAGAGAGAGAGAGAGAGAGAAAGAGAGAGAGAGAGAGAGAAAGAGAGAGAGGGGGAGGGAGGGAGGATAGGAAGGAGGAAGGGAAGGAAGGAAAAGGAAGGGAGGGAAGGAAAGAGGATGGAAGGAAGAAGGGAGGGAAGGAAAGAGGAAGGGAGGAAAGAAAGGAGGAAGGGAAGGAAGTAAGAAAAAGGTAAAAGGAGAAGGGAAAGGAATGGAGAGCGAAAAGCAAGATACATCTCGTGGAATACCTTACTATACTTATGGAGGCTGGCTACCACTCTGCCTAATAGCCCCCTCGGACTCTGCCTTAAACTACCCACCGCGGTAAATACTCCAACAAAGTTAGTCTTCAGGGCAAAAAAAAAAAAAAAATAGTTAAAATTCGCACAGAGGAATTTTTTTTTTTTGCCCCCCTTCCCCCGTCCCCCGGATAATCATCGGGCGACAAAAGTTTTGGTGTATTTTACGTCGAAATGTGAGATTTTTTTAAAGTAAGTTTTGCGTGTTAGTCAGAATAATTGTCTCTTTGCTGCCTTATTTTTTAACACATTTTCACGAGTTATGCAGAATGTTCCACAAATTTACTGCATAAATTAATTTTTTTTAAGTAAAGACAAATTTTAATAAAAATACAAAAATTATGTTAAAAATATTTTATTTCTATTAAAAGTAAATAATAATTATAATAATAATGAATTAGAAGGATTATTTACAATATATTGCAAGGAACTTGCAATCCCATTCATTGATAACTGGGACAAATTCTATGACAAACGTGATATGTATGCAAGGGATGGGGTTCATCTCTCTGGGGCTGGAGTGGTTGCATTAGCCAGTTCGATTGAGGGGGGTCACTGATGACCTGTTTAGGACTTTAAACTGATAGATTACAGAGGTATGGGTGTGGGAAGCACTCAGGCTGCAGTATTAGGGTTCAAAACAGCAGATATTACCGGGATACCTCAGGGATATGTTTAGAAGACAATATTCAAAATAAAGTTGCTAGTAAAGGCAAAGCAATTGTTCAACAAAGATAAATAATAGAGGGCAACGAGTGACTAGCTCCCTAAAGGTTTACTATACAAATAGTAGGAGTCTAAGAAATAAGATAGATGAGCTAAGATTACTTGCAAGTGTAGGTAATATAGATATTATTGATATAACAGAGACCTGGTTCAACCTGAAAGATAGAGAAATGCCTTCTGAGTGCAACATACAGGGTTATAAACTATTCCACATTGATAAGGTTAACAGAAAGGGTGGCGGAGTGGCGATGTATGTCAGAGATAATTTAAATTGTTGTGTTAGACAAGATATAAGATTAGAAACATCAGATACAGAATCTGTTTGGCTACAGTTTCTCGAGGGTCGTGAAAAATTAATTTTGGGTGTGATTTATAGGCTTCCAAACCTTGATAGGAAGTGCAGTAAGCTGCTATGGGACGAAATTCATAAGGCGTCTAGATATGAAAATATTGTGTTAATGGGGGTTTTTAATTTTAGACAAATTGTTTGGAACACTGTGACAGGAAATCTTTAGTCTAGTGACTTTCTTGATACGATTCAGGATTACTTTTTAAAACAGTTTGTGACAGAACCAACTAGAGGAAAAATCCTGCTTGAGCTGGTTCTTGCCAACAAAGAATCACTAATTAATAATCTTGAGCTTGATGATGAGCTTGGGGAAAGCGATCACAAATCAATATATCATGGAATTACCCAGATAACTGCAATCAAGTCTCTGTCCCAGACTTCCAATTGGCCGACTTCATGGGACTGAGAAATTACCTGGGTGAGCTAAATTGGGATGACATGACTATGGGTCAGATAGGTGGTGTTGGCTGCCAATATGACGTATTTCAGAGCATAGTTCTAGCTGCCCAGACAACTTTTGTTCCGAGTAGGGAAATTAGATCTAACAAAAATGATCCCAAATGCATATACCATAGATTAAAACATCTCGTTGGTTAAAAGAGAGGCATATATAGGCGTATGAAAAGATGAAAAGGGCAGTTAAGAAATCAATATATTAAAGAAAGAAATAAAAAAAAAAGGAATAAGAAAAGCAAAAAGGGATTATGAGTCTAAAGTCGCAAAGAATTCTAGGACTAACCAAAAAGGGTTCTTTCAGGTATACAGGAGTAAGATTAGGGACAAGATAAGCCCAGTTAAGAGTAACTTAGGTCAGATCACTGACAGTGATAAGGAAATGTTTGAACTTTTCAACTTTCTCTCAGTATTTTCTCAGGAAGATACTAACGAAATTCCAGAAATAATTATGTAGAACAGGACGATAATATACTATGCACGATTGAGGTAACCAGTGACTTGATCCTCAGGGTTTTAAAGGAATGTAAAGAAGAACTTAGCATGCATTAGGCTTATCTTTTTAATATATCATTACAAACTGGCATAGTGCCAGAGAAGTGAAAAATGGCAAACATAATACCCATTTACAAGGTAGGTGACTGGTCCTTAGCTTCGAACTATAGACCAGTAAGCCTTAACTCCATAGTGGGAAAATTTATGGAATCAATAATTGCCGAGGCAATTCGTAGCCATCTTGAAAGGCATAGCTTTATTAATGAATCTCAGTACGATATTACAAAAGGGCGTACCTGTCTCACGAATTTACTTTTTCCACTAAGGTTTTTGAGGAGATAGATCATGGTAATGAATATGATATTGTGTATATGGACTTCAGTAAGGCTTTCGATAGAGTTCTACTTCAGAGGCTATTGAGGAAACTTAAGGCACACGGAAAAGGAGGAAAATTTTTTTCCTGGGTAGAGGCATAGTTGACAAATAGGCAGCAGAGAGTTTGCATAAATGGGGAGTCAGGGGTCAGTGTTGGGCCCCTTGTTGTTCACAATTTACATAAACGACATAGATGAAGGACATAAACGAATTTGCTGATGACACCAAAATAGGCCGTCTAATTCATTCTAATGAGGACTTTAGAACACTCCAGCCTGATTTGAATAGACTGAAACAGTGGTCAGAGAAGTTGCAGATGCAGTTTAATATAGACAAATGCAAAGTTCTAAATGATAGACAAGAAAATAAACTTGCCACATATAAACTAAATAATGTAGATCTTAATATTACGGATTGCGAAAAGGATTTAGAAGTTCTGGTTAGCAGTAATCTGAAACCAAGACAACAGTGCATAAGTGCTCGCAATAAAGGTAACAGAATCCATGGCTTCATAGCAAGAGTATAAATAATAAAAGTCCTCAGGTTGTTCTTCAACTCTGTATATCTTTGGTTAGGCCTCATTTAGATTATGCTGCTCAGTTCTGGTCACAGTATTACAGAATGGATATAAATGCACTGGAAAACGTACAAAGGGGGAATAACAAAGTTTATCCCATGTATCAGAAATCTTCCCTATGAGGATAGACTGAGGGCCTTGAATCTGCCCTTCCTAGAAAGGCGTAGAATTAAGGGGGATATGACTGAGGTGTATAAACGGAAAACAGGAATAAATAAAGGAGATGAAAATAGACGGTAAGACGTTGTGTAGTTTTAAAATTAGGTTAGATAAGTACAGGAGTGAGTGTGGCTGGGTGTGAATTGGACCTGACTAGCTTGTACTACTAGGTCAGATGCCGTGCTCCTTCCTTAAGTGAACCTGACCTGACTAGGTTAGGGCGTTGGATTAAGCTGGTAGGAGATTTGGACATGTCTCGCATGGGCCAGTAGGCCCATGCGAGACATGTTCTTTCTTATATATATATATATATATATATATATATATATTATATATATATATATATATATATATATATATATATATATATATATATGCAATAAGATCACAGTAAACAGGTGATTTCAGAATATGCAAAACAACCACTCTGAAAGAAAGAAACTCAAGCGTTTGTGACTAACATTATCAGTATCACGAAAGCGCTTGGAATTTCTCTATTCTTTCTGAGTGGTTGTTTTGCATATATATATATATATATATTTTATATATATATATATTATATATATATATATATATATATATATATATATATATATATATATATATATATCACGGAGAGAGTTGAATGATAGCTCTAGGCTTTTCGTGTTGCAAACATCAGATCATCAGGAGCCTCCAAAGTTGCAAAAATGAGTAAATAATCTAAATTCTTGAGCAGTCCTTTCTGAATACTGGTTTGCCCGTTTGCCCGACATACGAAAAGGTACATCCTTGACACCCAATCCTGTACACACCACATTGGCCATGTTTCGGAGAATTCGTTATCAGCATACTCATAACAATCCGCGAATTCTTAAATAAACTTGTATATTAAGTCTCTTGTATATTAAGTCTCTGATAAATTCTCAGTGCATGGCAGAACAAGAGCATTCTTGTTACGAGAAGTTTATCTAGGTTCAATCCTATGATAAGTTTTTCTAGCTGCCAACAAAGCTCTACAAACTCTCTAGGGTAACATAGCTTTGTAGCAATGTCAAAAAATTTCCTTATTTCCTCACTTAAGAACTCATGGCTACACACACTGAAAGCTTTCAAAACCCTAGTAAGAAAGGAACTCTTTTTACTCTAGTTTCATGATTGGAGTAATAGTGGATGTATGAACACACGCTCGTGAGCTTCCTATATACTGTAAACTTAAACATTCTATTAACCCTGTGGATCATAACATCTAAAAATGGAAATTTAAAGTCCACTTCTTTCTCTACTGTAAAGTTAATCGAGGGGACAAGAGAGTTAAGTCAAGGTAAAAATGTATGGAGGTCCACATAATTCGCTTATTCGCGATTCTTTATATATATATATATATATATATATATATATATATATATATATATATATATATATATATATATATATATATATATATATATATATATATAGTAACCACGAACGAGTGGTATTGATTCGAACCCATGATGTTCTGGCCCGCCTCATGGTGAACGAAAATCACCTGATGCTCTAACCCACAGGACAACCAAATCCTACAAGAACCAAGTACCCAGCCACGCTAGGTGTGTTACCCTTGGTCCGAATACATACGGTGGTGTGGGTGCCTCTGAACTAATTTCATTCTACTCCCTGTTTGGTGTACTAGCACAACAAGCAGTATTTTACATTATTGTAACCACGAACGAGTGGTATTGGCTAGTCGCAGTGTTGTTATTGATCAATACCACTCGTTTGTGGTTACAATAATATAAAATACTGCTTGTTGGGTTAGTACACCAGAGACTAGAATGAAATTAGCTCAGAGGCTATTTAAGCCAAAATCGCAAGTTTGACCTGGGAAGACTGGCACTAGGGAAGATCAGCAAACTCATTCATAAGATAAAATCTATATTCAACTTTAAGCATATATTTCAAAATATAACTAGAGATCTCGGTTATCGCTCCTTTCGTCTATAATACAAAGTGCAGCTTTCATAAAAGCATTTTTGTTATAGAAGACAGCAAGAGTAATAGACATGTATAAGGGATAATGTAGACTCTATATTTATTCACATACTTGACGCGCGAATAATAAACAGTTTAGCAACAAAACTCCAGTGTAAATTTCACATTTTTTCGATATATATAAATCGCTGAATAATGAATTGCTTGACTATCAAAGTTGTGTGCATCACCATCATTGCTGACACGAATGCTGACACTTCTTAGTAAATTTAACATGTAAATGTGTATTCAAACTCTGTAAACGTGACAGATGTAAATGCATTATATACAGTCCTTCCCGCGCTCATCAGTTGTGCGTAATATAAACACCTAGATGGTAAGGGGACACATGTAGACATATGTAGTGGGTTTGGGTTTGAAAAGGGCGTGCCTTGCATGGGCCAGTAGGCCTACTGTGGTGTTCCTCCATTCTTATGTTCTTATTAATTGACGATGTTTCTCCCACGCAATGGGAAATATCAATCTCACTGCGTAAGAGAAACGATGTCAATACGAGATGCTTTTAACTACAAGTTTCTCCTTACCATCGTGTCGATGCAATAACATACCCAAAGCCACTTAGAGAAGAACTGATCTTTATTAGGACAACGTTTCTCTCAAGGAGAGCTTTCTCAAGTCATGAAATGAAGGTCTCCTTGAGCTAAACGTTATTTTAAATAGGGCTTTCTCTTTTCTGCCTTTGTATTACCTTAATTTACCAGCACTCTTCATTCCAACTACCAGTCTTTTAGATATACGAAACAACAAGACGATTTCGGAAGCCTTTGAAGACACAGTTCGTTACTAAGTATACACGGGAGCAGAGCACATCAACAACCCACACACAGCTCGTACACCGACAGATACAGTATATCTCAATACAAATACCCTGTGAGTTTACTTTAATCCTTATGTTAAGGATTCAAGTTGTCGTGTTCGTAATGTACAGTGAAATTCCTGCAATAACGACCTACGCGCAGTTAACGGATTATAAACCCAACACACTCGATAATTAAGCTAACCAATCATCGTGAGGAAGATCAGGCAATTGTCTAAAGTTCGTAGGACTGAATAAAAGTTGAGAATCTCTTCAGAGAAATTTATTAAATAGGTGAAACGCAGATAAAAAAAGCACCTCATCCATATTCTCAAAGGCTTTAATGCAGGAGTCGGCAGTAACTGGTCTGTCTAGCTTTCAGTGGATGGAAAATTGAGTTTCCACCACCTTCTACAACGGGATCAGTGCTTTATATATATATATATATATATATATATATATATATATATATATATATATATATATATATATATATATATATATATAATATATATATATATAATATGTCGTGCCGAATAGGCAGAACTTGCGATCTTGGCTTAAATAGCAACGCTCATCTTGCCATATAGGACAAGCGAAAATTTGTGTATGCAATAATTTCGCCAAAATTATTCTGAACCTAACGAAAAAAATATATTTCACTGTGTTTGTTTAGTATTAAATTACTGTAAACAAATCTAAAATATATTTAGTTGGGTTAGGCTAAAATAAATTGTTCTTGTTATAATAAGGTTAGGTAAGTTTTCTAAGATTCTTTTAGAGCAAAATTAAAAATTTTTACATTAACATTAATGAAAAAAAATATATCTTTAAACGTATAAGAGAAATTTGTAGAAAGGACTTAATTTTAAATGAGTTCTTTCTAATTGACCAGTTTTACATATTCGGCACGACATATATATATATCTCGTGCCGAATAGGCAGAACTTGCGATCTTGGCTTAAATAGCAACGCTCATCTTGCCATATAGGACAAGTGAAAATTTGTGTATGCAATAATTTCGCCAAAATCACTCTGAACCTAACGAAAAAAATATATTTCACTGTGTTTGTTTAGTATTAAATTATTGTAAATAAATCTAAAATATATTTAGTTGGGTTAGGTTAAAATAAATTGTTCTTGTTATAATAAGGTTAGGTAAGTTTTCTAAGTTCCTTTTGGTGCAAAATTATAAATTTTTACATCAACATTAACGAAAAAAATATATCTATAAACGTATAAGAGAAAATTTTAGAAAGGACTTAATTTTAAATGAGTTCTTGCATAATGACCAGTTTTACATATTCGGCACGACATATATAATATATATATATATATATATATATATATATATATATATATATATATATATATATATATATATATATATATATATATATATATATATATATATAAAGCATCTTGCTATATAGCAAGATGAACGTTGCTATTTAAGCCAAGATCGCAAATTCTGCTTATTAGGCACGATATATATATATATATATATATATATATATATATATATATATATATATATATATATATATATATAGTATAATGTCATGCCGAATAGGCAGAACTTGTGATCTTGGCTTAAATAGCAACGCTCATGTTGCCATATAGGACAAGCGAAAATTTGTGTATGCAATAATTTCACCAAAATCATTCTGAACCTAACGAAAAAAATATATTTCACTGTGTTTGTTTAGTATTAAATTACTGTAAACAAATCTAAAATATATTTAGTTGGGTTTGATTAAAATAAATTGCTCTTGTTATAATAAGGTTAGGTAAGTTTTCTAAGATTCTTTTGGTGCAAAATTATAAATTTTTACATCAACATTAATGAAAAAAATATACATGTATCTTTAAACGTTCAAGAGAAAATTTTAGAAATGACTTAATTTTAGATGAGCTCTTGCTAATTGACCAGTTTAACATATATATATATATATATATATATATATATATATATATATATATATATATATATATATATATATATATATATATATATATATATATATATATATATAATGATCTGAAGCAATGTTAAATAAATTAAGACTGACCTGTGCTATACATAGCAGAATTTAGATAAAAAAAAATACGCTAGTTAAAGTTAGGTTAAGTGAGGTTCGTAAGTTAAGTTTGGTCCAAAAATTATACATTTTTATCATTATCATTGAAAATATATATTTATCAATCTCTAAAAACTTTTTGGCGAAAGCCCAGTGTTTAAAGGATTCCTACCTATGTAAGACTTCCGTTGTATTATTAGTTTTGTTCTAATCTACGAACTTTGGGACAAACTACGCAGTACTATCAACACCAAGCTTAACTACGTATAACTCTGGTGCTCAGTGAAAGAGGCATTTAGCCCGGAGGCGGTAGCAGTCAGCTGATGATTAGTTTTTCATCTCTCCTGCATGCACTGGCCCACGAGAAATATTAAAATGCTTATTATTCGCAGAACAAGCTCCAGAATTATGTGTATTCTGACTTGGTGGATAGATTCGAGCCATCGCAGACCTGAGTTATATGGTTGTAAATATTTAGCTAGTTCTGTGAATTACACAAGGCTATTTGACTGGCGCATAGAATGACGCTCAATGTGCAGGGAAACCTTTAACTCCTTCGTGGTTGAAATGTTGTATTTTAAAAGTTTCCTTCTTATTGCTTATTCTTGTTTACAGACATGCTTCTGATACATGCAACATTAGTAGTCGAATTGGTTTTTATGATATATTTAATATAGAGTAACATGTGCTACTATAATATCTTCCTATATCAACTTTTCGTTAAACATTATTAAGTGTAGGAATAAATGTGGAATTTAATCCATGTATATTATGCGAGTGAATAGTTACACCAACAACTACTGGAAGAAATTTTCTCACATCGTTTCTCTCGGATGGTGGATGTATGGAATATAAGAGAGAGAGAGAAAAAGAGAGAGAGAGAGAGACCTTATTAAATGGTGTGTTAAGTTGAAGATATTGGAAAGATGATGCTATATCATAATTTCAAATAATTACGAAAGCGACAGAGAAAATGTTTTACGTGGTCTTTTCCGATGTCAAGTGGATCTGCAGATCCCGAATCACTTAGCAATAAGCGACTTCGTGGGTTGCAGAAAACACACTGGATAGTTGAAGGGAGTTAACAAAGCTTTGACATTAAAATTTGCCTCATAGTACCAGTATAGGTTAAGGTACCATCTGATGAGGGAATCAAACTGACTTTTGAACGCACTTATCTAGAGGTATATCGTGATGTCTCTCCTGGTTTGCAAGGACTTTTACCTTTTTGCACCAAGTGATAGTGGATGCCTCCCTGTCTTGGGATGCCACTTACGCTGAGGTAGGTAATAGTGTCAGACGCCTTACAGGCTCGTGAGGACACTTATATTGAGGTACAAAACTGCGATAGAATACTCCTGGCATGTGAAAACACTTATTTTGTAAAAAAAAAAACATAGTAGTGAGAGACTTCTTCCTGGCTTGTGAAGACACTTACCTCGAGGTATATAATGAAGGTAGATGCCTCCCTGACTAGTGAAGATTCTTACCCCGTGTTACCAAGTGAAGATAAACGCTTCCCTGGCTTGCAAAGTCACTTACCTTGAGGTATCTAGTGGTGATTGTCTCATTTCTGTCATGGAAAGACACCTCGAACTACGTAGTGGTGGTAGAAACCTTCTTTGCTTGTTAAGACACCTCGAGATACATTATGTTAATGGTATACAAAATCGACAACCTGATAATTGAGACTCACATACAACACCTGGGTATCTGTAAAATTTATCTGTGTAGGAGAAAAAAAAACTTTGTTGTAGAGAAATTTCATCAACCATCTTGGAATCTTAGTAAAGAAAAATTATCTATATCTCTTACGCTTGCCTAACCTACTGGCATGATCTACTTTCACTACTGTGACGCCGCATCCAAACTGTTGCGCCTCATCTGTCATTAGTATATATGTCTCCATCCTCGGGCATCTATACTTTACATTAATCAAGACTAATAGACTGATCATCTCAGCCTTGATTGATCTGTTTTGGGTCGACGAGGAGACAATGTGAAACATCTCCACAGTAAAGATACACAGATGTTGCATGTATGACTTATTAAAGTACATAATGATCGTAGATGCCTCACTGGTTCAATGATTGTAGATGTCTCCTTGGCCAGTGAGGAGACTTACATCATGGTAGCAAGTGATGTTAGATGTCTCATTGATCTGGTAGGACACTTACCTCATGGTACCAAGTGATGGTAGATGCTTCTGGATTCGCAGAAACTATGCAGTCGAAATAGACATCGTCTCCCTCCTTCAGTAGCGACGGCTTCAAAGATCGACCCAGAGTGGCCTTCACTGTCGGTGGATCTATAAAGTAAAAAATGCACTCGTTACTCACGTTGAACACTTTAATAAATGACACATAGGTGTCCGAGTTAGCTATAAACCCCACAGAAAAGAAACCCAATATTCTATTTATATTCCTCAAAAGTAAATAAGAAACATTAATCCAAAACACTGATACTCTAATGCTCAACTAATGTAATATTTCGCAACATACACAGGAAAACAATCAGAAACAATATCGTTAGATGCGACTAATTCTGTTGCTTTGAGGTATGAAAACAACCAAGAAAATATTTCGCTGGGACACAAGAGATATGGAGGAACAAGAATATATGGTCATATAGATATAATGAGATGAAGGTTAAGACACATGTGCAACATCTGGTTATCTTTACTGCAGACGTTTCGCCATCCAGTGGCTTTATCAATACAGATTCTAGGACATTATTAGAAGACAATAGAACTATATACAAAAGATGAGGTAAACAGTCCCTCAGCCTTGGAGTTGGTGTTGAGAGCATCGTGGTGGTAGAGATTCTACCATTATATATATATATATATATATATATATATATATATATATATATATATATATATATATATATATATATATATATATATATATATATATATATGCAGAACAACCACTTTGAAAAAATAGTTAAATTCCGCGCGTTTCGTGACTTCTCACATGATCAAGGAACTATCATCATAATTCCTTGATAATGTGAAAAGTCACGAAAGCGCTTGGAATTTCATTAGTTTTTCACAGTGGTTGTTCTGCATATTGTGATATCACCTGCTTACTGTGATTTGATTGCATTTAAATATGTCGAGTCAAAGAGGTAAAACTTGTGATTTCGGCTTAAATATCTAGTTCTTCTTGCCTAATAAGGCAAGCGAAAAAGTGTGTATGCAATAATTCCGCAAAAATCATTCTGAACCTAACGAAAAAATATATTTCATTGTGTTTATTTATTATTATTAAATTATTGTAAACTTATTTAAATATATTTAGTTGGATTAGGCTAAATTAAACTGGGCTTGTTAAAATAAGGTTACATAAGTTTTCTAAGGTTCTTTTGGTACAAAATTATTAATATTTACATTAATATAAATGAAATATAAATATCTTTAAACGTATAAGAGAAAATTTAAAAAATTGATTAATTTTAAATGATTTCTTGCTAATTGACCAATTTTCCCTATTCGGCACGACATATATATAATATTATATATAATATATATAATAATTTATATATATATATATATATATATATATATATATATTTATTATTATTATTTATATATATAGATAGGAGTGAATGGAGACAAATGGTACTTGGACCTGACGATCTGTTGGAGTGTTGAGCAGGGTAATATTTAGTGAAGGGATTCAGGAAACCGGTTATTTTCATATAGTCGGACTTGAGTCCTGGAAATGGGAAGTACAATGCATGCACTTTAAAGGAGGGGTTTGGGATATTGGCAGTTTGGAGGGATATGTTGTGTATCTTTATATGTGTATGCTTCTAGACTGTTGTATTCTGAGCACCTCTGCAAAAAACAGTGATAATGTGCGAGTGTGGTGAAAGTGTTGAATGATGATGAAAGTATTTTTCTTTTGGGGATTTTCTTTCTTTTTTGGGTCACCCTGCCTCGGTGGAGACGGCCGACTTGTTGAAAAAAAAAAATATATATATATATATATATATATATATATATATATATATATATATATAATATATATATATATATAATAATTTATATATATATATATATATATATATATATATATATAATATATCTGGTAATCTTGGTTTCCTTATGGCACAACAACAGGTTCAATGCTTTGAGTCTTCTATATATGGTCGTTTCTTACTAATACTAATAGCTTAGTTATCATTTTCTGTACCTTTAACAATTTATATTCGTTTATATATTACTTAAAAAACCCTGACTTTATAGCATATTCAAAATATGTTCTAAACTGAACGTTTCGGAGAAGTATTTTTCCGACCATTTTTTTTTTCCAGGGAGAGCGATGAACTATAACAAGAATATTCTCTTTATTCCCAGTGCGATGAATCTCGACACATACAGAAACATAAATTTCCTTATCTTTTTTTATAACTTTAATCTCGTGTAGATTATTTTAATGAGAGAGAGAGAGACAGACAGACAGACAGACAGACAGACAGACAGACAAACGCGCGCGCACGCACGCACACATACACACACACACACACACACACACACCACACACACACACACACACACACACACACACACACACACACACACACACACACACACACACTGTAAAGAGACTTTCGATACAGTACCGCACAAGACAATGGCTGAAAAGCTAGAAAAGATGCAAGTGTAGAGCGGGGTTCTACAAGGGTCAGTCCTAGGTCCGATGCTGTTTCTAATAAATATGAATGATATGACAGAAGGGAAAGATTCAGAGGTGTCCCTGTTCGCACACGATGTGAGGAGAAATTAAGTGGACGAGGGTCAGGTAAACCTATAACGTGATCTGGACAGGCTGTAAGCCTGGTCCAATAAATGGCTCCTGGACTTAAACCTAAGCAAGTGAAAAATTATGAAGTTTGGGGAAAGACAAAGAAGACCGCAGAGGGAGTATTTCAAGGGCTGCAAAACTCAAAGAAAAGGATTTTATGGTGAGCATCTCACCAAGCACATCTCCTAAGGCGCACATTAACCAAATAATTGCAGCAGCATATGGGCGCCTGGCAAACCTAAGAATAGCTTTTCGACATTTAATTTTTAAGAGATTGTACACTGTGTATGTCAGGCCAATACTGGAGTATGCAGCACCAGCATAGAACTTACAATTGGTCAAACACGTCAAGAAATCAGAGAAAGTGCAAAGGTTTGCAACAAGACCAGGCCTGGAGCTAAGGGGCATACCATACGAGGAGAGGTTAAGGTAAATCAGCCTGATGACACTGGAGGACAGGAGGGATATTGGGGACATGATAACGGCATACAAAATATTGAGAGGAATTGACAAGGTGAATAGGGGCAGAGAATATTTCAGAGATGGGACACAGCAAGAAGGGGTCACAGCTGGAAGTAGAAAACTCAGATATGTCACAGGGATGTTAGAAAGTATTTCTTCAATCATAGAGGTGTTAAGTGGAACAATCTGAAGAGTAATGTAGTGGAGACAGGAGCCATACATAACTTTAAGAAGAGATACGAACAGGTCACTGAGCAGGATGAGATTGGGCCTAGTAGCGGTTAGCGGAGAGGCGGGCCAGGAGCTGTGAATCGACCCTTGCACCCACAAGTAGGTACGTATAAGTAGGTGAGTACACACACACACAGACTAAGAGACATAGACTCACAATGCACGATGAGTGTAGTAGAGTTGGACAGCGGGGATTTCGGTCTAGTGGGATTCTTGGCCTGGCACACCACCTTGGCTCCATGATGTTCTCTGGTGGTGTTGATCACTAGCGTCGAGGTGCTGACTGAACTGCTGCCTGGGTTATACTCTGGACCCTGCAAGGCAAAGACGTAAATCTAAAAGCTTAAGGGAATAAATAATTTCTAAGAGGAGAGTGCCTCCATGTTAAAGAGTTAGTGATCTAATTAACTAGAACTACGGTTCGATCCCCTGGATAAAACCTGTATATCATACCTCCCATTAACCAGGCTGCATATGACTCCATCAGGTTTAAAGCTTTCACTGGGAGTAAAAAATCGCATCTAGACTAAGATAAATATAACACACTTCAAGACTTTATTTTACATGAACATATTTTTAAATTATCTTGCAGATGTACCTTTAAGAACAAACGAGCGTTTCTGGGTCGACAAGCCACTAGAGCGAGGAAATACAACCCAAGTTACAATGAACAAATGGAGACACAAATATTGTGGTAGACGTTATATTAGCCATTCAGTGGCTGGTATACAAAGTCACTGCTTCATCATGACACTGACTTTACACAAATAACCCGCACATAAAAGAGAGAAGCTTACGACGACGTTTCGGTCCGACTTGGACCATTGACAAAGTCACATTGTCAATGGTCAATGGTCCAAGTCGGACCGAAACGTCGTCGTAAGCTTCTCTCTTTTATGTGCGGGTTATTTGTGTATCGTTCCAGTCACGGTATTGTGCCTTTTTGTTATTTATTGACACTGACTTGATGAAGTCAGTGACTGATAAGAACAAAAAGGCACAATACCGTGACTGGAACGATACACAATAACCCTTTTTGTTATTTATTGACACTGACTTGATGAAGTCAGTGACTGATAAGAACAAAAAGGCACAATACCATGACCGAAACAATTCATAAATTGTAGATGAATGGTTCAGAGAACCGGCACGTTGATAAATTAGACACATGTGCAACTCTTGGGTATCTTATTGAGGAATGCTGTATTCTATTCAAGATTGATGGACTGACCACATCGACTCCAGGTTGAGGGACTGATTACCTCATTCTCCTCCTGTTCTTCATGATTCTCCTTTATATGGATCGATGAAGCCATTGTGTGGCGAAACGTTTCCTCAATAAAGATACCCAAGAGTTACACATGTGTCTAATTTATCAATTCATAAATTACCCGCATGTAGGACAAAGAAACTTGACGAGGTTTCGACCCGACCTGGACCATTAACTAGCCACACACTAACACACGAGGGTATGTGAGCCAGTATATATACGAGAGGATGGCCCTTTTCTTATATATTTACTGGTTCAATTACCTGCGTGTTAGTGGATAGTTGCCATTGGCTGTTGTATGAGAGGACAGTTACTATTTGCTTCTGTATTAGAGGGTGTGTGACTAGTTAATGGTCAAAGTCTGACAAAAACGTCGTCTAACGTTTCTTTCTCCTCTGTGTGAGATCTTTGTCTCTCTGCGTCTCTCAGGTTTCTCATTAATAAATGGGCTTATCTATATGTTGACTTAAATAACTTACGTAAACAGAACACCAAATTAAGTGGAGGTTTTGGTTAAGTTTTACGTTTTTGTTATATCTGTTTCTCAACCTGATTCCAGCATAAAAAGTCACAGACAATATTTGAGGTTGGTTACCTCTCCCACTCCATCAGTTACTTCTCCCAGGCGATTCAAACAAGAGAGTTAAGGTAACACCTCAATGGGCCTCATCAGGATTCAATACTAGGTTCGGCATACAGAAAATGGAAAGACTTAGGCTCAGTTTCCACTAATATACACGAGCTGTTCCAGCTAATAAAAACAAATGTCATACGTGGATAAATGCCTTTAACTCTCTCTCTCTCTCTCTCTCTCTCTCTCTCTATATATTTTTTATATATATATATATATATATATATATATATATATATATATATATATATTTTATATATATACACTGATCTCTGGCTGAAGGAGATCGAACCTACGAACCTTGGAACAAGGTACGCAGTGCTATACCAAACTACCACACTGGACCAACACCTTGGAGTCCAGCTTGCGCTAGACTTTGATCTAAGGCAGCCAGCTTTCAGGGAGAAGGCTTACAGCTTTTCAACTCATCCCTTGCATGCATCAGCCTAGATGAAAAGCTGTAAGCCTTCTCCCTGAAAGCTGGCTGCCTTGGATCAAAGTCTAGCGCAAGCTGGACTCCAAGGTATTGGTCCAGTGTGGTGAGTTTGGTAAAGCACTGCGTACCTTGTTCCAAGGTTCGTAGGTTCGAGTCTCCTTCAGCCAGAGATCAGTGTTTGTGTATATTTCGCCTGCTCTTGCGAATTCCTTGCATATATATATATATATATATATATATATATATATATATATATATATATATATATATATATATATATATATATATATATATATATATATATATATATGTCGTGCCGAATATGTAAAACTGGTCAATTAGCAAGAACTCATTTAAAATTAAGTCCTTTCTAAAATTTTCTCTTGTACGTTTAAAGATATATTTTTTTCATTAGAGATGATGTAAAAATTTATAATTTTGCACCATAAGAATCTTACAAAACTTACCTAACCTTATTATAACAAGCGTAATTTATTTTAGCCTTATCCAACTAAATATATTTTAGATACGTTTACAATAATTTAATACTAAACAAACACAACGAAATATATTTTTTTCGTTAGGTTCAAATGATTTTGGCGAAATTATTGCATACACAAATTTTCACTTGTCTTATATGGCAAGATGAGCGTTGCTATTTAAGCCAAGATCGCAAGTTCTGCCTATTCGGCACGACATATATATATATATATATATATATATATATATATATATATTATAATAATATATATATATATATATATATATATATATATATATGTATGGATGGGGTATGAGTGAGGGAGATAAATAAATGAATCTAAGAAAATAAGAAAAAGCAAAAGGAATAAACAGAGTGCAATAAATCTCTCAACATAAAATATAAAAAACGTGACTTGGATACAACACTAAACGCTTCCTGTCAAACGAATGACGTCAATAAAGAATCAGGATTAAGTATAAAAACCTTCCATTTAACCGTACGATTCCCTTTGATGTACCGACACCACTTCTATTGATTGAGGTTCACCAGCCATCACTGGTATATCTACACTCACCCTCCCTGGTATATCTACACTCACCCTCCCTGGTATATCTACACTCACCCTCCCTGGTATATCTACACTCACCCTCCCTGGTATATCTACACTCACCCTCCCTGGTATATCTACACTCACCCTTCCTGGTATATCTACACTCACCCTCCCTGGTATATGTACACTCACCCTCCCTGGTATATATACACTCACCCTCCCTGGTATATCTACACTCACCCTCCCTGGTATATCTACACTCACCCTCCCTGGTATATCTACACTCACCCTCCCTGGTATATCTACACTCACCCTCCCTGGTATATCTACACTCACCCTCCCTGGTATATCTACACTCACCCTCCCTGGTATATGTACACTCACCCTCCCTGGTATATATACACTCACCCTCCCTGGTATATCTACACTCACCCTCCCTGGTATATCTACACTCACCCTCCCTGGTATATCTACACTCACCCTCCCTGGTATATCTACACTCACCCTCCCTGGTATATCTACACTCACCCTCCCTGGTATATCTACACTCACCCTCCTGGTATATGTACACTCACCCTCCTGGTATATATTACACTCACCCTCCCTGGTATATCTACACTCACCCCCCTGGTATATCTACACTCACCCTCCCTGGTATATCTATCACTCACCCTCCCTGGTATATCTACACTCACCCTCCCTGGTATATCTACACTCACCCTCCCTGGTATATCTACACTCACCCTCCCTGGTATATGTACACTCACCCTCCCTGGTATATGTACACTCACCCTCCCTGGTATATCTATACTCACCCTCCCTGGTATATCTACACTCACCCTCCCTGGTATATGTACACTCACCCTCCCTGGTATATGTACACTCACCCTCCCTGGTATATTACACTCACCCTCCCTGGTATATCTACACTCACCCTCCCTGGTATATGTACACTCACCCTCCCTAGTATATCTACACTCACCCTCCCTGGTATTTTCTACACTCACCCTCCCTGGTATATGTACACTCACCCTCCCTGGTATATCTATACTCACCCTCCCTGGTATATCTACACTCACCCTCCCTGGTATATCTATACTCACCCTCCCTGGTATATGTACACTCACCCTCCCTGGTATATCTACACTCACCCTCCCTGGTATATCTACACTCACCCTCCCTGGTATATGTACACTCACCCTCCCTGGTATATGTACACTCACCCTCCCTGGTATATGTACACTCACCCTCCCTGGTATATCTACAATCACCCTCCCTGGTATATCTATACTCACCCTCCTGGTATATCTACACTCACCCTCCTGGTATATCTACACTCACCCTCCCTGGTATATCTACACTCGCCCTCCCTGTATATCTACACTCACCATCCCTGGTATATCTACACTCACCCTCCCTGGTATATGTACACTCATCCTCCCTGGTATATGTACACTCACCCTCCCTGGTATATCTACACTCACCCTCCCTGGTATGTCTACACTCACCCTCCTGGTATATCTACACTCACCCTCCCTGGTATATCTACACTCACCCTCCCTGGTATATGTACACTCATCCTCCCTGGTATATGTACATTCACCCTCCCTGGTATATCTACACTCACCCTCCCTGGTATATCTACACTCACCCTCCCTGGTATATCTACACTCACCCTCCCTGGTATATCTACACTCACCCTCCCTGGTATTATCTACACTCACCCTCCCTGGTATATCTACACTCACCCTCCCTGGTATATCTACACTCACCCTCCCTGGAATATCTACACTCACCCTCCCTGGTATATCTACACTCACCCTCCCTGGTATATCTACACTCACCCTCCCTGGTATATGTACACTCATCCTCCCTGGTATATGTACACTCACCCTCCCTGGTATATCTAGACTCACCCTAGTATATCTACACTCACCCTCCCTGGTATATCTACACTCACCCTCCCTGGTATATGTACACTTACCCTCCCTGGTATATCTACACTCACCCTCCCTGGTATATGTACACTCATCCTCCCTTGTATATGTACACTCACCCTCCCTGGTATATGTACACTCACCCTCCCTGGTATATGTACACTTACCCTCCCTGGTATATCTGCACTCACCCTCCCTGGTATATCTACACTCACCCTCCCTAGTATATCTGCACTCACCCTCCCTGGTACATGTACACTCACCCTCCCTGGTATATCTACACTCACCCTTCCTGGTATATCTACACTCACCCTCCCTGGCATATCTACACTCACCCTCCCTGGTATATTTACACTCACCCTCCATGGTGTTTGTACATTCACCCTCTCTGGTGTAACTACACCCACCCCTGTTGTAACTACTCCTGGTGTAACTACACTCACCCCTGTTGTAACTACTCACTCCTGGTGTAACTACACCCACCCCTGGTGTAACTACACCCATCCCTGGTGTGACTACACTCACCCCTTGAATAAGAAGCCAAGCAAAGTTAGGTGTTCTTGACTGAAAGGTTTCCAGCGTGGTACAGTGGATAACGCACCAGCCAGCTAGTACTGGCACTGGTTGGCATGGGTTCGAATCCCACTCCGTTTCAGGCAGTTTAATCTTTGGTTCGACCCCTCAAAGGGGGTTCGTTGATGCTGATGAGGGGCTTTTGATCTAAGGAATTGAACCTGTGCTCCAATTTCTTGAATGTCTTCCATCCCCCTACTGCTACTATTTTTACTACTACTGCTACTACTATTACTACTACTACTACTACTATTACTACTACTATTACTACTGCTAGTACTATTACAACTATTATTACTACTGCTACTACTATTACTGCTACAACTATTACTACTGCTATTACTACTACATCTATTACTGCTGCTACAACTGTTACTACTACTACTATTACTACTGCTATCACTACTGCTATTACTACTGCTACTACTATTACTGCTACAACTATTACTACTGCTATTACTACTACATCTATTACTGCTGCTACTACTGTTACTACTATTGCTATTGCTATTTCCACTGCTATTACTACTGCTACTACTACTAATACTACTCCTATTGCTCTTACTACTACTACTACTACCAATAATAACCCCTGTTTGAACCATTCTGAGACACTCACCTTGCAGGCACAAAGCTGACTACCTCTCGACCAACTGTTAGAAACTGTCTGGATGGTTTGTTAGGTTTGAGGCATCTCGACTGCGTGAGGGTGGTTAATGCTGTATAGCACTTGTATGCCCAAGGCAAGAACACTTCAATCTCCAGCGTCACTCTCTTGCGTCACTCTCTTGCGTCACTCTCTTGCGTCACTCTCTTGCGTCATTCTCTAATGTCACTCAGTATCACTCCTCAAGGTCTCACTCTCCAGCGTCACTCCCGTAGCACCTTGGCTGTCATAACCCCTCACACGAACACCATGGCAACAGGATTGTCCCTAACTCACAATAACCGTCCCTAACTCCCACCGTCATTCCTAACTCCCAACGTCATTTCTAACTCCCACCGTTATTCCTGACTCCCAACGTCATTTCTAACTTCCACTGTTATTCCTGACTCCCACAGTCATTCCTAACTCCCACCGTCATTCCTAACTCCCTGCATCGTCCCTAACTCCCAATATGGTTCCTAACTCCCAACATCGTTCCTAACTCCTAACATCGTTCCTAACTCCCAACATCGTCCCTAACTCCAAGCATAGTCCCTAACTCCCAAAATCGTTCCTAACTCCCAACATCGTCCCAAACTCCCAACATCGTCATTACTCCGCATCATCACTAACTCCAACATCAGTTCCCTAACTCCAACGCATCGTCCCTAACTCCCGAACATCGTCCATAACCCCAAGCATCGTCCCTAACTCCCAACATCGTCCATAACTCCTAACATAGTCCCTAACTCCCAACATCGTCCCTAACTCGCAACATCGTCCAAACTCCCCACATCGTCCCTAACTCCCCACATCGTCCCTAACTTCCAACGTCGTCCCTGACTGCCAGCATCATCCCTAACTCCCAACATCGTTCCTAACTGCAAGCATCGTCCCTAACTCTCAACATCGTCCCTAACTCCAAGCATCGTCCCTAACTCCCAACATCATCCCTAACTCCCAACATCGTCCCTAACTCCCAACCTCGTCCCTAACTCCAACATCGTCCCTAACTCCAACTCATCCCTAACTCCCAACATCGTCCCTAACTGCAAGCATCGTCCACTAAACTCCCATCACATCGTCCCTAACTCAACATCGTCCTAACTCCCAACATCTCCCTAACTCAACATCCTCGCACATCTCCTAACTCCCAACATCGTTCCTAACTGCAAGCATCGTCCCTAACTCTCAACATCGTCCCTAATTTCCAACATCGTCCCTAATTTCCAACATCGTCCCTAACTCTCAACATCGTCCCTAACTCTCAATCTCGTCCCTAACTCCCAACATCGTCCCTAACTTCCAACATCGTCCCTAACTCCCAACGTAGTCCCTAACTCCCAACATCGTCCCTAACTCCCAACATCGTCCCTAACTCCCAACATCGTCCCTAACTCCCAACATCGTCCCTAACTCCCAACATCGTCCCTGGCGAGTTCAGCTTCTCCAAAAAGCCATTCCAAGCTCCTCTAAGTCTGGTGTCTTATTTTTTCTTGAGTGTCTGAGCTTTGCACAAGTGTCTTAAGTATCTTAAGAGAAATGTCTAGAGAATTGTCTTAAGACAAGTGTCTTAAGACAAGTGTCTTAAGACAAGTGTCTAAAGACAAGTGTCTTAGGACAAGTGTCTTCTCTTCATGACTTCGAGTTTGTTGACATTTTCTTTGTTTCGATATTTGATTGATTAGGTTTTCGTGATGGGTTTTTAATGAAAGTGATTCTTCTTTGTATTGTTTTTAATGAAAGTAATTCTTCATTGGGTTGTTTTTAATGAAAGTAATTCTTCTTGGTATGTTTTTAATGAAAGTAATTCTTCGTTGTTGTTTTTAATGAAAGTAATTCTTCGTTGTATTGTTTTTAATGAAAGTAATTCTTCATTGGGTTGTTTTTAATTAAAGTAATTCTTCGTTGTATTGTTTTTAATGAAAGTGATTCGTTGTTGTATTTGTTTAATGAAAGTAATTCTTCGTTGTATTGTTTTTAATGAAAGTAATTCTTCATTGAGTTGTTTTTAATGAAAGTAATTCTTCGTTGTATTGTTTTTGATGAAAGTAATTCTTCGTTGTATTGTTTTTAATGAAAGTAATTCTTCGTTGTATTGTTTTTAATGAAAGTAATTCTTCGTTGTATTGTTTTTAATGAAAGTAATTCGCTGTATTATTTTTTAATAAAAGTAATTCTTCATTGTAATTTTTTTAATGAAAGTAATTCTTCGTTGCATTGTTTTTAATGAAAGTAATTTTTCGTTGTATTGTTTTTAATAAAAGTAATTCTTCGTTGTATTGTTTTTAATGAAAGTAATTCTTCGTTTTACAAGTAATTATTCTTTGTGTTGGTGCTTCATGCAGTAATTTTTGGGTGTTGTTTGATGTAGCTATTTGTTGTATTGTAGCTGTATGATGTAGTTCTTTATTCAAGTTGTATGATATAGTTTTTAACTGGTGTGTTGTATGATGTAATTCTTTATGTTGGTGTTGCACGATGTAGTTTTTATTGGTGTTGTATGATGTTCTTTAATGGTGTTAATGATCTTTTGTTGATTTTTTGTATGATGTTTTTTGTTTTTTTGGTGATGTATGGGATGAAAATCTTTGTTGTTTTTTCTTATGAAAGAATTTTCGTTGAATTTTTTTTTACAAAAATAATTGTCGTAAAATTAGTTTTTAGGATTTTAATCTCGCTTAGTGGTTCTTAGTAATAATTTATTTTTGCGTTTCTTTCCCTAAAGTCACGCCGTTTAAGTATGTAATTAATATATAATACTACTTACTTATATATATTATTATATATATATATATATTTTTATATATATATTATATATTTAATATATATTTAATATATTTATAATATATTTATATTTTTTATATATATATATATATATATATATATTTTTAATGTCGTGCCGAATGGGCAAAACTTGCGATCTTGGCTTAAATAGCAACGTTCATCTTGCCATATAGGACAAGTGAAAATTTGTGTATGCAATAATTTTCGCCAAATCATTCTGAACCTAACAAAAAAAATAATTTCATTGTGTTTGTTTAGTATTAAATTATTGTAAACAAAATCTAAATATTTTAGTTGGGTTAGGCTAAAATAAATTGCTCTTGTTATAATAAGGTTAGGTAGTTTTCTAAGATTCTTTTGGTGAAAAATTTAAAATTTTACATTAACTTAATGAAAAAAATATATCTTTAAATTTATAAGAGAAAATTTTGAAAGGACTTAATTTTAAATGGTTCTTGCTAATGACCAGTTTTACATATTCGGCACGACATTATATATATTTATTTTATATATATATATATATATATATTATATATATATATATATATATATATATCTTTCAACACACCGGCCGTATCCCCCCGAGGCGGGGTGAACCAAAAGGAAAACGAAAGTTTCTCCTTTTACATTTAGTAATATTTTACGGGGAGAAGTGGTTACTAGCCCTTGCTCCCGGCATTTTAGTCGCCTCTTACAACACGCATGGCTTACGGGGGAAGAATTCTGTTCCATTTCCCCCATGGAGATAAGAGGAAATAACAAGAATAAGAACTAGAAAGAAAATAGAAAAAAAACCCCAGGGGGGTTTTGGTATAATGTGCTTGTACATGTATGTGTAGTGTGACCTAAGTGTAAGTAAAAAGTAGAAAGACGTACCTGAAATCTTGCATGTTCTTGAGACAGAAAAAAGGACACCAGCAATCCTAAACCCTCTTTTAAAACAATTACAGGCTTTCGTTTTACATCACTTGGCAGGACGGTAGTACCTCCCTGGGCGGTTGCTGTTACCATACCTACTACCTATTTATATATATATATATATATTTATTATTTTATTTAATTTATATTATAAATTTTATTTTTATATATATATATATATATATATATATACACACACACACACAAGCAAGTACATTCCCATAGGACGTCTTCACTTACGTAAATTGCAACAAGGTTATGTTAGCCTATGTTATTTTTGGTACAAAATAAATACGTGGAAGTATAAAAGAAAATCTTGTATTTTACTCTTTTCCACTGGATAAAAGACAAAGCTTCAGCTAGCATAGGTTATTTGAACGAAAGAGATATACAGTATACAAATAATCAAAATTAAATGAAGATAAGTGTAAAGGGATTGACCAGTAAACCAGTGGAAGGCCTCGGTCAGATAACCAAAAGCTCCAGTGGCGGGTCATCACTAATACCCACGTCAGGAGGCATTTATCTTGTTTCCTGACGAATCTTATTGAACCGAAATGTTAAGTAACTTAAAAACGATAGGTGACTTTAAATAGTTTAAGGTAAAAAAATTAACAAATTTATTTCATACCATTTCGCTGAAGTCATAACTAGAAATTTTTTTTTTAGGGTTGGAATGATAACGTCCAAGAGGCCACGAATAACGTGTAACCGCCCGGGAAGAATTTAGAGGAGGGTCCAAGAGCTGAGACTCGATATTGCAGAAGCAACTAGACGAGCATAGTTCCTTACTCATTTTGTTATATTTTCAAGAACATAAATTTTCTGTTGATATTAACAATCTGTTGATATTAACAAAGTTGATATTAACTTATTCAACAATTTGTGTCTTTACCTTCATTCAGTTTCAAGCAGCAGTTGGGTCTGTCACAACCGATGTTTACTAAGTACAAACCCTCGTTTAGGTTCAATTAATGATGCTCTTGTTGTAATTAGTATCCTGGCCTCATTCCAAGCAGTGGTGTGGGCTCGATCCATAGTCCGTTAATAGTGACACACACACACACACACACACACACACACACACACACACACACTATCGAGTGCTTTAAAATACAAAAGTTTGTATAATCACGGTAATCAGGTTTTTAACTCGTGTTCTGGTTCACTGTCGTTGGACCCAAATGTTTTAATGATGACAAAGGTGAAGAAAGCACATACGTTGTTGAACAAGCTTTTATTGCGAGAACGGTTATGACTTGCTCATGATCTACGCAGAGCGAAACATCCTCCCTGTAAAACTCTGTGCTAGTTTAAACAGGCATATTTGTAGGGATATATTCGCCATTATCCGCCACTCTAAGGGATATTAATATGAAACACTAAGTTAAAATCTTTAATCAGGTTGAGTTAATTTGCATATATGATTACTAAGCCGGGAGGAACAGCGAGCAGGTAAACAAAGGTACCTCGCTGCATCACGTCCTTACTCCCTACACCTCTGTACTTTGTTGCCAGTGAAGGGCTCTTGGCTCTAGGAATAGCAACTCCCCTTAATCGAATCAGACCTCATTAACTCTCATTTCCCCAGCAATGTATAATCCCGTACACAGTAATTAGTTTCTCCTATGTGCTGGTTATTTATGTATTATGTATTATTTATGTATTTTTTTAATGAAAGTAATTATTCGTTGTATTGTTTTTAATGAAAGTAATTCTTCGTTGTATTGTTTTTAATTAAAGTAATTCTTCGTTGTAATGTTCTTAATGAAAGTAATTCGTTGCATTATTTTTAATGAAAGTAATTCATCGTTGTATTGTTTTTAATGAAAGTAATTCGTTGTATTATTTTTAATGAAAGTAATTCTTCGTTGTATTGTTTTTAATTAAAGTAATTCTTCGTTGTAATGTCTCTAATGAAAGTAATTCGTTGCAATTTTTTAATGAAAGTAATTCTCGTTGTATTGTTTTTAATTTAAGTAATTCGTTGTATTATTTTTAATGAAAGTAATTCTTCTTGTATTGTGTTTTATTAAAGTAATTCTTGTTGTAATGTTTTAATGAAAGTAATTCGTTGCTTATTTTTAATGAAAGTAAATTATCGTTGTATTGTTTTTAATGAAAGTAATTCGTTGTATTATTTTTAATGAAAGTAATTCTTCGTTGTATTGTTTTTAATTAAAGTAATTCTTCGTTGTAATGTTCTTAATGAAAGTAATTCGTTGCATTATTTTTAATGAAAGTAATTCTTCGTTGTATTGTTTTTAATTAAAGTAATTCGTTGTATTATTTTTAATGAAAAAGTCATAATACAGTGGCTGGAATAATCAGCAGATAATCCACTCATGATAGGAAATTTTAGAAGACATTTCGGTCAGTAAGTTAAACTTTCCTGGAAAGTTATTATTTAGTAAGGTTACATTGTCTTTATTTGGGAAGCTGTAAAAGCTTTAATTGGGAAACTATTTTAGCTATACTTGAGAAGCTATGTTAGCTTTACTTGGAAGCTATATTAGCCTTACTTGGGAAGCTAATTAGCTTTACTTGGGAAGCTGTATTAACTTTACTTGAGAAGCTGATTAGTTTTACTTGGGAATCTATATTAGCTTTACTTTGGAAGGTATATTAGCTTTGCTTGAGAAGCTAATTAGCTTTACTTGTGAAACTATATAAGCTTTACTTGGGAAGCTACATTAGCTATTGGGAAGCTAAATATTAACTTTGTCTAGAAAGCTTAAGTAGCTTTGCGTGAAAAGCTAAATTACTTTTTCTTGGGGAAACTATATTATCCTTGCTTGGGCGGCAATATTCGAGAACTTTAACGGCATAATCACATCAGGAAAAAACAATGTTGGGACATTACACAGGAAAGTTCTGAGAGGCGATCGAGCCTCCTCTGCTCCACTTGAATGACTCGCTCAGGTTTACCGCACCACATAAAGTGTAATAAGATCTCTCTCTTTTATATAAAAATGAAATAGATGAAAAAGTTGATTAGTTGATACTCAAGACTCGACTAAGACTCCGCTAAGATTTCTCAGCATCCCCTTCACGCGGGAGATGAATCTCTCTCTCTCTCTCTCTTGTTTACCTGGTTTAAATGCTGGAGAGGTTTCACCCTGAGTGTGCTCACGCTAAATTACTTGTGAAAATAATTTTATACGAAACTACTACCACAGTTGCATTTTATGGGAAAAAATAAGCCAGATCATATAGTGTTATTTTTTAAGTAGTAAATCTTAACACTTTTTTTTTATGATTTATATGCATATTTTAGCTAAAAATTGAAGTTAAGTCTAAAAAATGAAGTGATTCCCCACGTAGTCATGTATGTCCTTTATTGTGATGCTTAGATTTAGGCCCTTAAATGCGTCGATCATCACCAGTACGTCAGCGGTAGGAAGAACGTAATATAGCTTTTATGTAAATATCTTTTGGGGCCAAAAATACACTGATCAGTGGATACAAGGAATGAAGAAAAGACACAGGCGCAGCGCAAGCTTATACTTAGTCAACGTTTCGCTCTGTGTAGAGTTTTTATCATTAGACTTCATAAAACTCTATACGGAGGGAAATGCTTAAGTGATATATCCTTACTTTACATCTGTCTTTTTTTTTAATTAATTGCTCCTTATTTGTGATTCCCCGAACTGTGCAGTTTTCGTTGTCCTCATCACGACCTGCTTTTCATATTTTTTTACGGAGTGGACCAGTGTTTTATTTATCAGGATGTTTTACGCTTTTTATAATAATATAATATAATAATAATAATAATAATAATAATAATAATAATAATATTTACCAGGAAGCTTTAGTGTATACTGCACTGCTGGCAGACTGGTGACATACAGCCTTAATGACCTTCATTTCGTTGGTAGGTTTCAAACCCAATTAACTAAGAAAGTGAATTAGAAAAATAAGCTGTGCTTATTTTCCCAAATAAGCACAGCATATATAAGAAATTGGGGAAAAACCTGCATAAATGTGTCGGAGCATCACGTAATTAATATATTTAAAGGCTGTTAAATAATACTAACGCTAGTTTGACAGCTTAGATATTTTAAGAAGGATAACGAAAATTACATTATGTAAACTTTTCAACGATTCTTATGTCGCTAAGTCAGTTTTTGTTAAAAAAAATAGATGTAAACAATGCCAATTTTCGTTAATTTATATCCCATTCCACAAGAACACTATAAAATCTGAGACTTTTTTTTAATCCATGGAACCAATTAGCGGAGTGTCAACAATAGTGAAGAAAAAATACACTCGGCAGAACAAGCTTATATTAGGGCAAAGTTTCGCTCTGTGTAGAGCGTTATCGAGTTATGACAAGATAGAGCGCTGCGCAGAACCCAACGTTGTTCCAATGAACAAAAAGGCACAATAGCGTGACTGGAACAATACACAAACAACCCACACATGGGAGAATGAACCTAGGACAACGTTTCGGTCCGACTTGAATCGAAATGTCGTAAAAACTTTCAGTCTTTTGCTGGGGGAGAGGGTATTTTTGTGTCGTTCCAATGAAAGCTTTTTCTGTACCATGAGTCAGTTCCATACTAATCTATTTAGTGATTAAAGTGTTCTTAATAGTGGGCAGTCCTTAATAACCCACGTGTATTCGACTGTTCTTAAGTTTATAATTAACCTACAAATTAGAGATAAGTCTTAATACGATAATTTCCAAGTCACGAGAGTCGTGACTTGATAATGATCCAAAATAACCTTAAATGTCTTCTTATGATTCACTTCTAATTGTTGCAGTCGCAGTATTGTGTCTTGTGTTTCTCGTAATTGTAAATTGATGCAATCACGGTATTGTATTATTTATGATTGTGAATTGATGTAGTCACGGTATTGTGCTGTGTTTCTTTAATTATGAATACAATCACGGTATTGTTGTGTCCTTCATGATTGTGAATTGTTGCAGTTACGATATTGATGTATTTTTAATGATTGTGAATTGTTGCGGCCACGGTATTGTCTTGCACGATTCATAATCGCGACTGTTGTAGCCACCGTAATAAGTTTTAAATTCTTCATGAGTTTCAATAAAATAAGGGTGACCTTTTTCTTTAAGACTTAGTCATTAAACTTTTCAATAAATCTCCGATTTATTGAAATTGTGTGATGATGGTGATGATGATAATGAAGAAGATAATTGTGATGCAAGGATCATCACTGAAAATGCTATTTCAGTGTAACATTCTGATTAGTTTATAATGTAATTGTGGAGATGGTGAGAGGTGATAATGACGGTGATGATGAAAGATGATGAAGTGATAGGGATGACGAAGAATGTGATAATGATGGTGGGGAAAAATCGTACACAGTTTTACTGTGGCTGAACTCCATTCTTACCCTTCTAGGCGAGTGTTTTGATACTGCTACTGGTGAAGGGCTCTAGATAGCGGAAATTGGAACTATTCTTTCCCTCATCGGATCAAAGCTGATAACCCTCCTCCTAGACCCTGTATGAACCATACTCTCCTTGAACTACCCCATAATTCTCCAATGAGTTACAGAATCAGTCATTTTTCATTCCTCTCTCTGTTTTGAATCACATCCTTAATAAAATGGAAAATTAATTACAAATCATGACTAATTATAACTAATTGTGACTAATCAGTAATAACTAATTTTAATATGCCATAAATAATTAGTTAGAAGCTGTGGTTCACAGCTAGCTGTCTACGAAAGCTAACAGCTAGTGATGCAAGACGCTCTAGCTTTGTATCACGCCTCGGCATTATTTTGCGTGCGTGTGTGTGTGTGTGTGCGTGTGTGTGTTGTGTGTTTGTGTGTGTGTGTGTGTGTGTGTGTGATATTCACGTCGTCGTAAATGCGTAAAGGAGAATTTATGGCTTCTGATTTCTCGAAGGCACCTCATCGACTTTTTTTTAATATCAAACACTATATAAAACATTTCATAATTATAGATTTTGTTTAGCTTCGTAAACAAGCATCGCACCAAATACATTATTTCAGTAATACTCGAAACATGGATATATTACATTCTTCATATTCCTAGGAATATGACACCTTGATTGTAATGACAGAATATTTACTTGTACATAGTGTTGAAAGGCAATCATTAGACATTTTATCTTATTTCCGATTGCTTTTGTCTGTCAGCACTGTGTACAAGGAAATATTCTGTTATTACAGTGTTTCAGGGTGTGATATTCCTGGAAACGTGGGGAAAGTATTATCTCAAATTTTCGAGGTAAAGTAATATCGTGTATCTCTGAACATGCTTCATATTCTGGTTGTGTGCTGACACACACACACACACACACACACACACACACACACACACACACACACACACACACACACACACACACACACACACACACACACACACACACACACACACACACACACACACACACACACACACACACACACACACACACACACACACACACACACACACATCTCTTTCGTGCTTCACTTTTTCTGTAGAAAGAAGAGCTGTAATAAACTGCTGTCCAGGTTTCAGCTGAAGTGGATCAGTTTCGTGAGCATAATAGCGACTTGTTGATGAGGACACACGAATTTTTTTATCTGTTTCGTGACATAAATGGAAGTCTGCAGGTTCTGGTGTCTTTCGGGTTTTCAATTGGAATATGTGATATGTTTCTAACAGTGCCACATATACGAGATGAAAAACAAAATTAAATACCACTTGCAACATCTGACATTCTTCTTCTTTTTGATTTGCCGGTACTCTCCCGGCCCGGGCCTTTTCCAAGTGGTGGCCCGGCCTTGACTCCCTCTTTAGGGAGTGTCTGAGACCTAAGTCTCCCATGGGAGGAGGCACAAGTACCTCCTCATCTTTGGGACCAACTGTCCCCAGGCCTAGCCACAAGCTAGGCCTCTCTGGTCCGCCATCCCCGCCCCAAGGGGGCAAATGGGAATGGCAGTCTTATGAGCTAAAGGCTCGGGCTCAGGCACCTACCCTACCCTAGAAGGGTTAGGCATGGTGTCGATCAACATCTGACAGGCGCGGTTTGCATTTCTAATTTGTTAACCAAACGCATGTTGTTGATATAGCCGTTGGATGCAAGTGGCTTTCCAATACGTTTATTGGTGTGTATAAACTTCTCCAGTTAGTTTAATTTCATGCCTACGTATTGTTGTCAACAAGTTATATCTCGCTTATCATGCCATCATTATGTTGTCATATCACTAGTATGAAATCTAGACTTCGTTAGTCGGCAATAACGATAACATTAGGTTCCTGTTTTGTCTTATTGTCCCACACATATTTGTTTTGTTTACCCGCAGGAAATTATGATTTTCATAACAACACCAGGGATTTTTAATGTATCTTCTTTATTTTCTAAACTTTTCTTCCCTGTGTACACCATAAAGTTTAATACTAGACCATTTTCACAGTCACGCATCACAATTTGTTAAAAAAGTGATGTCTTTTCTTGAGTATATATTGCCTGAAAGAAAACCTTCCTTTGAATAACATCAGAAACTCGTTGAAAACAATGTTCCCGAAGGGTTAAAAGAGATCATTAAATTTCTTTTTCAAGTACGTAATAATTTCTCTGTCTTTGCAAAAAAAAATTCCTCTCTGGGGATTATTTCTGTCTGAGAAATACAACATAAGAAGTAACAAGAGCAACAAATGAAATGGCATGATTTCTTTGAAAGTTGATGGTGTTACATATCTGTCTACTCATCAATATTTCGATGTTATTTTAACATGAAGCATTACAACATTGTTGTAAAGCAACGACACATCCCTGTGCAATATCAGTATCTTTCTACTATCGAAGCTGAAATTTCACCTACTTATTTTCTGTGTCTAACGGCGAACCATCATCTAGGACCCCGTCAGGAAACGCTTGTCCTGTTTCCTGACGAATCTTACCTAACATGTGTCTAAGTGGTTTATCACGCCTTATGAATCAATGTTTATGACAACTTAATCCAAAACCGTACTACCAAATTAATTCTTAGTAAAGCTACTGCTTGGGTTATGTTATAAATTAGATGATGTACATTGATAACTCCCAGCTTGAAAAAGAACGGGTTAGAACTCTTATCGTTAAACTGTAAAACACTTCAACGGAGAGAGAGAGAGAGAGAGAGAAACAGACAAGCACACACACACACACACACACACACACACACACACACACACACACACACACACACAAACTGAGACTGGCTGAATCAGAGAAGACGAAAATACACGAGAGAAAGAGAGAAACACCATCTCTTTCCACATGTCAGGAAATCCCACCAGAATTTTTACTCGTTTGTGGGGAGACCGTCTCTTGGAAAATCACTGATCCAGCCGACAAACTTCCCACCACTTTCATATTTGCCCCAGAGTGTTCTCTCGCCAAAGTTTGTTCATATTTAGGAAAGATGCGGTAATATTTGAAGAGTTGTTTTCTTGGCGTAATAAAGAAAAGGCCAGAGAGAGAGAGTCGGTGTAGAATATTTGCCAGGACTCGGCAGCCTCTCCAGACGCGTCGAGTCTCGCTTGCTGTGTATGTGTGTGTATGTGTGTGTGTGTGTGTGTGTTGTACACACGCACATGTATGTACACATGTGTGTGTGTGTGTGTTGTACACACGCCCATGTATGTACACATGTGTGTAACTGATTTTTCGTAATATGTTTGTAGCTACAATATCAGAGCGGTGCTCGTAGTATCCTGTCTTCACTATTTCGTAGTTTTTAAATTTCCCGTAATTGAAGCACTACATCCACTCTGATTTAATTCCACTACTGTCCTGGAAAAATTATATATATGTATTTCTTGGAGGCTTTTCTTTTTTCTCTATTCTAGACCCCTTCTAATTTAGTCATGCATTTTTTATTGTGTGTACATCGTACTGTACAGATGTTGCACAATCCATTTTTGGCGTAATGTATGTTGTATGCAGTTTATTTTTAAATTTCTCCATATATTAAAATGCTTATAGTTTGCCTATATAGCATAGGAATTTCTCACAGAATCCATTATGGTACCAGATTCCATTGCTTCTCATGCATATAGGCTTTATACATTAGGTTAAATATTTTTGAGAGAGCTATTATAGCTCTCTCAAAAATATTTTTACATCTTCCCTTGTATGTTTGGTGTTCAGTACCTGTTTGTGTACTGGTGCTGTCCTTGTTTCCAGTTAACACTTCTTTGAATCGTTAATTCAACATCTTGTACTTAGTTGTCATTTATCGTAAGCTATCTTGTTTCTTTCGTTGTATTACCTGGTCTTCCACTCTACTAAGGTTGCTGGTGGCCTGATAGGCAAGAGTCTCACCTCACACGCTAAGGGCCTGGGATCGATTTTCGGAAAAGGTGAAATTATTGGGCGTGTTTCCTTACACGTGTTGTCCATGTTCACTCATGAATGAGTACCTGGGTGTTAGTCGAGTGGTATGGGTCGCGTCCTGGGGCAAAATGACCTAATTTGACCGAAATGCTCTGCATAACAAGCGGCTTTCTATACAGTAGTATGTCACTGATGTCAGCTAGGACTGTATTCCTTGTACATGTACTTGTAGAAATAAAGATATTATTATTATTATTATTACTATCGTCGTTGTCTGACATTTACATGAAGCAATTTCTGTTCAGACTCGGTTTTATCTGTGTCATTTTCTAATTTTGGCTTAGCCACTTTCCTTATCTTTACAAATTCGTTTCTGGAATTCTCACTTCTCTGATCTCGTCTGTCATTTGCATCCTAATTTTTCCACTCTCTTCTACTTTTCTATTTGCCTCTATGCATATTTGGTTGAACCAGGGGCTCTTTGTTTTTGCCATTTTTCCTTCTGCGTACGAAATTCTTCTCTGCCTACAGACAGTTCCATGTTAGGAAATCTATTTTATGCGTTTTGTGTCGTCAAAGGCTCTTGTTGATAGACACATGGTCTGGGTGTTGTTTTATTTCGTCACCGATTTGTGTTCGTGGGGTGATTCTTGGTTCTTGGCTGAGGTTCTTAAACTTAATCGACTGTATATATATATATATATATATATATATATATATATATATATATATATATATATATATTATATATATTATATATATATATATATATATATATATATATATATATATATATATATATATATATATATATAATCAATAACAACACTGCGACTGGCCGGTAGATCGAATCCGTGTTGTTTTAGCCCGCCTCATGATGAGCGAAAAGTCACGACGTTCTACCCCACTAGACGATAAAATCCTACAAGAATCACGCACCCAGCAGAGCTAGGTGTTATACTGTGATCCGAGGACATATGATGGTGTGGGTGCCTCAGAACTAATTTCATTCCACTCCTCGTTTGGTGTACTAGCCTCCACGAGCAGTATATATAGTACTGTAACCACGAACGAGTGGTATTTAATCAATAACAACACTGCGACTAGCCGGGGGATCAAACCCGTGTTGTTTTAACCCGCCTCATGGTGAGCGAAAATTCACGACGCTCTAACCCACTGGACCATACAATCCTACAAGAATCACGCACCCAGCAGAGCTAGGTGTTGTCCTCGGATCACGGTAAAACACGTAACTCTGTTGGGTGCGTGATTCTTGTAGAATTTTTCGCTAACGGTGAGGCGGGCCAAAACGACATGGGTTCGAGTCCTCGGCTAGTCGCAGTGTTGTTACTGATATATATATATATATATATATATATATATATATATATATATATATATATATATATATATATATATATATATATATATAAAAGAATAACAATTCCTTCCCTAGAAGTCTCTTAGTCTTCCACAAACAACTCCGTTAGTTACACTAACTACCGTAGTGGATTAATAAAAGCCTTCTACTCTGCACAAAATCATCCTCCTTGAGGTAATTTATAATTAAGTATAATTGCGGTCAAAGAGGGATTATCCGTTCTGACATGCCACACTACATTATTACCGTAATCCTTCTTCCTTAGGGCTTCACGTCTCGTGCAGCCTCGTTTCTCTTTAAACATGCACTCTGGTTAAATCTATTCTCTACTGTCCCATGAATATATACTGTGGTCAATGAAGGCCAATGGAGCAAGTTGAGAGAGAGAGAGAGAGAGAGAGAGAGAGAGAGAGGAGAGAGAGAGAGAGAGAGAGAGAGAGAGAGAGAGAGAGAGAAAGAGAGAGAGATTCAGATTGGGTAGCAAGAGAGAGACTAGTCTCTTATCTCACGAGAGGGAAGAATACACAAATATAGAAACAGAAAGTAGAGTGGAAGCTTTTAAGAAGCAGAGGACGAGGGAGGGTCACGGTGCAGAAAGAATATTTATCGTTTCATCTTGAAAATAAAGTCCACTAAGACGGTTTCATGAAAACTAGAAAATTCCATTACCCTTCATTCCCCGTCCCCCCCCCCCCAAAAAAAAAAAAAAAAAAAAAAAAATCAAATGTAGTAGTCTGATAACATGTACCTTGCCTGCCTCCACTGATCAGGTGGAGTGTACCTCACCTGCCTCCACCAGTCGGAGAGATGTTGCTCCAGCGTCACGCAGGTCTTAAAGTCAGTAATCTGCGGTGTGGACCCCCGGTGGCCAGAGTAATGGGAAAGTTGGAGCACAGTGACTGTCCTCCTCGTTGCCACTACGGCCACTTCCACGCAATTATAACTTGCTGCGGTCTCCGACCTTCAAGGGGTAATGCAATATATCCTCTTCCGCTCATTCGGAATTACTCCTCTAACACGCCGCTAAAGTGACCTCAGGGATCTAATGTGATTTACGGACTCACAGATCTGTTTTTTTTTTTTTTACACTGAGCCTCCCTTCAAGGAAGGAAGGGAAGGGGTTTCTTTGATACTGGAAAAGGGCTCTTGATCCGAAGAATTATAGCTATCCTCCTTATCCTTAGATCATATCCGATTGCATTCCAATGGGTTTATCGCTTCTCATTGTTTTAATGATAATTTATACCGAAACTTGACAAAATTATTATTATTATTTTTAAGCTTGACATTATTATTATTATTGTTATTAAGCTTGACATTATTATTGCAATTAAGCTTGACTTTATAATTATTACTGTTATTATGATTATTAAGTTTTTTTTTTTCAACGCACCTGCTGTCTCCCACCGAGGCAGGGTGACCTAAAAAGAAAAACGAAAGTTTTTCTTTTTATATTTAGTAATTTTTACAGGAGAAGGGGTTACTAGGTCTTTGCTTTCGGAATTTTATTCGCCTCGGCTTACTGAGGAAGGATTCTAACCCACTTCCCCATGGGAATTGTTATTATTATACTAATGGAGTTCCAGTGAAAAATCAAACGGATCATACGCCACCTGGAAATTAGGAGGAATTCAGATATGACCCGGGGAAGTGAAGGGTGTATGTAATATCATGGTTCAAGAGACCTACAATGATATCGAAGCACCTCTCAAGAGGGCAGTGAACCACGAGACTCCGCAGATATTGCAACGCCCACAAATTCATCTAATTAAAATTCGTAATAGGCAAAACATAAGCTTTTGGGTCATGGAATGGTGTATCATAAGCTGTATAAGCTAACTTGAACTTGTAATCTCATATGCACGGTAAATAATGAGACACTGTATCCGATATTGGTCTGTATTAAATCTGTAACAAAAGGAGTTAGGGCCTTCAGAGTAATATGTTCAGTCTGTGAACCACTTGAGGAACTAGTGCGTCCCGAACTGCTTTTATGAAGTTATTAAATGAGCTGATGTTATGGAGAGAGTTAGTATAGATAATGATATTGCAGAGTGGGTTAGTATATCTGTACTTATCGTAGAGTGGGTTAGTATATCTGTACTTATCGTAGAGTGGGTTAGTATATCTGTACTTATCGTAGAGTGGGTTAGTATATCTGTATTTATCGTGGAGTGGGTTAGTATATCTGTATTTATCGTGGAGTGGGTTAGTATATCTGTACTTATCATGGAGTGGGTTAGTATATCTGTACTTATCGTAGAGTGGGTTAGTATATCTGCACTTATCGTAGAGTGGGTTAGTATATCTGTATTTATCGTGGAGTGGGTTAGTATATCTGTACTTATCATGGAGTGGGTTAGTATATCTGTACTTATCGTAGAGTGGGTTAGTATATCTGTTGATATTGTAGAGTGGGTTATTATACGAGCTGATGTTATGAAGTGGGTTGACTGACATGAACTACCATCATATGAACTGTTACTTGCAGGAACTACCATTTTAATTATGATTATTAGCAAGTAGTAAAGGCTAGTTCTTGCCAGTAGTTCCCGTACTAGCGAGAACAACCATTGTAGGAGTGTCACTAACTAGAATTTCCATTATAGGAATGGTTACCAACGAGAATTTGTATTACGAACAAGAACTAAAATAATAAGAGTTACCCAAAAGAACTGCGGGGATAATTACTAAAGAGAACCATCATTTTAGGAGAGCTTACTAGCAAGAACTATCAATATGGCAGTGGTTACTAGCAAGAATTTTCATTATAGTAGTGTTACTAACAAAAAAAAATGACTAATTATATGATATTCTCTGTTTTTGGGGGGAAGTCTTTTTTTTATCTTCAGGTAAAAAAATTTTTAATTTTCATTATCAAATTTAGTTCTTCCTTATATAGATAATACGAATATTTTATATCGGACAATTCAGTAAGTTTCTACTGACTTTTAGATACCTTAAACGACATTGACGTCATAAAACTAGACCGATCGCTATTGATGCTTGTAAGTCAATTCTTTCGTTCAACAACGGAAATTAAAGTGAATTCTTTGTTTTTCGAAGGGAAATAAAATGATTTCGTTTGGTTACAAAGGAAATTTAAATGATTTCGTTTGATTTAAGAAGGAAATTTATCATTTCCTTTGTTTTATGGTGGAAATGGATGTGATTTTGTTAGTTTAACGAAGAAAATGGAAGTGATGTCGATTTACGCGGACACGAAAGTAATTTCGTTAGTTTTATAATGAAATGAAAGGAATTTCGTCACTTTCACGAGGAAAACGAAACGATTTGGCTTCTTTTATAGGAAAATAGAAACGATTTGGCTTCTTTTATAGGGAAATAGAAACGATTTGGCTTCTTTTATAGGGAAATAGAAACGATTTGGCTTCTTTTATAGGGAAATAGAAACGATTTGGCTTCTTTTTATAGGGAAATAGAAACGATTTGGCTTCTTTTATAGGGAAATAGAAAGATTTGGCTTCTTTTACAGGGAAATAGAAACGATTTGGCTTCTTTTATAGGGAAATAGAAACGATTTGGCTTCTTTTATAGGGAAATAGAAACGATTTGGCTTTTTTGTAAGGAAAAATCTAACCGCGATATCGAATGGCATTAACTTTAAGCGTTTTAACCGGTGACTTATATCTCTGACAACTAATGATAGCGAGTCTTGATATTATGTTACTTACTTATAGCTTGATAAATGATGGGGGGAGGCTGTAACTATAGATGCTGCAATAACTTACGTGAACATGATAACGTAAATGAGTTGTAATTCTTGTGATTACTGCGATTAACGCAGTGATACTTTGATAGCGTTGTGATATCTAAATATCCTAATTGTGAAACATAATTTTGACTAGAGTAAAGTATGTGAAGACTATGCAACCACCACGATAATGTAATCAGTTACATAATAATTATGTATACATGGGCATACTATGATAACCGTGATAATATATATGAAAGATACACTAACTTCTGTGATAGCAATGCTGACGTAAGTGGTATTGATAACATACGTGATAATACTATACTGCAGCATTAGCATTGAACATATCGTCGGCAGTTTACATTATGCTTATAATGAATGTGCCTTGATAATGGTACAGACTGTAATGTGAAAGCAGACACACACACATACACCGTGTGTAGTGCATCTGGGGTACAGTCCAGAGATTCGGTTCCAAGGCTGGGCAGGACATACAGGCAAATGTCTTTACACTTGTAGCCCCTGCTAACAGAATGTTGTAGATTGCGTCCCAATAATAATAATAATAATAATAATAATAATAATAATAATAATTACAGTAATAATTTTTGAAAGCCTGATTGGCATAACTAATTTACAAATGACGTGTCTGGCATGCTAGAATTTTTGCCCTGCATGAGCCTGGGAGGCATGATTAATGTGAAGTTAATTTTTCTTTCATCTATAAATGAAAAATTGAAAATAATTTAAATTTCAAAAAGATAGTTTTTTTTTTATTTACCGAATCGTGAATTATTTTTTCCAACTAGCGATTTTTGCAATGAAGAACATAGTGAAAACAACATTTAGAGTTTAAACGTACAGTGTGATTTGTTGTTGTTGTGAACGGTTCCCAGTATCAAGGTCTCAGATCAGGAATCCTAAATTAGAAATGAAACAAACAGAAAAAATAGCTGTGTGTCGAGTAGAAATTTGTAAAAAAAAAAAAAAATCCTGCCATCCTACACATTCATGAGTTAACAGGTTTTTATTTCACACTTACGTGGAAGGACTAGTAGTAGTTATCTACCAACCTAATATCTACGTATAATGGAGGTGTAGGCAGAAAAGAACCTTGTGGGTTCAGGAATCATGCTTCCATGACTACCGAACCCACAAAGTAATGATTAAAAAAATGTTTTAGTCTCGAACTTACTCATAAACCCTTTTGTTATCTCCAGCATTAGGTAGCCTGACGGCTGTCGGTTGTATCAGTAAAAGACTTGGTAAAAAAAACTGAGGTCATTACAAACCTAATTCCATCTAATCGAGCACTACATGTCACACTCTGCCTGGCGTCTACCTGGAGGGTGTTCAGGGGGTTAACGCCCCCGCCACCCAGTCTTTGACCAGGCCTCCTGGTGGATCAGGGCCTGATCAACCAGGCTGTTACTGCTGGCAGCACATAGTCCAACGTACGAAGTACAGACCTCTCGATATATATATATATATATATATTATATATAATATATATATATATATATATATATATATATATATATATATATATATATATATATATATATTATTGGTCGATGCATGCAGGGACTGAGATGAAAAAGGTGTAAGCCTCCCGCCTTAAAGCTGGTTGCCTTGGATCAACGTCTAGCGTGAGCTGGGCGCCAAGGTATTGGTCCAGTGTGGTGAGGATGGTAAAGCACTGCTTTATATATATATATATATATATATATATATATATATATATATATATAATATATATATATATATATATATATAATATATATAATATCTTGGTGTGTAATATGGGTGGTGAATGTTGCAACGAGGAGAAGGCTCGAGGTAGTAGAGATGTCATGTCTGAAAGCAATGCGTGGTGTATATATAATGCAGAGAATTTGTAGTTTGAAAATTAGGAGGAGGTGCAGAATTACCAAAACTATTATCCAGACGGCTTAGGAGGGTTTGTTGAGGGGGTTCGGATATGCAGAGAGAGTGGAACACAATAGAATGACTTCGAGAGAATTAAATCTGTAGTGCAGGGAAGGCGGTGTAGGGGTCGGCCTAGGAAAAGTTGGAGGGAGGGGGCAAAGGAGGTTTTGTGTACGAGGGGCTTTGACTTCCATCAAGCATGCGTGAGCGTGTTATATAGGAGCGAATGGAGGCAAATGGATTTTTGAATTCGACGTGCTGCTGGAGTGACAGCAGGGTAACATTTATGAAGAAAGTCAGGGTAGCCGACAGGCCGGACTTGAATCCTGGAGAGAAGAAGTACAGTGTCTGCACTCGGAAAGAGGGTTACGTTGCAGTTTTATAACTGTATACTTGCTATGAGCATTTTATGGAGAACCCCGACGCGACCAGCAACCAGTAGAAAGCTCTAGTTCCTGTGCTCTCCGTGTTATGTTACTCTCAGTATACTGAGACATTGACAATGAGGGAAAACATAGCAAAATGTTTCGTGTGGCGGGCTAGGACTATCGGGATTACCGACCAACTGGCTTGAATCTCGTTCCACTTATTAATTGTGGTTTCAAGTCACTCCTACAGATAAAGCTGTTTGTTAAAAAATGCTTGTGCCTTTTTGAAGTGACACACACACACACACACACACACACACACACACACACACACACACACACACACACACACACACACACACACACACACACACACATGACGGAAGGCATAGACTCAGAAGCGCCCCTGTTTGCAGATGATGTGAAGTTAATGAAAAGAATTAAATCGGAGAATCAGGCAGGACTACAAAGAGATCTAGACAGGCTGCAATACTGGTCCAGCAACTGGCTCCTCGAATTTAACCCCGCCAAATGCAAAGTCATGAAGGTCGGAAAGGGCAAAGAAGACCGCAGACAGAGTACAGGCTAGGTGGCCAAAGACTGTAAACCTCACTCAAGAAAAAGGATCTTGGGGTGAGTATAATACCGAACACATCTCCTGAGACGCACATCAACCAGATAATTGCTGCAGCATATGGGCGCCTGCCAAACCTGAGAACAGCCTTCCGATACCTCAGTAAGGAATCGTTCAAGACTCTGTACACTGTGTACGTCAGACCCATACTGAAGTATGCAGCACAAGTTTGGAACACACACCTGGTCAAGCACGTCATGAAATTAAAGAAAGTGCAAAAGTTTGCAACAAGACTAGTTCCAGAGCTAAGGGGAATGCCTTACGAACAAAGGTTAAGGGAAATAGGCCTGACGACACTGGAGAACAGAAGATATGATAATGACATACAAAATACTGCGAGGAACTGAAAAGGTGGACAGAGACAGGATGTTCCAGAGATGGGACACAGCAACAAGGTGTCACAATTCGAAGTCGAAGATTCAGATAAGCCAAATATATCTTAGGAAGTGTTTATCCGGTCATAGAGTTGTCAGGAAGTGGAATAGTCTGGCAAATGACGTAGTAGAGGCAGGAACAATACATAGTTTTAAGACGAGGTTTGATAAAACTCGTGTAGGAAGTAGAGAGAGGATCAATAGCGATCAGTGAAGAGGGGGGGCCAGGAGCTATGAATCGACCCCTGCAACCACAACACACACACAGCCAGAGAAGAATTTGTACCTGAAGTACAAATAATTTAATAATTTATATAATATATATAAAATGTCGTGCCGAATAGGTAAAACTTGTGATTTGGGCTCAAACAGCAACGCTCTTCTTGCCGAATAAGGCAAGCGAAAATTTGAGTATGCAACAATTTCGCAAAAATCATTCTGAACCTAACGAAAAAAATATATTTCATTGTGCTTGTTTATTACTAAATTATTGTAAACTTATCTAAAATATATTTAATTATATTAGGCTAAATTAAATTTCGCTTCTTAAAATAAGGTTAGGTAAATTTTCTAAGGTACTTTTGGTACGAAATTATAAATTTTTACGTTGACATAAATGAAACAATATATCCTTAAACGTATAAGAGAAAAATTTAGAAAGGACCTAATTTTAGATGAGTTCTTGCTAATTGACCAATTTTGCCTATTCCGCACGACATGTTATATATTAATTTTTAATATGGGTTTTACCTTATTCATGAGAATCCATAGCTTCGAAAAAGTAAAAATGACTTCAAGAAAAGTCTTTACAATTCTCCTAGGAGCCCTTTGAGAGAAGTTTTATTTCTACTACTTACACCTCACATTTTGTTTAATATTAAGCAGCGAGTTTAAGAGTTTAAGAAAAATTCCTTCGTCCAGTGGCAACCATTTCCTGGATAGGAATTTAGGCAGACAGTCTCGGGGTGCGGCAGAATTGGCCGTGGCCGCGACTAATTCCAGCTACATGAAAAAGGCTTTCTTGGCTGCTGCAAGTTTGGTGGCTTGCGAGAGATATGCCCCGCCGAGGGAGGAAGGGAGGTTGGGGCAAGCCAAGAAGTTGTGGCGTGTGTCCGTCTGTCTGTCCATTAGTTTACCTTGCTCTGGATATACGTATTTACTCGTAACAGCAAATTTCAGGTCTCTTCTCTTTTGTTTATTTGGTAGAGTGCTATTATTACTTCAAATATGTCCTTCTGTGAGTTTATTATTATCCATTTTCTTGAATCTTTGTATTTTACTCTCATTATTCAAGAATATTTCTTAATGTTTTCTCTAGTGACTTTCCCTCCCTCCCTCTTTCTCTCCCTTTCTCTCTCCCTCCCTTTCTCTCTGTCTCTATTTAATTCATTCTCTCTTTCTGTCTCTCCATCCCGGCAATTGGGAATAAGATAGCATCAGGGGACACCCCTCATAGCAAGGCCCTGAACGAGGAGAGCGTATGGTACGAGGTACCTCCTTTATCAGTCCGCCAACCACTGACTCCCAGCACCGCAGATCAGGCTATGATTTGGTCATGTGCATCAGGGTAAGAAAAGACTTTGCCATGACATTTCTTTCGAGGAGTTAGGTATAGAAGTTTATTTCTTTTACATTTGCATTTTGTCTTTTTATTATCATTTTTGTTAATATTTACAGTTTTTATTCAAATAAAAATGTCATTATCATTATTAAAAATATTTTGGGAAATAGGGAAATGGTTTAATGAAAGTTGATCTTAGACAAAGGTTCATTATGTCGCTGTTGTTTGTTCATAAATGAAGATGCAAACATTTGAAATTTATTGTAAGAGTTGTACCTGGAGGGTGTTCAGGGGGTCAACGCCCCCGGTCCATGACCTGTTTACAACTATTGTCTGCAAATAACGCAATGCTACGAGAAAAAGAAATTAAAAAAAAAATTTTACTGAGATTTTTTGAGTAGAATGGGTAGGTATGTAAAAGAATAAAGTAGAAAGTGAATTAAGAAAAGATGATACAAATAATTGGAAAATTAAGGAATGAAAGATTTTGGTCCGGCTGGACAGAAGGATTATGAAGGAAGGAAAACTGGGGAATGGTACATAAATCAGACAAGTTGAAATATATGACACTAAGATGCAGTGGACAGTTTTATTAAAGCTAACCCTTCACTCACATCTAAGTTTACGTAAGTCAGCCCTTTAAAAGCGTTCCTCGTGTAGGTGAAACACTGTCGTTACTTAAGGAATTCAGACCATCCGAACATCATTTACTCCTGGAAATAAAACCGTTGGGAGACTTAGTAAAAGTCTCATCAGATGGGTCGATGAAGAAAATATAAAACACAACGGAAGAAAGAAAAACTCACGAAATCGTAATAACACAAATGCAAACCTCTGGCCTGGAGTTTTGAGACTCCCTCGCCATGGGTTCAAACCTCACCCCTTCCATGCTTTTTTTTTTTTTTAAGAAAAGACGAAGTATTAAAGAATATGTATAAAGAAGTTTACCGATTAATCCCCAAAAGTGGAATGTTTCAGGGTATAGTAAAGTCAACATCTGTGAATGTATGTGAAGTTGTAGCAGTAACTAAGAGGCTGTGAGGGTGAGAGCATTGTGTCTGAGATCAATGTGCTATCTGAATAATGTGTATGAGCGTAGAAACTAGAAGATGGTGTGGTAGCACGAGAGGTATAAATCAGAAAGTCAGAAGAGGATTGTTGGGATGGAAACATGTCTGACGAAGCTTAATGTGAGCTGATGAAAGAGCATTTCCGAAGCCTTTATAGAGCTCATTGAAGCGCATTCTTCAGGGAAGGGAAAGAAGCCAAGAGTACTTCAAGAATGGGTCTCCACGAGGGAAGGAGAGAGAGAGAGAGAGAGAGAGAGAGAGAGAAAGAGAGAGAAAGAGATGGCTTGGTTATTGTTGCGAACAAGACGGAAAAAGATTGCCTCCATCCCTTCTAGAGCCAAGATTTTCCGCGGCAACATTTGGTAACCTCTCGGTCTCCCAGTCTCTCTCTCTTCTCTCTCTCTCTCTCAGTATTCTCCCGTATACTATTTTTCTGGATGCTACTTGCAAGGCAGTAAACACACACCTTTGTCAATGTTGTCCTTACGTTCATTACATGCAGTATATATATATATATATATATATATATATATATATATATATATATATATATATATATATATATATATATATATATATATATATATATAATACATATATATATATATATATATAATATATATATATTTATATATATATATATATATATATAATATATTATATATGAAGTACAATGCCTGCACTTTAAAGGAATGGTTTGGGATATTGGCAGTTTGGAGGGATATGTTGTGTATCTTTATATGTGTATGCTTCTAGACTGTTGTATTCTGAGCACCTCTGCAAAAACAGTGATAATGTGTGAGTGTGGTGAAAGTGTTGAATGATGATGAAAGTATTTTCTTTTTGGGGATTTTCTTTCTTTTTTGGGTCACCCTGCCTCGGTGGGAGACGGCCGACTTGTTGAAAAAAAAAAAAAATTATATATATATATATATATATATATATATATATATATATATATATATATATATATATATATATATATATATATATAATATATATATATATCGTGCCGACTAGGTAAGACTTGCAATTTTGATTTCAATGGCAATGCTTTTCTTGCCGAATAAGGCAAATGAAAATTTGTGCATGCAATAATTTCGCAAAAATCATTCTGAGCCTAACGAAAAAAATATATTTCATTTTGATGTTTATTATTAAATTAATTTAAACTTATCTAAAATATATTTAGTTGGATTAGGTTAAATCAAATTGCGCTTGTTTTAATAAGGTTAGGTAAGTTTTCTAAGGTTCTCTTGGTACAGAATTATTAATTTTACATTAACATCAATGAAAGAAATATATCTTTAAAAGTGTAAGGGAAAATTTTAGAAAGGACTTAATTTTAAATGAATTCTTACAAACTGACCGGTTTTACCTATTCGGCACGACACATATATATATATATATATATATATATATATATATATATATATATATATATATATATATATATATATATATATATATATATATATATATATCTTCTTTCAACAAAGTGAACGTATCCCACCAAGGCAGGCAGTCCAAAAGGAAAAACGAAAGTTTCTCCTTTTAAATTTAGTAATATATACAGTAGGTGTTACTAGCCCCTTGCTGATGGCATTTTAGGTGCTTCTTACGACACGCATGGTTTATGAAGGAAGAATTCATCTAATTGTGTTATAGTGGCACTTTAAACTCCTGTTTGGTGAACATGAAATCGACTCAGGGGAAGGTGTGCAACAGGGAGACCCTCTCTTCCCTATTTTTTTTTTCTGTGTGGTCGTCATGGAAGGCACAGGAGTACTGTCCAGTTATAAAATCAATTACTCCAAACCTCTCTGCCAATAGCATGCAGACAGACAGGAAGGTCACCCAGGAGTCGGAGCCGCAGTAAGTATCATGCAGGCGGACGGGAAGCTCTTCCAAGAGGCGGAGCCTCTGCAAGTAGCATGCAAACGGACGGGAAGCTCTCCCAGGAGGCGCAGCCGCTGCAAGTGTTAGAAACTATATTTACAAAATTGGCTGGCGTAGTCACTGCTGGGGCAACTCTTCCTGCCTGCCCTTAGTGCTGCTGCTGTTGTGGGTGACGTTGGCATTGAGGATGCGGGTGCTATTACTGCTGCAGTTGCAGCTGCTAATTCTATTACCGCTGCTTCACTTGTGGTTGTTGCTACTGCTGTGGTTGCTACTTCTGTTGTTGCTACTGCTGTTGTTGTTACTTCTGTTGTTTCTGATGCAGCTGCTACTGTTGTTGTTATTGCTGCTTTTTCTGCTGCTACTGTCGTTGTTCTTGATGTTGAAACTGTTACTTTTGCTGTTTTTGAAACTATTACTTTTGCTGTTTTTGCAATTGTTACTTCTGCTGTTGTTGCTGGACGTGTTACTTCTCTTGTTTCTACTGTTCCTGTAGTAGTTGTTGCTGTTGTCACTGTGTCTACAGCTTTTGCTGCTGTTACTGCTTTGACGGTTATTGTTACCGATTCCTCTGTTATTTTTGTTCCCGATTATGCTGTTACTTTTGTTGCAGCTGTGTCCTCTAGCGTTACTGCTACTGTTTCTGCTGTTATTGTTATTATTAATTCTGTTGGTACCGCTTTACCTAGTAATACAAACATCCCCTACCTTTAAGGACATCATTACCTCACGACAAGAAGCCAGAGTGGAAGATAAAAGGCTGTGTAGCACATTTTTCCCCCAGGATAATTTGGGATGAAATCAATGGTCGCCTCTTACGTCTTCTGCTGAGTTGGTGAGTGGGGTATTATGAACGCGGGCGGGTCAATCACCTGGGATGCAGCCAGCGTGATATCCCTTGATGTGGAAGGAAGGGATTCTTGGTATCCTGGCAGAGAGCCCAGGCACTGATGGAAATGGCAAGTTGTTTCTCCTTGGGTTGTTGTTTCTCCTTGCTTCTTTGATAATCGAAGGCAGTTTGAATGGTCTGTTTTATCATGCAAATCCATTTATTTCCCATGTTTTTTTCTTATGCGCCATTCAGTTACAATGCCTCACCTGTTTTGTCCTCTTTTGCACTCTTCGCCTTTTCTTTTTTTTAGGTTAAAAAGTCCGCCTCTCTGCCATTTCATTTTTACAAAAAAAAAAAAAAAAAAATTAAGAGCAAATCTTTTCCCTTTCAGCACTGTTTTCACGTCATCGTTCTGCCAGTCCTTTCTCATTCCCTCCTCACCAACTCTCTTATAACAGCAAATCTTTGCTCTACACCCTGATGCTGCATCTTTAAATCACCTCCATCTTATTTCGACATTCTCCTCGTTGTTTTCTTTCTCACTCTCACTCTCTTTTTCTCTCTCACTCTTTCTAGCCAACCTGTCTTAAAACAATTGTTCAAACCTCTCCCCAAGAGTCTCTTCTAATCCACTGGTTTACAATTATCTTTCACATACTAACATCATTTTCATTTTATTACACATCTGTCTCCATTTACTTTAGCTAACATTAAATAGCACTCAGAAACATCAGCTGCTCTGAAGACAAATACTTTTTTTTTATCATCAAAACATAGCCCAGCAAAGTATATTCATCTACATCGCTGTCTAGATTTGGTTCTTCATTCAGGTACTGGCTGTTAAAATCCTTTTTCTAAGCATAACTTGACTAAAGGTGTCTTATTGTCATCTAAACCTTGAACTCCAAAGATTCTTTGTATATTTTCAACAACACTGGCATTAATGACGTTCCTTAAAATATTACACTATCCCTTATTACAAAATTATCTAAACATTCATTTAACATCTCATACAACCCCTCTCTCCAATCTACCTTGCTCTCCCTTCTCTCACTTCGTCGTGTATAAACATCATTATCCACCTGTATAGTATTTTTATTCTGAATCTTAACAGTCTGAGATTTATACTCATAGACTCCATTTTTTTCCCATAACTGCTCATTTACTGTTCTCACGCCCCATATTCTTTCAGACTTACATAACTTAGAATCTCAATCTTGCTCATTGACACTCTCCCACAACTTTTAACTTTGTCTCAATTTTTGCTGTGACAGAGACGGACACAATTAATCCTTTACAAACTTAAGTACTACATATGTGTTCACTTAACCCAACGTCGAAGTATTTTTATTCCTTGTTAGGTAATACCTAATGTTGGATTTTTCTTTTTCTTTTACTGAGGTTACTGAGAGAGAACTTGAAAAGTAATTTTCTAACGAGCTTAAAATTTTCATCGCTGGTTTATCTTATTTAGGAGAAATCGGATTGTTATTGGTCTGTTAATTTTACACAAGCATATCAAGCAACGGATTCGGTGAGGTAACTTAACAACGCCTCTTTCGATCAGCTTCAAACTTCCAAGGCAGATGCGCCCTACTTAGAAAAAAAAAAAAAACTCAGATTGTAAGACAAGAATGTAGACGCACTTGATTTTCATTTTTGAAAACTGTGTGTGTGTGTGTCTTTTTATGTGATATCTTAAGAATACCTGTTTTCATTGGCTCTTAGCTCTATACACTTATGCATCTAACTCAAGCAAGACTCGTAATAGTTTTGAGGTGCTTAGGTGCATATTTACTAATTTTCTAGCTTAGGCAGAATGGCACTTCTGGTTTCGACACAATACCTAAGGAATACCTCTTCTAATTGGCCCCAATCTTTTAGTGCTGGCATATTTTGCTAAAAGAAAGGCAGTGTAAGGCCCAATTTGCCAATTTTATTGAACAAAGTGAAGTAATGGCTTCCACTATACAACTAGATGTCTCCTCTAATCAGCTTTAAGCTGTGTATATTTTGTACATCTCTCAGGCACGTTTTTACCAGTTTCTTAAAAACAAAAATAATTATTGCATCTAATAAAGAGTTTAAAATATAATTCAACTTCGAAAAAAACTGAATACAATAACTTATTTTTTCAGTACGTGTTGACATTTCTCAAATTTACCTCAGTTTCCCTGTGGTCAAAGTTCACATAATTCGTTTTACGAAGAATACTTATTAACATTTTTTTGTCTCCATTAGTAACCCCTTACGTGCATGTTGGGGTTATGGGGATACCTTTCTCGGATCACTGTTGTACAGGGGAGCTGAGAGTTAGGAATACGGAGGATACCTTTTTTGGATCAAGCACCTACCGAAACACGTATAGTTTTTAATTATTATTATTATTATTATTATTATTATTATTATTATTATTATTATTATTATTATTATGAAAGGGGTATTTGTGATGAACGTAGCGTAAAATTCACCCACGCCATTTACCATGTTGTATGCAAATATTATCTCTCGGTCCACAGCAGGATCTAAACCTACACACTCTGCATCAAAGTACGTAGTACTTACGCCACTCGACCAGGTTCGAATCCTGCAGTGGACTGAGAGATAATGTTTGTAAATAACTTCGCCCCTTTGAGAACTGTTAAGTACATTATGGTATGTGAACGGTAAAACCTGTATTGGGATTCTTGAGAGTGCGACGCGATGGAGGCTCGATCCTCCACACGTTTAGTACTTCAAGAAATCCAAGAACAAGAACAATGGTGCCCCAATACATCGTGCCATGCTGAGTAAAGCATAAGTAATCTAAACACGAGTGCCACATCAACCCTTCATTTCTGGCACTCTCAGTGCCACTTCCGTAATGTACAATATAATGGACTTCCATCACAGCTAAGTGGAAAAAATTTGCTACAGGTAATTGCGAGGAGTTTTCATCAGTCAAATTAATGCATATAGCTTGCATGACAGATTCTGTTACATGACAGTAAGTGTTATATTAATTACATTATTCAGGCGCCGCTCGCCTGAGATATAAAATAGAGATTAATTGTGTTACTGAGAATTTTGCATGAACAAGCGCGACCGTGCGTTCGCTTGTTCGTGAAAAATTGTGCGTGCGTGCACACACACACACACACACACACACACACACACACACACACACACACACACACACACACACACACACGGGGTCACAATTGGAAGTTAACTCAGACGAGTCAAAGGGATGATAGGAAGTATTTCTTTAGTTATAGAGTTGTCAGGAAGTGGAATAGTCTGGAAAGTGACGTAGTGGAAGCAGGAACCATGCATAGTTTTAAGACGAGGCATGATAAAGCTCATGGAGCAGGGAGAGACAGAACCTAGTAGCGACCAGTGAAGAGGTGGGGCCAGGAGCTATGACTTGACTACTGTAACCACAAATAGGTGAGTTCACACACACACACACACACACACACACACACACACACACACACACACACACACACACACACACACACACACACACACACAAACACACACAAGAAACAAGGGTTTTTTTTTTAAATATATTATAACCACCAGATTCTGATTGCAAATTTTTCAAAAGTCTTTGAATTTTATCACCATTCGTTATCTACATTTTGGATGCATGTATTTACCAACATTTATTTTAAGCCTAGAGACAAGCAGCACTATCCACACCAAGCTACAACACACGTAACTCTGGCACCAAGCTACAACACACGTAACTCTGGCACCAAGCTACAACACACGTAACTCTGGCACTAAGCTACAACACACGTAACTCTGGCACCAAGCTACAACACACGTAACTCTGGCACCAAGCTACAACACATGTAACTCTGGAACCAAGCTACAACACACGTAACTCTGGCACCAAGCTACAACACACGTAACTCTGGCACCAAGCTACAACACACGTAACTCTGGCACCAATCTACAACACACGTAACTCTGGCACCAAGCTACAACACACGTAACTCTGGCACCAAGCTACTCGGGAGTTTGTTCCAGAGACGGTGGAACCAAGCTGACTAGCTGTCATGCATCTCTCATGCATCGTTCTTGTGGGTTGGTGCATGCAGGAGAGATGAAAAACTAATCCCACGCCTGGTGCCACGAGAGAGACTCAGAAGAAGGAAAAGTAATGACCAGTCTGGTGCCACAGGCTCTCTGGAGCAAGGGCCTAATTCCCTGAACACCAAAGTTAAGTGTAGTGTGACTTTCTGTACATAGTACCGAGTACTTTGTCTCAAGATGCAGCGGCTGGAGCTTTCACAATGTTTGAATATATAATATATAATATATAATATAATAAATATATTACAATATATATATATATTAAATATATATAATATACATATATAGTTTTTCAGGGGCTCAGTGCGGCGCGGCTGTTCAGAGGGGTAATGCCTGCTGTATTTTGGGCACGCGCCCCAGCTCTGAAGAGCTGGATGAGATTCTCGCATTATAATCAGTGACAAACACGTAACATTATGTACTAGACATGTATCACTCATATCTCATGTCCGTAGTAGGATGGTAGACAGCAACCGCCCACAGAAATACTACTGTCCTTCCAAGTGAGTGTAAGACGAAAGCCTGTAACAACAGTTTTGGCAATCCCGCACCTCCTCCTAACTTCCAAACTACGAATTCTCTGCATTATATTCACACCACACATTGCCCTCAGACATGACATCTCCACTGCCTCCAGCCTTCTCCTCGCTGCAACATTCATCACCCATGCTTCACACCCATATAAGAGCGTTGGTAAAACTATACTCTCATACATTCCCCTCTTTGCCTCCAAGACAATGTTCTTTGTCTCCACAACTCCTAAGTGCACCGCTCCACCCTTTTCCCCTCATCAGTTCTAATGATTCACCTCATCTTCATAGACCCTCCGCTGAACACTTCACTCCCAAATATCTAATACATCCCTCCTCCATATTCTACTCTCTCCCTCCAGTCTGATAACCAATCTTTCATCACCTAATCTTTTTGTTATCCTCATAACCTTACTCTTTCCTGTATTCACTTTTAATTTTCTTCTTTTACATACCCTACCAAATTCATCCACCAACCGCTGCAACTTCTCTTCAGAATCTCCCAAGAGCACAGTGTCATCAGCAAAGAGCAACTGTGACAACTCCCACCTTGTGTGATTCTTTATCTTTTAACTCCACGCCTCTTGCCAAGACCCTCGCATTAACTTCTCTTACAATCCCATCTATAAATATATTAAACAACCACGTTGACATCACACATCCTTGTCTAAGGCCTACTTTTACTGGGAAATAATCTCCCTCTTTCCTACATACTCTAACTTGAGCCTCACTATCCTCGTAAAAACTCTTCACTGCTTTCAGTAACCTACCTCCTATACCATACACCTGCAACATTTGCCACATTGCCCCCCTAACCACCCTGTCATACGCCTTTTCTAAATCCATAAATGTCACTAAAACCTCTTTAGCCTTATCTAAATACTGTTCACTTATATGTTTCACTGTAAACACCTGGTCCACACACCCCCTACTTTTCCTAAAGCCTCCTTGTTCATCTGCTATCCTATTCTCCGTCTTACTCTTAATTCTTTCAATAATAACTCTACCATACACTTTACCAAGTATACTCAATAATTTTTGCACTCTCTTTTGTCCCCTTTGCCTTTATACAAAGGAACTATGCATGCTCTCTGCCAATCCCTAGGTACCTTAGCCTCTTCCATATATATGTATTAAATAATAGCACCAACCACTCCAAAACTATATCCCCACCTGCTTTTAACATTTCTGTCTTTATCCCATCAATCCCAGCTGCCTTACTCCCTTTCATTTTACCTACTGCCTCATGAACTTCCCCCACACTCACAACTGGCTCTTCCTCACTCCTACAAGATGTTATTTCGCCACCAATCATTCATTAACTTCAAGTGTGTAGACATCAAAATTCAAAAGTTCAACTCTCCAACCTCTGTAAAACCTACTTGTCCTCTCTCGCTCAGTCTGCAAGCACCATACGTCCTGCCTCCAGGACTCGTGTATGGCTGAACGGTTTTCTAAATTCCTTCGTAAATGTTACCTTGCTCACACTCCAACAGTACGTCAAAAACTGAAATTCACCTGCACCTCTCTGTCTGTCTGTCTGTCTGTCTGTCTGTCTGTCTGTCTGTCTCTCTCTCTCTCTCTCTCTCTCTCTCTCTCTCTCTCTCTCTCTCTCTCTCTTCTTCTCTCTCTCTCTCTCTCTCTCTCTCTTTCTGTAACCACAGATAGGTGAGTACATACACCACTCCCACATACAAAACTGAGTGAGTACGCACGCAAACCTTCTGCTAAGCTGGATGTGATTATACCTGTCACACTCCATTATAAAGATTAAATCGCTTACTGCACACTGAGTGCAAAGTTTAGCTGGAGCTAAAGTGCTGGTGGTAACTTTCTGAGCTAACTCTGAAGCTGAACTTGTTGAGATGCAAAGCCTAGTTCGTTGCTTATCAATTGGCCGATTGATATATTTGCATGTCTCTCTCTCTCTCTCTCTCTCTCTACCGATTTCACATTCTTATTTTGTAGCATGTTGCTTTATTGTGTGTGTGATTTGTTGCCTATTTTAATGAATTTTGTAGAACTTTGTATTTTACGTATTTCGTAGTTTTTTGTGAATTTTCCAATATTGTAAGTATTTGGCTTCAATGTTTTGGTATTGTATAATATTTTGTGATAATTTGCAGTGTTTACTATAACCTTTAAAGAATTTGTATGTACTGTATGTACTGGAATTTTTATGTATTTTCAAATTGCTTTACATTATTTAAATGCTGTGTACGTGGTGTAGTATTTTTCATTTTAGTATTTTGTATGCAGTTTGCAGTGTTATATATGGTATGCATAGTTTTATGTATTTTAGTGTAATAGTATGTTGTATATCTTGTGGTAATTTTCATGCATTTAGAACATGTTAATGAATTAAAAATTATTCATGCGCTTGCTGTATTCTCGAAAATTTAGTTTTTATTCATATTCATTGCGTGACACATAGGATATATGTACATTGAGAGATGCATATGTCCCAGTGTATATCCACTGAGAGTTCAGTAGGACTGGTGGTGAACAGGTTACATGCAGCCTTATGGCCCTCGTGCAGATGACAGGCTTTCAACTCCATTAACCAGCCAACAAGGCAACAAACTGCAGTTGTTCGCCTTTCCCTGGTTACTTCGTCACTGCTCTGCACCTACTCTGAAGAATAACAGCCAATTGAATAATTTCTGAAAGCTATTTACATCTTTCGGAAGCTTCTTGACATTTTTCGTATTCATTCGGCTGTTCTGATTTTTAGCAGACACAACCAGTTGCAACGTTTCTTGCAAGTTTTCTATTGTCAACTTTCCCTATCACCACCACCACTAGCAGCACTAGTGCATCTTCCTGCAGTGCCAGAACAAGGCACTCTAAAAATAGTAATGAGTGACTGTAATCAAATTTACTATGAACTGGACGAAAATCAAATCCGAAGCTGCGTATGTATATGTGATTTTATGCTCTTCCACAGGGTTGTGTTAGTCAAAACAGAAAGGCAATATGCAAGTTCCTTCTGTCCTCACGTTCCTCCAATCAACATGTTACTCCAGTTCGAACGTTAACCCTTGGCCAGGAAGTTTATTCTACACGTTCTTATTATCTCAATAAATCCTCTCCATCCTTTCCATCTTCATGGTTTCAATCCCTACCTCCATACCTTTACCTACTTCCCTCTTTAAATCTCCCTCTTTACTTAATCTTTCTCTCTACCCCCCTTCCCTCTCTCTCACCTCTTTATATGGGGTCACCGAGTGTCCGTTCAAGGTCCAACTTAGGGAAGCAGGTGGTCGGGAGCCTTTTGATGCACACACCAGCATCAGCTGACCTCCCACTCTCGTGGCCCCGGGGTTGGAGATGACCACACTAGTTGGTAACACTGTGCCGGGAAAAGAGAAGATTTTGTTAGTGTATTCTACAGGGATGCACCCTGACACGGGTCTTACATAAGATGACCGGGTCAGTGGTGCCCGCCCCATTGCGCGGGCGCAGCAGGGTAGCGTCTTCTTTTTATTAAACATAACTGAATAGAAAGCTGTATAAGTGAGAGCGTTTCTCCCTGTGCAGAGCTTTTTTAAGTCTAACTATGATAAAGCTCTTCACAGAGCTAAACTTCGCTTTTTGTCTTCGTACTGTAGGCCATTATGCCTATCACCCAGCGACCACTTGCTTAGCGGTGATGTGCTCGGGTCAGTTTATTGAAGAAAGAAGGTAAGAACGCGTTTAGATGCCTCAGGTTGAGGTTCTCTCATGAGGAAGCTTAAACTGGCGTTCATCTGTCACTATAGGGAAAGGCACTCTCCCTACTCTCCACTCCCTGTGACCTCGCTGCCGGTGTCAAAGTTCGGGGAACAGAGTTATCATGTCATGCTGATAGTAGTAAATATTTTTTTTTATGGGGGAAAAAGGCATGTGCACTTTTGATCTAACATTGCTGCTGCTGCTGCTAATAAAAAATAATAATGATAATGAAATACAGCTAGTAATATTACTACTATCACTACTTATGTTGCTACTACTACTACTACTACAACTACTACTACTACTACTACTAATAATAATAATATTAGATTTTAGGTTAATATATTTGTAAGTTAAATATCCCAATCATAGTTGAGTTTCTCGTGTGTAAATCTGTCTATATTGGATACAGATTTGTAAAAATATTGTATAGCAACAAGAATCACATTATTAGTAATTGCAGTTAGTAATAATCTCAAGTTCACAGTCAAGATCTTTCTGGCAGAAAAGTGGACTGTAAAGCAACCTTCCATTAAGGCTATTTTCATATATACGTTGACATAGTAATAACAGTGTGTGTGTGTGTGTGTGTGTGTGTGTGTGTTTGTGTGTGCGTGTGTGTGCGTGTGAAAGAGACAGACAAACAGATAGACGGAGATAGATAGAGAAAGAGACAGAGAGGGACAGAAAGTCACTTTATTTTCCCTAAAGTTGGTGACACTACAAGAAAAAATTGACAATTTAGAAACAAGTGGATAATTATCCTTGACGAAATGAGTAGTGAATTTTTGGAGCCATCTTTTCCGTGACTAACTGGGTAATTTGGTGACAGTGGATGTACACATGTGTTTCTACCTGTCGTGTTTTTGGTAACTCAGGTAGATGTTTCCACTTACCACTTGGTATCAGTGGTTGACAAGGAAAATATTTCTCATCGCCTGCATGTTTTTGAAAATGTATAGTTTTTGTCTACTGTTTTGAAATTTTTTTGCTACAGGGATGATCTGTTTCCTCTGATTATTTTAATACTCATTATTTATATTAATATTGTCGAAAATATTATTATTTTATAAGTTTTATTTTGTAAGCCTTGCCATTATTGAGGTTTATCACCCTCGGTGATAAACCTCACCCTCGGTGATAAACCTCACCCTCCAGGATAAACCTCACCCTCCAAGATAAACCCCACCCTCATGAATAAACCTCACCCTCCAGGATAATCCTCACCCTCCAGAAAAAAAAAAAACTCCCGAATAGGCAGAACTTGCGATCTTGGCTTAAATAGCAACGCTCATCTTGCCATAGAGGACACGCGAAAATTTGTGTATGCAATTATTTCGCCAAAATCATTCTGAACCTAACGAAAAAAATATATTTCACTGTGTTTGTTTAGTATCAAATTATTGTAAACAAATAAAAAATATATTTAGTTGGGTTAGGCTAAAATAAATTGTTCTTGTTGTAGTAAGGTTAGGTAAGTTTTCTAAGATTCTTCTGGTGCAAAATTAAAAAATTTTACATTAACATTAATGAAAAAAATATATCTTTAAATATATAGGAGAAAATTTTTGAAAGGACTTAATTTTGAATGAGTTCTTGCTAATTGACCAGTTTTACATATTCGGCACGACATATATATATAATATATAAAATATATATATATATATTTATATAAAATATATATATATATATATATTATAATATATATTATATATATATATATATATATATGTCGCGCCGAATATGTAAAACTGGTCAGTTAGCAAGAACTCATTTAAAATTAAGTCATTTCTAAAATTTTCTCTTATACGTTTATAGATATATTTTTCCATTATTGTTCATGAAAAAAATTATAATTTTACACCAAAAGGAACTTAGAAAACTTACCTAACCTTATTATAACAAACGCAATTTATTTTAGCCTAACCCAACTAAATATATTTTAGATTTGTTTACAATAATTTAATACTAAAACAACACAGTGAAATATATTTTTTTCGTTAGGTTCAGAATGATTTTGGCGAAATAATTGCATACACAAATTTTCGCGTGTCCTCTATGGCAAGATGAGCGTTGCTATTTAAGCCAAGTTCGCAAGTTCTGCCTATTCGGCACGACATATATATATATATATATATATATATATATATATATATATATATATATATTATGTATATATATATATATATATTAAAAAGCAGTGCGGCTGTTCAAAGGGGTAATGCATGCTGCATTTTGGGCACACGCCCCAGCTCTGAGGAGCTGGATGAGATTTTCGCCTTATAATCGGTGATACACACGTAACAACATGTACCGTATATGCCACCTTTATATCAACAATGTATCTCTTAAATCTTCTGTACCATATTATGTAATAAAATATTCCTATTGGTAAAAAAAAATAGTTTAAAAGATGGGGTGGTAGGGGAAGTGGAATATTCAAATGGCTTCAGGAAGAAATCCAAATATTCTTCCTTGAAGCCTTTATATATATATATATAATATATATATATATATATATATATATATATATATATATATATATATATAATATATATATATATATATATATATATCGTGTCTTGCGATTTGGGCTTAAATAGCAACGCTCTTCTTGCCGAATAAGGCAAGCGAAAATTTGTGTATGCAATAATTTCTCAGTAATCATTTTGAACCTAACGAAAAAATATATTTCATTGTGTTTGTTTATTATTAAATTATTGTAAAATTATCTAAAATAATTTTAGTTTGATTAGGCTAAATTAAATTGCGCGTGTTATAATAAGGTTAGGAAAGTTTTCTAATTTTTTTTGGTACAAAATTATTAATTTTTATATTACATAAAGAAAAATAATATCTTTAAAACTATAAGAGAAAATTTCAGGAAGGACTTAATTTTAAATTAATTTTTGCTAACTGACCAATTTTACCTATTTTGCCTATATAATGTAGATGGGAAATTGAATCGTGGCCCTTTCTGTCAGTAGATCCAGCAGTGCTGCACCACTGAGCTAAGAGGCTTAGAAAAGGAATTTTCACAGACAGCATTTCCGTGACTAGTCTTCGTCAGGGGTCACAAGCTGTGATCCAGCTGTCCCTTCCCACAACCCAAGAAACTCTCATAGTACATATACTCTCTTTCTCTCTCTCTCTCTCTCTCTCTCTCTCTCTCTCTGTATATATATATATATATATATATATATATATATATATATATATATATATATATATATATATATAGAGAGAGAGAGAGAGAGAGGAGAGAGAGAGAGAGTAACGTGCATACGTATATTTAAAGTTAATCTGTGGTTAACTCATTTGTATCAGTTTATAACTGTTTCTTATTACTGTAACTCAAATATGTATATATGTATATATAAATGTATATATATATATGGGGAAAGAGTGCATCTAAGTTCCTTAAGGAGCTGGGCAAAAGTCTCATCAGGGTAACTAGGGATCCCAGGGCAGCTAGTTTTCTGTTCCAGCAACTCAGCGCTGCTGTTCAGAGGGTAATGCATGCTGTATTTTGGGCACGCGCCCGAGCTCTGAGGAGCTGGATGAGATTTTAGCATTATAATCAGTGATAAACAAGTAACAATATGTACTCTATATGGCATATTTATATCAACACTGTATCTCTTAAACATTTTGTACTATATACATATATATATATATATATATATATATATATATATATATATATATATATATATATATATATATATATATATATATATATATATATATAAATGCATCCAAGAACGAGTGGTTTTAAGCAATTAACAATACTGCGACTGATCGAGAATCGAATCCCCAGTCCTTTAGCACGCCTCGTGAGAAGCCTGCCAAAATTCCTTGACGCGTTAGTCCACTTGGCCATCAATGCTTCACACATCAGGTGTCCAGTACCACTGGTCATGTCACCCCTGTCACAATAATATTTACGTGGCCATGTAAGCTACGGGACTAATTTTATTATCCTCCCGTTTGGACATGTCCTGTGGTACTGGGCTCCTGATGTCTGAAACATTGATGGCCAAGTGGACTAAGGCGTCTGCAAGATTTTTTCTAGTAGAGTTCTACCGAAATTACAATAAAGTATGCATATTATTATTATTACTATTTTATTATTATTATTATTATTATTATTAGTAGTAGTAGTAGTAGTAGTAGTAGCATTATATCTTACTTTTATTATTTTTGTTATTACTATTATTATTTTTTGTTATTGCTATTTTTATTATTTCTTATTTTCATTATTTTTATTGTTGCTATTTTTATTATTTTATTAATATTTTTATTATTATTATTGAGTACTAGTTGAAGTAATATTTTAAAATATTATTTGCATATAATCAGTAATTTTTAGAAAATAATGAGAGCAATTCATATTTTTTTCAAAAAATTATGTAACATGCTTTGGCAGTTTCCAATATCCCTTGTATATGCTCCCTCCGCTGTTAATTCGGATAACCGGAATATTCATTCTGAATTAAATTATACTTGGAAATGAGTTTCAACCATTTTGCTGTTAATGTTATTTTTTTTTTTAGATAGGAAGCAATGAAAGGATTCCGCTTTAATTATTAGCTTTCCAAGCTGCTGGTGGCTTGGGAATTTTCATGAGCAATGAATTCTCTAATTGTAAAACGAGTTTGCAATAAGTTGTGGTTTATTAGCGTTGCGGGAGTTTATGTTGTTTTTTTTGACGACGAAAAATGGAGTTTTATCTTGAAATGTCAATGAATTGTGCCATCCGAATATATTATCGCTTTTGTGAGGTAAGTTAGCATTATTATTGTTATATTTTTAAAAGTTTTATATATAACATTAATATTTTTTGTACGTTTTATATTTTATTAAAGCAAGGTATTAAATAAAAATACAGTTTTAGTAAATTTCCTAAATTTTATGAATCAGATAAGTGTATATAAGATTAAACGAGAAAAAAAATACATACCCAAATCTACTTTGGTTATCCGTGTTGAGGGACTGATTCCCAGCTTTTGTGTACATAAGCTGATGCTACTTGTACCAGCACGGGTTTGGGGGAAGGATACTAAAATAACTGCTTGGATCGAGAACAAAATGCAAGGGGAGGTGAGGGGGAAGTGCTGTTATGGTCGTTATCATTCCATGAATGCATAGAAATCACTGTTCAACAACATGGAACTGACACTCTCCCATCTCTCAAAATTCTGGCACTGTGTTTCCTCCGCCTCCAAAGCTTGGCTTTCCCGGGTTTTCCCTTGAATCCTTTCTTTGGTTTTGTCAATCTTACGCTGACACTGTAAGTTAAACCCCAAAATCACTTGTCTTCAGCTACTCTAATCTGAAGTGCTGCTTATACATCTCTAAACTTCTCTCCACATCCTGGCACGTTCCATACACATTCCCTCCACTCCTATCTTCATCCTTTCTATATCCTTCTGTATTCTTTTATCTCTAATTTTGTTTGGTATCTTTTTGCATTTATTTTTACTACTACTGTTTTCTCTATAGATAATATTTTTTATATGTTTTGCAGTTGATAATGCAACTTTTTTGCAACCTAAGATATATTTTTATTCAAAATATTATGGCGACTATTATGGGTGGCGGCCATAATAGGCAGGATATTATTATTATTATAATCAAGGGGGAAGCGCTAACCCCGTAAGATTATACAGCGCCTGAGGGGGGGAGGTGGAAGGTATTCAGGTTTAATTCAGGGAACTGGAGAACAGATCCAATTCCCAAGATCAAGAGCCCCTCACCAGCATCAAGGAACCTTTCTTGAGGGGAGCATTTCTTTTTTAATTCATCGGTGTACAAAACAGATTCGTATATCTATTAATAAACACTGCGAGTTTCCTGTAATTTCTCTTATTAGCAAATAATTTTTTCTCGATTCTTGGTATACAGGTCAAATGTATTTAGTGGCCACCACGCAGTCGATTAACTTTGAAAGCTTAACATAAGACTGGAGGAACACTGCAGCAGGCCCACTGGCCCATGCTAGGCAAGTCCTTCTCAAACCCAAACCCTATAAACAATAATATTTACCCAATCCATTTTCACTGCTACCCAAGAAATAAGTTTTAATTATTATTTTTATTGTAATTACTTATCACATAGTTTCGCGATATTCATATTCTGTACTCACCTAATTGTGGCTGCAGGGGTCGAGACTCAGCTCCTGGCCCCGCTTGAGACTTGAGACTGAAAAATCATGCCGTTAAACTACACGTTAAGTGTATCGCCAGAACTAAAAAACTTGCATTAGTGTCACATAATTTGTAATTAAGCTACAAATATTTTTTTAATGCTAATACTTGTAATACTTTTTTGTGAGCAATTTTGAAAGTTAGCTTCCTAGTATAATAGGTGCTATCCTGTACGACATTACCATTTGTAATCTGTGTATTGTGCAGGAGAGTTAATTCAATTGTCAAATGATATATCTCATTAGTGTCAATAATCACTGCTAATGGATTAATAATAACTGATAATACCAGCAATATCATTTAAATTTGTTATTCCCATAAAAAAACACTTATCTGGATATTGTTTTTGCTAATAATAATTATGACAAGAGGCTGTCAATATTGATATTAACACCAACTGCTAAGAAGAGGTTAATTATAATTTTTATGAACGCTTCTCAAAGCTTTATACTGTATATATTATATATATATATATATATATATATATATATATATATATATATATATATATATATATATATATATATATATATATATATAATATATAAATATAATCAAAGTCTTGCAAGAAATGTGTTGACATCTCAATTTAAAATACCCTCAGACTGCAGCATCCCCATCCCTCCTAAATAGTCATAACACTGACCATCTCATCTCCAAGACGCAAGTGCGGCTAACCGGTTTCCTTGAATCCCTTCATCTGACATTGCTCACACTCCAACACAGCGTCCATTAAAGCGATTTGTCATCATTCTTCTATCCAGTACGCTCACATATACCTGCTAAATCCTCAAGACCCTATTACTCAAAGCTTATATCCCCTCTCTCCAACAGTTCCTGAGACGATCCCTACCAATTCTATCATCCACTCCTGATTTGTACACCCTCTTCATATTATCCCTCTCCGTCGTTTGCATATCCAAACCATCTCAACAACCTCTCCTCCGCTCTCTGAATTATACCCTTGTTGGTCCTCTACATGACTTACTAGTTTCTTTTATCCGAATGCTCATCATGATATTCGCACTGCCTTCAATGGTGACATCTCCACTGCTTGTAGCCTCCTTTCGGATGAAGGTTTTAAAACTCACGACTCCCATATGAAAGTGTTGGCACCACTGTACTCTGATAAATTGCTCTTCTTGCCTCCATAGATAAATCTCTTTCACAGATGCCTTAACACACCGCCCCATCTTTTTCTTCTCATTGGTTCTATCCTCCCTCCAGTTTAGGTATTTTGTTATTCTCATTGTCTTTCTCTTTTCTGTATTCCTTTTTAATTTCCTTAGTTTACATACCTTCCCAAATTTGTCCACTAACCTTTGCAACTTCTTCTTCAGAGTCCCCTAAAGGAACTGTGTCATAAGCAAAGAATAACTGAGATATCTTCCACTTCGTATCAAATTCAATATCTTTTAATCCCACACTTCTTCCCAACAACCTATCATTTTCGCTTTTTATAATCCCGTCTATAAATATGACATCACATATCCCTGTCTAAATCCTAATTTCACTCCTACATACCCTAACCTGAGCCTCACACTCAGCATAACTCTTTATTGCTTTTAGTAACCTACATCTTGCTCTATACATTTGGAACATCTTCCACGTGGCTCCTATCCACTCAATCATATACCTTTTTTAAGTCCGTAAATGAAACAGCTTTTGTATCAATGCTATTCATTTATATGCTTCAATGTAAACACTTGGTCTGTACATCCGCTACATTTCTTGATTCTCTGCAGTCCTACTTTGTCTTATCCCTAATTTCTTTAATAATTCTGCCATTGCATCTTTACCAGGTACACTCAACACTCTTATCTGCTTATAATTCTTACGTTCTCTCTTGTCACCTTTTCCTTATTCAAGGAAATTATGCACGCTTTGTGTCAGTAATTTGGTATCATCCCTTCTTTTATGCATATATTAAACAAATACACCAACTACTCCGTCATTTAATCCCCATATGATTTTAACATCTGTCTGAATCTCATCTATCCAAGCCCCTTTAACACCCCTTCCCCCATCCCTTTCATTCTATCCACTGTCTCATAGCACTTTCCCCAAATCGACATCAGGCTTTTCTTCAATCGTATCCACTGTTCCTTACCTCTCCCGTTCACAAAATCACCGCTCCCCCCTCCGTCATCATTAGCATTCAGCAAATCGCCAAAATATCGTTCCACCTTTCCAGTACCTCCACCTCCTCATCTAATATCTCCCCTCTTTGGTTTTTAATTACTAAGTCCATTTGTTCCACAGGCTTCCTCGTCTGTTAGTGATATCTCCCCAAAACAGTTTCCTATTCTCAGCAAAATTTGTAATAAAGTTGGTAGAATTACCGACAATATGTAAAGTAAAAGGACACAAGTGCAACTAATGTGACATTTATTGTGGCCACGTTTCGCTCTCCAGGAGCTTTATCAAGCCATTACAAACAATACATGGACACAGAGGGTATATAAAGGCTCAGAATGAGGTGTAATACTAGTGAGGTACCATTTCGATGTTCACTAGTGGTAGTAGTAGTAGTAGTGGTAGTGACAAAAGTAATACAATATGGTAGAGCAATTAATTCGTACATGAGTAAAAGGATATAAAAGCTATTACTTGGGTAACATAAAAATAGGTTGGACAAATATAGACTGGAATGAGGCAGCTTGTTTCAGTGTTCACTCTCTGTGCTGTGTGTAGTATAACAGGAGAGACTATGTGATGGCAGGGTTTACTGTTTTCAGGAGGATTCTTGCTAAGACTTTGGAGATAGTGAAGCTGCCGTTGTTTTGTTTAATTGTATTCGAAACAGCGATCAGTGCTGATTCGAGGCACTTGCGTCTGCGGAAATTAGTTTCTTTGATCACTAATTTCCGCAGACGCAAGTGCCTCGAATCAGCACTGATCGCTGTTTCGAATACAATTAAACAAAACAACGGCAGCTTCACTATCTCCGAAGTCTTAGCAAGAATCCTCCTGAAAACAGTAAACCCTGCCATCACATAGTCTCTCCTGTTATACTACACACAGCACAGAGAGTGAACACTGAAACAAGCTGCCTCATTCCAGTCTATATTTGTCCAACCTATTTTTATGTTACCCAAGTAATAGCTTTTATATCCTTTTACTCATGTACGAATTAATTGCTCTACCATATTGTATTACTTTTGTCACTACCACTACTACTACTACTACCACTAGTGAACATCGAAATGGTACCTCACTAGTATTACACCTCACTCTGAGCCTTTATGTACCCTCTGTGTCCATGTATTGTTTGTAATGGCTTGATAAAGCTCCTGGAGAGCGAAACGTTGCCACAATAAATGTCACATTAGTTGCACTTGTGTCCTTTTACCTCAGCAAAATTTGCTGATATGCTCGCCGCTTTCTTATTGGCTTTCCTTTTGCACTCAACACTCTTTTAATTTCCCTCTTCTTGTACAGTTACTCTTCCTTCAGTCTGTCATTTTTACAATGTAAAAATGACAGACGCTCTTTACCTCACCATTTCACCAAGTATTCTTCTTCCTACCTACACTCACCCTCCCTCTTCCCACGTACACTCACCCTCCCTCTTCCCACGTGCACTCACCCTCCCTCTTCCCACGTGCACTCACCCTCCCTCTTCCCACGTGCACTCACCTCCCTCTTCCCACGTACACTCACCCTCCCTCTTCCCACGTGCACTCACCCTCCCTCTTCCCATGTGCACTCACCCTCCCTCTTCCCACGTGCACTCACCTCCCTCTTCCCTCCAGCATTCACCCTCCCTCTTCCCTCCAGCACTCACCCTCCCTCTTCCCTCCAGCACTAACCCTCCCTCTTCCCTCCAGCGTTCTCCCTCCCCATATCCACAAACTTCTGTTTTCTGAATGCTATTAATAAACGATTATAAAAACTTAGATTGTAGCGCTTCCTATATTTTTCTTTCTACTAGCTTGTTGCCGCACCTTATCACTGCCATTATTTCCAAAATGCTTATTTTTGGTTATATTAAAGATTCTTACAGGTTTATATAACCTACCATAGCCCAGCCTAATCTAACCTAGAAGAAGAGAGAACAGCTTTTGAAGATTTACAGGAAATATTTAAAAATTGACGTTGAGATCTATGAAGGAAAGTATCGTTGTACAATGAAAATAGGTTGGAGTGTGTGTGTGTGTGTGTGTGTGTGTGTGTGTGTGTGTGTGTGTGTGTGTGTGTGTGTGTGTGTGTGTGTATGTGTGTGTGTACTCACCTAGTTGAGGTTGCGGGGGTCGAGTCCGAGCTCCTGGCCCCGCCTCTTTACTGACCGCTGCTAGGTCCTCTCTCTCTCTGATCCATGAGATTTATCATACCTCGTCTTAAAACTATGTATGATTCCTGCCTCCACTACCTCACTTTCCAAACTATTCCACTTGCTGACAAGTCTGTGAATGAAGAAATATTTCCCAACATCCCTATGACTCATCTGAGTCTTCAACTTCCAATTGTGCTCCATCTCTGGAACATCCTGTCTCTGTCCACCTTATCTATTCCTCGCAATATTTTATACGTCGTTACCATGACCCTCCTAACCCTCCTGTCTTCCAGTGTCGTCAGGCCTATTTCCCTTAACCTTTCTTCGTAGGATATTCCCCTTAGCTCCGGAACTAACCTTGTTGCAAGCCTTTGCACTTTCTCTAATTTCTTGACGTGCTTGACCAGGTGTGGGTTCCAAACTGGTGCTGCATACTCCAGTATTGGCCTGACGTACACGGTGTAGTGTCTTCATCGATTCCTTACTGAGGTATTGGAACGCTATTCTCAGGTTTGCCAGGCGCCCATATGCTGCAGCAGTTATCTAGTTGATGTTTGCTTCCGGAGGCGTGCTCGGTGTTATATTCACTCCAAAATCTTTCTCCTTGAGTGAGGTTTGCAGCCTTTGGCCACCTAACCTATACTCTGTCTGCGGTCTTCTTTGCCTTTCCCCGATTTTCATGACTTTGCATTTGGCGGGGTTAAATTCGAGTAGTCAGTTGTTGGACCACGTGTCCACCCTGTCCAGGTCTCTTTGGAGTCCTGCCTGATCCTCATCTAATTTAATTCTTCTCATTAACTTCACATCATCTGCAAACAGGGACACCTCTGAGTCTATCCCTTCCGTCATGTCATTCATATATATCAAAAACAGCACTGATCCTAGGGTTGACCCCTGTGGAACCCCACTAGTCACAGGCTCCCATTGTGATACCTCATCTCGTACCATGACCCGTTGTTGCCTCCCTGTGAGGTATTCTCTGATCTATTGCAGTGCCCTTCCTGTTATGCGTGCCTGATCCTCTAGCTTCTGCATTAATCTCTTGTGGGGAACTGTGTCGAAGGCCTTCTTGCAGTCCAAGAAAATGCAATCAACCCACCCCTCCCTCTCTTGTCTTCTGTTACCTTGTCATAAAACTCCAGGAGGTTTGTGACATAGGATATGCCTTCCATGAATCCTTGCTGGTTGTCTTTTACAATCTTGTTCCATTCCAGATGTTCCACCACTCTCCTCCTGATAATCTTCTCCATGACTTTGCTTACTATACACATCAGTGATACTGGTCTTTAGTTTAGTGCCTCGTTTCTGTCTCCTTTCTTAATAATGAGAACTACATTTGCCGTCTTCCATACCTCAGGTAGTTGTCCAATTTCGAGGAATGTGTTGAAGATCGTGGTAAATGGCACACACAGCGTCTGTGGTCCCTCTCTAAGGACCCACTGGGAGATGTTTTTCGGTCCCATCGCCTCTGAGGTATCAAGGTCACTTAGCAGCTTCTTCACCTCCACCTCTGTTGTGTGTTTGTCATCCAACACTTGTCTGTATATTCCTTGTTGGTGTCCTCCTCTGTTCTGTCTTCCCAGAGTCCTACCTGTCTCCACTGTAAATACTTCCTTAAATCTCGCGTTGAGCTCCTCACATACCTCTTGGTCGTTTCTTGTGGGTTCCCCACCTTCTTTCCTCAGCCTGATCACCTGGTATTTGACTGTTGTCTTCCTCCTAATGTGTGTGTGTGTGTGTGTCTGTGTGTGTGTATATATATATATGTGTGTGTGTGTGTGTGTGTGTGTTGTGTGTGTGTGTGTGTGTGTGTATGTGTGTGTGTGTGTACGTGCGTGTGTGTGTGGGTGGGTATGTGGGTGTGTATGTGCATATATGTGTGTGTGCACGTGAGTGTGTGTGTAAGTGGGGGGTGTGGGTGTGTGAGAAAGTGCGTGTGTATATGTGTCGGTGTGTATGTGGGTGTGTATGTGTGTGTGTGTGTGCGGGTTGGTGTGTGTGTGTGTGTGCGGGTGGGTGGGTGTGTGGGCGGGTGTGTGTGTGGGTGTGTGCGTGCGTGTGTGAGTGTGTGTGTGTGTGTGTGCGTGTGTGTGTGGTGTGTGTGTGTGTATGTGTGTGTGTGGGTATGTGCGTGTGGGGTGTGTGTGTGTGTGTGTGAGAGAGAGAGAGAGTGTGTGTGTGTGTGTGTGTGTGTGTGTGTGTATGTCGTTGTGTGTGTGAGAGAGAGAGAGAGAGAAAGAGAGTGTTTGTGTGTGTGCGCGCGGGAGCGTCATGAGGAAAACAGCCATTAGATATTCTGATAAACAAAAAATGTAATGAAAAAAAATGGGTAAAGATGGGACATCACAAGCATTGCTCCTGTAGCTACAAGTAGACAATAACAAATAAGTAATTAAGACTAACCCTACAGACTAAACTCCTCAAACAACACTCACAGTACATCTTGACGACGACGTGGACGGAGACAGGTTGAGCGAGGTTGGTGTTGGCTGCACGACAGGTTAGCGTAGCGTTGTGCCACTCCCGGGTCAACCTCTCCACTACCAGGTTGTTCTGCACCTCGCTAGGACCAACCACCTCCCACACACTGTCTAGCAGACGCTCTCCCTGCCACCACGTCACATTGGGTAGCGGCGTGCCTGCAGTGGGTATGCTGGTGGTCAGATTATGCCCAGTGCCATACTGGTACATGTAGAAGAGTATAAGACACACTACCTTAGCTGGAACAAGATCGGTGTGTGTTCAGTCTTCCTGTGCTCAGTTTCTTATTGTTATATTTTAGCTCTTAATATTATTATAAATTATTATAATTACAAAAGAAAGAGATACATAAAAATACATAAGCATAAAAGGCGCAGAAAGCATTTAATAGAGACAGAACTTCTCAAAATTATGGAAAATTACAAGCAGGCAAAGTGTAGTTTTCTGAGATTTCTGCTACATTCGCGTGTGCATGTTTTGTGACGTAGCAGAGCCTGGCTGCAGGCATTTATGTTTGTAAGCTTAACAAGGCAGCTCAGTCGGATGACATGACGAAAGGGCATAAAAGGCGCTTTTCAATAGCTTACGTCATCTTTAAAGGTCTTTGTAAAGCTGCAAGCTTCTGAAATCTGGTTGAATGTCAGTATGTACACGAGCGTGAATGTGTATGCACGCGCATGTGTATGTTTGCGCACGTGTGTACTTTTGTGTTCATGTGTGTGCATATACATTTATGTATGTTTCTGTACACTTCCCAAACGAAATGTTATATAAGCGCACTACGACTCACCTTTCCTAGAGAGGCAGGTAACAATAATCTTTTGTCCCTCGTAGTAAGGACCAATAATGCCGTCCCTGGCCAACCCCATCTGGCTGTCCATTACCTCCACACTCTTAGGAGGCTCTGCAACAAAACCGAAAAAAATTCTTGAGTAACATCATAATCACGACAGCTCAATCAACGCTGATATTCGTCACCTTTCTTCGGCACCTTCATCTGGTCTCGTCTTGACCACTGTCAGAATTTACTGCTTCCACAAGTTTTATCCTCATTTATTAAATTAACAAATGTTGTAGTTTCTGTTTTCTTGTTGTTTTGCCTTCGCTTTCAGAAATCTGTTTCAAATGATAATGAATGACAAAATATCAATAATGAAGTACGATAAAAAATATTTTTATAATTATTATTATTATTGTTATTGTGTTTATTATTATTATTATTATTATTATTATTATTATAAACGCTTAAAAATTTCACCATTATTTTTAATACAATATTACTTTTCAAGACCAGGGAAAACAAGCGCAACAAATTTTATAAATATATATATATATATATATATATATATATATATATACCAAACTGCGGCAGGCCAGGATTCGACCCTACGACACAAAGTCCCGCCTCAGGAGGCCAAACATTGTACAATTCACCCTACCATCTGAGCCATCGATCCTACAGACAACAAGAGCCTAGTGAACTAGCCTTGTTTCATGTTGCGAGGACACTCGTGGCAGATGTATGCTCAAGGATTAATTTCAGCCTCTTCCTGTTTGATTAACGTCTACACCAGTGTCTTCACAGATTGCTACTGCTGCTGCTACTTTTATAATTATATTAAAATTATTAGGTATCTACGAAGAGGTATCCTGTAACTACTGCCTGAAATTTTTTCCTAAGCTTTTGTTTTTCACTGGAGCACACCTCATCTGATCGGCTTGAAACTTTTATTACGCATGTACTGCAACTAAGAAAACGTTCAAGCAGCCTCTGGCTTGTGCAGGCATCCCACTAGTCAACATTATACAGACCATTTCCAGTTTTGGTTGTAGTTCGATAATTTAATAAAACATCCGTAGTTCTACTCGTGTGAGGAGTGAGTACTTCATGTACTGAATAAAGGACTTGCTCTAGATCAAGTTTATGATCAGGGTATCGTTTCTCTGAGCGAAACGTTGTCCCAGTTTATTCTGTAACTTATGTGTCTTCATCAGTACTGAAAGGTAATAAGCCACTTGGATCCAGTGCAGTTCAGAGGCTTCTTGTCCTCCTGACTCTAGAATCATCTTTATTTTAGACCTGTTTCTTGAAGTATAATGAGCTTAATATTAAGCAATACGCAAATAGGAAACAAGTATAGCTGAAAGTCTGTGAGCCAGATCTTTCACTTCTTTAATTGACTGTCTTTGTCGAATTTTTGTAGTAAGGAGGTTTTCGACACACTGATGAGGTGTGAGAAAAGTACATAAAGGGTTGGTGATTGCCCATTCTGTGGCATAACAGTCGTCTTCTGACTCTCCGCAAAGTTGTGCTATGCAAGGAACCTTCTGAGTATTTCCGTTGAACATAACAGAAAAGCCAGCATTTATGTGTATATTGAAATGGCAAGCCATGTCAAAACACAAGATAATTTGTTCAGCAATCAGAGATGAGATAATTGCTAGATCATCCAAGAGAGTGGTGCATACTCAACGCAGAAGCTAATTTATGTCACAAAACGTTTCAGCTACTGCTGTAAAGTTTTATTTGTATTTCCAAAGATCATCGTCCCTGCGGACCATTCCCGAAATGCTTGTGCTAAATTGAAAATAAAACATAGGAACAAAAGCTAAAAATAAACACATATAATAAAGTGTATATATGAATATTAGTTGAGATATACAAGATTTGGGTCTAATTTTATATGCCCATGATCCAGAAAGAAAAGGCTGGCAATCTTTTCCAAATTCATGATGTTTAACAGGCTTCCTCTCGATGCTCATATGGCAGGCCGATCGCATCACCCTGGATAATTTCTGTTTACCAACGCACCAACTAGTTCCGAATAGTTATTGCAGAGTCAACTTTCACCCTCAGCATATCAACTTCCTCGGTGAGCGCCTTCCATTCAGTCTCACGTCATCTCCAACAGTAATGTAATTTTGGGTGCTTCTTGTGAGTGATGCCTGCAGCAACACCCGTCGTGGTGTGTGTTGTGAGTGATGCCTGCAGCAACACCCGTCGTGGTGTGTTGTGAGTGATGCCTGCAGCAACACCCGTCGTGGTGTGTTGTGAGTGATGCCTGCAGCAACACCCGTCGTGGTGTGTGTTGTGAGTGATGTTTGAAGCAACACCCGTCGTGGTGTGTGTTGTGAGTGATGCTTGAAGCAACACCCGTCGTGGTGTGTGTTGTGAGTGATACCTGAAGCAACACCCGTCGTGGTGTGTGTTGTGAGTGATACCTAAAACAACACCCGTCGTGGTGTGTATTGTGAGTGATGCCTGCAGCAACACATGTTGTGTTTGGCTGGAAAAGGTCACAGGTTGAATCCCGATTCAAAAACTCTTCCGTGTTTTGTTTTCGTCCGAGATACAGAGACTGTCAAATGATCTCCTTCCATCGAGTGAAAAAAAAAGTAATGAGGAGAAAACTCTACCGTTTACAGTCAATGAAATTCTCTGTATTGGCTATCAGCGGTCTCATGTTTTTTTCACTTTTTTTCTTGCTCTATTATTCATTCTCTCTCTCTCTCTCTCTCTCTCTCTCTCTCTCTCTCTCTCTCTCTCTCTCTCTCTCTCTCTCTCTCTCTCTCTCTCTCTCTCTCGAAAACACTAGTACTTAAATATTAATATGCCACTAAATGGCATAAGAAACAGATTGATTAGCGATGGAGAAATTATATACATGTGTGCACAACTTTAAAATTGTTTTCCAAAGTCCGATACATCACAGTGTCGACGTAGATTGAAGAGTTAATAATGCGCCCCAAGGTAAAATTGGATGAGTGTCATATATATATATATATATATATATATATATATATATATATATATATATATATATATATATATATATATATATATATATATATATATTTGTGGTAATTTTGCAGATTTTGATATCACTGATATCACATCTTTTCTGTGATCTTGTTGAAAACAAACACACACAAACACACACACACATAAGCTCCCTGGTATATTCTAATAAGCTCACTGGTGTTGCCAAATGAACTCCCGTGTATTGCCCTCGGGTATTATCACCTCTGCAAGGCTTTGTGTGGGCGAACCCACCGGCCTGGTTAATTGTCGCCAGCTCTACTTTAAGGCCCATTTTAGGTGGTAAAGGGCCACTTGAGCCATAATTGAGAGGAATGGAAGTGGTTGGCTATTTCTTTTTTGTTTAACGTAGCTCCGTTTTTGGAGATTTTTGTACTAGCGTAGGATCCAAACACACAAGTGCAATAAACATTGGTTAATGGCACAAACGAACCCTCTTGGAGACAATGAAACGGCATTTGAAATTATTATATATTTCATCCTGTCACTTGACTTATAAAAATAACACAGATTTCTTAATTTGTTTATATTTTATTTTCGTACGATTGTATTTGTTCATATATATATATATATATATATATATATATATATATATATATATATATATATATATATATATATATATATATATATATATATATAATATATATATATATATATATATATATAACTCTTTTTAGGCGCATTAAGTGTGAGAAACTCAGGTAGTTAGAACTTTTCAAGTACTGAACCATAGCTTTTTCTGACGACAGCCGCATGACCACCTAACACACGTCAGGTGGCAAAGAGTACCTCGGTGTGAGGCCCTGTTCAGCTGTCTGCACTGGGACTCCCAAGTATGGAATACGTACTCAGGTCAGTTTCTGTTTTATTACCTCTATGTCTAAAGTCATAGAAGAGATATCCACTTCCATCCTTTATTTAACTCATGAATTTTGGTCTTAAAGTCTGCGTTAGTAACTATATTAGCGAGTAGTGTGCTTAGTGTACATAGATGTTCGCTAATGGAGCGATGTGTCCTGCTGGGTGAGGCTTTGGGTTGCTGACCTGAGAATCGATGATGTTCTTCCATTCCTCTTAGCGGCAGGATGGAGGTGCAAATTGGATGCTACAACCGTAAGCTTCTCAAAGTCTACACCAATTTCATTTATTCGATTCATCTAACCGTTTTTATTTGTTACAAAGATCCAGAAAAATACTGAGAAAAGACAGTGTGGAAATTAAAGCATAAAACGAACCCAAGAAATGTTGAAATAAATGTTTAGACTACGTTTCGGCTCATCTTGAACCATTACCAAGTCTAGAAGGAACCTAAACGTCGTCCAAAAAAATAATAATCTCCAATGAGTGGGTTAATTGTGAATTGTTTCATCTACGGAATTATGACTGTCACTCTTCATGAGAATATAAAAATATACAGGAGTACTGCAGTAAACTTGTTGGTCCATGTTAGGCAGAATATCTTCAATGTGAGTGATAAAATGGGACTAAAATAATTTCTGAATACTGAAAAACATTCTTACTCGGGATTCATTGAAGTGTGTAAAGCCAACATGAATGTAAACAAAGTTACAAGTATGGGGTACATGCCTTTATTTGCAGAAAGTTTAGCATAAAGTACATCTCATTTTAAACAGTATTTAGAACGAAACATTGTCCAATAAAAGCTTTATATGAGGACACCACTAAGACATTTTTTAAATGTTACGCGGAAAAGTTGTCAATCTAACACTGAGAAAAAATCAGAATCGATAGAGTAAACAAGGTCAAGTTTAGAGAGAGGGAAATAACGGGAACTGAGTTTTCATCGCTGTGTTTCGACGAAATGTTATTTATGTACCTAAGATCCTGTGTTTTAGACGACTGTACTGGACGTAGCAATCATCGCTGAGCGAAACGTGTCTAAAATTAATCTAATGTTTCACTTGTTTTTAATATTTGCTTGTCGATACACATAGAATGAAACTTATGACGACGTTTCGGTCAGACTTGGACCATTAACTAGTCACACACAAACGTGAAGGAGAGAGAACAAGTATATATACAAGGGAGGGGGGAGGGAACAGGAGTAGAAAGAGAGGAGGTAGTAGAAAAATGGTGGCGGTAATAGAAGCAGTAGTACTAGTAGTAGTAACAGTAGCAGAGTTGGCAATAAGAAGGGATTAGTGGTCATGATACAAGAATCAAAGATTGGAGAGTTAGCTCAGTTATTTGTGTATTGTTCCTGTCACAGTATGTGACAGGATAACATCTTTGACTTGTATACTTGTCTTTAATTACTCATAATTACTTACTGAACCCGCAGAATGAGAAAAAATGAAATTTGAAAATATTGTTATATGCTTCTGATCCAAGGAACTAGAGTGGCTTTTTTTCGGTTATGAACCCCAATTGCCTCTAATTCCCAAGGCATTGTATAACTCCTGCGGGTTTGTGGTTTCCCTGTGAATATAATTAAATTTCTGAATTTTCAGAAGAATTTAAGTTTTACTGATAGGTGCAGCTATTCTTAGGTAAGACTTGTAAGAATTAGTGTGTGGCAGGAACATGTCAACAAGAATGATGGATGGATGGTAGGGTGATGTCACCCAGAATGATGGATGGCAGGGTGATGTCACCCAGAATGATGGGAGGCAGGGTGATGTCCCCCAGAATGATGGATGGCAGGGTGATGTTCCGCAGAATGATGGGAGGTAGGGTGATGTCCCCCAGAATGATGGATGGCAGGGTGATGTTCCCCAGAATGATGGGAGGCAGGGTGATGTCCCTCAGAATGATGGGAGGTAGGGTGATGTCACCCAGAATGATGGATGGCAGGGTGATGTTTCCCAGAATGATGGGAGGCAGGGTGATGTCACCCAGAATGATGGATGGCAGGGTGATGTTTCCCAGAATGATGGGAGGCAGGGTGATGTCACCCAAATTGATGGATGGCAGGGTGATGTCTCCCAGAATGATGGGAGGCAGGGTGATGTGGCAGGGTGATGTCATCCAGAATGGGAAGCATGTTGATGTCACCCAGAATGATGGATGGTAGAGTGATGTCACCCAGAATGATGGCTGGCAGGATGATGTCACCCAGAATGATGGCTGACAGGGTGATGTCACCCAGAATGATGGTTAGCAGGGTGATGTCACCCAGAATGATGGATGGCAGGGTGATGTCACCCAGAATGATGGTTAGCAGGGTGATGTCACCGAGAATGATGGCTAGCAGGGTGATGTCACCGCGAGTGATGTCTGGGGGAAATTGATATCTAACCTAATGGTGTTCAACAGCTCGCGCCAGCACACTCCAGCACCTAGCAAGACGCAGCGGCTGACAATGCTTGAGATGCTGAAAGTTTATGCGTGCCGGTTTCTTTACGAATATTCGTATTTTATTAGGAGTCCCTAAAAGGGGAACCTTTAAGAGGATAACTGATTTTTCCCCCCTTCCATTAACTTTATTTCTCTCATAACTCGAGAACACTTCATCCAATCGGCTTCAAATTTTCAACGCCTGTTTACGGTAGTGAGGAGCAATAAGCAGAGTTATTGAACCTATTCTCAGCATCTTAGAAATGCTCAGATAACCTCCAAAATCTTCAGCGGCATAGCTTCAAACGTTCAAGAAAGATGCCAGAAAAAATCGACAACGGAGAGCGGAATTCAAAAGTATTGATGCAGATTTGACCATTTAAGGTGTAAAAAATAAGGCTAAATTTTTATTCCCGTTAAATGACGTAAGATAATTTCCAGTTTACCTCTTCTGAACATCAATGTTTACCGGTTGGTGCATCTTAGAGCAGTTTAGTACCCATTACGTTTCCTTTGCGTACAAGTACATTTGTTGACGTAGAAAAGCTGTGAAAAGAGAACTTGGAATTGTTGTAATCAGTACCAGAACTGAAGAATGGCACCTAATTTGCCAATTTTATTGGATAAATAGTGATATTAATTTCTTATTCACTAATTAAAGAACGCTTCTTCTGATTGGCTTCAAAATATTATTGACGATGCATGTTGTAAGATACTCCATAAGTTTAGTCCGAGTAGATGCAAATTTTAAATTTTGCTGACTCCCATCAAGCATTAGGGGAATTGCCAATAAGCTCCTGGCTGCCTGCAAGAGAGAGCTGGACAGATACCTAAAGTCAGTGCCGGATCAGCCGGGCTGTGGCTCGTACGTTGGACTGCGTGCGGCCAGCAGTAACAGCCTAGTTGATCAGGCCCTGATCCATCGGGAGGCCTGGTCATGGACCGGGCCGCGGGGGCGTTGATCCCCGGAATAACCTCCAGGTAACCTACAGGTAATTTGGAATTAGATCAGTTACTGAAAATACCTTTCCTGATTTGCTTCATTAGTGTGTGGTATTTTGGGTAAAAAGAGTTTATAGAAATTTATAATGAAGGAACCATTAAATGGATTAGTTCTCATCTTTTGTTGATGACGGCTCGAAATCACTCAGAGCTTCCCTCAAGGGTTTCCTCTTCATAACACGCCATCTAAAAACCCATCAGGGCTGTGTGCAAGGTGATGGTACATAGGGTTAATACATACCCTGTTGACATATAACACATGTCAGATATATCACCTGTAAAGTCGTGGGCTGCCCTCACCTGGTGGTGAGCAATCGCCCGTATATCACGACCTCGAAATGGTGAGTCCTATTCATTTGACATCGACCCTATGCACAGCAGTACAGATCGGCGGATGTAAGATGAAATAGAACTTACCTGGCTCATTTTATAACGCGAGCCTGTGACGTCACTGAAGCTGATACCGATGACCTGAACGAAGAGAGGAGTAGAGATGATGCTGGAAGCCCCACTTCCTCATCTGCTTAGCGTCGCCTGATGGCTGTTACGAGTGAGCGAACAGGGGGTTAGTACCCCTTGGTGGTTCTACACCGTTGATAGCCCCTATTAATCATGCAAAAGAAAAGTACCGACACCCCGCCCGGAATTTTCTTCCTGGGTGCCGGGAAAGCGGCAGGGGGGCCCCACCTTATCACCATGCTTCTCCGACCGCGCCATTGTCGAATTGCAGTCTCCCTTAGATGTGTTGCTATGCCCCGCCCTCTCTTTTGAACGGATATCTGCTGTCATAGTCTACAGACGTTAGTTGCTAGACTTGTGACTGGCCAAAAATAAAAAATTGGTTTTATTGAATTTTAGATGCGAGACAAATTTATTCAAATTTTTTTAATGGTCTGGGGGGAAACAGCAGTTCCCACAGCAAACACACGGTGTAAAATGGAGCAGCCCCTCTCTTTGGGAATTATAGCCCCCTTTACGGGGACGTCACTTTCCCGGGGGAGTCGCTTTTTTCCCCAGGGTGCATCCTTTCCGCAGGGGGATCACTTTTTTGGGGGGTTTGGAGAGAAAAAAAATCCCAAATTTCGGGGGTGTTAAATCACAGATTTACTATTTAGGCTGTTATTCTTAATTTTCCAGTCTTATTAAGGGAAATTCTTTCCAGTAAACTAGAGAAGACTTTTTAGACAGCTTAAAAAACCCCAAATGCTGATGTATCTTTAAGGGGAATATTTTGTAAATTTTTGGGAGCGTGGGTCCCCAAATTTTCCATATGACAATTTATTAAATTGGATTTTTTACAAAAATCAAAATCAAATAATTTTTTTACAGCATTGTAGAGAATTTCAAATAGAATGTGAATGTGAAAAGAAAACTTAAAAAAAAAATCCGCAGTTTTATTATATTGTTAAGTTTGACGAGGGGAAACTTTTCTATTTTTTTTTTCGGGCCATTCTCGGCAACACTGTTGTTTACCTTCTCACAAATTTTCGTTCATTGACAGAAAACAGCTTATTCGATCGGCTTCAAATTTTCAACACTTGTGTAATGTATCTTGGGCAAGATTCAGTGAACTATATGCATGCGCAAACAGTCCAATGAATCTTGCCTAAGATACAATGTTACATAGGTCATTCCTGTACACTTTCTCCCAGTGAGAGATCAAGGACAGGCTCCTCTGAACGCCTTCAAAATTTCGACATTTGTGTATCTTAAATGAGAAGAAGATTAGGTTAGGTTAGGTAAGGTTCGTCAGGAAACAGGACAAATGTTTCCTGACGCGGGTCTTAGTCAGATGATGACCCGCCTTTGGAGCTTTTGGTCATCTGACCGAGGCCTTCCGCTGGCTTACCGGTCCACCCCTTTAAAAATTATGGTCATTTATAACCAGTCTGTCTATATACCTTAATAATAAAGAACAAGATTGATAGTTAATGTAGTGTGTTGATGCCATTTTCCCACTTCTAATCACGAAATATTATTGTAATATTTTACAGTCCTGCAGTATTTTGCCTTGATGCTGCTGAGGGGGCTCTTGATCCAAGGAAGTGGATTGATCTTTCGCTTGTTTGAGCTGAAACTTGAACGAGTCTCATTCCATAACCTCTATATTATCCCTACGGGTTTAGTGCTTTCCTCAGTTTAAAAGTGCTGTGAGTGACACCAGTCTTCAATAGGTGACGTATCGCATGAAATAGATGGTAGGTTTCGTGAGGTTAGGCTGCGTAGGCACAAATTTTATTGGAGTCTGTGAAGTGAAAAATGCATTTTCTGGTCAGATTTAGACTTTTAGTGCTGATGTGCTGTCATCAGAGGCAACAGTCTCATAAACTTAGGTTGTGTAAGTTATGTGCTAATTTTATTAATGAAATTGTTTTCTGTGAAATAACTGGCGAGTGTCTGTTTTCACCAGGAATTAATCCGAGCGTTTGACTTTATTTGGTTATCCTAGGTTAAATAACTTAATGTTCTTTTGTGTGTATATAACAGCTGTGTGTCTTCACGACCATTCTTAAACCTTTGTATGTTATGTACACAAAACTTACTTAAAACTTCCTTATTTATTTACCGTATTTTCTTAAAAGCTGTCTTGTTTAGTGAAAAGAATCGATTGATTTTGGCCTGTGTAATTTCCAGTTAACTTATTTTGGAAAAAAAATGGAAAAAAGTGAAACACTGATTTTCATGGTATAATTTTTGAGTGTCGCATCTGGTGAGCTCCTTCCCTTCCATACTTATAACCTGATAATGTAACTTATGAACGGCTTTAAGCTTAATGTGCTTGTGTATTTTAGGATATTAGTCTCTCTGAAAGGTTCGAATTAGATTTGGGTTATGTATGTCCTAATTTAAGTCACTGAAGAAATTGTAATATTAGTTTCTATATGATACTCTGTGAATGCCTCTTCTGATTCCCTTCAAATCTTCAGTGCTAATATTTAAGTACATTATCGACTTACGATGCACTCTGCACTGGATCAGAGACCGAAATACATCCTGTTTTAGATGCCGTATGTTCCCTTAACCTCCTCTCTCTCTCAAAAGTAAACGTAACACTGTGGTATGTCCTTTTCAGCATATAGCCTCAATGTAAAGGCTAAGGAGTGTGTTCCATGTGTTCTCTCCACCTCCACTCTCTGATGCACCCCAGCGTCCCCTGTTCCCTAACCGCAATACCCCTTATTATTTCACATGAAATAGCCCTTGTACTCTCCCCTACACGTCCCTGTGTGTTGGGACCAGCCAACCAGACCAGCTGCCACCAGCATCCCGCGTTCCTGATCCCTATGGGGTTGTACTCGCCAGCGTAGCAGAGTGGCTGGTGGCAGAAGCCTTTCCATAGCAGGATCAATGTTGCCTCCACCAGGAATCCATGGTTATACGCACGTAAATAAATAAAGATTCCGTCCAGTGAACCATAGAGCAATGGTAGAGCTTTCAGCGGCTCGTAACCGAAAAGTACCCGTGCCAAACGCTGGGTGAGGCAAGATTTATAGACAGGGCTCCTAACAACAGCTGCCCCTGTTACCTAGGAGAAAATAAATACCTAGGATTTACTCGACTATTGTGGGTCAGGTAGTTTGCTTATTTGATGTAACGCGTATCGACTCGTACACCACTAAATATACGTTAATCCCTAAAACAGGGATGAAAATTAACTCCCAGCGTATATACACTGAGAGATACACACACACACACACACCTTGTTGTATATACTCTTTACTGTAACAACCTCTATCTCTGTGTAGAGTTTAATCAAGATAACATGGGTTATTAACCCAAGTCCAATTGTAAGCTTTCAGAATTTCTCTTTTCCTAAGTCTTCAGCTAAGTGTCTTTTATTTCTTTTCATTCAAAGTCGCCGTGGTCTCACGTCTTGGTGTGATCATTGTGATGCTGCGTGTGTCCGAGGCGGCCCTGCCCTGAGCTACGTCGCTTCCTCCATAAGGAGGCGATGAGAAGCTGATGGCAGAGTAAGATCTTCAATATTTTCTTGTCCATGGTGGAATGCAGGAAGATGAGGAGGTAGTCGGGTGGAGGCGGGAGAGGAGGTGGAGGAGGGAGAGGAAGAGGTGGACGAGCAGGAGAATGAAAAGGAGGAGCAATAGGACGGGGAAGGTGGCGGAGAAAGAGAATCGGACGGATAAGAAGGGAAATTATATCAACGTTAATAGATCCTACTGAGTTCCTACCAGAAACAGAGCTTGAGAAAAGTAAGAAGAAAGTATTCCATTAATGTTTCGGTTACAAGTTTTCACTTGAAGAGTCTCTATTTTCACTGTGAAGAGTCTATTTTCACTGTGAAGAGTCTATTTTCATTGACATCTATTTTCACTGTGAAGAGTCTATTTTCTCTGTGAAAGTCTCTATTTTCAAGGTAAAGAATCTCTATTTTCACCGTAAAAAGTCCCAATGTTCATGATGAAGAGAGTCTGTTTTCTCGGTGATGAATCATTTTTCACGATGAGGCTGTTTTCACGGTAAAAAATCTATTTTCACGGTGACGAGTCTCTATTTTCATAGTGAAGAGTCTGTATTTTCACGGTGAAGAGCCTCTATTTTCACGACGAAGAATCTTTTATTTTTTTTTTGACAGTGAGTTGTTTATACTCTCAGAGAGAGAGAGAGAGAGAGAGAGAGAGAGAGAGAGAGAGAGAGAGGAGAGAGAGAGAGAGAGAGAGAAACTTCATGAGAATTTCTCTACTTTCACTGTTACAAACTGACGGCTTGTCTCCTCTCTCCCCTCCTTCTTTAATGCCTTTTATCTTTTCATTTTTCCCTCACCCTTGTCTCGTGCCCAACTCTCCACTTTCTTCTCCAGTTTTCTTGTGTCCTCACTTATCTCTGTATCTCTCTTCCTTTTCTTCTTTACATTTGACTTTTCCCTCCTTCTTCATAGCTCTTCCTTAACTCCTTCCACTCATTTTCCTATTCTTCCTACTTCCTACTCTTCTTTTTCTTGGCTTACCATTTATCTCCCTACCAACATACGTTCCCACACGCCTTTTACTTTATCTCCCTACTTGTTTATCTTCACTCTTCCTTACCCTTCGTTTCCCAATTACTTATCACCCTACTTGTCTACCTCTTTATCTTACCACTTGACTACTACACGATTTCCTTACCAATCCTACTTATATAACTCTCTCTCTCTCTCTCTCTCTTCTCTCTCTCTCTCTCTCTCTCTCTCTCTCTCTCTCTCTCTCTCTCTCTCTCTCTCTTGCACAGGGTTTTACATGGCTAGAGTTAAGGTTCCCAACTGCATTTACAGGCTAAGAGCTGTTACCTACATCAGCTCATTTAAAAGCCATTATTATTCTTATGAGACATACGAATAGTGAGCAGGATGAAGTTGGAGCCTTCTGTGGGCCAGCGATTTGATTTGGATTTCAGACCATCTTGGAGGGGGGTATACCTCAGATTTGGCCTTTGAGATGAGCTGAGGTAGGATAGCAGCCTGTGAAATTGATGTATAAAAACAGGATATTTCTTTGATATCATTTAGCTGTATGAACATGTGCAGGACTCGAGTCATTCTAGGAGAAAATGATGAAGTGATGTTCTGGAGAAGGGTACAGAGTGTAATTGCTGTTTGCTGCCCGTCTTGTTGTGTAGAAGCCCACTTCTCACTGTCCTCGGAGTCGAGCCAAGTGTAGCACTTTGACAATATTGGCCTTGATCATAACGGTAAGGCTACTCACATCCCTTCGGTATTGAAAGCTCTACCGAAATGACAAATATATCCAGACTGGGTTCAGGCGAGAAACGAACCGTTTTGCCCTGTTCTCTATTCTGTCAAGAAGTCGCAAAAGAGATGGAGGGCAGGAAGTCCAAGAAAGTGGAACATACTCAGTGTGTGAGCATACTTGTGACTTGTACAGAATCGAGCATATGCGAGATATGTCGAAGTGCTGTAAGCTTCCTGGCCGCTTTGTTTGCAAGATTTACAACGTGCTACTTCATGGTCAGTTTGGAGTCAAATTTCACTCCAAGGATATCAGCTTCGTCCCCGGGTATCAACACTACTCTCATTCATTCTAACCACTGCTCCAGGATTACCATCATGGTGCCTAGAGACCATCATCATTTGTGTTTTCTCAAGAGCAAATGTGACCTGTCATCATATTCCCCAGGCTGATATAGCTGTAAGTTGGTTATTGATGGAGTTTAGAGCAGCATGCATTTCCTCTCTTGGATAAGTAAATGTCAAAGTACAGTCTACATATTCATGGGATTCTGCGATAAGATGAAGGTTACTGAAGTAGATATTCCATAACAATGGCCCAAGCACACTTTCCTGTGAAACACTTGCACCAGTAGGATATCTTGCTGACTCTGTCCCGTGAGAAGTACGCTTAGAGATCTACCTTAAAGGTAGTCATTGAGGAGGTATAGCGCAGAGCCCGCAATTCCGGTGCTTTCAAATTTACGAAGTCCCTGAAGCCATACTCGGTCGAAAGAACCAGTTATGTCCAGTGCTACTCTCTCTCTCTCTCCCCCATCCCAATATTTCTCCGCTTGAATACCTCTATATTTTCCCATACACGTACATAAAAAATTAAGAACTGCAAATTACCCAGAGCATAATGATGAGATTCACCTTGTGCCTGGGTCCAAGAAAGCATGTAGACCAGGATGAATTACTGCAACTGGATATGTCGAACGTTGAAGACAGACTGATGCAGGGGGTGGCATGGACCTGCTTCGCATGGGTCAGTAGGCCTGTTGCAGTGTTCCTTCTTTCTTATGTTATGTTATGTTATGTGTGTGTGTGTGCGTGTGCGTGTGCGTGTGCGTGTGCGTGTGTGTGTGTGTGTGTGTGTGTGTGTGTGTGTGTGTGTGTGTGTGTTGCGCTCACCATATTTGTGAGTGTGACGGCTCTCGACTCGCAGCTTCCACCTCATAACACTTCTGGTCTCCTGAACTACTCTAGCTGCATTTTCACCTCTCAGTACTGGGCTGGAGGCTTTTCCTTGAGCCAGGGTTCATGGTGGCAACTGCTTTTCGACTGTTATGTTCCATTTGTATATTCGTTGTGTATATCTTGATTAGATTAAGTTTATTTGATTTTCTTATAGCTTACGTTGAATAGGATTATCCTTCATGTTTGTGTCTTATTATTTTTGCGTAATTAAAATTACTGATTTAGTATCAGCTTTATTCCATCTGATAATTATTATGTCCATTACAATTCGCTTTTATTTCTGACCAAACTAGAGATCAGGTTGAGTCTGAAGGCAACAAGACTGACAAGTAGGGCAACACAGAGACAGTAGAGCATGCCTTTATTGACACAACGTTTCATTCACTTCTGGGCGAAATGTCTTAATACAGGCCATTTGCTAACCTGCTTCAGTAGCTCATACTTTCCACAGTCTCAGGTTCAGAATGTAACATCCCCACTTATCCTTCAGAGTACAGGGTGGAGCACTTTCATCCTCCATTCGGGTTTAACGCTTAATTTCATTCTATTATCACTGTTATTATTTCACCCTTCATTAACGTCATCGTCTCTCTCTCTCTCTCTGTTTCTATTTCTCAAACCGAGAGATATCTCTCTGGCAATTAACAGACGGAGAATCGAGCCTCCACCATTCCTTACGATAAACAGGAGAGGCATGTCCAATACGGACCTAGCGTTCCTCATGAAAATAAAAAAAATAACAAATATATAATCTTCTCAGTTGCTCTTTGAATCTTCGTAAAACTAATAACTTAACCGGAACTCTTTTGTCTCTTCCACATATCTTCTAATGTCTTCCTCTGATCTAACTGATAGCTTTCTTATCTTGTGTCTTTGATTAATGACTGGATTGTCAAGGGCTTGATAATGGTCTAGTACTGAGAAGAACTTCGTCAGAGGTATGCAGTGTGCTTACTGGCCCATACATGGAAGGTCTAACTCATACTCAAACATGCTCACATATGTGAACTTGTATTCAAATCTTCGACAATAACGTCACACTGTCCGCTTTGGGTGTTTATTGAACTACCCTCAGGTTTCCAGTGTCACTGCCAGTCTCTGCACTGCATGCAGTACAATACGATTTTTGCTAGTTACTGTGTAACTGGTTCTTAGAGTAAGAGAGGATGGAGGTTGGGAAAGAGTACAACAACAACTACTACGACTACAACTACCAGTACTACACAAACTGCTACTACTACTATAATACCCCGGACAGTCTGCGAAATAATGCCCGGTTTCCAGTAACTACAACTCACCTTTACATCGTATCTGGATGGCTTCGATATTTCCAAAGTGGTTGCCTGACCAGTTTTAATAAACTGTACGGTTTTTGCTCCTACAGCTTGGAGACACCATATATTCTGTGAATTTGTTCAAAATAAAAGTCATTGAGAAATGAACGATTACCAGTGAGTTAGTGATTTCCTTGCGACACGTACAGCAGGTCACCGTGAGGTATAATAAGTGTCTTCTATTTATGTGCAAGAGTTGGGTCAGGTGCTTTACCTGGAGAATATTGACCGTGTACATTACATCAGGGACTCAGACGTCTCCTCTATGTTATAGGCTTTGCTGAAATGACAAGGCGGACAAGAGAGAGAGAGAGGAGAGAGGAGAGAGAGAGAGAGAGAGAGATGGATCGTTTTACACAATCTTCGTTCTATCTTGTTCAGATGCTGGAAATGGAATTCGATCGGACTAAGAATATGGCGTATTTTTAAGGTAGGAGCGATGCCTCGTGAAGAGTTAAGTTGTATGTGCTATCAAGAAAGTGTAAGGTATGACTTTGTGTTGTAAGCTTCTTTGTTGCCTCCCATGGAAGATTTACTACGTAATTGTTCAGGCATTGTAGAGTATCGTTCTCTCCTTCGCTCTCCTCTCTCTCTCTGCTCCTCCGTGTGTGTGTGTGTGTGTGTGTGTGTGGTGTGTGTGTGTGTGTGTGTGTGTGTGTGTGTAGGTGTTTGTAGTGTGTGTGTGGTGTGTGTGTGTGTGTTGGGTATATGTATGTGTGTGTGTGTGTGTGTGTGTGTTACCTCTTCCTCGAACCACTATATTCCTTCTCGAATTTACCTTGCTCCGATTAGCTTAGTCTCTCTGCAGCATCTCCTTTTCTTCCCTCTTCCTCTTTTTTTATCCCCCTCATACTTCTCTATCTCTCCCCCGTCATCTTCATTCTCTTCGCCATCGTCCTGCCACTCGCCCTCTTCTCTTTTTCGTCCTGACTCGACCCCTCCATTTAACTTTCTCCCTCTCCTCTTTGACTCTTAATTAAAACCTTGATTACACATATCTTTCTCCAATAACCCATCCCAAGTTCTGCTCATCTGATATTCTTCTCCGTCTCTTTCGCTGCAGCTTTCTCTTCCCTGACTCTCGCTTTCCTTACCCTTGCTCTTTTCCTAGCCGTTCTCCCTCTCTTCTTGGAGGCGTCTTGGCTAATTGTACCAAACTTACGTCGGCTTGTTAGCGATATATATCTGGGTGGTGAAGCTCCTGCAGTTTATTGCGCCAGTTTCCAGCGAGAAATGGCAAGATTGGTTTTGTGTGTGTGTGTGTGTGTGTGTGTGTGTGTGTGTGTGTGTGTGTGTGTGTGTGTGTGTGTGTGTGTGTGTGTGTGTGTGGGAGTGGGTGTGTGCGTGTGTGTTTGTCTGTATGTGCCGCAAAATAAATCAACAGCTACAAGCTTATATCTGAACAGTCGGTGTTAACAACGCAAGTCTCACGCTGGAACAGTATTTGTTTATCCAACAGATTTGTAAACACACACTTAGCATACCTGTTATGCAAGTGACCGAAACAACCAAGTCTGGGTCCTCCTGGGATTGACCCCAACCCTTTTCTGATACTAGCTGCGAGTGTGACCTCCCACCTACGTCAGGTGGAACCAAATATTTGTGGTTATCTATCATTATTTTTACCACTTGTTAAGAGAAAATGATTTTCGCTTCGCTGGAATTACGTCATTAGCGTGTTCAACGTAGCAGATTGACTATACTCTCTCCTCTGGTCAGAAGTGCCTGTGGATCTCTTTTCAAGAGAATATTCTTAAAAAAAATGGTTGATTGCGGGAATGTTTAGGAATTTTCTCAAGTTTTGTTCTTCAAGGAGAACATTTGTATGTATTCAAAAATCACAGACAAGCAATGAACACATAACAGCAAATAAGAAGAAAATGAAAGTGATGTTGCTCAAGACCTTTCGCAATACAACTGCAAATACTTCTTCAGGAGTAATGCAGTGAGGAGAATGAACTGCACGAGAGCCTAAGCAGGTGTGTACACAAAGTCCAGTCAAGAGTGGCTGGACTGAGACACAGTCCATATTAATATAAAAATTAATGATTTTGTACCAAAAGCACATTAGGAAACTTACCAACCTTATAATAACAAGTATAATTTAATTTGGCATAATCCAACTAAATATGTTTTATATAATTTTATAATAATTGAATAATAAATAAACACAATAAAATATATTTTTTTTCGTTAAGTTCAGAATGAATTTTGTGAAATTATTGCATACACAAATTCTCGCTTGCCGTATTCGGCAAGAAGTGCGTTGCTGTTTAAGCCAAAATCGGAAGTTTTACGTATTCGACACGATTTATATATATATATATATATATATATATATATATATATATATATATATATATATATATATATATATATATAATATATATATAGAAGCGTCCAGATGGTATCACCCTTCAAGCCTGGACAGATGGGAAGCAGGTGGTGTGGGACTATACATGTGCATCTACCTTGGCTGATACCTATCTCCAATACACCAGGGAGGAAGGAGGGGCAGCTGCCAGCTTCAGGGAGTCCCAAAAGTCTAGAAAATATGGAGAACTTGCCCATTATTATATGTTTGTTCCCATAGGCTCAGAGACCCTTGGCTCATGGGGATAGAATGCATCTAAATTCCTTATGGAGCTGGTAACTAGGGATCCCAGGGCAGCTAGTTTTCTGTTCCAGCGGCTCAGTGCGGCTGTTCAAAGGGGTAATGCCTGCTGTATTTTGGGCACACGCCCCAGCTCTGAGGAGCTGGATGAGATTTTTGCCTTATAATCGGTGATACACACGTAACAACATGTACCGTATATACCACCTTTATATCAACAATGTATCTCTTAAATCTTCTGTACCATATTATGTAATAAAATATTCCTATTGGTAAAAAAAAGAATGAAAAGATGGGGTGGTAGGGGAAGTGGAATATTCAAACGGCTTCAGGAAGAAATCCAAATATTCTTCCTTGAAGCCTTTTTATCCACTTCTCCGAGGCTATGGGTCCCACAATTTATACCAGAGGTGGACCCCATCTATATAATATATATATATATATATATATATATATATATATATATATATTATATATATATATATATATATATATATATATATATATATATATATATACGCAAAATAACCACTGTGAAAAAGTAGTGAAATGCCAATCGCTTTCGTAATTTCTCACATTATCAAGGTAATAAAAATAATAGAACATCCCTTCCATTTTAATACGGGTGAGATGATCGAGGACTTGTTAAGCATAGCTTAAATATTTACCATATTTTATTAATTATAAATTAGTCTAATTTGTGTAATCCTAAACCAATATTCATATTAAAATAAAAACTATTTTTTTTTTGTGAAGCTTGATTCAATTATATTTCTCTCAACCTTATCGCTAATGACTTGTCAAAAATAAAAATAGAATCATCGAAAATTTTTTACATTGCACGGAAAAAGACATAGAGTAATAGATTTTTCCACAGGTAAATTAAATTTATTCTCGTTACTAAATGCGAGGTACAGATGCGATAACGAAATACTAATCTGTATAGTTCACCAGTAGGCGACTTTTTTTCTGCAATCGTAAGAGTATAATACTTTTATTTTTTTCCCATCAAAAATAGTTGTTTGAAATTATGGAGACTGCTGAGCCATTTAGACGAAAATTAAGGTGATTGCTGAGCCATTTAGACGAAAATTAAGGTGATTGCTGAGCCATTTAGACGAAAATTAAGGTGATTGCTGAGCAATTTAGACGAAAATTAAGGTGACTACTTAGCCATTCAGACGAAAATTAAAGAGACTGCTGAGTCATTCAGACGACAATTTAAATTGGGAACAATTATTAACTCCATCAATATTTTCTGTGAATATCTCTCTCTGTGTAATGTTAGATATAATTAATGAGAATAATACGATATATAAGTTTATATCTGAGTAATATTAAACGGTTCCGTTGGATTAAGTCTTAAACAAAAAGAAATTGTCAAGGAGAAAAGTGAACGGATAACTCAATATGAGAATAGGTAAAATACAATAGAACTGAAAACTAACAATCTATAGTAAAGATGACATAGCAATTTGGAAAAAAAATATTGTACAGCAAAAGTGAAATAAAGAGAAGTAACATATAGTAACAACGACGCAGTGAAACAACGAGAAAGAGAAATGAAAGAGAAACAAACAAATATGAAAGTGAATATATATATATATATATATATATATATATATATATATATATATATATATATATATATATATATATATATATATATATATATATATATATATATATATATAGTAATTTTTCTATCATTATACAGAACAAAGTTTTTAGCCATTTAAAAAGCCATCTTCATTAACTACGAGGAAATAAATGATTTTTACGTGCTAAGGGAATTATCCACTTATGTAGTAATTACTTAAGTGGTTCACACACCTTGCCTCATTAGTTTCCCAATACATCTTACGAAGCCTTGCTTCATCGTAATGTAATTAAAGAAGCATAAATATAATAAAAGCATTAAATGAACGATAGTAAGAGTTAAAATAGGTAATTCGTTTTTCTTTCGAGATTTCTACAGGAGGGCGAAACGCCGACAGGTATGTGGAATATGACTCAAGAACTCAGAACGAGTCTTTATTTGGATAACGTTTCGCTCCAAGAGGACTTGATAAAATTCTTCTTGGAATATACGGTTTGTTGCACATGTCTCTTTTGCAACATTTTGACCTTCAGTGATAAGGCTTCATAAATATTACATTAAGAGCTTGAGAATTAAAAGTTTTCAGCTTGCCTGAGATAACAATTTCTCTGGTTTGAGATGCTTTCTCTGTATATTCTCGTTATTACATCTATCGTAACATGTATACGTTGACAAGTGCAGTTTATAAATACACTTGTATCTCTTCAGGGAACCGAAATATCTCTGGTGGTGTACAAGTGACATGCATTATTAATAACCCTCGTGTGGTTTATAGGCTTAAAACTCTATACATCAATCAATGAAAAAACACTCTTGTACCTATGAGGCCAAAGGTAAATATTGCTAGATTATTGTTTTAATGAGTGTACATTTACGGAGTATTTATGGTGCTTCAAAAAAAAAATACAACGATTATCATTATTAATCCTTCTTTCGTAAGTCATTCGTGTCGTAGGAGGCGACTAAAATGTCTCTGTCAAGGAGTTAGAAATCCTTCTCTTGTATAAATTAATAAAAGTAAAATGAAGATTTTTTTTTGCGGGGGGGGGGGGCGGAAGGGTCACCTGCTTCGGTGGGAGACGACCGTTGTGTTAAAATAAAAATTTGATAATTTACAGAGTGGAGGTAAAAAAAAAGCCAGGTGATGAACAGAAAATCAGTTGAATGTAATTATTAAGTTTCGCATCAACAAAATGTATATTTTAACTAATTGCATATTTTAACTAACGCATATTTTAACTAATTCCTTTGCTAAAACTGTTCCATCTATCACAGTGGATGGAACTTCAACCAGTGAATGATTCAGTTATGCATTAAACCCCAATTCAGCGTAAGTATAATAAACATTGATATACTACACGTATTAAAACTATAAATCCTCAAGATTATAAATGGAATATTTTTTATATTACACATACCAGATGATAATCTTATTAATGTCTTCTAAAATGTTTTTTTTTAATTATAATGGAATGGCCATAGTGTAGACATTAAATTACTTATAAAAAGGAATTTTTGCAAGGATATTAAAAATTGCCTTACATGACAGAGCGAAAATATATGAACAATAGACTAAATAATATGACAACTCCTGGAGGATGGCAGGAAAGCAGCAATGTTTAGTTAAATATTGAGGGAATTACCGGGGCCCAAATTTTTTTGTTCGCTTCCTTGTAAACCTGATTATGCCTCAAATGTTTGGGGTTCGTTTAAGCTTCGTGTTAACAAGAGATGTTTTAATATGCTGTTGCGCTTTGTTGCTTTAAAAAAACAACCTTAGGGATAAAATCGTGTGCATAAATATAAATTAATTGCTTTTGCAGGGTATTATAATAGCAATCATCAGATTAATCACAGTCAAGGATAAAAAAAATTCTCCGAATCCAGGGATCCACAAGATAAAAGATGAGCATCAAACTATAACGATCCCCAGTACAATGCTAAGCAATTATTGGCTGTTCAGTTATCTGTAGTGTGTACGGCTACCATTTCTTTACCATATGGACCATCAGATGGCTTCAAGGGACTAAGAACTCAATATATAGATGGTTTACCGGATCTTTCAAGGCGCTACAGAAGGTCTCTTGTCTTAAGCCTACACAATTTTCCAACGCATTCCTCAGTGACAATTTTTTCCCTAGGTCGGTAGGTACCTTTTTTGATGTGTTCTTCAATTCCCTACGAAAAATGGATGAAGGCATCAATTTCGTTACTGCAGGCATACTCCCTTCTTTTTGTTACAGCCACATTGATGGAATAGTATCAGCTGGGTCATGGTAGCCCTGAAGTAGCCACCATGCTGAAATTATCATCAGTTGGGGCATGACAACCATGTTGCAGCCATGCTAAGACAACTGCTGGGCCACTGACAACTGTGTTTTAGCCACCTTACTGCAGCAGTGAGAAATGCGATTTTCCAGAATAGCGAATAAAGGAGTAATGCTGAAAAGTAATAGACATGCACTGAAGTTTTTACTGATATAAGTTTCACCTAGGGCTAGACTTTATCATGTGAATGATAAAACATATGATGTTATATAATCAACTTAAGGGTGAAACAATGTACCAAGAAAGACCTTCCTGTATTAAATGTCTATTTACCACTAAAATTTTCTAGAGCAGCGATGCGGCAGCCTAGGCAACATGCGTATAAAGGCTGTCCTCTCAGGTTTAAGCTCTAGTTTATCTGGGATTTTATGAAAATTTTCAGTGTAATCATAAAATATGCTGTACTCTGAGGTGTTCAGCATCTTTTTGATTCGGCTGCGATTCGTAGCCTCTCTTCTGCGAAGATGAAATTGATATATTAAAAAAAATTCCCCTTGTCTCCTAATTTTTTCTCAGCTCGGTGACCTCCACATCTGGCTCTCTGACGATGACGTTAGTTGGGAACTCAAAGAGTAAGGCAATTAACGCTTTCAAATGTGACCTAGTCGCTTCCATCCAGTATATTGATTATGGCATAACCGTATAGCAAAGAGTGTGACAATGACCTTGTCGACATAGTCCTCATTGTTTTTAATAGCTCTTTCTGCCAACTGTAAGATTCTAAAGAAAGCAATCTCCTTCCTTAAGATAATGAGAGGCAGGACTGAAGAAATTGCTTCCTACGACACTTTCATTCTTTCTAAATAATTTCCTCTCCACAGCCTATGCTCGTTTTACTACGCTATAAAGTATTCTATCGCAATCCTTAGCGACAGTGTCTTAACGTTTCTTGTGACTGCGTATGATGTTCTCTATATATTAAATGAGATTAGCATACGTTACATGAAAGTGTAAACGCATATTTAATCACAAATGAAAATTAAAAAGAAATCAACAGTGACACGATTGACAACGCAGTGACTGAGCTCTCCCAGGAAACATTGAAAACTGCCCAGGTGCCACTCGTCGTGCAAAAAATAGAGTGCACTGGTCTGAGCTAACCTAGATTAACCCAGGCCAATACTGCACTAGTCTGAACGACTCTGAACAATTAGTCTGAAGGTCTAGCATCTTGTGGATGGTTATTTTGAGCAACAAACCTCCACTCCACTCTGATATGGTCGACTAAACGTATAAAAGACTGAACTGCTTTGTCAGCCTCATCACGCTTCTTAAAATATGTAGAATCAGCTTCATTCGTAGAAAGTCAGCTGGATGTTCTCTCATTTCCAGCACGCAAACCAATCCTAGTTAAAGTCAATGAACAATCCAGCTGGGAAAGCCGCACTGAAGAAAAAAATTTCGCATTAGTGCTCTATGATGCAAGATCTTAAGATTGTCCACCTTTCTGTGATTTTCACAAGCTATAACTCAGACCTTCTATGTATACTTATTATCTCTATTAACACTGAGTACAAATATATTTTTGGAGCGTGTTAAATATTTAATATGGCTCGGCATCCTGAACTATATAAGTTTCAAGGGATCATGATGTGCCTGCTACAGTACCACCTGAGTCATCAGACCACTATGTGACTTCCATATAAGATATAATTTAATCTATTTGCTCTACTAGTGTATGAGTCACCTAGGTATACTCATGAACAGAGCAAGTTGCAAAGGGAAAGTTTGGGCACAAGTTAACAAGATACACACACACACACACACACACACCAGTGAAGAGGCGGGGCCAGGAACTATGAATCGACCCCTGCAACCACAAGTAGGTGAGCACAACTAGGTAAGTAACCACACAAATATTGCATGTATATATATATATATATATATATATATATATATATATATATATATATATATATATATATATATATATATATAAAACTTTAATGGAAACGTACTCCCACTGGGAAATGAAATTGCATGCCAGTTGCCTGATAGCTTCCCAGCACCTCAAAATTGCACAGGAAAATCCAGCTCCATCCCACCTCCGCCATCCTTCGCTAGATCTAAAATTCGTTCTGCTCTCGGATGTGTTTTACCAGGCAGCCCCCTCAAGAAAGGTGCCTTGAAGTCTGTAACTGGCTCTTGATCCAAGGAGTGAGACTTATTCTCCCTTTCCTTTGATTGAACTAGATTGCCTTTCATCCCCCCAGGCGCTGTATAACCCCTACTGGTTTAGCGTTCCCTCCATAAATGGAATATAGGAGGGAGTGCGTGAGTGCGGTGGAGGTGTCTCACCTAGCACTCGACAAGTCCATGTAGAGTGCACTCCAATCTAAACTTGTGGAACTGCTTAACGTAAACGAATTCTATCTCACCGAATTCTCCTGTGGTTAAGGCAAAACGTAATAGGAATGAATGTGTGTATTGTGTATGTGTTGTTTATGTGTTGTGTGTGCTTGTGTGTGTGGTGTGTGTGTGTGTGTGTGTGTGTGTGTGTGTTTTTCTGTGTATGTGTTTTGTGTACGTGTGTGTGTGCTCGTTCTTGAAAAAAATATCATGTTTATTCTTATGCGATGACTGTAAAATGTAACTTTTTCAGAGCTCCTTGAGGTCTTACCAATTGTGTGTTGAAATTAAAGCACGAGATTATGTTAGTAGACTGACCGCAGTGTTCCACTACACAAAATTAAAGATAAACCGAGAGACCTGTTGTAGATAAATACGAAGCCAACACTTTGGTGAAGCGGAATCCATTTAATCGGCGTGTTGTTCTTCTGGCAAAGATGGCAGCACCATGATGGGATGAAAATAAATGGTATAAAATACCGACACAATGGAAACATAAACACATATGCAGTTTAATGTGATCCTTTATTGACAACGTTTCGCCCACACAGTGGGCTTTTTCAAGTCACAAACAGATCTGTTAGGTAAGACACATATGCAACAGTTAGGTATCTTTATTTCGAAACGTTTCGCCTACACAGTAGGCTTCTTCAGTCGAGTACAGAAAAGTTGATAGAAGCAGAAGATACTTGAAGACGATGTAATCAGTCCATCACCCTTAAAGTTTTGAGGTGGTCAGTCCCTCAAAACTTTAAGGGTGATGGACTGATTACATCGTCTTCAAGTATCTTCTGCTTCTATCAACTTTTCTGTACTCGACTGAAGAAGCCTACTGTGTAGGCGAAACGTTTCGAAATAAAGATACCTAACTGTTGCATATGTGTCTTACCTAACAATCTGTCGGTATTTTATACCATTTTAATGTTCACAAACAGATCTACCTGGGGTGGAAGGTACGTGATGGGATCAAAATAATTTGTGGACAGGACACAAAGGATCGTTTTTTAGTCATTAAGTCAATGGAAGAATCTCCAGTTCATGAAGACTGGATTGAATGGTCACACAGAGTTCATTAGAGTAAATAATAATTTTCTTCGTGAATTCTACACCCCTCAAGAGTTCCTTGATGCTGGTGAAGGGCTCTTGATTTAGGGAACTGGATCTGTGCTCCGGCTCCCTGAATTGAGCCTGAATATTTCCCACCCCCTACATGCGTTGCATATTCCTACGGGTTTAGCGCTCCCCATAATTATAATGTGAACACTATAGAAGTAAAAATGCATTTCCTCTTAGTAGAAGAAAATCACAAGGTACAAGTCATATCTTAATTTGCTATTTATTCATTTGCAAAGGGAACTGAAATCCAGTCGCTATCGTAGACATGTGTTTTAGATATCTCAGAAGCGCGTGAAATTAAATATCTTTCCTAAGTGGATAAAGTGCGTTTATCCCTTTTGTTAAAAATAAAAATTCAATGAGACTCTTATGAACCAATCATCGAACAGTTGGTTTATGTATTTGAAATAAGATTTATAAGCTTAAACACACAAACTACGTACGTATTGATTTTATGTTCCGTCAAAAGAGTTTTGTTGCGTCCCTGGAAAATCGGTATTGGATTTTTATGCTTTCACAGAAATAATAAATGTATTTGATTATATTTATCTAAATATTTTTCGTGCATCAAAGTTAAACTAATTAGCGAGTAGGTCCTTATTATTTTGTGAAGCTGGATGTTTTGTTCCTCTCACAAGGGCTGTCTACATGGTGCTGAAGAGCTCTTGATCCAGGGAATTGTAAAATACCAACAATTCTCATCTTCGTTTCAAACATGACAGTAATAATAATAATAATAATTATAATGATAATTATTATTATTATTATTATTATTATTATATTATTATTATTATTATTTATTATTATGTACATCCTGTTGTCAGTGAGTCGGACAATATACGAATATTCCTGATGTAGATGCGCATGCTACGCTCAATGATCTGCCTCATAGGCATACGTTCCCATTCTCATCGTTGGCCCCTCCCATAGCTGCAATTTGTATGTGGAATCTAGCTCTGTGTATATAAATAAATGCCCATATATCAAATCAATGTAGTTTTTAAGAAAAAACATAGGCTAACTTTATTCTGGTCTGATTTCTTCTGTTACCGCAGAACACGAAAAATTCAGCTCTCTTAAGTAAGGCTTGTGAAAAACACAGTAAGCTTCGTGTATGACCCCTTTAAAATTTATTCACAAGTTTATACGTAAAATTTTATCGGTATGGAGATTACCTCAACCCTACTTTAAAGTAAATTGCTTTAGTCTACAGCATATCGACCAACCTCTGTAAATACAGCAAATATCATTACAGTAGACCTCAGCAAATGCAACAGCTGTTGAAGGTGTTGTAGTTTTTGCAAATAGCCTTTGTAGAAATATTAATCTTCATTAATATTGTAATCTTTGTACATTCAGATTAACTTTGCATATACATTAATTTTTTTACGATATAACAAGTCTTTGTAGATACAGCAGTCTTTGTAACTTTGTAAATACAACAGTGTTTATAGATACAGCAGTCTTTATAATACAGTAATCTTTGTAGATGCAGAGGTCTTTGTAGTTGTACCAGTTCCAAGTTCTAAATTCTTCATATCAAGTGGGGAAAAAAAGTAAAAATTGAATAAAAGGCCCCAGGCTATCTCCTCGAGGGAGCATATAAAATGCAGGCGGCCATTGAGTCTCTCTCCTTGACTATATTGCCCATGTTTACCTTACCTTGCTGATATACTCTAGTGTAAACAACCTCCCAGAAAATGTTCCTCAGCAGGGAGGTTAGAGAACGTGGGAGAAATATGGAGAAAACGTAGAATAACGTGGGAGGAGAGATGCAAGGAATGAGAAAAAAGATGGATGACAAAGATAGAAAGGTCACTGGCAGGAATAAGTGACAGGTGGAAATATCACTGGAATGAATTAGGGTGATATGGAAATCTCGCTGCAAGGAATGAGAGATGGTAAGATTACTCGAAGAAATAAGAGAGAAATAGAAATATCACCGGAAAATATGAGAGATGGAAAAGGCAATGGAAGGTATGAGAGAGAATTTTACACTATTATCTGTCAATGCATTATAAAGTCCCACTTAACAAATAATATTAATGTAGCTTTTAAAACATAATTAGGTGGTACATCACTGGAACTGTCATATGTCAGAACTACACTTCGGGTCTTCGTCCATCATTCACAAATAACCCGCATATAGAAGAGAGGAGCTTACAACGACGTTTCGGTCCTACTTTGATCATTTACAAAGTGCCTTTTTTGTTATTCTTTGTCTATCATGTGAGTAGCAGATCCAATGCTGTTCAGGTCAGCAGTGGCGGTTCTAATACGATGACGATTTTACAACCAGAGTATCAGTGACAAGGTTGTATCGGCCGCTACCAGCTGTGACGCTAAATATCGCATCTCACACCCTCACAAATTTCATGGCACATCCATTCTTATACCTTCAAAACCTACATTACTTCTCAGAGGATCAAAACTGTGTCAGCGTATCACATGACCTGGAATTATCACATGGAGGTATGACGTAACTTTCAGAGATATGGCGCCTACCAGCAACTTGATTACCAACGTTTTCATCGTCAATTATTGTGATGAAATTAATCCGTCCTTCAGAAAAATTAAAGACAGAAACTTAGTGATATTGGATTCTACAATGACCCCTTGTTAGTTATCAAACTAAAATACATTTTTCAATTGCTAAAATTTGAATGGCAGTTGCGTACGACAAATCCGAATTTATCACATGTTTTGAATATAATATATCGTAGTTATAATCTAGTTCATGACAGGATATAACACTTCTCCCACTGACTGTTTTAACATTCCTTTACTGCTAATGCACATGTTTAAACGAGTTTCCACTTCTCCTTCATATATTTTTTTCCGGATATTACTTACATCGAAGCAAACCTATAACACTGTAAGTGTTGTCATTGATTTGGTGTTATCTACTAATCTGTTGATTGTGTTATTGCATCTGTTGCATAAAAATCCACTCGATGACACAAGTCTTTCATGTATTTGAGGTTTAATTTATTAACTAAAATCCTCTGATTCGGGAGTCTGCAGATTTAGGCTCAAGTAAAAACTATTATACTTCTTCGTTTCAAACTTTCAATCTCTTTAGGCTCCTCAAAAAAAAAAAAAAAATAGTCTCTTGAAGGTTATATGTAAATTTTCATGCAATACAAATTTTTAGCTATGCACCAGAAATAACTTAATAGTCTTACTTTAACTAGCCTCGTTAAAACCTTAACTTGGGCCATCCTAAATTTAGTTAGTGCTATCTAAAATAGTTAAACATATTAATTTCTATATATTCAGACGGAGTCTCTACAGTTAGTGCAACGCTAAATTTACACTTGGATTACTTAAAAAAAATTGCTAATTTATAAGTAACGCTCGCAAAGCTCTGTGTAAAAAAAATACGATAAACAGATGGAGGATCATTGATGCACATGCTGCCTTCTACCTGCTCACCAGATGTCTGTAATTCCCTAAGCTCACCTAATTTTAGTGACGATTTTACTTCAAAGTCCATGTAAGAGAAAGTACTGAATTTTTTTCCTTCATGAGAGTAGTTTGAAGCCTCACCAGCAAGATAGACTGGTAATACTGACTCCCACATAGCCTTACCAGCCGCCTTGAAAACTAATAAAGAATAATTTATGTGACTGATTGAGAAAGAATCTCGTTGTAGAAACATACATGCATTCATGAACATAAACTGCATATGTCTTCTGCACAGTCGTGTATATATATATAATGTCGTGCCGAATAGGTAAAACTGGTCAATTAGCAAGAACTCATTTAAAATTAAGTCCCTTCTAAAATATTCTCTTATACGTTTAAAAATGTTTTTTCTTTTCATTAATGTTAATGTAAAAATTAATAATTTGAGGTTACAGGAGTAGATTCTCCTTAACCTCAACGTGCAAATGTGGGCAAGCCGGCGACGTCAACAGCTCCCGCTGGCGGTGCTTGTCGTTCATCATGCAAGCACCGCCAAGCTTGGCTTCGGGCCACGGCCTCGGGAGTAAGAACTGTCGAAACCCATCAAAGTTATATATTGTCAAAATATTTAAAGACCCTGCGTCCTCACTTGCCACTCCAGATTCACTCCATCTTAGATTCGTGGGCCCGATCGCACCTTTTCCTGAAACAATGTATGGAGCCTGCCTCCACCAGTTCCTCACCAAGAATATTACACTTGTCAACAACTCTGAGATTGAAGAAATACTTCCTAACATCCCTGTGGATCATTTGCGGGTTTAACTTTTAATAGTATCCCCAAGTTCTTGCTTCTCGCCTCTCAAACAGCCTTGTCTACCTGATCATTTCCTTGAGTATTTTGTATGTTGTTATCCTATCCCTTTCTAGTTCTTCTGTCCTCCAATCTAGTTAGATTCAGTTTCGTTAGCTTCTCCTCGTAGCTCATGCCTCTTAGCTCAGGAACTAGCCTTGTTGCATATTTCTGCTTGTCTTGCAAACACACACACACACACACACACACATAGTGATGCTGCATGATGACCTGACGTATGCTATATGAAGAGCCCATAATGAGTCTTGAGATTTCTGAAGTCTATTCTTGGATTTGCCAGAGGAGCATTTGCTGCAGAGGTTATTCGGCTTGTATGAGCCACTAGCTATATTCAGGATGCTATGGTCAACCCCATCCCCTCAGCCTTTTTACTTTATTTGAAGTCTTCAGTCTCTGTCCCCCTAGTCTATAGCCAGTTTCCTGTCTTCTTGCTCCCTCCCCAATCTTTATAACCATGCATTTAACGGGGCTGAATTCAAGCAACAGCTTGTAATAATGTTGGTAGAATTACCGACAATAAGTAAAGTAAAAGGACACAATTGCAACTAAACAGCAGCTTATCTGACCACTCTTGCACTATGTCCTTTGGAGAGTTTCCTTGTCCCTGTCTGCATTTATTCTTCTGATCAGTTTACGTCATCTGTAAAGGAGGATAAATCTGAATCTATTACTTCTGGTGTGTCATTTACATAATTCAGAAACACACATTCCAGAACCAGTCTTAATAGCGATTCTTAGAGAACCATAGCAGTTACTCTATCCAATTCTGACGTCTCTTTTCTGACAGTCACTCTTTGCTTCCTTTCCCTGAGATACTCTTTGATCCACTGGAGAATGTTTCCTGTTATTCCCATTTGAATCTCAAGTTTTTTGGCTCAGCCTCTTGTAGGCTACTGTATCAAACACATCGCAGTCTAAAAAATGCAATCCGCCCAGCCTTCTCTCTCTCTTGTCGCACATCTGTTACTTTGTCACAGAACTCCAACAAGTTAGCTAGACAAGATTTGCCGTCCCCAGACCCATGGTGGTTATTGTTTTTGTAGCCGCTTCTCTCAAAGTGTTCTACTACTCTTCCCGTGTGTGTGTGTGTGTGTGTGTGTGTGTGTGTGTGTGTGTGTGTGTGTGTGTGTGTGTGTGTGTGTGTGTGTGTGTGTGTGTGTGTGTGTGTTGGAGTACGTGTGCGTGTTTGTGTGTGCGCCTGAGTGCATGCATAAGATAGACAAGTCTAGTTTTACGAAAAACATTTGGGTTAGATGAAGCCTCTAAATGCAACTCGGCCTAATTAACCAACTTTGCGGCTTATTAGGCACGACATTTATGTATATATATATATATATATATATATATATAGCACATCGGCCGTCTCCCACCAAGGCAGGGTGACCCGAAAAAGAAAAGCTTTCACTGTCATACAAGCCATCACTGTCTTGCCAGAGGCGCGCTTACACTGCAGTTTAAAACTTCAGAGTGCAGATACTGTACTTCCCATCTCCAGTACTCAAGTCCTGCCTGCCGGATTCCCTGAATCCCTTCATAAATGTTACCTTGCTTACACTCTAACAGCACGTCAAGTCCTAAAAACGTTTTGCCCCCATTCGCTTCTATCTAACACACTCACCCATGCTTGTTGGAAGTCGAAGCCCCTCTCACACACAAACCAATCACACACAAAAAACCTCCTTCACCACCCATGCTTCACACCCATATAAGAGCATTGGTATAACTATACTCTCATACATTCCCCTCATTGCTTCCATGGACAAAGTTCTTTGTCTCCACAGACTCCTAAGGCACCACTCACCTTTATTCCCTCATCAATTCTATGATTCACCTCATCTTTCACATACTCATCTGCTGACACGTCCACTCCTAAATATCCGAATACATTCACCTCCTCCATACTCTCTCCCTCCAATCTGATATCAAGTCTTTCGTTACCTAACTGTTTTGTTATCCTCATCACTTTACTCTTTCCTATATTCACTTTTAATTTTCTTTTACGTACCCTATCAAACTCATCCACCAACCTCTGCAACTTCTCTTCAGAATCTCCCAAAAGCACAGCATCATCAGCAAAGAGCAACTGTGAAAACTCCCACTTAGTGTTAGATTCTTTATCTTTTAATCCCACACCTCTTGCCTACTCCCGAGTATTCACTTCTCTTTTGAACATCCATGATGACATCATACATCCATGTCTAAGGTCTACTTTTACTGGGAAATAATTTCCCTCTCTCCTACATACTCTAACCTGAGATTCACTATCCTCGTTAAACCTCTTCACTGTTTTCAGTAACCTAACCCCTATTCCATACATTTGCAACATCTGCCACATTACCCCCCTATCCACCCTGTCATACGCCTTTTCAAAATCCATAAATGCAACAAAAACCTCTTTACCTTTATCTATATACTGTTCACCTATATGTTTCACTGTACACACCTGGTCCACACACCCCCTACCTTTCCTAAAGCCTCCATGTTCATCTCTTACCCTACTCTCCGTCTTACTCTTAATTCTTTCAATAAAAACTCTACTATACATTTTACCAGGTATATTCAGCAGACTTATTCTCCTATAATTCTTGCACTCTCTTTTGTCCCCTTTGCCTTTATACAACGGAACTATGCATGCATTCTGTCAGTCCTTAGATACCTTACCCTCTTTCATATTTTTATTAAATAAAAACACAAATCCCTCCAAAATTATATCCCCACCTGTTCTTAACATTTCTATATCCCATCAATCCCAGCTGCCTTACCCCCTTTCGTTCTACCCACTGCCTCACGAACTTACCCCACACTCACAACTTCCTCTTACTCCTACAAAATGTTATTCCTCCTTGCCCTATACACGAAATCACAGCTTCCCTATCTTCATCAACATTTAACAATTCCTCAAAATATTCCCTCCATCTTCCCGATACCTCTAACTCTCCATTTAATAATTCTCCTCTCCTATTTTTAACTATCAAATGCATTCGTTACCTAGGCTTCCTCAACTTATTACTCTCACTTCAATACTTTTTAAAAAAAATTCAATAAAATTTGCTGATAACATCTCACTCATTTGCTCTCTTTTTACATTGTTTCACCACTCTCTTATCCTCTATTTTTCTTTCCTTATACTCCTCCCTCCTTGCATCACTTCTACTTCGTAAAAACCTCTCATATGCTAACTTTATCTCCTTTACTACTGTCTTTACATCATTATTCCACCAATCGCTCTTCTTCCCTCCCGAAACCACTTTCCTGTAACCACAAACTTCTGCTGAACACTCTAACACTACATTCTTAAACCTACCCCATACATCTTCGACCCCATTGCCTATACTCTCACTAGCCCATCTATCCTCCAATTGTTTTTTATATCTTACCCTAACTGCCTCCTCCTTCAGTTTATAAACCTTCACTTCTCTCTTACTTGCTGCTTCTATTTTTCTTGTATTCCATCTACCTTTTGCTCTCACTGCAGCTGCAACTAAAAATTGATCTGATATATCTGTGGCCCCTCTATAAACATGTACATCCTGAAGTCCACCCATCAGTCTTTTATCTACCAATACATAGTCCAACAAACTACTGTTATTACGTCCTACATATCTTGTATACTTATTTAAAAGGGCCCCCATTATATATATATATATATATATATATATATATATATATATATATATATATATATATATATATATATGTCGTGCCGAATATGTAAAGCTGGTCAATTAGCAAGAACTCATTTAAAATTAAGTCCTTTCGAAAATTTTCTCTTATACGTTTAAAGATATATTTTTTTCATTAATGTTGATGTAAACATTTAGAATTTTGTACCAAAAGGAACTTAGAAAACTTACCTAACCTTATTATAACAAGCGCAATTTATTTTAGCCTAACCCAACTAAATATATTTTAGATTTGTTTACAATAATTTAATACTAAACAAACACAGTGAAATACATTTTTTTCGTTAGGTTCAGAATGATTTTGGCGAAATTATTGCATACACAAATTTTCACTTGTCCTATATGGCAAAATGAGCGTTGCTATTTAAGCCAAGATCGCAAGTTCTGCCTATTCGGCACGACATATATATATAATATATATATATATATATATATATATATTATATATATATATATATATATATATATATATATTATATATATATATATATATATATATATTGCCTAAAACGGTAAGAAAATAAATACTCACGAGAATTTCCTAATTGCAGATTAAACATAGTTGTGTGTGTGTGTGTTTATACATTAATTTCTAGAGTAAATACACAAGAGGCAGCAGGAGCAGCAGGCAAGAATGTTCCTCTGGAAGTTATGAACGGATGGATGCCACGTTCGCAATGATCACTTAGAGATGTTTAAAATTACATTATTCTTATATGAGAGAGCTTCAGTGAATGCCGATGCTTAGTTTTCTGCGTGAGCTTAATTTAGGGGAAAAAATCACATCTGTTTATAAGTTTTCAGGGTTTTTGTGCGAGAGGTTCAAGAAGGAATTTTTTTCACTTACATTTGCCATTTTTCTTCAATTTTTCATCACTTATACTTTTTCTGACACAAAAAAAAATTGTCGTCTAAACGTGCAACGCATACTAGTATATACACGTACACACACACACACACACACACACACACACACACACACACACACACACACACACACACACACACACACACACACACACACACACACACGTAAGCACAAGTCACTAAAAAATGTGTACATCACCGTCACATGTACACCACGCCAGTAAAATTAATCACTGAGTCAACGCTAAAGTTTGGAGCCGCCACTCTGACAAACGCATCAACAGCTCGAGAAACCTGCGAGGTTTTCCACCACTCTTAGCCTAGAGGCCTAGAGTTAAATCTCATAACGCTTACGGAGTGAGAATTCAGGGAAAATACGAGTTTAACGTACAAAATCCGGAGGTTAAGCTAGACCAAAACTGGCGTAAGAGGAAACGTTACGAACGACAGTATACATGTATAGCGTTATTGTTCCTAGTTCCACTGTACTTAGTTATTATCTGAGGCTCTAGTACTTATTGGATGAATTACTGTGTGTAATTGTTTATTACGCGGAGCTGAGACAAAATGACCTCAGCTTAATATAATTCTTATATGCTCGTTGATATATTTATCTTGGGTAAGATGTATCTTAAGGTTGTATATATGTCGTGCTGAATAGGTAAAATTTGTCAATTGGCAAGAACTTGTTTAAAATTAAGTCCTTTCTAAAATTTTCTCTTATACGTTTAAAGACATATTGCTTTCATTTACGTTAAGGTAAAAATTAATATTTTTTTAGCAAAAGAACCTTAGATAACTTACCTAACCTTATTATAACAAGCGTAATTTAATTTAGCCTAAGTCAGCTAAATGTATTTTAAATAAGTTTATAAAAATTTAACACTATGAAATATATTTTATACGCAAATTTTCGCTTGCCTTATTCGGCAAGAAAAGCGTTGCTATTTAAGCCAAAATCGCAAGTTTTACCTATTCGGCACGAAATATAATATATATATATATATATATTATATATATATATATATATATATATATATATATATATATATATATATGTCGTGCCGAATAGGCAGAACTTGCGATCTTGGCTTAAATAGCAACGCTCATCTTGCCATATAGGACAAGTGAAAATTTGAATATGCAATAATTTCGCCAAAATCATTCTGAACCTAACGAAAAAAATATATTTCACTGTGTTTGTTTAGTATTATATTACTGTAAACAAATCTAAAATATATATAGTTGGGTTAGGCTAAAATAAATTGTTATTATTATAATAAGGTTAGGTAAGTTTTCTAAGATTCTTTTGGAGCAAAATTATAAATTTTTACATTAACATTAATGAAAAAAAATATATCTTTAAAAGTATAAGAGAAAATTTTAGAAAGGACTTAATTTTAAATGAGTTCTTGCTAAATGACCAGTTTTAATATTCGGCACCACACACACACACACACACACACACACACACACACACACACACATATATATATATACATATATATATATATATATATATATATATATAATTATATATATATATATACATATATATATATATATATATATATATATATATACATTATATATAAATATATATATATATATATATATATATATATATATATATATATATATATATATATATATATATATATTATATATATATATATATATATATATGCAAAACAGTGGTTGTTTTGCATATTCTGAAATCACCTGTTTACTGTGATCTTATTGCATATGTGTATATTATATATATATATATATATATATATATATATATATATATATATATTATATATATATATTATATATGTGGGGTGTGTGTGTGTGTGTGTGTGTGTGTGTGTGTGTGTGTAGTAGTAGTAGTAGTAGTAGTAGTAGTGAAATGAAGATGTAATCAATCCATCAACCTTGGAGAAAAAGCACTTGAGGTGGTCAGTCCCTCAGCCTGGAGAAGAGTTCAACTCCATGGTCTGGAACGATATGAAACTAAAGAATGAGAACGGACTCTTAAATACTGTAGAAGGTGAGGTGGAAAATCTCGGAGACGTTGCGGGGGACAGGGTTGTGGCTTTATCATGTGCAGTGACTAGCGTGCAAGCTATGACCTCAGAAATCCTGGCATTTAAGTTGAATCAAACCTCTGATACTCTGGGATTTAAGTCAAGCCTCTGACACACTTGCGTACTGGCAGTGATGATGTGTAGTGCTTGCGAGGCAGTCTGGGCTACCTGCACAGTCGGTAACTTGAGCCTTGGATTATTTTATGTGCAACTGACTCTGAAGATATTGTTAAACTAGTTAATTTACAGTTTGTCTCTTATGATAGCCAGCTGGATGTTGTTGACTACCAGCGTCTCTTCTCCGTAAACCATTCTGATTATTCCTTTGATTAATATGACTTCTGTCAGACCTCCTCCATTACGTGTTTTATATATAGACATTCAGGTCTGGTATATGTCTGCTTTAAATATGTGTTTTTTCTGATCTGGGAGATTTCCCCTCAAAAGCTTATCTGATCATATTTCATATAGAGTGCTAAGTAATAAGCCACATGTGGACAAGAACACGAAAAATAAAGTTTGTATATTTCGACCCTGAAATGGAGTCCAGTTGGTAATAATACTGAGTATCAAGAAGTGCTAATTACACTTAAATTAGTTATTTCTTGTGGAGTGTTTAACCACATCTGTCCCACAGAGGTTCGGGTCTTTGTAAGATTAGTTGGACGTCATTTTGTTTGTTTAAATATTCTTCACTAATGACTTATTATTGCATTGGATGGAAATAAATGTAAAACTCCCTGTATACAAAATTCCCTAGACAGTCCTGTAAATAGATCCTTTTTCTTCATAATTTAATTCATCCTGTGATTTACATTACCCGAGAACGCATTCAGGAATAAAACTTAAAAACGACTGAGTGAATATTGACTCTTAATTTAATAAATAAATAAACGCCACTGCCACAGAACTCAACTCTGAGAATAATTACGACTGAAAGAGAATGAGAAAAGAAAAAGTTACGCTAATTGCAAGAATACTGGTACTAATACATTTAAATCATGTTAAGGTCAACAACATAAGCAATTATCAGGCCGGAAATAAGACCTCTGGTAGGGAGCGAATATATAAGATAAGGTACAACGAGAGAATTTCTGGGAAAACTAACCTTGAGCACAAGACAAACTAGATTAATAACACTCATTTAAAAAGCTAGGATAATTGGCTAATGGTTACAAAAAGGGGCTAAGAACTGGATCTTAACTCCTGAAGGACAGCTAGGTAAGTACAGGAGCTGTCTGACATAGTTACGAGACTTAACCCCTGTAAGCACAGCTATATATGTTACAGAATATACTTGACGTGGACCTGAAGGTGCTGCTTAGCCACTGCAAACACAGCAATTTAAGTACGGGAACTGTTTGAGATGGGATGGATGAGAACAGTACATGCAGATGGTAGTTGAATCTCCAGATGAGTCAAAGGGAAGTTTCAACAATTTAGTTCGAGTAGTTAAGAAAGGTAACGAGCTGAGGGAAGAGATGGTGGCGGTAGCTAACACAGCGCTGGTGAGAGGCGACGGAGGCTGACAGTGCTGGAAGGAGAGGTGGTGGTGACTGACATTGGCTGAGACAATACTGAGGAAAGGTGGAGGAGGCTGACGGTGATGAGGTTAGGCAGCTAAAGCTGATAGTGCTGAGAGGAGAAATTCTGAAGTCAACACAGTGCCGAGAAGAGGTGGTTGAACCAGTCATGGAGCTGAGGAGGTGGAGGTTGACAAAGGGCTGAGGAGAGGTGGTGTACCTAGAAACAGAGCTGAGGAGAGAAGATGGAGCCTGTCACGGAGCTGGAGGTGGAAATTGACAGAATACGTATTATTTTTGGTAGTGAACTTGAACTTACGACCAGAGCTTTGGTAGGAAGGGAAACGAAGAAGGATGGGCAAGGATAGAAATGTGGGAAAAGGATGGCAGGGAGATGAGAGGTAGGATACTAAAGGGAAGTAGCCCAACCACTTTGGTGCAATTGGGAATGTGTATGTGTTATATCAGAAAATTATTGAAAGGGGTATAACACCCATCAGACTCACACACACATATAACAAATATATAGGTACATGACTCTGAGTTGGTAATGGATATACAATCTGCAATTGCGCTTTTATTTTTATTTTTTTTGCGTTTGCAGGACAAAGGCGATAAATATACGCACAATTTATTTAAAATTACTGGGCATGTTGGCTTCTTTCAAGATGTCCCACCATAGTAAACATTGCGATGTTACAGTAGTAGATGTGAGATTAGAGAAGTTATAAAAGATGTCTCTGTAAATAGGGGCGAGGATATTATTAGTAACATAGAAGGGTTCCGGTGTTACCCAATCATCTTCATCTGCAGGGAGGTTGCTCAAGATCATTGGTCATTGGTAATCATCCTTGTGGATGAAGCGACGCACCCTCTGTTGAAGAGTCATTCTTTGGGTTCTGTGGGGAGGAGTGTTAATACACAAATAACCCGCACATAAAAGACAGAAGCTTACGATGGCGAAACGTCTACGGTGGGGATGCCCGGGTGTTGTGCATGTGTCATTTCATCCTGTCGGTATTATATTCAATTCTTGTACTACTACTACTACTACTACTACTACCACTACTACTACTACCACCTCTTCCTGCCTATATATAGCCGTCCTGCTCCACCTCTGTTAGTGTGACTTTGTCAATGGTCCAAGTCGGACCGAAACGTCGTCGTAAGCTTCTGTCTTTTATGTGCGGGTTATTTGTGTATCGTTCCAGTCACGGTATTGTGCCTTTTTGTTATTTATAGGAGTGTTAATGATATAGTCGGTGGTATTTGCAACTTGGGGAGGATTCTCTCTGGTATACAGAGTTCCTGCATTGCATAAAGTTGCCTCTACTTCAACGTATCAAGTCGTACGTTGGGGGCAGCAATATCCTGGCGGATGTGTAAATCTGCCATCCTGATTCCGTCTCTCCTCCTTTTGGTAGTAGTACTTTGTAAGTATGATGAAAAAAGAAAGACGCTAGAAATCATTTGCACCTGTCAGAAGAAATGGATCCAGGAGCTTGAGTTCAGCCACTGCCAGCACAGAGAGGGAAGAACATCTAGTTCGGTACTCACTCAGGCGCAAGTGTGTACGCACACGCTCTCTGTCTCTCGCACACACGCTTGCGCGCGAACACACACATACACGCGCACACGCACACACACACACACACACACACACACACACACACACACTCACACACACACACACACACACACACACACACACACACACTCGCGCGCGCGCGAGCCTCACCCAAGGAAAAGGATCTTAGGGTGAGTATCATCTGAGGTGCACATCAACCAAATAACTGATGCAGCATACGGGCGCCTAGCAAACCTAAGAATAGCATTCCGACATCTTAGTAAGGAATCGTTCAGGACCCTGCACATCAGGCACATAGTGGAGTGTGCAGAACTAGTCTGGAACCCACACCTAGCCAAGCACGTAAGGAAATTAGAGAAAGTGCAAAGGTTTGTAACGAGACTAGTCCCCTATGAGGAGAAGTTAAGGAAAATCGATCTGACGACACTGGAGGACAAGAGAGATAGGGGGATATGATAACGACATACATAATACTGAGAGGAATCGACATGGTTTCCCATGTCGGGGTCACAATTGGAAGTTGAAGACTTAGATGAGGCACAAGGATGTTAGGAAGTATTTCTTCAGTCATAGAGTTGTCAGGAAGTGGAATAGTCAGGAAAGTGATGTAGTGGAGGCAGGATCCATACATAGCTTTAAGAAGAAGTATGATAAAGCTCATGGAGCTGGGAGAGAGAAGACCTAGTAGCGATCAGTGAAGAGGAGAAGCCAGGAGCTGTAACTCGACCCCTGCAATAACCACAACTAGTTGAACACAACACACACACACACACACACGAATCTGAGTCTCGACCCCTGCAACCACAATTAGGTGAGTACACACACACACATATGCATACAAACACAGTGCAAATAACTTACAGAGCACAATCTTTGTTGTAAATAGCCATCATGGCTCACAAAAGAAAAATTCTGCCGAGGTTAATAGAATTATATTATAAATGACTAAATATTGGCAGGAAACGGAAGGATTATCATGTTATAATTGGTATTATCAGAATGAATAATCCTATACTGTCAAACGCTTTTTTGACAAGCTCCCCCACAGGAGATTAACTGACACCAGAAAAAACAAGTTGGATGGGTTAGGGGATGGGTACTGAAATAGTTACAAGAACATCCAACAGAGAGAAGGCAGAGTGATGGTAAGGGATTCTTCATCAGGAAATATTTTAATGTGTTAATGGTAGAGAGAAGAAGATGAATTAAGACAAATGAGACACCAGGTCTGATATAGCACCGACCCGCTGGTCTAGTGACAACTCGTCCTCTACCCGAACAGGAGACTTCGCCGACCATGTGACTTTTTCATTCCAATACAAAGAATACTGTAGACGTTATAAGAATAAAAATTGATTTTGGGGTGATCTGTCCCTCAACCTTTCTAAGTGTTCATTCTTTAAGTCTAAATTTATCTTTGATAAATTTTTCTCTCAGGGAATTTGAGACGATGTGTCCATCAGCCTTAATAGGTGCTTCGATGCCTGAACACTTATCAAGGCTTAAGGAACTAATCACCACAAATTTACCTCTTGTCTGTTTCCATCGTCTCCAGTATTTATTCTTTGTGCTCGAGTGAAAAAGCAAGTAGCTGAAGAAACACCTCCACCATTAAATATACTCAGGTGTTACACATGTCTTATTCATCACAAGGACCTAGAAACAGAGCACCGTTCTGTTACATTCCTAATCGTAAAGCTCTCATGGCGCTACCTGGAAGTTTGCACTAATGGCGACCCCACCCTTATGTGTGTCAGTGACACTATCATTTCATACTTCCGCTATAATATTGGCAACACTGAACGCGTCATCGTATGATTAAACTCCTGGTCACTTGATTTTCCATGACGAATAAACCAACATTCTGCCAGAACAGACCCGTTACGATTGACGTAACATAAGGCGTCCCCCAGGGAGAAGCTCTGGAGCCAATATTCCTTGTAAGCAGAAGGTATGACGATTCCAACACTACTGATGAAATAACACAAGTAAATACACTTAGGACATCTTTAGTGAATACGTTTCGGTCCTGGGAGCAAACGATGTAGAGTGAAAAGTGATTTGACTTAAGTATAGAAGTGGAAGACAGACTTAAACATCGGAGATGTAAACAAGAGTGATAATTCAAGAAAGAAATACAGTAGGAATAATGGATAAAATTCGTTCAATTTAAATGTTAAAAGGGTATAGGAAAGTATTGGCTTAGTAATAGAGCCGTAGAGTTATTGAAGCTTTTGTGTCGATCATATACGACCTGCCTATCATGGGCCATTAGACTTGATGAAGAAGACATGCATGCAACACCACAGAGATGTCAGTATGGAGATTATATAAGAAAGACCGGAAACTCGGGTAATCGGTCCTGAAGTCTTGAAGATGATATTCAGTTCCTTAGTCTTCATGAATATCAAGGTTTCAAAAACAAGCACCTGAGCAAGCACTAAGGCACTTTTATTAAAAACCGTCTCGGTGCTTGGACCTTGATCATTTTTGGTAGGTAAGACACATAGGCAACATTTAGGCAACTTTATTGATGTGTCTTACCTACCAACCTGTCGGTATTGTATACCATTTTGATATTGATCATTTTTGACATGAAAGGGTCAAGAATGACAATGTAGGTATAAAATCAGGTGAGAAAGAGTGGTAGTGATCTGACGAAACAAAGTGTGAGACATCTTGAGATGACGTTAGGTCGGCCATAAGGTCGCCAGAGTCCAGTGTTTTGGGGTAGGTTGGGCTAAACCTAGTAGTGTGTTATGTATGCCAGTAGCTGGAGAGTATAACATAATAAAACTAGCATGCATGATACTCGACCAGGTTAAACCACACTTAACACTACGGGAATCTAGTGACCTCATGGCCGACCTCATACCAAATATGCCAATAGATTGAAACTGCAACATATCAGTGACTAGCAAACGTGATACTTAACCCACCTCGTAACACGGGAATCTACTGACCTCATGGGCTACCTGACACCATCTCAAGAAACCTCATTCGGTGTTTCGTTAAGTCATTACTTGCCTTTCACACTTCCTCTTATGCCTATAGATGCCGTCGTTCTTCACTTTTTTAAGTTTGAAGAAGATTGAGACACTTACGTAACATATGAGAATCTTTATTGAGGAAACGTTTCGTCACACAGTGGCTTCATCAGTCCAATACAAATCAGAAGGGTGTAAGGAGAGGAGGAGTTTGATGTAATCAGTCCCTCAGAGAATTCTCCAACCTTGTCCAACCTGTGGACGAAGACTTACTTGACCCCGCCTCCTCCTGCTTCGCCTCACCTGACTACAGTATATAAGCCACGTCTACGGCCCTATGCTGTATTTTCTACAAGACTGATTGGCTGAACACATCGACTCCAGGCTGAGGGACTGATTACCTCAAACTCCTCCTCTTTTTACACCCTTCTGATTTGTATTGGACTGATGAAGCCACTGTGTGGCGAAACGTTTCCTCAATAAAGATTCCCATATGTTGCATAAATGTCTCAATCTTCAACTTGTCGGTTTTTTAAAACCATTTATCACACAAGTTTGAAGAAATCAAGGTTCCAGGAACAAAACTTTTCCTAATCAGTACACAATGATGTTTTGCTCATGTATCTTTTTTCCACTTGTCGGTCGGTATCAACGACCAAGGGTTATACCAGGAGTGTAGCCAGATGAAATTCAGTTGACGCCGGCATCGTCACAGGTGGGTGGGATTCCCTTGGTTATCCCCAAGAACTGGACCAGAGGTTAGTTTGTCTTATGCAGCAACACCAAGATTCCTTGGTGTTGCTGCGTAAGACAAGTTTCATCTCATTATGCTATACAATACCAACAAGTTGATGATAAAGACCCCCCTTCCCTTCCCCCAGCGTTGCACAAGTCTTTTCATCAGGTTGCCAGTGCTGTATATCATTAATGAAATTAGGCTTCATGCAGTGATCTTCTAAGTCTTATGTTAAGCATCCATCTGCCTCACAACATTTTCACACGTTCTTCATTTTTTTTAGCTAAAATATGTAGATTATCACACGTTTAATAGTAAGTGGTTTATTTACGATTTTTCGGACTATTTCCTCCATACCACTAAAAATAAATTATTTTCACTAAACATGCATCATTTTACAACTAAGTGACCACTCGCCTCCCCCACTACAACTGTGTAATTACTCGCCTCCCCCACCACAACTGTGTAATTACTCGCCTCCCCCACCACAACGAGCCATCCACTCCACAACCAGATAACTCACCTCCCCCACCACAAGCAGCCGCCATCTTCTCCTCCCACATCTAGCTATCTATTTTCCCCACGACACCACCACGATCATACTCCGAGAAACTAGGCCATCTCTACAAATGGCTACAATAAAAATCGCATCAGACACTGCGCCACCAGCGAGGTCAAGAAGGGAATGTCACACACCTCGCTTACTGGTCTCAAGCTACTGTTCATGTAAGAATAAAATCTCAGTACCGTGGCTAACTCAAGAATTAGAAGTAACATTCACGTTTCGGTCTATCCTGGACAGAAAAGTGGCTTGACAATGATCCTACGATAGACCGAAATATCTGAATATTTACCTTCAATTTGAGGTTTGTGAATTCTGTTCATTTCTCAGAGGAGATTTTCAGGTGACGGAATCTGCCTGTCGGAAGCGAATCAACTAATAAAAGGAGAGGTTGCATTCCTGTCAGGTACGGGTTTACGCGACAGAAGCTAGGAGCAATCAATGAATGAACCGATTCCAGGGAACAGGACACTTGTTTCCGGCTTGGTTCTGATCCTTAGCTTATGGCGATTTAGCATTCAGTTGTGATTTGGAGCATTTAGGATACCGGCGTTCACCTGTTAATTGTTCTGGAGGCAAGATGTGGCTAGGGAAATTGGTGTTAGGAAACTATAAATATATATACACACACACACATAATATATATATTTATATATATATATATATATATATATATATATATATATATATATGTGTGTGTGTGTGTGTGTGTGTGTGTGTGTGTGTGTGTGTGTGTGTGTGTGTGTGTGTGTGTGTGTGTGTGTTTGTATGTGTAGCTATTAATATGGTACAGAAAGAAAACCAGAAGAGAAGACTCATTCCTGAGTGTACTCACCGAGACAAGTTTCACGAACTTTTGCCAGCTATTTCCTGGGTTATTGAGGAAGTTGGTGTGTCGTTAACATCGACCAGAGACACTCAAACCATCTCCAAGATATTTTCTCTTCGCAAGATGAGCACACAAACACTCTTACCTGCACGGAATTCTTCCTCAGAGAGAACTTGAAAAGTGACCCCATCTTTGGATAGATTTGGCTAGATCGGTTACAGTCAGGTAGCATATGATAACTGAGATTAGGTAAGCATACGTTAAGTTTGTTTAGGTTAGGGTTTGTTAGGTTTTGTTAGATTAGAAATTTTTGTGTTTTGATGAGGTTAAACTTGACTAGATTAAGTTGGGATACTCTGGGGTTGGTTTGGTTAGGTGAGGTCTTGTATACCTGTTCTAAACGTCATCCATCTTTGGTTGATACCTACACAGCCTCAACCTAGAAGGTTGAGGCTGTGTAGGTATGAACTTGCCAGTTTAGTAAAATATATTAACTTGGAATTGTTGGATTTCGCACGATATCTGGGAATGTCTTTTCTTGTCAGCTTCATGATTTTATTACTGTTATGAAAAACCCCGGTGCGCCTTAGAGAAAGTTTTGGATTTATCTTGGGATTTATAGATGCCAGTCTGCCAATTTTATTTATAATTGAGAAAATTCAAATAATGGTTTTCGTGCGTTATTTTGTGAATGCCTCACCAGATCGGCTCTAAAATTTCAACATCGATAACTTGAGATACCTTTGGAAACCTTTGGAAAGAGATATATTTGGAAAGCCTCTTCTGCAATTTCAAAGCTGGTTTTCTCGTCCTTAGCAAAAAGTTTAATCTATTTAACTATGTAATTCTTCCTGAAGTTGCGATATTAACTTCCACGTGATAGCTTGTGAATCCTTCGTCTACAAGACGACGCTGTTATTTAACTTCATAAAAAAACATATGCCATCCTTCACTGTTCCTTTTGTGTGTGTTTAGGTAGAGGGGGCTGAGCTTATGGGACACGAGGATCCCTTTCTAAGATCGCGCATAGGCCGAAACCCATCTAGCTATTTTAACATTCATGGGAGAAGTGCTAAGTCCAAAAAGGTAATGGGCCGGGTGGGGGGAGGAGGGAATATAATCAGGTTTCATCCAAGGAAGTGGAGTATTGCTCCAATTCGTTTGATCAAGAAACCCTTTACCAGTATCAAGGTGCTCTGCTTCAGGGAACATTAATCCGCATTATAAACACCAACGAAAATATGGTTCTAACATGGCAACGTCTCTCCCGTTTATTTTAGTCTAACGTAGGGAGAGAATGACTTCGAGCCCATTGGTAATTACAAGACACACTGAACAGACTTTTCAGCTCCAGTAGTGCTTTATCATCCACAGTGGTGATTTATCATCCACAGTAGTGCTCTATCATCCATAGTAGTGCTTTATCATCTACAGTGGAGCTTTATCATCCACAGGAGTGCATTATCATCTACAGTGGAGCTTTATCATCCACAGGAGTGCATTATCATCCACAGTGGAGCTTTATTATTCACAGTGATGCTTTATCACTCCCAGTGGTGTTATATCACCCCTATTGTTGTTCTATCGTCCACAGTCGGGTTTTGTCACTTAAAGTGGGTGCTTCGCCACCCATATCGGGACATCATCAGGTACTTGATGAAACTCCCCGTGAGTGCATCATAATTAAGTGTCTGAGTTAATAGCTCTGACATCCTACCTCAAGCAGGATGTCACCCACCTCATATCGGGGAGCGTCCTCTGTGACGAAGCTTTCTGTTGCGCGTCTCTCAGACACTCCTGACAAAGGCTGCACTGCTCTACGATATCTCCTTATTGACATGTGCGAGTTTTCTCAATTTAATTGAGTGTCTCTTTAGGTAAAAGAAAACGGGATCGAATTATTCACCGTCTCATATTTTTCTCTTTCCCGTGATTACCAAGACGAATATCGTCATGTTTTCTTATTCCTCAGATGCGCTAAGGCAATTTACGCTCCTTGCTAATATTTTGCGAGGATCACTCAGGCTCAAGGATTGACGAAGGCTCGATTCTCCTTCCGCTAATTGTGAGACGGGGAGGTTAATACCTAGTTTGACGCAGTTAACACTACAGTTCAAGATTGAATATACTGTTCATGACTCATAATTGTTTATATTTCGTTTACTGATCTATTATGTGCATTTTATTCTCCATATATATATATATATATATATATATATATATATATATATATATATATATATATATATATATATTATATATAATGTCGTGCCGAATAGGTAAAGCTAGTCAATTGGCAAGAACTCATTTAAAATTATGTCTTTGCTAAAATTTTCTCTTATACGTTTAAAGATATATGTATTTTTTTCATTTACGTTAACGTGAAAATCAGTAATTTTGTACCAAAAGAACGTTCGAAAACTTACCTAACCTTATTATAACAAACGCAATTTAATTTAGCCTAATCCAACTAAATGTATTTTAGATAAGTTTACAATAATTTAATAAACACAATGAAATGCATTTTTTTTGTTAGGTTCAGAATGATTTTTCCGAAATTATTGCACAAATTTTCGCTTGTCTTATCCGGGAAGAAGAGAGTTGCTATTTAAGCCGTTACATGGTAACGGCTTGACAAAACTCCTGGAGAGCGAAACGTTCCCACAATAAAATGTCTGGTTAGTTGCATTTGTGACCTTTTACCTAACATATTGTAAGTACTTTTACCAACATTATTACTAAAACTTTGCCAGGAAGCAGGACAAACGTCTCCTGACGCTGGTTTGAAGAAAATGGTGGCCCACCGAAAAAGCTTGCGATCATCAGACCGGTCATCAGACTCTCTGACCGCGGGTTCAAACCCCACCCGTGGTATGGTTTGGTTAGCTTCTACATGCAAACCCTCATTATGAATAGAAAGGCAATTTTATATGACTTAAAAATGCTTTCCTGATTTAAAGGAAATTTTACATTTCCTTCGAGGAAATTTTTAATACGTCTTTGACGACGGGAAATTCACTCATAAAAATTGTTGCATTTGTCTTGTTTACGATGTCACTGGATTTCATTTAGTGTTTTCGCACTAAATTTTTTGGTATATGTATATCTTTGCACATTTTAAAAAACAAGACTGAATTTTTAGACGGAGGACGGAAGTAAATTTAATTAAATTTTATTGAAGGACAAATAGAAAAGTGGCTACAGAGAAATAGGCATGATTGTAAAGAGAAGAAAATGAAGTAGAGAGAATAGCAACACCAGCAACAGGAGCAGACGAAGGAGCAGCAGAAGCAGAAACATCTGCGCAAGCTGCAGCAGAAGCAGAATAAACAACAGCACAAACAGCAGAAGCAAAAATAGCGGCAACAGCAGCGGAGTAAGAAGCTGCAAAAGAAGAAACAACAGTAGCAAAAGCGGCAGCAGCAACAGCAACAGCAACAGCAACAGCAACAGCAGCAGCAACAGCAGCATCAGGAGCAGCAGCAATGATAATTATAATGGAAAAAAGTGACATCAGCTGTGACTTCATGGAAGCTACTCAGTCCTTATGTGGCATGAAGTACCATGGGAAATGAAACATAAATACAGAGTAGAATATTGTTCAAATGCAAGAACTAGTTTATAAAATGCATGAGAAGACTAAGGAATGAGGAGAGAGAACATGCGGCGTACAGGCCAGCCATAAGTCAACAAATGCAGCCTCTGTTGAGCCAGAAATGTAAGTGTGTATCAGTCTTTCTCTGGCTGTTTATGTCTGTCCGCGTCTGCGAGGATTCGGTGACAGCGAGGAAATTCATTCGGGTTGAGCTAGCTCAGATTCACTTCCTCAGTGTGTTAAATTTTAATCTAACGTGTTTTTGTTTATTGTGTGATGAGACAGAAAAAAGGGAAAGGGAGAGAGGGAGAGAGAGAGAGAGAGAGAGAGAGAGAGAGAGAGAGAGAGAGAGAGAGAGAGAGAGAGAGAGAGAGGGAGGGAAGAGGGAGAGAGAGAGAATTACGGTGAAACTGACATAATAATGATTATCCATTTAATCTTCCTGATGCAGCGAATTTGTTACAGGTTACGTCGTTCAACGTTGTTTCACAATACTCAAAGATCACGTAACTTAAAAAAAATGTAAGCTCTGAATTTCGTTAACGAGTCATCATATTATCAACTTCATGTTTGCGTCCTGATCGAACAAACAGTGACCTGAGGGGACTCTTAATCGGATTTAAATAATCTCTGCGATAGAATCATCCATGGATTGCAGGAAATTCCATTTATTATTTCTTGGAAATCGCTGAAGGAACAAGAGCATCAGCATCCTTCATCATCAGAATCCCATTACTAGGTGCGTCCTCCAGAGGAGATGAGTTCCATTTGAGATGCTTGCAGCTTCCCACGGCCTTAAGGAGCCACCTGGGTACGACCATGAGAAGAACTGAGGCCGGCTTGTTTGTGTTACATTACGCTGCTTTGCGCTAAGTCAACAAGTCCAGGCTGCAATTGCTGCCTGTCTGCCACCACCTTATGAAGACAGCCAAGCTGCCACCACCACGTCTCTCTGGTTATTGCCTGGCTGCCGTTACTGTCCACCACCATATCAATCACCATGTGAAGGCATCCAGATTGTCAATGTTATCACTACCACTTGTCACTACCACTGTTATCACTGCTGCCACCACCGCCATCACCACACCCTTATGAAAACCAGGCTGCCATTGCTGCCACCATCACTACTTTCAAGAAGACAGCCAAGCTGGGATAGCTTCCGACACCACCACCTCAAGGGGACGGCAAAGCTGCAATTGATGACTACCACTGAGACATTCTTCAGCACTTTGCAGAAGAAAATCTGAGTGTGAAACCGAAATAAACAATACTATTCTTATCTTCTGTTTAAATATCTCCAGAGGGAAGTGATTGTACCATTTTAATATGATAAAATTCTTCGTTTTGTCCTCATCTAAATATCCTGTTTCACAGTCAGACCAAATTAATCCGCTTTCAAACTCTAATTCAACGTGTTGTTTGAAATTCTGATTCACCATCATCCGGGAGTTCCATGTTTCACACTGATAAAACAATCAGGTTTCAATCCCTGATCGAACCCCAATCCACCTGTTCTGTGTCATAGATTATTTCAGTGCTATACAGTGGCGTATTGTTGTTATTATCACAGGTTGTGCACTGTGTTGCCGTGCAGAACCTGTTACTGTCACAATATTTCCTAACAGGGGGCAGAAAAATTAGTTTCTCATTATGATCTATGATTATATTATTGAGTGAGCTTCATATTTATAATGAATTTACCATCTTTGGTAAGTCTGAAGCGATCAGTTAGCTCACACAATATATACGCCCCTGGTGCTATACACAAAAGTCTGGTATATAGCATTTTTTTCCCCCTTGCAGAAGTAAAATAAAATTTTATTTGTTGATATTGCGTGAATGTTTGATTTTTCTCTTGTATGTTTTGCAGGAGAACTGTTATGAGTATTACTTAAGTGGTTGTTAGAAAGGACGTTATAGGCGAGTTGTATTTATTTAGTTATTCGTCTGAATTTGTGTGTGTATTTCTCTTGCTTTTTTTTGCAAGTGTGCACGTGTGTGTGTGTGTGTGTGTGTGTGTGTGTGTGTGTGTGTGTGTGTGTGTGTGTGTGTGTGCGTGCGCGACTGTGAGACTGCGTTTTGGGGTATTTCTTGACCGTTCTCTCGTTTGTTACAAACATGTTAAGATCATAACAGCGAAAACTTCTCCCTTCCACCAAGTTAGAATCAAAACTTTTATACACAACACGGTCGTTACAAGAGTCTCTTCTCCACTACCATAAGAACACAGCCTTCATCCACCACCATGACGGTAAAAGATTCCCTCTTACACATTGACACTCTCAACATTTCTCCACCAAAATTATATTGCATTTGTCAGGTTGAAATAAAGCGTTATTTGTAAACACTTGGATCATTACGTCGTATAGCATGTCCTCTTCAGCTAAGGAAACCATGAGGACACAAACAAAAGTTTCAGAAGAAATTTTTACCGGGGGAACGTTGAACTCTTCATCACAGAGCGAAACATTATGCCAATAAAAGTTCGCTTTGAAACTTTACTCTTGTGGGTACTATGTATGCCGTTTTAAGAGGTCTTGTTCAAGGCCCAATAGTAATAGTTCAAAGTCTTTGTCAATTTTTATTTGTGAATCCTTATACTTTTAGGACATCGCTATTACAGATTTGATTTATTTTTTACATCGTGGTTATATTATCTTCTAAACCTGAAACAGCTGTATTTTTTTTTTACTTTATATTAAGTAATAAAACCTACTACGTTTTACGTTATAAATTTTCTCCCTCTGCTACACTATTTTATTTGCCAACGAGAAGTAAAATTAAGAAAAAAATTGTGTCTTACTACTGCAACTTTGGTTCTTCTTGATTTAGGTTGTATTTAATGAATGAACAAATGTGGGTTACGATGCGCAAGAAGTGCAGTAGGCTCGATCCTCCGTGTGCAAATCGGGATTCGGTTTTCTGTCCAGTCAGGACATTTTGATTACTGTAACACTAGAAATGTTTAACCAATATATCAAAATCACAGTCTAGCGTCCTTAAAAATCACAATCCAACGTCCCTAAAGTCTCAACTCAGGGTTCATAAAATGCAATCTTTAAAAAAAAATCAATGACTTAAAACTTAAAATGTCTCTGAAAATACTATCCGAAAATTTAACCCAAAAATTCCACATATATTTTGCATTATTTACAACTCACAAATTACAAGAAAACTGAAGAGTGTTTTAGTTCTTCAAGAGCCACAATAAGAGTCACGAGAGCTCGAAAATAATCCAAATGCTCTTTCGTTTCCATCATCATTTTCCTGAGTATGTGGAAACTGTTTTAACTACTGTCTGGCAGGACAGTGAGTCGGTTTCTTCTTTTCTTCATCTTCTTCATCATCCTCTTCATCTTCTTCCTCATCTTCTTCATCTTCATCTTCATCTTCTTCATCATACCCGTAGGGGTCATGCAGCCCCTCGGGGCAAGTGGAACAGGGGGTTGGGAGGTAATCAGATTTGATTTAAGGAAGGGAAGAGTAGAGTCAGTCCCTTGGATCAAGAGCTCTTCACCGGCACCAAGGCACCTCTCCCGTGAAGCGGTCGGAAGGAGAGAGAACTTCCAACCTTTCACACAATTGCTTGTTGTTTTTACATTTTATATAAAAAAATGTTAATGGGTCTGTTGATTCTATTAATGAGTCTGTTGATTTTATTAATGGGTCTGTTGATTCTGTTTAAAGGTTCTGTTGATTTTATAAATGGTTCTGTTGATTTTATAAGTGGTTCTGTTGATTCTGTTAATGGGCCTGTTGTTTCTATTAATGGTTCTGTTGATTCTAGTAATGGTTCTGTTGAGAATTCTATTAATCGTTCTGTTGAGGATTGTATTAATGGTTCTATGAATGGTTCTACTTACCGATAATGGTGAGGTTGACGAGACTGGTGTGGGTGGGAGACTTAAAAAAATCCACACGACACTCATACACGCCCGCGGCCTCCACGCCTACGCTCTTAATTGTGAGTGTAGCCGCGTCTCTGCTCACCCTCACTTCTCCGCCCTCCTGCTGGAAACTGGAATTGTGCTGTGGCGCCCGACCATCGTAGCTGCAGAGGAAAACAAAGAGAAAATCACGTAAATGATGGAAAGATTCCTTAGGCGGCGATGAAGAATTGGTAGGCAAATTCTTTCTGAGATCATGATAGATACGGGTAATGATATGGATGAGAGAGTGACAGAGAGAGACAGACTAACAGACAAATGACAAGCATGCTGATCATTTTGTTAGGACAGACGAGAAGACCCCTTGAAGGGTTGGTAGATGAATATCTGTAGACCCTAAAGCGTACGGACGATGGACTGTCTATAGACAGAAGGAGTGAAGCATTTGTTCTCGTGTTGAAGGGGAGCTCACCTATCCTTTGTTACACGATACCTGGGATTTGGGAGGCAGTGAGTATTGCATACCTAACGCTGTTAGACTGAAGCTCTAACTTCTGGGTCCCGCCGAGCAACTAAAAAGTGAGTGTGTGTGTGTACAGGGGAAGGAGGGGGGAGGTTAGTATGCATGTGTGCGAGTGTGTGTGTGCTTGCCTATATGTGTGCTCACCTGTAAGTCAATGCAGGGGTCGAGTCTCAGCTCCTGCTCTAAGCGTCTTCCCGGTAATGGTATTTCCGCTGGTTTCGAGCTCTTTGGCTTCTTGAGCCGTATAGTACCCATTTTTCATGCAATGTATGGAATTCTGCCTCTACAACTTCTATGCCGAGGTCCTTAAACTTAATGACCACTATGAGGCTAAAGAAATATTTCCTAACGTCCCTGTGTCTCATTCGTATTTTTAACTTCCAGCTGTGCCCTCTCTAACAGTCTATCCCTGTCACACTATTGCTTCCTCTCAGTGTTTTGTACGTTGTTGTCATGTCTCCCATGTACTGTCCTCTAAAGTTATCATGTTCAGCTCCTTCAGTATCTCCCCTTGCAAACCTCTACGCTTACAGTTTATTGACATGCTTGATAAGATGTGTATTCCACACTGGTTCTGCATACTCCAAGGTGAGGGGGTAACATATGCCGTATTTAGTGTCGTGAATGACTAACGAAATTCCTAAAAACTAATCTTAGATTTGCCAGACGCTCGCTTTCTATGGAAGTTATTCGGTCGATTACCACCTCAGGAGATATGCTTGATAATATGCTTACCCTGAGGTTATCCTTTGGTGAAGCTTGCAGTCCTTGTCCCACGAGCATGTACACCGTTTCTGGTCTTCTTTACCTTTCTTCATTTTTCATAATTTTGCAGTACCTGGCTTAATTTCGAATAAGCACTTGTCGAATCAGTCCTGTAGCACATCTAGCTCCCTTTGAAGTTTGAATTTTCCTTATTAGTTTCCCATCATCTGTGAACAGGGATACCTCTGACTATTTCTTCTATTATGTTACTCACATTCACGATAATTAGTACCGATCCCAGTACAGGCCTTTTTGGAATCCCACTCGTCGCACTGGCGCATTCCAACACCTCTTCCCGGATAATCCTTCTCTTCCTCCCACTCAAGTATTCCCTCATAAATTGAAGTGCCTTTCCTGCCATTCCTGTCTGCGTCTCTTGCTTTTATCTCTTGTTCACTAATGTATCACAAGCCTTCTTTAAATCCTTACTGCATTCCCTCACTGCTGTTGTCTTGTGCTTGTTGTTTATGAGCCCTCCCCTACTTACCTTCTCTATAAACTAACATACTATGTGTGTCAATGACACTGATTTACATTTTAATGCTACCTGTCTTAAATATCGAGACTATGTCTTCTGTTTTCCACACCTCTGGTAGTTATCCTGTATCTGTTGTGTAGATGAAGATTTTGGCTAGTGGTTCACATAGTGCTATTGTCTCTCACAGACCCCACAGAGAGATATTGCCTGGTATCTAGCTCAGTACTGTTTTTTACCTCTTTTTCCTTTTGTGTATTTTAAGTCCAGTACTCGTTGCTGCACTCTTCTTCCACTCACAGAGTTACTGGGTTCGAGATTTTCTCCTTAGCCTCGCTTCCTATAGTCCTTTGATCGGTATCACTGACTTCTGCCCTCTTTTGCTGTATCATATCTATTCCTGAAGCCGCGCATTGAGTTTGCCATCTCTATGGCTCATCTGCATTTTCAGTTTCCATTTGTGACCTCTTGATCCAGGACATCTTAAGTCAGTCTGTCATTATCTGCCTAGCAGTTCCTCTTGTTTTGCATATATGATCATGGCCTCCCTTGTCTTTCTTCTGAAGTCGTCAGGTTCATTTCCTTAAACCTCTCCCCATAGTGTGTTCCTCTCAGTTCTGCTACCGTCCTGGTTGCAAACCCAAGGATATTTTCGAGTTTTTTCACATGCTTGATCAGATGTAAGATCCGTGTTGGGGTTGCGTACTGAGTGATTGATCTAACATATGTCGCACATAAGGTTCTGAAGGATTCTTTATTGATGTTATTGAGGTTACTCTTGCATATGCTGTTGCCGTTATACGTTTGCGTGAATTTCTGGTGATGAGTTTTATATTAACCCCAAGAGCCTTATCACACACTAATATATGCAGCTTGTCTCCGCTCATGCGGAGACAAGCTTTCCGCCCGCTAAAGCTCATTTTATCCGTCAATCTTATTTATAAATAAATGCTCTATAGTTTATTTCATTATTATAACTTATCTGTTGGTAGCTTAAAACATTTATAATTTGTGTTTCTTCCTGCAGTTTGCTTAGAAATTTTATATTTACTATTTCACGTATTTTTCATGCTATATTCATTTGATTTTTACCTTTTGGATTTAATTTTCTTTACGTAAATTTAAAATGAAGATTTAATTCCGCTTTACAATTTTTTTAAATTAAGTTTTCGAAGAAAAAAAAATTCCTCTCGTCTTCTCACAATGAATTCAGTTAGAAAGAGAGAGAGAGAGAGAGAGAGAGAAGAGAGAGAGGAGAGAGAGAGAGAGAGAGAGAGAGAGAGAGAGAGAGAGAGAGAGAGAGACTGAGACTGGTTTACGGTACTTAGGATAACCATAAAACTGTAAGGAGGAAGAGCTGCATGAAATTTTTAGTAACTCGAAATTTACTACCACAAGGACGCAGCTTCAACGAACATACCATCACAAAAATTCTTACAAAAAATGTTTTTATGAGGTTTTGGTTATAATTTAAAAAAAAAATAGCACGAAGAAATGTCTGTCCATGATTACTGACGTGTACTGGAAATTTTAGGAAATATTTTTAATAATATTAATAAATATATTTAAGCATTTAAATATTAAATTTCGTAATTAAAGCACCTTGATTAAACTGGGTTTTGTCATTTGTTCTAATCTGATCACAACCGATGCAATGCGTTCAGATTATCACCAAATCCCTTGTTACTTGTTACAAAGGTGATCTGAATCTTCTGTTTGGTGTACTTGAGCTTGACTTGCTGGAAGATGTTCAGCAGGGCTATTCTCCTTATTTTGTTTACTTATTAAGGACGTCTCAGATCAATTTCGAAAAATTAGAGAGCATAGAGAATGAATTTAAGGTTTTCTCAAAACTTTCCAACCAACACACTGTTGATCAAGCTACTATGGCTTTCCCCATGGTGGAGCTCATTCATCCGACGGTACTTCTCTGAGTCCCACTCGGATCAGACGCTCTCGGTGAAATTCAAGAAAAAAAATTCGCCGATTTTAACGGGATAGAAGACAGTATGGGTAGCTGTGATGCCTACGATATTCTACGTCTTCATTATACTTCTCTCACTCCCTAAGCTGATTTCCTTTACCAAGTATTCATCACTCAATACGATATCCGTCTGAAATCAACGCTAGAAAACGTTTTGAGCATTCACATCGGATTGGATGGGTTGAGAATCCCCAAAACTCGGCGGATTGAATCAGACAATGAATAGGTAAAGTTATTTCTTCTAGAATTACTGGCAGTTTAGCAGTGTTGACAAAGTGACATCAGTCCGTGGGATATTTTTATTGTTCTGACGAAATCATCAAGCTACAACAGACATTCGTGAAAAAGATCACTACAGCGATGCTCCAGGATGCGATCACCATCAGCCAGAATGGTCCGAAATCATACCTCAAACAGCAAAAAGAAGAATCTTCCAATACTCTTTGCACTGATAACATCACAAGGGATTACAATTTCATAAAATACAATGCACTACAGGGTACTGAGGGCAGAAATCCTCTTATGTGCGTGCATACCTCTGGAGATTCTTTGAATGATTCTCATCTCTGCTCCTGACTCGTGACTTGGCCCACAGTCCCTTCACAATTCACTAATATGACTCTGCCATTGAATACAAACGTGTTTGCAGCATGGTGGTAGCCAGTATATATAGTCTGCATGATATCAGCTATTTAAACTCCAAGGGATTAAACGCAAGAAACAGGTAAACAAATACTTGCTACAGCCCAGTGTTGAGTCGAGGAAGAAACTTGATCTCTCTCATCTCTCATCTCCCATCCTGCTACTTATCTTCCGTTGTACCACATCCCAAAGGTTTATTCCAAATTCTGATTCTACCATCTGCACGTCGCTGCAGATGGTAGAGTCAGACCAGTCGACGTTTTTCCAGTCTTCAGCAGTCCAGTTTTGGCGAGCCTGTACCCACTGTAACCTCAGTTTCCTGTTCTTAGCTGACAGGTGGAACTTGGTGTGATTTTCTGCTGCTGTAGCTCATGCACTTCAAGGTTTGACGAGCTGTGTATTCAGAGATGCTCTTCTGCATACCAGTGTTGTAACACATGGTTAGTTGAGTTACCAAAAGCTTGAATCGGTCTAGTCATTCTACTCTGACCTCTCATATCAACAAGGTGTGTTCGCCCATAAAACTGCCGGTCACTGGATGTTTTGTGTAGTTCACACAATTTTCTGGCGTTATTTAAACCACTCTGTCTTGCACCAACAATCGTTCTATGGTCAAATTCACTTAGGTCACATTTCATACTCATTCTAAGGTTTGATCTGAAAAACAAGTGAACGTCTTGATCACGTCTGCATGCTTTTAGGCACTGAGATGCTCTCACATGATTGGCTGGTTAGATATTTCCATTATCGATCAGGTGTATCTAATAACGTAACCATTGAGTTTATATTGTATATCTAACTTGGCTGATACATACATCTCTTGTAGTGTTTGTCAGCAGGATGGTGCTGCTGATCATAAGCTAGTTCCTGTTCCGTGGATCATGAACCATTCAAGACCATCATGTAGCTCAGATTTTGGACCATCAGTACCCCCATTTTCTCAAATGGGTCGAAAACTCTACGCCCCTGTGAGAAAGGTGCCACATATTTAATCTAAGAATTGGATCTAAGATCACCGAAATTCTTACGAACTACTACGTTCCTCTTCCAGTCCCTCAATATGGTGATCCAGAGGGTAAATGGCTGCTGCCTTACTGATTGCTTCTCGGACAGCCATTATGTTTATAAATCACACAACCCAAATTACACGTTGATGCACTCTATGCATATTTTCTTTTAAGTATACAATGTATAAGAGTTTTGTGCTTTACATACTGCAATCCTCAACAAAACTGTATAATCAGTAAACAGATCATTAATAAAAACAATTACGAGACGAATGTACTCCAACAGCTCCAGCCACTGTTGCCGCAACCATTAGTTGAGCAAACCGCTTGATTGCATATCCCTGATTTATTCTCAAACAATTTTCTGGAAAAAAAGAGAGGCAGAAACGCTCCCATTCGTACTGGAAATAACACAAAATGACCAGACGTTTTCTATCGGAGCCCCTCGTTGCTCGCGGCATGCAAAGAACCTACTTAAGCCAGGAAGCTAACCTCTTTCTCATCTTTGGTCTGACGCAAAAGCGATTTCCAATTTTCCGATTAATGAGGCATTGAAACGCGTATCAACATAAAATGCATTAATAATTAGCGTCTTACATTTGCTGAATTATTATTCCCTTTCCCACTGGCTGAGATACGGAGGGAGGCAACGAATTTAATGATCAGATATTCCAGCAAATAAGATGATTTCAGCCAATAGTCTTGAGTCAGGGTTACTTGTGAAGAAAAGACAGGTTGCAAAGCAAGCTTATTTTGAGACAACGTTACGCTGTGTGTACAACTGTGTCAAATCATACAAAACGTTGCATCTAGTGAGGTTTTTTCTGCTAGTGTGGGCGGTAAGCTATGATAATTAAGCTCTACTTTCAGTCACCAATTATTGTCTTAATTAACTAGTACTCATGGTTGGTGATTATTATCCTCATGTTATGTATTTTTATTTAAGAGCGTCGCTAAATAAAACATATATCCAACCATTTGAGCTCTGTTACTTTCCCAGATCACTTCACAAATACCCATAAAGAATTTGTATACCAATATGTGTGTTAAGTAACGTACACAATTTTTAGATTTTTTCATAATTCGTAAAACACATTAACATACTTTTCGTTTCTTATCACACAAGCGTTTAGACACGACTGTAAACAAGTCTACTACACATAAGAATGTGAATAAATTCTTATATATATATATATATATTATATATATATATAATATATATAGGTAGGTACCACCTCTGGAACTAGACTGGACTAATATATATATATATATATATATATATATATATATATATATATATATATATATATATATATATATATATATATATATATATATATATATATATGCAAAACAACCACTCTGAAAGAATAGAGAAATTCCAAGCGCTTTCGTGACTACTCACATTATCAAGGAACTATGAAAGTGAAGCATCCAAGGAAGCTATATAAGGGGTCGGCCAGCACCTCACTATCAGATCCCACAACGGTTAAACACGTGACGCGCGGCGAACCAACTTGGATAGGTCCTTTGCAAAACTCACCCCCAAGCTATTTATTTGTCCAGTGTATTATTAAATTAATTATTATTATTATTAAATTAATTATTAAATGGGAAGAATTTAATAATACACTGGACAAATAAATAGCTTGGGGGTGAGTTTTGCAAAGGACCTATCCAAGTTGGCTCGCCGCGCGTCACGTGTTTAACCGTTGTGGGATCTGATAGTGAGGTGCTGGCCGACCCCTTATATAGCTTCCTTGGATGCTTCACTTTCATAGTTCCTTGATAATGTGAGTAGTCACGAAAGCACTTGGAATTTCTCTATTCTTTCAGAGTGGTTGTTTTGCATATTTTGAAATCACCTGTTTACTGTGATCTTATTGCATATATATATTATAATAATATATATATATAATATATATATATATATATATATATAAATATATTATATATATATATATATATATATGCGTGTAAAAAATTATTAGGTACCCTTCCCATCCTTGAATCGAACTTAATTACCTTCTGTTCCCTGCGCACTTCGAGTTTCAGTATTAACACTAATATAACTATATATAATACTATTAAAACTAATGAAACTATAAACAATGCTCAGTATCGTTTACTACAAGTGAAAATTGAAAGGCGATGACAAAACATATATACTACAAGACGTTACTCATTTTTTTTTTCATCGTGTATTATGGCTTTCATTCTCGCACTTGTTTTCTCTTCTTCTTTCTCCTCCTCCTCTTCTTTCGTGCCATTCTGGAAAAGCCTACTTGCGAGTGTTGTGCTTTTGTTTTATGATTTGTGGAAGAAGTATCGAGCCTTCATTACTCTCTGTGCTGAATAAAATATCTGATTCAGCGCTGCATGTAAATAAATAACATATATTTTAAACTTGTATTCTCTCTCCCACTCAGGCAGAACTAACATTACTTGCTGCGTGGGACGAGCTGTGATCACTCGCTCCAGTGGTGTCACTTGGCACCCAGTAATGGAATACTGGCACTCTGTCAACCCAATTAATGCTCACTCTGGTTATTGATTAATTAAAACTTCTGTGGGATCTCCAGTGCACCTGAACACAGTAGGTTCCCCTCAATGCTCAGTGTTCCAGGTTCCTACTTTCTCTAATATATGCAACTGAAGAACTTCCTAGAATTTCCCAAGTGCGTCTGAAGTACTTCGAGATTTGCTTTGTTATTATTATATTTGTTATGTTTAAGTTATTCCACACAAGGAGTGGTGAAAGCTCGGTCCTCCGTCCGCTAATCGTGGGGCAAACTATTACTTTTTTTTCCATGAATCACTGAATTCATGAGGGCGATTCAACACAAGGAGTGGTGGAGACGCACTATGTTAGAGAAAGATACGTGACCAGACACATGATGAAATGATCTAGGTGTTTACTGAGACAATGTACTCAAGCGACCAAGCTTCCCCTCACACGATTTATAGCAATGTATATTAAAGTTCGTTACAGACTTAAATTACAGTGAAAAACAGGAGGAAAATCTTGAAATATTTCTTCACCCGAACTCATTAGTGTGTGTTATCTTCTAAGAAATGAGGACTGTCTGATCTGCATGTCTTCGAATTTCCTAGAGACACATTGTTATTATAGGCAAGCCTCTGGGAAGACAGTGATGGAGCGAATGATGATGATGGTGTTTCTTCTTTGTCGAGTCACCCTGCCTCGGTGGGAAACGGCCGATGTGGTAATAAAAATTAAAATAATAAAATATTACCATTATTAGTCCCACATTTATGAGGAACCGCTAAATCTGTATGGGTTATGCAACACCTGTGGGATGGGAAGAAATCAGGCTTGATTAAAGAAAGTGGACGGTAGCTCCATTTACCTGTATCAAGAGCCTGTCGCCGCGACTAAGAACCCATCCCTTCACCATTTTCCTTGAAGAGTAGAGACGGTAACCCTCTTGACCATTATATCCCATCTTGTAAATTTCAGCTGGTGTTGCCTGCTTACTTGATCGCTTGGGTAAACTGACCAGCTTTGCGAGCATAGCAAATGTTCTCATCTTCAGAATACACCTGACTTTATCTGATCATTCGCTGTCTCAAAACCTCTCTCTATCTGATCTGATTTTGGACTTTTACACGTCTCTCTCTCTCTCTCTCTCTCTCTCTCTCTCTCTCTCTCTCTCTCTCTCTCTCTCTCTCTCTCTCTCTCTCTCTCTCTCTCTCTCTTTCTACCTCCCGACACAGTACTTGGCCCAGGAGAACCGATCAGGAAGTCGATTACTTTCCACTGTTTTTGGTGTGAATTTGCTGAATTTCACAATAACACTATGTATTCAATTACAGCAAAAGTGTTAAATAATTTGCTAGCTATGCAAACGCAGTCCACAACCCTTAATCACATATCTACTGATGATTCTAAAAGTGAAAATTATGCTTTTCTGGTAAGAAATGACGTATTTCAGAGCTCGAAGCCAAATTAATCTTGTTGGTCTGGATTCGTGCTCACAGAATATTCCATAACCACATCTCTGCTCGCGTGTGTGTCCTCATTAACTCTCCAAGTGACCTCACATCTAGGCATCATTAGAGTCATTATGAAACGCATCAAAGGTCTGGAGTCAGAATTACTCTGCTCTGTGTAAACTGAACCCTACCTCTGAGATACCACGAGATTTTGTGCCTTCACTCGTGTGTTCTTTCGAAAACCCTTTAGTGATAAGGGAGGAACGTTGATGCTGAAGGGCTCTTGATTCTTGGATCAGTAACTTTTCCTTCCTTATTCCTTTGATCAAATTTGATCAGCTCCCATTCCCCAGGTGTTGTGTTTCCCAAAATAATTTAGCATTTGCCCATGAATATAGAAATATTCTCGGAGCTAACAAGCATAAAAATATGTCCATTTCTCGTTGCCTCTTTTAAAAGTGGAGTATAACACACACAAAAGACGACAGCCATCATGGTAAACACTAAACCAGAGACAGCCATTGTAAACACATCATCAGCCTCAGCCATGATAAATACTAGAGCAGCTACCGCCATGGTAAACACAACACCAGCTGCCACAATGGTATACACAACATCAACTGCCACACTGGTAAACAGAACACCAGCTGCCACAATGATAAACACAGCATCAACTTCACCACTGGTAAACAGAACACCAGCTGCCAAACTGATAAACACACTAGCTCTCTCTATCCTCAACAACAGAACACCATCAGTAAACTTTCTTTTTAAGTAAATTTTTTTTCAACCATTCACCCACACAATAAGATCTCGTCTTGTGTGATAAACAAGATTTACAAAGCCTTACCCTTGAGAAATATTTAGTCAAATAGGGTCAACAGTTGATTCAAAACGCTCCAACTTTACGGTTTTTACGAATTGTATAAAATATCCTTAAAATTTAATTTCGGTTTTCTTGTTTAGGTCACCCTGCCACGGTGGGATACGGTCGGTTACTTGAAAAATAAATCTTTAAAATTTAGCTTACTATTTTAAAAGACGCGAATGAATGCAAGAGGTTGATAAGAATGTGTTAGCATTCATGTGAACCTAAATTATGTGGCAGTATAATTATATGCCTCTCTGACTATACTTCGAATAATTACTAATGTAATTGCAATGTATGACATGCCTATGTTTAACATATGCCTATAAGTAATCATTATATTTATAGGAATGAAATAGATTATTTACAACCAAAATATAATTATTATTAAACCACAGAACGTGTGAAGTTTGAACCATGGCGAGTGAATCCTATATCTCCAGGCCAGTATTAATACAATGATTATTACTGTTGTTATTATTAATGTTATTGTCGTTCAACGCCTGGCAATGAGAAGTAATCAGATTTAATATAAGGAATCGAAGATCAATTCCAATTTCTTGAATCAAGATCTTTTCGCCAGCATCAAGGGGCCTCCTACCTTAAAGCGCTCAGGCAGTGATGTCTGGATCATCTCTTTCCTCTGCGCCACAAAATAGCGTGTATCTTCCTCCAGAATTCCACGCTTTTGAATCTTGACAAACACTCATATTTATCATACTGAGAGCTTTATATTAACATGGATTATATTACGTATCTAAGCTCAAAACTGTTATTATATTTTCGTTTTATTAATTATTCTAAATTAAAAAATCTTTGCTTATCACTTTCAAACACTTTAAAAATTCTTGTTCATTATGCAAGAAGTGCATAAAGTATTAGTATTGTTAATAAAGTGTTAATATCAAACTTCGCCGTAGGATTAAAACAGGTATCAAGTCAAATGAATTCATTTTATAATCGCTTCATATGCGTGCTCAGTTAGGAATGTTACCGTATACTTCAGACGTATTTTATTCTCCTTTCTTCTTCAAAGAGCTTTCTGAATCTTCTGTCACATCATTCATATAATAAGAGCTTATTTAAGTTACGGAAGAATCGGTAGCATTTTTTGGAAGATTTGTCTTGTTAAATTGAGATAATTTGCCGTGATACGCTAGAATAGAGTTTGTATCCTTCGAGTTTACCTGGAGAGGGTTACGGGGATCAACGCCCCCCGCGGCTCGGTCTGAGACCAGACCAGAGTGGTGTCACTTGAAACATTTTAGCCCTATTTCATTCCCTAAGATTGCTGGATTTATAAAGTTTTAGTAATTTTGTCTGATTATAAGTCTTGGGTTCATTTCCTGATTTCAAGTACAAATTTTCCCATGCCTTTTCGTGTGATTTAAAAGTTTCAGAAAAGGTTTCTTGGCGGTCTTCAAGCGGTTTAACTAGGAGAAGAATAAATTAAGTGATAAAATATTAAAAATATCTAACAACTCTTGGGGTGATTATGAACGTAAGAGAGACAACACCAGATGCCGCAAGATGTCGCTTCGAGCATTGGTTAGCTCTAATATAATGTTTAAATATGTCTTTTATGGGCATATCTGCCGAGATGTCCACTCCAAAATACCTTGATACATTACTTTCTAATTACTCCAATCTGTTAACCAGTCTTTCATTGCCTCGACTCTGTTATTCTCATCGCTTGCTTCTTTTCTTTAAATTTCTATCTACATGTCCTCCAGAACTGCTACAGCATCCTTTTCAACTTCAGTTCATAATCTCCCAAAATCACTGCCGTCGGCAAAGAGCAAGTGTGACAACTCCCACGTCGTATGAGATTCATTATCTCTTGGTCTCACACCTCTCATCAAAACCCTCAGCACACGCTTATTTTACAAACCCATCTATAAATACATGAAATAATCATGGTGCATTCACCCAAACATTCGCAGCGTCTGCCACTATATTCTCCTGTCAACCATCATATACTTTTTCTAAATCAATAAAGACGACACGTACTTCATTATCTTTAATAAGTTAATGCCTCAATATAAACTTTTGGTGCATACATCCCTTATCGTACGCCGATACTCCTTGTTTATCTTATTCCTACTTTCTGCTATTTTAATAATAATTCTACCGTGCACTTTACCCTCGGTTCTGAGCAGGTTTATTCCCCAATAATCCATACACTCCCAACTATTATCTTATGCAAAGAAACATTACATGCTCTCCGCTATTCTTTAAAAAAATACCTTTCCCCTTTCGTGCACATACACCAATTACTAATACATTATATATATATATATATATATATATATATATATATATATATATATATATATATATATATATATATATATATATTAAAATTTGGCTTAAATAACAAGGCTCTGTTTGCCGAAAAAGGCAGTGAAAATTTGTGTATGCAATAATTTCGCGAAAATCATTCTGAACCTAACGAAAAAATATATTTAATTGTGTTTGTTTATTATTAAATTATATATATTGTAAACTTATTTAAAATACACATTTTTGAATTTGGCTAAATTAAATTGCGGTTGTTATAAAAAGGTTAGGTAAGTTTTGTAAGGTTCTTCTGTTACAAAATTATTAATTTTTACATTAACATAAATGAAAAAAATATATGTGTGATGAATGGTTTGAAAAACCGACAAGTTGAAGATTGAGACACTTATGCAGCATATGGGAATCTTTATTCAGGAAACGTTTCGCCACACAGTGGCTTCATCAGTCCAATACAAAGAGGAAGGCGTAAGGAGAGGAGGAGAATGAGGTAATCAGTCCCTCAACCTGGAGTCGATGTGTTCAGTCCATCAATCTTGTAGAATGTACAGCATAGGGCCGTAGACGTGGCTTATATACTGTAGTGAGGTGACGTGAAGCAGATGGAGGCGGGGTCATAGTGGTACCATCCACTAGTCGACTCCAGGTTGAGGGACTGATTACCTCATTCTCCTCCTCTCCTTACGCCTTCCTCTTTGTATTGGACTGATGAAGCCACTGTGTGGCGAAACGTTTCCTGAATAAAGATTCCCATATGCTGCATAAGTGTCTCAATCTTCAACTTGTCGGTTTTTCAAACCATTCATCACAACTGT
>NC_069446.1:20460272-20560272 GCF_026875155.1 Cherax quadricarinatus | reverse complement strand
TTTCAATAATAACTCTACCATACACTTTACCAAGTATACTCAATAATTTTTGCACTCTCTTTTGTCCCCTTTGCCTTTATACAAAGGAACTATGCATGCTCTCTGCCAATCCCTAGGTACCTTACCTTCTTCCATACACTTATTAAATAATTGCACCAACCACTCCAAAACAATATCCCCACCTGCTTTTAACATTTCTATCTTTATCCCATCAATCCCGGCTGCCTTACCCCCTTTCATTTTACCTACTGCCTCACGAACTTCCCCCACACTCACAACTGGCTCTTCCTCACTCCTACAAGATGTTATTCCTCGTTGCCCTATACACGAAATCACTGCTTCCCTATCTTCATCAACATTTAACAATTCCTCGAAATATTCCCTCCATCTTCCCAATACCTCTAACTCTCCATTTAATAACTTTCCTATTTTTAACTGAGAAATCCATTTGTTCTCTAGGCTTCCTTAACTTGTTAATCTCACTCCAAAACTTTTTCTTATTCTCAACAAAATTTGTTGATAACATCTCACCCACTCTCTCATTTGCTCTCTTTTTACATTGCTTCACCACTCTCTTAACCTCTCTTTTTTTCTCCATATACTCTTCCCTCCTTGCATCACTTCTACTTTGTAAAAACTTCTCATATGCTAACTTTTTCTACCTTACTACTCTCTTTACATCATCATTCCACCAATCGCTCCTCTTCCCTCCCGTACCCACCTTCCTGTAACCACAAACTTCTGCTGAAACACTCCAACACTACATTTTTAAACCTACCCCATACCTCTTCGACCCATTGCCTATGCTCTCATTAGCCCATCTATCCTCCAATAGCTGTTTATATCTTTACCCTAACTGCCTCCTCTTTTAGTTTATAAACCTTCACCTCTCTCTTCCCTGATGCTTCTATCTCCTTTTATCCCATCTACCTTTTTACTCTCTGGTAGCTACAACTAGAAAGTGATCTGATATATCTGTGGCCCCTCTATAAACATGTACATCCTGAAGTCTACTCAACAGTCTTTTATCTACCAATACAATAATCCAACAAAATATATATATATATTATATATATATATATATATATATATATTATATATATATATATATATATATATAATATATATATATATATATATATATATATATAAATAACGCAGAATATATTAGATATTAGACAAGACATTTTGCATTATTGATTCTGGAGTAACACTTACGAAAGACAGTGTGTCGGATATTGACCAGAATGGCTTTAAAATATTTATAGGAGATAACATAGATATGCTCAGGAAATGATAGTGATAAAAAGCATCATCAACGAATGCAGTATACTCAGTAAGAGAGAGGATATAAGACAGTATTTACTATGGCAGATATATCCCAGGCGAGGAACGTTTGCTCTCTGTGATGCTGTTCCCTAGACGTGCTGATGCATTAAGAGAAGTGTCGGTGAAGGTGTGCCTGTCTAACCTAGCTAGCTGTAGCTATCAGAGGTAGCTTGTTGGCACGTCTCACCGTGTAGATTATATTATATATATATATATATATATATATATATATATATATATATATATATATATATATATATTATATAATTTATATATATATATATATATTATATATATATATTATATATATATATATATATATATATATATAATATATATATATATATTATAAAGATAGGTGCCACCTCTGGAACTGGATTGGGGACCTTCATCATTTTAGAAAAGAATAAACTTACTTCAGGGTAAACTCGAGATTATCCCCGGAGGGTTTGAATATTTTCTTCTCCTACCATCCTTTTATTCTACATTCTATGTAAACTTTATTTATAAACAAAATATATTAACAAAGATTCAGTAGAAATGATAACATAAATAGCATCTCAGAGCCTACATCTCAAACACTTCATGCAGCTTCCCCGCCGGTGGGCCGCGTACCCAGAATGCTGCACGCATTTCCCCTCCGGATCACAAGACTGAGTCTCTGAAAGAGGAAGCTGGCTGCTTTGTGATCCTTGGTTTCTGTGATGAGCTTTTCACCCAGCTCTCTGAGGAACTTTAGAGCACACTGCCCCACGCTCCAAGGGTCTCTGACCCCACTGGGATGAAGTTATAGCAAATGGGGGGGCAGATCTACATATTTGTGGATCTCTAGGTCTCCCTGTAACTGGCGGCTCCACCCCCTTCGACTTCAGAGTATGGCAAGTAGGTGTCCGCCATCGTGGCAACACAGGTGTAGTCCCAGACAATTTGCTTATCATCCTTCCATGGTAGCATAGTTGCTCCATCTGGACGCTTTTGACTTCCGTCGAACCTCCATACTTAGGGTTCCCAATGAGCTGGACAACGGGCTGTGGCGAGACTTCTCTTTATGATGTCGTTGACCTTTTCATATCTAGCATACTTCCCTTCTGATGTATGACACACAAGACCATGAAGTCCGAATTGATCAGCTGTCGCCCTTCCGCAAATGCACCTATGTTCGGTGAGTATGGGGTCAGCTAGGAGAAGAACAACACCAATCCGAATGGCCTGTGGGTCGAGTCAGGTGCCCAGGGAGGAGTTGGGAATAACTAAAAGGAAATGTCCTGAATGAGGTGCCTTCACCTCTACGAGACGAGCTTTGTCCTTTCCTGAAGCGTTGTTGAGCATTGTGTTGCCATTGTTTTTCCTATCATCGGTTTGTCCCAGTGGAACTATTTGTGCTCTTTGGAGGAGCTGGTCTGCTTGAGGAGTCTGCAAGGATGTCCCACCTTGTGGCTGGGGTCTTGAGCTCCTACGGCACCTCTTCAACTTTCGGTTAACCTACTTGCGTTGCCTTGCGCACCCATGTACCTCCTAGTCGCACTGGAAGGCTTGCTTGATCCCATTGCTGATTTACCAGTGACAGATACAGTGCCTTTTTAAAGATAGATCTCAGGAGTGAGTCATATTTGCTAAGTGTTGGGTTGTCGAAAGAGGATGCGCACCTCAAGAAGTGAGTCTTGGCAAGGTAAGACGCCTTGTGAGGAGGTACAGGGCATCATGGGCATCAAGATCACTTATTCTTTCCTCCATTCTCTTCAGGTCATTCAGTTTGTCCTTGAGGACTGTGTCGATTGCCTGATGACTCAGTGGTGCTCCCAAGAGGGTGCTGTTGGATGGTGTGGCAGTAGAGGTTTCAGGAAGGATTGCTCGCACAGATGTGATTATTACCTGGTTGGTTGTGATGATTTCACACTTGGAGAGATTGAAGATGAATCCTAGGGCTTCGCCATGTGGTGTCTTCACCTGCTGTATGTCCTCTAGTAGGAACTCCTCTGTATTTGCCAGAATGCCATCATCTAGATACCAGATGTTGAGCTAGCTGCGAAAGCTGGAAGTCAGTTCTCTTACTGCCAAGCAGAAGAGAAGTGAAGCGAGTGGGTAACCCTGCTTAACACCCTCTGATGAGGGAATTTCAAGTTCGCCAAACAAAAGAATTGAGAGTTTGCTGTAGCCAGTTGAAATGAAGGGAGAAAGACTGGAAAACTGATTCCAAACAGTTGGCAAGACCACATCTCTTTTCACCATATTAAAGGTATTTCTAAAGTTAAGTTTGATTACGGCCTTGTCTTCTGGTAAGTCCCTGATATAGGTCTTTGCTGCATGAGCTGCCGCTTCACTGCCTTGAGAGACGCCAAAGCCCAGTTGGTTTGACTGGAGTAAATTGGCGGCTTCTATGCGAATATTTCTTATTGCTGCTTTGGTAACGAGCCGGCGAAGAGTATTACCAACAGCGATGGGTCTGATACTCCCATCCTTCTTCTTCAAAGCACATGAGGCTCCGGAAAAGAAAGGTTTAATTTCTTCTGGAATCCGCCCAGCCAGACAATTGTTGACGAAGGTCGTTATCTCAGAGAGAAGAATTGATGCAACTGTGCCGTGATCGGATACCAGTGTAACCTCCTGCAGATACTGCTGGAAAACGTCGGCCGTTTCCCACCGAGGCAGGGTGACCCATAAAGAAAGAAAAACCCAAAAAGAAAGAAAAAGCTTCCATCATTAAACAGTTTTACCAACACTCATACATAATCACTGTCTTTGCAGAGGCGCTCAGGTACAACAGCTTAGACGTCCCTTCAAGCTGCCAATGTCCCAAACCCCTCCTTTAAAGTGCAGGCACTGTACTTACCATTTCCAGGACTCAAGTCAGGCTAACCGATTTCCCTGAATCCATTCACAAAAAAATTACCCTTCGAATACACACACACACACACACGTGTATATATATATATATATATATATATATATTATATATATATATATATATATAATATATATATTATATATATATATATATTATATATATATACATATATCAACACTGCAACTAGCCGGGGGATCGATCCGTGTTGTTTTAGCCCGTTTCATGGTTTAGCGAAAATTCACGACGCTTTAACCGATAGGATCATACAATCCATGAAAGATCACGCACCCAGCAGATCTAGGTGCTGTACCGTGAGCCGAGGACATTCTAGTCACAGTGTTGTTATTGACTAAATGCCACTTGTTCGTGGTTACAGTACTATATATACTGCTTTTGGAGGCTAGTACACCAAACGGGGAGTAGAATGAAATTGGCTCTCAGGCAACCACACCATCGTATATCCTCGGTTCACGGTACAACACCTTGCTCTGCTGGGTGTGCGATCTTTATAGGATTGTATGGTCCAGTGGGTTAGAGCATCGTGAATTTTCAATCACCATGAGACGGGCTAAAACAACATGGGTTCGATCCCCCTGCTAGTAGCAGTGTTGTTATTGAATATATATATATATATATATATATATATAATATATATATATATATATATATATATATATATATATATATATATATATATATATATGTGATGAATAGTTTGAAAAAACCGACAAGTTGAAGATTGAGACAACTTATGCAGCATATGGAAATCTTTATTCAGGAAACGTTTCGCCACACAGTGGCTTCATCAGTCCAATACAAAGAGGAAGGCGTAAGGAGAGGAGGAGAATGAGGTGATCAGTCCCTGAACTGGAGTCGATGTGTTCAGTCCATCAGTCTTGTAGAATGTACAGCATAGGGCCGTAGACGTGGCTTATATACTGTAAGTGAGGTGACGTGAAGCAGATGGAGGCGGGGTCATAGTGGTATCATCCACTAGTCGAAGTAGGTCTTCGTCCAAAGGTTGAACAAGTGTTGAAGAATTCTTTGTAACAAGATCCCATGATGCTGCCGTGTCTGACAGTTGTGATGAATGGTTGAAAAACCGACAAGTTGAAGATTGAGACACTTATGCAGCATATGGAATCTTTATTCAGGAAACGTTTCGCCACACAGTGGCTTCATCAGTCCAATACAAAGAGGAAGGCGTAAGGAGAGGAGGAGAATGAGGTAATCAGTCCCAAAAAAACCTGGAGTCGATGTGTTCAGTCCATCAATCTTGTAAATTTTTAACAGCATAGGGCCCGTGCCCGTGGCTTATAATTCATATATATAAAAATATTTTTAATATATATATATAAAATAAAATAAATTTATATATATATATATATTATATATTTTAATATGTGAAATTTTAATTATTTTAAAAATATATATTTAAATATATATTATATATTATTTTATATATATATATTTAATATATTATATATAATATGTATAAATATATACATAATATATATATAATATTATTTTATATATAAATATTTTAATATATTTATTTTATTATATATAAATTTTTAATATTCATATATAAATATATATATATAAATTATATAATATATATTATATATATATATATATATATTTTATATAAATATATATTATATAAATATATATATAAATATATTATTTTTAAATTATTATTATTAAGATATTTCTTGGCCTGTTTCAGTTTTGGTTTGGTATGGTATTTTGATGGGGATGTTTAAAAATCGAAACGCGGGGGTATAAAAAAAACCCTCTTTAAAAAAAGGGTTAACACCTGCTTTTTAAAACCAGGGGGTCCATGAGTAATGAAAAGGGCAGGAAATTTTTGTGAGCGAAATTTCTAAACTTTTTTTATTTTTATATACTTTTTTTTTTTTTTTTTTTTACACATTGGCAAAAACCCCTCGTGGGCCCCCCCGGGGGGAGTGGAGTGATTTTTTTCAAAATTCCATTTTTTATTAATTTTCTCGGAGTGAGGAATTTAAAATTTTAAAAGGTTATTTTTTTTTTTTTTTTGGGGTCTCCATTTTCCCGCTTTTAAAATTTTTTTTTTTTTTTTTTCCCCCTCCCCCCTTTTTTAAATTTTTTTTATTTTTTTTTAAAATTTTTTTTTTTTTTTTTTTCCCCAAAAAATTTTTCCCGTTTTTTTTTTTTTTTTCCTTTTTTATTTTTTTTTTCTTTTTTTTTTAATTTTTCCCTTTTTTTAAAAAAATTTTTTTTAAAAAAAAAAAATTAAAAAAAAAAAAAAATTTTTAAAAAAATTTTTTTTTTTTCCCAAAATTTAAATTTTTTTTTTAAATTTTTTTTTTTTTAAAAATTTTTGGGGGTTTTTTTTTTTAAAGGGGTTTTTTTTTACCCCAAAAATTTTTTTTTTTAAAATTTTTTTTCCCCCTTTTAAAATTTTTTTTTTTTTTTTTTTTTTTTTTTTTTTTAAAAAAAAAAATTTTTTTTTTTGGGGGGGGGGGCCCTTTTCCCGGGGGGGGAAAAACCCCCCCCCCCCCCGGGGGTTCCCTTTTCCCCCCCTTTTTTTTTCCTTTTTTTTCCCCCCCCTTTTTTTTTTTTTTTTTTTGGGGTTTTTGGGGGTTTTTTTTTTTTTTTCAATTTGGGGGGAAAAAAGGGCCCCCCCCCCCCCCCCGGGGGAAAGGCCCCCCAAAAAAAAAATTTTTCCCCTTTCCCCCCCGGGGGGGGGAAAATTTTTTAAAAAAATTTTCCCCAAAAACCCCCCCCAAAAACCCCCGGGCCCGGGGAAACCCCCCCCGGGGGGGAAAAAAATTTTTTTTTCCCGGGGGGTTTTTTGGGGGGCCCTTTGGGGGGGGCAACCTTTTTAAAATTTTTTTTTTTTTTGGGTTTTTTTTTTGGGGGGGGAAATTTTTTTTAAAAACAATTTTTTCCCCCCCCTTTTTTGGGGGGGTTTTTTGGGGGAAAAAATTTTTTGGGAAAGGGAAATTTTTGGGGGTTTTTGCCCCCTTTTTTTAAATTTTTTCTTTTTTTGGGAAAATTTTTTTAAAAAGGGGGGGCCCCCCTTTTTTAAAAAGGGGGGGCCCCCCGGGAAAAGGGCCCAAAAAATTTTTTTTTTTGGGGGGTTTTTGGCGGGGGTTTTTTTTTTTTAGGGGAAAAATTTTGGGGGTTTTTTTTTCCCCCCGGGCCCCTTTTTTTTTTCCCCCCGGGGCCTTTTTTAAAAACAATTTTTGGGCCCGGGGAAATTTGGGGGGGTTTTCCCCCCGGGGGGAAAAATTTTTTTTGGGGGGGCCCCCCCCCTTTTTTTTTTTCCCCCTTTTTTTGGGGGGGGGTTTTTTTCCCGGGGGGTTTTTTCCCGGGGGGGTTTTTTTTTTCCCCCTTTTTTTTTTCCCTTTTTTTTGGGGGGGGTTTTTTGGGGGGTTTTTTCCCCGGGAAAATTTTTTTTAGGGGGAAAAAATTTTTGGGGGGGGCCTTTTTTGGGGGGTTTTTTTTTCCCTTTTTTCCTTCCCTTTTTTTTTGGGCCCCTTTTTTTTTTTTAAATTTGGCCCCCCCGGGGGGGTTTTGGGGGTTTTTTTTTTTTTTTTTTTTTTGGGGTTTTTTTTTTTTGAGGGAAAAAATTTTTTTTTTTTTTTTTTTTTTTTTTTTTTTCCCCTTTTTTTAAAAATTTTTTTTAAAAAAAATTCCCAAGGGCCTTTAAAGGGGCCCCGGGGGGTTTTTTTCTTCCCGGGCCGGGGTTTGGGTTTTCCCCCCCCGGGGGGTTTTTTTTTTTTTTTTCCTTTGGGGGGTTTTTCCCCCCGGGCCCTTGGGGGGTTTTGGGGGGTTTTTTCCCCTTTTTTTTTTTTGAGGAAATTTTTTTTTGGGGGGTTCGGGTTTTTTTTCCCCAAAAGGGAAAAATTTTTTGGGGAAATTTTAGGCCCCAAATTTTTTTGGGGGGGGGGTTTTTTTTTTCCCCCGGGGAAACCCTTTTTGGTTTCCGGGGGTTTTTTGGGCCCGGGGGGGGCCCTTTTTTTTCCCCCTTTTTTTTTTTTTGGGGCCTTTTTTTCCGGCGCCTTTTTTTAAGGAAAAATTTTTTGGGGGGGTTTTAAAAAAACCCCTTTTTCCCGGGGGAAAAAGGGGGGTTTTAAAGGGGGGGTTTTTCCCAAACTTTCCCCCCCCCTTTTTTTTTTTAAAAAAGTTTTTCCCCCGGGGGTTTTTTTTAATTTTTTTCCCCCCAAAAAGGGTTTTTTGGGGAAAAAATTTTTTTGGGGGGGGGTTTTTTTCCCCCCGGGGGGGGGGGTTTAAAAAAAAACTTCCCAAAAATTTTTTTTTAAAAGGGGGGGGGGGGTTTTGGTTTTTTTTTTTTCCCCCTTTTTCCCCCTTTTTTTTTTTTTGGGGCCCCCAATTTTTTTCCCCCCCGGGGGGGGCCCGGGGTTTTTTTTTTCCCAAAAGGGGGGGTTTTTTTTTTTCCTGACGAAATTTTAATCTTCAAGAAGCAAATTAATATTGAGGTTGGCCACAGTGGTTCAAGACGATGAAACTGGCCACATTGGTCCATGGCCATGATGCTGGGCACAGTGATCCACGAGAATGGAGTGGTCCACAATTGTCCAAAAACATGGAGCTGGCCACATTGATATAAGACCATTAAACAGGCCATAGTGTTCCAAGACCTGAAACTGGCCACAGTGGTCCAAGACCATTTAGTTGGTGACAGTGATCCAACACCATAAAACTTGCCACCGTGGTCCAACACATGGAGCTTGCCACAGCGGTCCAATACCATGGAGCTGGCCACAGCGGTCCAACACCATGGAGCTGGCCACAGCGGTTCAACACCATGGAGCTGGCCACAGTGGTCCAGTACTATGGAGCTGTCCACAGTGGTCCAACACAATGGAGCTGGCCACAGTGGTCCAGTGCTATGGAGCTGGCCAGAGTGGTCCAACACCATGGAGCTGGCCACAGTGGTCCAGTACTATGGAGCTGGCCACAGTGGTCCAACACCATGGAGCTGGCCACAGTGGTCCAGTACTATGGAGCTGGCCACAGTGGTCCAGTACTTAGAGCTGGCCACAGGGGTCCAACACCATGGAGCGGGGCCAACCAAGCGGTTCAACACCATGGAGCTGGCACAGTGGTCCAGTACTATGGAGCTGTCCACAGTGGTCCAACACAATGGAGCTGGCCACAGTGGTCCAGTGCTATGGAGCTGGCCAGAGTGGTCCAACACCATGGAACTGGCCACAGTGGTCCAGTACTATGGAGCTGGCCACAGTGGTCCAACACCATGGAGCTGGCCCCCATGGTCCAGTACTATGGAGCTGGCCCAGTTGGTTTTAAAACACCATGGAGCTGGCCACAGTGGTCCAGTACTATGGAGCTGGCCACAGTTGTCCAAAACCATGGAACTGGGCGCAGCGGTCCAACACCATGGAGCTTGCCACAGCGGTTCAATACCATGGAGCTGGCCACAGTGGTCTAGTACTATGGAGCTGGCCACAGTGGTCCAATACCATGGAGCTGGCCACAGCGGTCCAACACCATGGAGCTGGCCACAGCGGTCCAACACCATGGAGCTGGCCACAGTGGTCTAACACCATGGAGCTGGCCACAGTGGTCCAATACCATGGAGCTGGCCTCAGTGGTCCAACACCATGAAGCTGGCCACAGCGGTCCAACACCATGGAACTGGCCACAGCGGTCCAACACCATGGAGCTGGCCACAGTGGTCCAACACCATGGAGCTGGCCATAGCGGTCCAACACCATGGAGCTGGCCAAAGTGGTCCAACACCATGGAGCTGGCCACAGCGGTCCAACACCATGGAGCTGGCCACAGTGGTCCAACACCAGGGAGCTGGCAACAGTGGTCCAACACCATGGCGCTGGCCACAGGGGTTTCCAACACCATGGGGGCTGGCCACAGTGGTCCAACACTATGGAGGCTGGCCACAGCGGTTCCCAACACCATGGAGCGGGCCACAGCGGTCCAACACCATGGAGCTGGCCACAGCGATCCAACACCATGGAGCTGGCCACAGTGGTCCAACACCATGGAGCTGGCACAGCGGTCCCCAACACCATGGAGCTGGCCACAGCGGTTTCCAACACCATGGAGCTGGCCACAGTGGTTCAAACACCATGGAGCTGGCCACAGGGGTCCAAATACCATGGAGCTGGCCAGAGTGGTCCAACACCATGGAGCTGGCCACAGCGGTCCAATACCATGGAGCTGGCCACAGTGGTCCAACACCATGGAGCTGGCCACAGTGGTCCAACACCATGGAGCTGGCCACAGCGGTCCAACACCATGGAGCTGGCCACAGTGGTCCAGCACCATGGAGCTGGCCACAGTGGTCCAACACCATGGAGCTGGCCACAGCGGTCCAACACCATGGAGCTGGCTACAGCTGTCCAACACCATGGAGCTGGCCACAGTGGTCCAACACCATGGACCCTGGCCACAGGGGTTTCCAACACCATGGAGCTGGCCACAGGGTCCAGTACTATGGAGCTGGCCACAGTGGTCCAGTACTATGGAGCTGGCCACAGTGGTCCAGTACTATGGAGCTGGCCACAGTGGTCCAGTACTATGGAGCTGGCCACAGTGGTCCAGCACTATGGAGCTGGCCACAGTGGTCCATTTATTTATGGATCTGGCCACAGTGGTCCAGTGCTATGGAGCTGTCCACAGGGGTCCAGTACTATGGAGCGGGCCCACGGGTGTCCAACACCATGGAGCTGGCCACAGCGGTCCAACACCATGGAGCTGGCCACAGCGGTCCAACACCATGGAGCTGGCCACAGCGGTCCAACACCATGGAGCTGGCCACAGCGGTCCAACACCATGGAGCTGGCCACAGCGGTCCAACACCATGGAGCTGGCCACAGTGGTCCAGTACTATGGAGTTGGCCACAGTGGTCCAGTACTATGGAGCTGGCCACAGTGGTCCAGTACTATGGAGCTGGCCACAGTGGTCCAGTACTATGGAGCTGGCCACAGTGGTCCAGTACTATGGAGCTGGCCACAGTGGTCCAGTACTATGGAGCTGGCCACAGTGGTCCAGTACTATGGAGCTGGCCACAGTGGTCCAGTACTATGGAGCTGGCCACAGTGGTCCAGTACTATGGAGCTGGCCATTGCATACAAAAATGTATAAGAGTGAAACTTCGTGGGGAAGCGGCGTCTTGAGGCTGGTCTTAGGATCTGGTTCCAAGGAACTGGAGCTACCTTTTTCTCCTCGTATCACTTCTGATTATCTCACATTCCCAAGGCCTTGTATTGCTCTTACGTGTTTAACGCTTTCCTATAATAATAATAATAATAATAATGTAATAATAATAATAATAATAATAATAATAATAATAATAATAATAATAATGACTTAAGAAATCGTAATGACACGATTGCAAATAAACCATACCCCCGGCTGGGATTGAACCCGCGGTCATCGAGTCTCAAAACTCCAGCCCGTCGCGTTAGCCACTAGACCAGCTAGCCACAATAAGATTCATCCAACTAGGTATATTTCTACACCATAGGAAAGTTAGCACAGGCACCACTGTGACCACAAATGCAAGTTTTTACAGACGAATCTCCAGCTAGCGTGGCCGTGACGAACTCTAGCTCAAGTCCCTTCACTGCCGTCAACATGACTTTTGAGACTCTATGACCGCGGGTTCAATCCCAGCCGGGGGTATGGTTTATAATAATAATAATAATAATAATAATAATAATAATAATAATAATGTACAGTTCATAAATTAATTTTGTTTTAAAATTTTTTTCATATTTTGTGAAATCTCTGTATTAAAATTTGTCAAAATATTTGGTGCTCTATTTTCGGGTTTTCATTTTTCGGTAAATAATTCTCACATTCATTGGCAAACTACGTAAACCCGAAAGGGTTACACAGAGGCTGGAAATTGAGAGGAAAAATTTCTTCGATCCGTGGAAAGAGAGGGCAGCTCTGATTACATAGATCAAGAGCCCTTCAACATCATGAGAGCAGGAGGTATCTCCAGAGTACATGGTACCAACACTGTTGCATGGGTGTGAAGCATGGGTTTTCAATGTTGCAGAGAGGAGGAGGCTGGAAGCAGTAGAGATCATGTTTGAGGGCAATGTGTGGTGTGAATATTATGTAGAGAATTCAGAGTATGGAGATTACGTGTGGAGTCACCAAAAATATTATTCAGTGGGCCGAGGAGGGATTGTTGAGGTATTTTGGATATTTCATGTTCATGAGATTGGAGACTAGGAGGGCGTATAGATTTCGGGGTGGAAGGAAGAAGGGGTAGGGGGTGGCCCTTCGGAAGGTTGGAGGGAGGTGTTAAAAGAAGTTTTGGGTGCTAGGGGCTTGCACATCCAGAGGCTTGTGTCAGTGTGTTAGGAGTGGAAGCAAGTGATTTTTGACTCAAGAAATCGTAATGACACGATTGCAAACAAACCATACCCCGGCCGGGATTGAACCCGCGGTCAGAGAGTCTCTGACCGCGGGTTCAATCCCGGCCGGGGTATGGTTTTTCAAGTGATTTTTATGAGTTGACGTGCTGTTGGAGTGTGAACAAGGTAACGTTCATTAAAAAAAAACTAAATCAAAAGAGCAAATTTATTTTTTTGGTTCTCATACCTCAGTTTTTAACTAAAATACGTTAGATAACAGACGTTAAAAAAACAGCACAATGATTAAACTGGACTTAACTTTTATTGCTATTTTTATGTGCCTAGTTCTTTCCTATTTACATATTTTTGGTTTTAATTCTGTTTCTCTTCACTGTTTAGCATTTTGTTGAAGGCTTTGAAATAAGTCGATGGTTTGTATGATGTTTGTTGAGTGACCACAGTGCCAACACTGTTGGTCTGTATGTTGTGTGTTCAGATACTACAGTGCCAACACTGTTGGTCTGTATGTTGTGTGTTCAGATACTACAGTGCCAACACTGTTGGTCTGTATGTTGTGTGTTCAGATACTACAGTGCCAACACTGTTGGTCTGTATGTTGTGTGTTTCAGATACTACAGTGCCAACACTGTTGGTCTGTATGTTGTGTGTTCAGATACTACAGTGCCAACACTGTTGGTCTGTATGTTGTGTGTTCAGATACTACAGTGCCAACACTGTTGGTCTGTATGTTGTGTGTTCAGATACTACAGTCTTAAATATATATATATTATATATATATATATAATATATATATATATATATATATATATACATATATATATATATATATATATATATATATATATATATATATATATATATATATATATATATATATATCATGTACCGAATGGGTAAGATTTGTGATTTTGGCTTAAATAGCAACGCTCTTCTTGCCGAATAAGGCAAGCGAAAATTTGTGTATGCAATAATTTCGCAAAAAATAATTCTGAACCTAACGAAAAAATAAATTTCATTGTGTTTATTTATTATTGAATTATTGTAAACTTATCTAAAATAGATGGATTAGGCTAAATTAAATTGCGCTTGTTACAATACGATTAGGTAGGTTCTTTTGGTACAAAATTATAATTTTTTACATTAACATAAATGAAAAAATATATCTTTAAACATATAAGAGAAAATATTAGAAAGAACTTAATTTTAAATGAGTTTTTGCTAATCGACCAGTTTTACCTATTCGGCACCACACACACGCACACACACACACACACACACACACTGCAAACCTCACTCAAGGAAAAAGATCTGGGGGTGAGTATAACACCGAGCATATCTCCTGAGGCGCACATAAATCAGATAACTGCTGCAGCATACGGGCGCCTGGCAAACCTACGGATAGCGTTCCGATACCTCAGTAAGGAGTCGTTCAAGACCCTGTATACCATTTACGTCAGGCCCATACTGGAGTATGCAGCACCAGTTTGGAATCCACACCTAGTCACGCACGTCAAGAAATTAGAGAAAGTGCAAAGGTTTGCAACAAGACTAGTCCCAGAGCTACGGATTGTCCTACGAAGAAGGTTGAGGGAAATCGGCCTGACGACACTGGAGGCCAGGAGGTTAGGGGAGACATGATAACGACATATCAAAATACTGCGCGGAATAGACAAGGTGGACAAAGACAGGATGTTCCAGAGATGGGACACAGACACAAGAGGTCACAATTGGAAGTTGAAGACTCAGATGAATCGAAGGGATGTTAGGAAGTATTTCTTCAGTCATAGAGTAGTCAAGTCATGGAATAGTCTAGAAAGTGAAGTAGTGGAGGCGGAACCATACATAGTTTTAAGGCGAGGTATGATAAAGCTCATGTAGCAGGGAGAGAGGACCTAGTAGCAATCAGTGAAGAGGCGGGGCCAGGAGCTATGACTCGACCCCTGCAACCACAAATAGGTGAGTACAAATAGGTGAGTACACACACACACACACACACACACACACACACAACACACACACACACACATATATATATATATATATATATATATATATATATATATATATATATATATATATATATATATATATATATGAGATAGAGAGAGAGAGAGAGAGAGAGAGAATGAGGGAGAGAAAGCTATATTAATCTTGGGAAAATATTTGCAGGTGACTTTTGCTTTTGAGAAAATATAAATGATAATGGCCTGTAAGCACCATGTTCATGCTGGGGCGGTGGCAAGAGTGGAATGATTTAGTGTTAGAACCCGAGGGTGAGGTAGATATCCTAGGGGTGAAATTTAATTGCAGACTGCCTATGAAAAATCACGTGGTAAGTCTTACAAGCAAGGCATCCAAGAAGTAACAGCACAAAGGCGTATATCATACCTACTAGACAGCAGAGGCTGCAAAACTCTGTATGAGGCACAAGTGCACTCACACCTTGAGTATGCTCTACTGTCTTGGATTGTCTGCCCCTAGTCTCATCTACGACCTCTGGAGAGAGAATAGAGAATTGAGCAAGACGACTTATCTCTCGCCTGGACCCGGCCTGATAGATCTGTCATTCCAGCAGAGCCTTCAACACTGGAGAGACGTGGGTGTCTTACTGTTATGTACTAGGCTAATATTTTCAAGGTATCATCGACTACACTCTGAGGACAGCTTCTACACAAGACACGCAATAGTCAGCAACAACACTCTCATTGTCTCTTTCAAGAACATCATCACTTCATCTGAAATCATTCATTCCTAGAATGACTCGATTCTGGAACAAGTTAGCACAGCAAAACATATATATCTAGAAATAAAGTCTTATGACCAAATGAAAATGCTGGCCTACAGCTGGGTCCATCTTCATTCTGTTCTTTATTAGTATATTCATAATAAAAATGCTTTCAAATGAGCCGAGAAAGGTAACGGCTCTTAGCTTGTAATAAAGCTAGAAACTCTTAACTCTGTAAAAAACCCTTGTGTAAAAATGGAGAGAGAGAGAGATTGCTAGGGCGTGGAAGAAAGAAACCATGTGTCACTGTCCAAGGTACATTATTCCTTGTGGTATGCTTCACCGGTTCTTTATTCTTGCAGTTTTCCGAGTACGATAAATCAACATACCATTATATTCTGGTATATTGTTTACATATTCGAGAAATAGTATTGACCCGAATCCTGTCCCTTGTTAACTCCGCATATGTTTGTACCTCACCTTGATAAGGAGACACACAGACAATTATGTAGAACCTTCATTGATAACGTTTCCCCCATGGCCTTTTTCAAATAACATTAGAGTCAGGAAAATTTGTGGTGAGGAGCGGTGAGATGAAGAACAGGGAGGGTGCGCGTCGTGTAATGTTGATTCCTGGAAAATTTGTAGACACGGTTGTCTTCGGTGGTGCAAGGAAGTCACCTATTTTATTCCCTTTGTCCAATGGACCTTTTAACCCTTACCCGAAATATACTTCCTTCTTTTTGTCAGGTGGGATACTCTCTTCACGAAACCTACTTCTTCCCTTCATCGTTCGAAGACACCCCCTCCCTTCGAACACCTACTTTCTCTCACCTTTGTCAGATGCCAGACCCACCCCTGCAACACCTACTTTCTCCCCTTTCTCAGGTGAAGGACCCCCCCCCCAGCCCCCGATACCTACTCCTCTTCGTGGCAGACCTGACACCTGATTCCTCATGTGGCAGACACATCAACACTTACTCTTTTCCATCTGGCAGTAGACCCCTGATACCTACTTTCTCTCCATGTCATCAGGTGGCATATTCCTGACACCTACTTCCTCCCCCTGTCATCAGGTGGCAGACACACCGCCGCGTCGGGTACCTACATCGCTTTGTATCGACCTCACTAATGAAGGGACAATTCCCTTAGCATAATTAACCGATGTTCTCTGTTACCAATACTGTAGTATACTGTATTACCATATGGGATACTCTACACTGTGGGACCTATTATGCCGTGGGATATACTATACACGTTAGGATATACTACATGAGGAGTATGTTACACTGTGGAATATACCTCAGTGAGACACTACACTGGGATATACTACACTGGGATTCACTACACTGAGATACACTACACAGAGATACACTCTACTGGGATACACTGCACTAGGATAACACTACACTGGGATGCACTAGTGTACACTAAGACACACTACTTAGGGATATATGTTAAATTGTAATATATTATACTGCACTGGAATATACTACATTGGGCTACACTCCACTTGGACCTGCCATGTATATACCACGCATACCCATTGCCAGTTGAAAAACCAGGATGACGTGTTTATAACACTGCCTTAAAGGTATAACAGTCAGTATACTTCTAACAAAGGGGATAACAATATTTTATGAATATACGTCAGTATACTTCCAACTGTCAAATTGAGTAATACATCTTAGGGAATATACCAGTTAATATACTTCTGTCAAAGGCGATATCACTAATTTATAATTATACCAGTCAGTATGCGTCTATCAAAGGGAATAACACCTAAGAATATACCAGTCAGTATGCTTCTATCAAAGGGAATAACACCTAAGAATATACCAATCAGTATGCTTCTATCAAAGGGAATAACACCTGAGAATATACCTGTAAGGATACATCAGACTTTCAAAGAGGATAGGACTTATGAATATACCTGTCTATCTGCCTGTCAACAGGTATAACACTTGTGCAAGAAAGGTATAAAATACCGACAATATGAAAGTTAAGACACATGTGCAACATCTGGATATCTTTATTGTAGACGTTTCGCCATCCAGTGGCTTTATCAATACAGATTCTAGGACATAATATGAAGACAGTAGAACTATATACAAAAGATGAGGTAATCAGTCCCTCGGCCTTGGAGTTAGTGTTCACAGCATCGTGGTGGAGGAGAGTCTGGAGCAAAGGCAAGAAGACTGGCGTTTTTATAGGCGTCAGTGGAATTGACGGGCAGCAGACGAGGGCAGTCACTGGTAGGCGGGATTCCCCAGTGGAAGTACTTCCACTGGGGAATCCCGCCTACCAGTGACTGCCCTCGTCTGCTGCCCGTCCCTTCCACTGACGCCTATAAAAACGCCAGTCTTCTTGCCTTTGCTCCAGACTCTCCTCCACCACGATGCTGTGAACACTAACTCCAAGGCCTAGGGACTGATTACCTCATCTTTTGTATATAGTTCTACTGTCTTCATATTATGTCCTAGAATCTGTATTGATAAAGCCACTGGATGGCGAAACGTCTACAATAAAGATATCCAGATGTTGCACATGTGTCTTAACTTTCAGGTATAACACTTGTCTTAGGATAATACTGGTCAAAATAATTCTGAACATCAAGAGTAAACAAGATGAAGAATGAAGTAAATTGACCTATAAATAAAATATCGTAAAACTTGGGGAGAACTTAAATAAAGAGTCAACGAAATTCAGATATTCAGATTAAAAATATACTAAACAATTATTTGAATGTAAGAGGGAATGACTCAGAGGAATATAAAGAAAATAGGATTTATGATTCAGAGGAAGGATGAAATGAGCATGGAAATTGTGTAAAGGGAGAGGAAGAGAATATTTGTGATTTACGGAGAAAAGGAATTATTTCCTCAGAATGCTTCCAGAGAGTTGGAATAGGCAAAGTGAAGCGATAGGAAAGAAAGGTTTGTATGGAAATATGAGTGAACTAATTGGTTTCTAAGTATTGAGGAGTATGGAGAGTGGAGCAAAAAAAGAGTGAAGAGAGTGGAGTGTGTGGGCTATTTCTACTGTCTTACCTATCCCGTTTCTGTTGCTCTGACGTGTAAAATGTCTCCAACCTCTTGGTGGGTTCTGGTATTCAACTTCGGGATATGTCCACTCGTTGTAAACATAGCGCGCTAAAAAAAAAGTCTGCTCTTGTCTACCGTGTTATTTTCTCCCAGTATGTTGTATGTCGTCACCATGTCTCCTTCATTTTTTGTTTTTAACTGGCAGTGATGCCGACAAGTCTAGTAATGAGTTTGCAGTCTTTATTCTGACGTGGTTTTGCTTAGAAATACATTGTCTTTACAATGTTATCTCTCATCATCCAGCGTTGTTCCAGCATCCATTCCAGTAATTTCCCTGGATCGAATTTGTTTATCAGTTCTCGTACCACCCTGAAAGCAAATGTCTTTTTCCTTCCCATTTTTTTTTTTTGTTAGTTTTGGCTTAACGCTGGTGCTGTGTACTCTAGGGTTGGTCTGGTATATGCTGTTTCTTGTTTTAAAATAGTTCACTGTTCAGGTTACTTCATGTCACTTTTATATTTCCTTGAGAATTTATATATATTTTTATCTTTCAGTTTTTTTCTGTTCATGTTCCTTTGTCTCGTCTTTCCTCTGTTTCTCTTCTCTCATCCTCTGTTCTCTCTCTCTCTCTCTCTCTCTCTCTCTCTCTCTCTCTCTCTCTCTCTCTCTCTCTCTCTATCTATCTATCTATCTATCTATCTATCTATATATGTATCTATCTATCTTTGATTCGTACACCTAGATAATACACGATCGTCTTAATCTAGGAAGAAGTAATTCTTTTCGATAGATAGCTTCACCATGAACATCCAAGTTCTATCTTTCCCCATGTACTTTCCCTCCCTAACTTCTCTCCTTCCTTTCTTCCTTCCTTCCCTTCTCTCCTTCCTTCACTTCTAGCCTCATTTTCTCTCCGTTGTCTCCTCCCTATGCAGCTTCTTACTATTCATTGCGCCATTAGCACGCCTCTGCAATGAGGTGATGCATCAAGCAGCGTCTTGCATATGTCTGCTCTTAAGACACAGACCCACATGGGCCTTGCAGCACCGATTTATATGTATTTAAATGTAATTTATAGGCATTTGCATGTAATTTATTGGAATTTACATGCAGTTTATATGTGATTACAAACAATTTATCTGCAATTATAATGTAATTTATGTGATTACAAGGAAGTTTTGTGTATTTACAAGTTATTTCATAAATTTTCATGTGTTTAATTTTTTATGAAGGTTTTTAAGTAATTTTATGTAATTAAATGTAATTTATATACATTCACATATAATTACACATGTATTTATACGTAATTTATATACATTTGCAAGTAATTGCTATGCACATGTCCCTTATGTGTTTTAGCATGTATCTATGTATCTAAACAAGTGATATCTTGAAATGCAATGTAATCACCTTGTAAGGGAATGCAAGATCACGCAATCACACACACGCAAATGACTAATTTGAAGATGAGTGGACTAAACTCAAGTATCTCCAGTGAAGTGAGCACTGGATAGCATGAAGTATATCTCACGACGTAAAGTTCGAAGGTGAGATTTCGCACAACTTGAAGTGTGTTAATGGCTGTTATTCCAATCTTTGAGCCAAATCACGTGCCAGAAACGATGAGAAAAAAATTATTCATTCGCTGGCGTCTTTGCCACTTGGGCTGTAGGAGATAATAATCTCCGGTTACCGGAGTTGTGGCAGCTTGTGGACTTCCCGTTACTGGGACTTACTGTTACTAGGCTTGCAGCGGTTATTAATCAAGTTACTGAGGCTGAAGAAGCCAAAATTCTTTGGTTAATAGGCAGCGGAAGATACTGGTCTCCTGAGTACTTGGGCTGGAACAGTCACTGGCTTCTTAGTTACTGGGGTTATTGTAGCCTTTGGTCTTCCGGCTACTGGGAGTGAAACATCTGTTAATCTTCCGGTTACTGGAACTGTAGCAGCCTATAACCTCCACATTACAGGGGCTGCAGCGGTCTATGACCTCCAGTTACGGGAGCTGCAGTGGTCTATGACCTCCAGTTACGGGGGCTGCAGCGGTCTATGACCTCCGGTTAATGGGCTGCAGCAGTCTATGATCTCCGGTTACAGGGGCTGCCGCAGCCTATGACCTCCGGTTACTGGGGGAGCCGCAGCCTATGTCTCCTACTTACCACTCACTCTCACTGCAGCAGCCATTGGCCTCCTAGTCACTGCAGCAGCCAGCCGCTTGATCTCCAGGTTCCTGGGAAGTCCAGGGGCCGTTGGGTCTTCAGGTAACATAAATAAGCCACGAGACCGCTAGGAAGATACACTTTAACCTCCCATCTGGCGTTCCTTCGCCAAAGTTTAAGCTGATGGGAACAGATAACTCGGAACGACCGAAAAACTTACTTTTTTACTCACTCACTGTCTTAAAAAACAGCAAACTTGGGTGATTAACAGAGGAGCGGCAAATAACTTGACGCTTGGGAACGCGTGTGGGGAAAATCTATTTATGTTTGACTTTGAGGGAACTGTAATTAGCATTGTGTAATGGAATTAAATACATTATAAAATTTTCGAATCCACTAAAGTTTCGGAAGGGTGACTTTAATCAGAGGATTAATTATCATAATTAGTCGGAATTATGAACGGGTGAATTATATACCAGTGACTTACATACTGATGAATTATATGCTGATGAATTATGTACTGATGACTTATACACTGGTAAATTATGTATTGATGTGTGCTGCTGAATTATGTTCCGTTGAATTATGCACTTCTGAATTGTTTACTGATGAGTTAAGTACTGATCAAATGAGTACTGATGAGTAATATAGTGAATAGCGTACTGATGAATTACATACTGATGAATTACGTACTAATGGATTACGTCTTGATTAACTATATACTGATGTATTATGTACTAATTATGTACTAATGTTAAATATAATGATATTACAAACTTAAATTAGGCTTTATTAATAACTACTGAAATATTTCGTATAATTCTTAACATGACAGGTATGGAAGGTTGTTGTTGATTGCAATGTGAAGAGACGAGAATCTCTGGACTTGCTTGATCTCAGAATTGATTTCTACAAGCACCGTAGAATTTACCAGGGCACTTTTACCAACACACTGGGGAATTCTAGATGACATTAGCTGGCACCGTAGAAGGTTCGTGGTTTTTCCTACATGGACTGTTGAATGATCTAGATTCTAGAAGACTCCTATAGCGTGTTAGAATGGTCTTGGTTTCTCCTGGTATTGTGATATGCAACACTGGATATCTATTTTGCAGACGTTGAAGGTTTGACCTAACATTTTCCATTGTTGAAGACGTTTGTTAACTAATGTATCTGCAGTGAAGGACTGTGAACAAAACTGTAGTAAACGTCTTTAGGTTTACAAAAGTGTCATATAAGCGTGCACAAATTTAAAGAGACTGCCTTATGAACATCACTGAGTATCATACTCTCAAATCAGTAATTTCCAGCTGAAATATTTCACTTGTCATCTTAGAGAACTAGAAATGAATTCTGAAACATGCTTTGGAAATCACCCATCTTTTTTTGAAGGTACTCTTCAAGAACTTTATCGCTTCACTGTAACTTTCCAAAGGATCTCTGAATTCCATTACTTCTTGGATGAGAATTCTTTACGGTAGGAAAAAATGACCTGCTTCGCAAAACATATTCATCTTCCCTTCTAAAACTTTCACCTGAGCATACACGTCAGACACCAGTTTTCCTTGACTCTGCAATTTAAAAAGATATTTCAGATGTTTTTTTTACAACTCTCAGGAAAGTCAAAGTTCAAATTCATTCAGGGTTAGAAAATGCTTCTCGAACTCTTCCTTTCTCAACGAGAAAGATGTCATTTATGTGACGCAGGCCAAAAAAAAAAAAATCTTTTGAGGACCTTACCTCTGCTCAACCCCCTGACTTGAACGTGGTGCAACACGTCCTCACATTCTTCACCTGTCTTATACAAGAAACTCTGAAAATTGGCGAGGCTTCAGGCTGTGATGTTCCCCAAAATTCGAGCTTGTCACAACACTCATTACATTTTCAAACCGGATAATCTTACTTCACAATGCCAGCTGGTGAATAATGCAGCATCTTCGGCTACGTGATAGCCTTCTTTGTTGATACATTTTCATTACTATGCCTTTTAAAGACGTTTTGCAGCAGAGACGTAGATCTCTTGAAGAAACTGATTTTATTTGTTCACACTTCCCATTGAAACAATGAATAGTTCTTGTGTCATGATTCTTAGTGCCTTATAACACTGTGTTCCTTAAAATAAACATATTTCCATTACAAATCAGACAAATGGTTTTGTAGTTGCATACAACAACAACAAAATCATTAATTCACCTCTCATGGAACGTACAACAACTATTTTTCTATTCTCTAGCACAGAGTTTTGTGGCAACCACCAGGCCCGGTGGCCTGGTGGCTAAAGCTCCCGCTTCACACACGGAGGGCCCGGGTTCGATTCCCGGCGGGTGGAAACATTTCGACACGTTTCCTTACACCTATTGTCCTGTTCACCTAGCAGCAAATAGGTACCTGGGTGTTAGTCGACTGGTGTGGGTCGCATCCTGGGGGACAAGATTAAGGACCCCAATGGAAATAAGTTAGACAGTCCTCGATGACGCACTGACTTTCTTGGGTTATCCTGGGTGGCTAACCCCCCGGGGTTAAAAATCCGAACGAAATCTTATCTTATCTTATCTTAATATTATAGGAACATGAAGACTTCCATTACTGTTTTCACTGTGCCTCATTTCCTCCCATTCTTCAAGCGCTGTACGACCCAAACGCATTTAGCGCTTGCCAGTCAATATACTAATAACTAACGAGCAGGCAGTAGTAGTAACAGCGAGGCTGCAAGTGCCATTCAACTTGTCTAGTGAGGAAGGATTTCCCAGTATCGATTAGATTCAGCTGGAGTGGCGTGAAATGCAGTCAGATAATGAGGACCTGAGTCTGTCCCTTGGAAGGTGTGGCTTCACCCTGAGCCCCTGAAGGAACTCAATCTCACTTCCGGGAGCACTGTTGTTTTCTAATTCCTAAAGGTGGAAAAGATGAAAAAAAGTAACTGTTGGAAAACATGGGGAAAAAGGGAGACAGGTCACCCTCAAATATTTTACGACAAGAAGATGCAACAAATGTAAACATATATATAAAAAAAAGTTTTGAAAAGGATGCTGGAAATTGTTTCGTCTAAAATATTGTAGTAGATGGATGGAATGTGATCAAAGAGAAGACACAATGTGCTACATGCAATAGAATGGAAAATATGGAAAAAATATGACAAATTCTACACTACAATTTAAATAAACTTAATCAAAATAGTTATAACGCACACACACACACACACACACACACACACACACACACACACACACACACACACACACACACACAACACACACACACACACAAATATTCAGCCTGAGCCAGCAGAAGCAAACTCCGAGCTGTGACAACCACTTTTCCTGCTACTTAATGATCCACGCCGCGCCCCAACACCTAAACTCAAGCCACCTTATTAGCTACTAAATTGTTGCGCGTCCCAGTGCTCGGTATTACTCGTGTACGGAAGTGTGTCTCTGGTATTATCTGTGTAAGAGGAAGAGTATGTCTTGTTAGAAAGTGCCTGTGTAAGAGAGAAGACGTGTCCTGATAGAGTAATATCTTGTGTTAGATGGGTCATCCCGCGTAGTGGACTGATATGGTAAACAATGGTCCTAATGTACCCCAGTAGAATTATAGTCTGTGATTAATGGCCAGTGAAATAGATTTCACAGTGAATTACATGAAGAGCAGCGATTCCTTGTACAGCGCAGTGAGACATGTTTAACACGAGTGTCCAGTGGTTAAAGCAGGGTCCTGCGTTAGGTGGCAATGACTCTGTTAGAGCAGTGGCCTCTGTATTAGAGAATGTTCTGGTTAGTGTATAGACCCTTGGTGGCTTGCGCTTCTTTTGATTATAATAATAATGTTCTTGTTAGAATAGTGGTCTTGTGTTAATATAAAACCAGATGCAAACATCCCCTGGCAACTGTATCTAGGGAACCCTCCCTGGCGAGTCTCCCTGTCGAGTCGCCCTTCCACCATATCAACACGGTCAGGGATTTTGCATAAGTTCCTCCAGCGACACGCACTGCTTGTCTCTTCCCTCTTCCGCTTGTCCCCTCTTTTGTATATCCCTTCTTCCGTCTCTACCCGCTTCCGTTTCTTTCCCCCCTTTCCTGTGTCTCCTCCCGTCGTCAGGTCCTGAACACAATGGTGTCTGTGAAAGGGTGAATATGTCTTCCTTAGGCTTGTTTACTGCATAATTCACACACTCCCCAGGAAGGTATTCCATCAACTTCATCGACTTTCCTTCCATTTCAAACTTCACTTCGTTTACGTAGGCCCTAGCCATTGTTTACTTCCCTCTTTTGTAGTCTATCTTTACTCTCCTTCCTTTCTCCTTGTATGGTATACAGTGCCAACAAGATGAAGAATTAGACACATGTGCATCATCTGGGTATCTTTATTGTAGACGTTATTCCTTCCATTGGCTTTATCACTATAAATTCAAGGAGAAAATTGGAAGACCGTAGAACTATATACAAAAGATGATTACCTCATTCCCATTATGTCCTTTAATCTGTATTGATAAATCCAATGGAGAGCGAAACGTCTACAATAAAGATGCCCAGATATTGCACATATATCTAATTATTCCTCTTTTCTTGTTCCTCACCCTTGTCTGGTAGCATTTTAAATGATATACAATACCGACAATCTGATGGGGAAAAAAGCACTCGAGAAACACTACGGAATTATTATCGCCGAAAACTTTTCGCTGGTATTGTCTCCAATTTTGAAATCACTTCTGTTTTCGACTGATGAAGCCTGTTGCTCAGGCAAAACGTTTCGGTAATAAAGAGACGACAGGTGTTGCACATGTGTCTTATTCATTAAATCGTCAAGTAGGTATGATAACCGTATGATCACCCTCCCCATCCCCAAGGGCTCCTCATATCTTTCTCCTTTGAGGGGGTAAGTGCTGATACATGAAGTTCTCCATCACTGTCGCTATCAAACTAGCTCTCCATGTGTCTGGCTCTCCATATGGTTTCCAGTTTTCCCTAGTATATCTTTTGTGTTTGTGTGTATTCACCTAATTGTGGTTGCAGGGATCTATTCACAGTTCCTGTCTTTTCCCCTCTTCGCTGGTCGCTACTAGATCCACTTTCTCCCTGCTCCATGAGCCTTATCTTAAAACTATGTATGGATCCTGCCTCCACTACATCACTCTCCAAATTGTTCTAGTGTGTGTGTGCACTCACCTATTTGTGGTTGCAGGGATCGATACATAGCTCCTGGCCCTGTCTCTTCACTGATCGTTACTAGGTCCTCTCTCAGCCCTGCTCCATGAACTTTATCATAACTCGTCTTAAAACTATGTATGGTTCCTGCCTACACTACATCGCTTGCCAGACTATTCCACTTCTTGACAACTCTATGACTAAAGAAATAATTCCTAACAACTCTATAACTAAATACTTCCTAACATCTCTTTGACTCATCTGAATCTTCAGTTTCCATGGAAATAAATGGTATAAAATACCGACACAATGGAAATATAAACTCTAAAGCAGTATAATGTGATCCTTTATTGACAAAGTTTCGCCCACACAGTGGACTTTATCAAGTCAATTTCCAATTGTGACCCCGTGTTTCTGTGTCCAATCTCTGGAACATCCTGTCTCTGTCCACCTTGTCAATTCCTCTCAGTATTTTGTATGTCGTTATCATGTCTCCCCTAACCCTCCTATCCTCCAGTGTCGTCAGGCCGATTTCCCTTAACCTTTCTTCGTAGGACATTCCCCTTAGCTCTGGAACTAACCTTGTTGCAAACCTTTGCACTTTCTCTAATTTATTGACGTGCTGGACCAGGTGTGGGTTCCAAACTGGTGCTGCATACTCCAGTATGGGCCTGACGTACACAGTGTACAGTGTCTTGAATGGTTCCTTACTGTGGTATCGGAATGCTGTTCTTAGGTTGTGTGTGTGTGTGTGTGTGTGTGTGTGTGTGTGTGTGTGTGTGTGTGTGTGTTGAGTTTACAAACGCAGCTTCCCGAGTCCTTTCCAGAGTGATAATTTCTGAGGATTTTAAAGTTACTAATTCTTTTCAGTTTCTCTGCTAAGTTTGTGTAGCTGAGGCTTAAGTTGTGTAGGTGATGTAAGTGCTGTGTTATTTGGCGGAGACTTAATTTGTTTTCCTGTGCCAGTGACGTTGTCTGGAATGTCCTCCCAAAAATTACATTCACTGTCTTATATACGACATATATCAGGTCCCTAGATTATGCAGCCCCAACACATGGAGCTCACATCTGATCAAGCATGTCAAGAAACTGGAAAAAAAATGTTCAGAGATTTGCAACATGACTAGGCCTAGAGCTACAGGGTATGAGCTATGAAGAGAAACTAAGAGAGCTAAACCATGTGACTTTTCAGGACAAAAATACCAGCAACGACACGAAAACGAAGTTCAGAATAGACGAATTGATAGGGTGGATAGGTACAGGCTGTTCAAGAGGAGGGAAACAGGTACGCGAGGGCACAGAGGGAAGCTTTCAGGAAGTGGAATGTCGTGTACAACAAAATGCTAGTGACTAGATCTATACAAAGCTTTATGAATATGTATTATTAGTTCCCAAAGCCCGTTGAGAGGGAACCCAGTAACAGTTAATTAAGGAGGCTGGGTCAGGAGTTAAGATTCCACATTTTCAACCCTAAATAGGAGAGTACAAATATGTGAGTAAATACACACACACACACCAACTTGTTATATTTTTATGATAGTGTAACATAAGTGATAGAGAGAGAGAGAGAGAGAGAGAGAGAGAGAGAGAGAGAGAGAGAGAGAGAGAGAGAGAGAGAGAGAGAGAGATGAAGAGAGAGAGGGGGGGGGGGACTGCATTTTCTTAGACTGCAAAACAATACATTTGATTCCGCGTTCCAGAAGAGACTGACAAAAACTTAAGGTGCACTCAGGAATAACAGGGAACCTAACTCCCTTAGATCAAAGAGTATCTTAGGAGTGATTATCCGGGAAAATAAGTCAGAATTAAGAAGAGTAATAAACCGGGTTCAGCATGGATCGAAATTAGGACCAGCACTGTTTCTTCTCTAGGTGAATAACATACCAGATGGAAGTGAGTCAGACGAATCCCTTTTTGCCGATGGTTTAAAATTGTACATGTATGGTACACAATCAGACACATGTGCAACATCTGGGTATCTTTACTGTAGACGTTTCGCCATCCAGTGGCTTTAGCAATACAAATTCAATGACATAATTGGAAAACAGTGGACTATACATAAAACATGAGGTAATCAGTCCCTCAGCCTTTGAATTGAAGACTACCGTAGTTGTGGAGTTAGAAGAACAGGCATGTAGACTGGCGCTTATTTACTGGAGTCAGGTGAAGGACATGTAGCAGACGAAGACATTATCACTGGTGGGCGGGATTCCCCAGTGGATGGCGAAACATCTACAATAAAGATACCCAGACGTTGCACATGTGTCTAATTCTTCAACCTTTTTGGTATTGTATACCATACATGAACATCTTATCAGACACTGCAACATCATGGAATTTTTTGTTCAGAAAACATCTTCACAACCTTCTTAACTACTAATGGCCCGTCCCTCGAGTATGACCTACTTCCACTGGGAAATCCCGCCTACCAGTGACATTGTCTTCGTCTGTAACATGTCCTTCACCTGACGCCAAGTATATAAGCGCCAGTCTTAAACCAACTCCTCATCTCATCTTTCGTATACAGTTCTACTGTCTTCCAATTATATCTTAGAATTCAGTTTAAAATAAATGATACAAACAGATGATACAGGGAAAAAGGTTGCAAATTAAACTGAAGGACTGGTCAGATAAGGTATTGCTCTAACTCAATCAGGGCAAATGAACGGTTATGAAGATTGGGAAGGGGAGAGAAGATCGGACCTTGTCAGAGAAGTGATGGTTGTAAAATCATAATATCGTAATCTATGTGGTTCATTGGTATAGTGCAGGGCCTGTCACACACCACACCAGGCCATATATAATATATATATATATATATATAATATATATATATTATATATATATATATATATATATATATATATATATATATATATATATATATATATATATATGTCGTGCCGAATATGTAAACTGGTCAATTAGCAAGAACTCATTTAAAATTAAGTCCTTTCTAAAATTTTCTCTTATATGTTTAAAGATATTTTTTTTTCATTAATGTTGATGTAAACATTTATAATTTTGCACCAAAAGGAACTTAAAAAACTTACCTAACCTTATTATAACAAGAACAATTTATTTCAGCCTAACCCAACTAAATATCTTTTAGATTTGTTTACAATAATTTAATACTAAACAAACACAGTGAAATACATTTTTTTCGTTAGGTTCAGAATGATTTTGGCGAAATTATTGCATACACAAATTTTCACATGTCCTATATGGCAAGATGAGCTCTGCTATTTAAGCCAAGATCGCAAGTTCTGCCTATTCGGCACGACATATATATATTATATATATATATATATATATATATATATATATATATATATATATATATATATATATATATATATGTCGTGCCGAATAGGCAGAACTTGCGATTGCTTAATAGCAAGCCAACTGCCATATAGAAATGAAAATTTGTGTATGCAATAATTTCGCCAAAATCATTCTGTAACTAACGAAGAAAAATTTTTTCACTAATGTTATGTTTTAGTATTTAAAATTACTTAAAAAATCCTAAAACCTTATTATAAGAAAATTATTCAGCCTAACAATAAATATCTTTAGATTTGTTACAATAATTATATAAACAAACACAGTGAATACATTTCTTTTCTTAGGTTCAGAAATTTGGCGAAATTTTTGCATCACACAATTCACATGTCTAATATGGCAAGATGAGCTCTCTATTTAACCAAGATCGCAAGTTTGCATGCACGAATATATTTAGATAAATATAATATATTAAATATTATTTAATATATAGTTTTATATATAAAATATATATAATATAATAAGTATAAATATATATATATTATTGTGACCACGAACGAGTGGTATTGAATCATAACAAAACTGCCACTAGCCAAGGATTCGAACCCATGTAGCTTGTGGAGTGTAGTACACCAAACAGGGATAAGAATGAAATTAGCTTAGAGGCACCCACACCACCATATATATGTCCTCGGTCCAAGAGTAACACACCTAGCTTGGCTGGGTACTTGGTTCTTGTAGGATTGTGTGGTTCAGTGGGTTAAGGCGTCATGTGATTTTCGCTCACCACGAGGCAGGACCAAAACTACATGGGTTCGAATCCAAGGCTAGTCGCAGTGTTATTACTGATTAATTACCACTCGTTCGTGGTCACAGTAATACATTTACTACTCGAGGAGGCTAGTACACCAAACGGGAATAAGAATGAAATTAGCTTAGAGGCACCCACACCACCGTATGTCCTCGGACCAGGAGTAACACACCTAGCTTGGCTGGGTGCTTGGTTCTTGTAGGATGTATAACATCTCGTAGGAGTGAGGAAGAGACAGTTATGAGTGTGGGGGAGGTGTGTGAGGCATTGGGTAGAATGAAAGGGGGTAAAGCAGCTGGGATTGATGGGATAAAGAAAAATGTTAAAAGCAGGTGGGGATTTAGTTTCGAGTGGTTGGCGCTTTTATTTAATAAATATATGGAAGATGTTAAGATAACTAGGGATTGGCAGAGGGCATGCATAGTTTCTTTGTATAAAGGCAAAGGGGACAAAAGAGAGAATAAAAATTATAGGGGAATAAGCCAATTGAGTATACCTGGTAAAGTGTATCGCAGATGAACAAGGAAGCTTTAGGAAGGGTAGGGAGCGTACAGAGCAAGTTTACAGTGAAGCAAATACGTGAACAGTATTAAGATTAGTGTAAAGAGGTTTTTGTGGCATTTATGGATTTGGAAAAGGCGTATGAAAGGGTAGATAGGAGGGGCAATGTGGCAGAAGTAGGTTACTGAAATTAGCGAAGAGTTTCTACGAGGATAGTGAGGCTCAGGTTAGAGTATGTAGGAGCGGGAGATTATTTCCTAGTAAAAGTAGACCTTAGACAGGGATGTGTGATGTCACCATGGTGAATGCTTGGGTGTTGGCAAGAGGTGTGGGATTAAAGGATAAGAGATCTAACACAAAGTGGGAGTTGTCACAGTTGCTTTTTGTTGATGCTGATTCTGAAGAGAAGTTTCAGAGGTTGGTTGACGAGCTTGGTAGGGTATGTAAAAGAACGAAATTAAAAGTGAACATGAAAGATTGGATATCAGATTGGAGGAGTATGGAGGAAGTGAATTTATTCACTTATTTGGAAGTGGACTTGTCAGCAAATGGGTCTATGAAAGACGAGGTGAATCATAGAATTCATGAGGGGAAAAAGGTGAGTAGTGCACTGAGGAGAGTGTGGAGACAAAGAACATTGTCAATAGAAGCGGAGAGGGGAATGTATGAGAGTATGGTGGTACCAATGCTCTTATATGGGTGTGAAGTATAGGTGTATGTTGCAACAGGGAGAAGGCTGGAGGCAATGGAGATGTGTCTGAAGGCAATGTGCAGTGTGAATATAATGTTATGAGGAGGTGCAGGTTTAGCAAAATTATTCTCCAGAGGGATGAGGAGAGGTTGTTGAGGTGATTCGGACATTTAGAGAGGATGGAAGAAAGCGGGATGAATTGGAGAGCGAATAAATCTGTAGTGGAAGGAAGGTGGGGTAGGGGTCGTCCTAGAAAAGGCTGGAGGGATGGGGTAAAGGATGTTATGTGTGTGAGGGGCTTGGACTTCCAGCAAGCGTGGATGAGCGTGTTAGATAGGAGCCAGTGGAGACAAATGGTATTTATGACTTGACGTGCTCTTTTGAGTGTGAGCAAGGTAACATTTATGAAGGGATTCAGGAAAACTGGCAGGCCGGACCTGAGTCCTGGAAGTGGGAAATACAGTGCCTGCAGTCTGAAGGAGGGATGTTGACATGTTGCGGTTTTATAACTGTGGTGTAGGCGCGCCTCTGGCAAGAGAGTGATGGAGTGAATAATGATTAAAGTGTTTCTTCTTTTTCGGGTCACCTTGCCTTGGTGGAAAACGGCCAATGTGTATATATATATATATATATATATATATATATATATATATAAATATATATATATATATATATATATATATTTTTTTTTATTATCACACTGGCCGATTCCCACCAAGGCAGGGTGGCCCGAAAAAGAAAAACTTTCACCATCATTCACTCCATCACTGTCTTGCCAGAAGGGTGCTTTACATTACAGTTTTTAAACTCCAACATTAACACCCCTCCTTCAGAGTGAAGGCACTGTACTTCCCATCTCCAGGACTCAAGTCCGGCCTGCCGGTTTCCCTGAATCCCTTCATAAATGTTACTTTGCTCACACTCCAACAGCACGTCAAGTATTAAAAACCATTTGTCTCCATTCACTCCTATCAAACACGCTCACGCATGCCTGCTGGAAGTCCAAGCCCCTCGCACACAAAACCTCCTTTACCCCCTCCCTCCAACCTTTCCTAGGCCGACCCCTACCCCGCCTTCCTTCCACTACAGACTGATACACTCTTGAAGTCATTCTGTTTCGCTCCATTCTCTCTACATGTCCGAACCATCTCAACAACCCTTCCTCAGCCCTCTGGACAACAGTTTTGGTAATCCCGCACCTCCTCCTAACTTCCAAACTACGAATTCTCTGCATTATATTCACACCACACATTGCCCTCAGACATGACATCTCCACTGCCTGCAGCCTTCTCCTCGCTGCAACATTCATCACCCACGCTTCACACCCATATAAGAGCGTTGGTAAAACTATACTCTCATACATTCCCCTCTTTGCCTCCAAGGACAAAGTTCTTTGTCTCCACAGACTCCTAAGTGCACCACTCACTCTTTTTCCCTCAACAATTCTATGATTCACCTCATCTTTCATAGACCCATCCGCTGACACGTCCACTCCCAAATATCTGAATACGTTCACCTCCTCCATACTCTCTCCCTCCAATCTGATATCCAATCTTTCATCACCTAATCTTTTTGTTATCCTCATAACCTTACTCTTTCCTGTATTCACCTTTAATTTTCTTCTTTTGCACACCTTTCCAAATTCATCCACCAATCTCTGCAACTTCTCTTCAGAATCTCCCAAGAGCACAGTGTCATCAGCAAAGAGCAGCTGTGACAACTCCCACTTTGTGTGTGATTCTTTATCTTTTAACTCCACGCCTCTTGCCAAGACCCTCGCATTTACTTCTCTTACAACCCCGTCTATAAATATATTAAACAACCATGGTGACATCACACATCCTTGTCTAAGGCCTACTTTTACTGGGAAAAAATTTCCCTCTTTCCTACATACTCTAACTTGAGCCTCACTATCCTCGTAAAAACTCTTCACTGCTTTCAGTAACCTACCTCCTACACCATACACTTGCAACATCTGCCACATTGCCCCCCTATCCACCCTGTCATACGCCTTTTCCAAATCCATAAATGCCACAAAGACCTGTTTAGCCTTATCTAAATACTGTTCACTTATATGTTTCACTGTAAACACCTGGTCCACACACCCCCTACCTTTCCTAAAGCCTCCTTGTCCATCTGCTATCCTATTCTCCGTCTTACTCTTAATTCTTTCAATTTTAACTCTACCATACACTTTACTAGGTATACTCAACAGACTTATCCCCCTATAATTTTTGCACTCTCTTTTATCCCCTTTGCCTTTATACAAACGAACTATGCATGCTCTCTGCCAATCCCTAGGTACCTTACCCTCTTCCATACATTTATTAAATAATTGCACCAACCACTCCAAAACTATATCCCCACCTGCTTTTAACATTTCTATCTTTATCCCATCAATCCCGGCTGCCCTTACCCCCTTTCGTTTTACCTACTGCCTCACGAACTTCCCCCACACTCACAACTGGCTCTTCCTCACTCCTACAAGAATTATTCCTCCTTGCCCTATACACGAAATCACAGCTTCCCTATCTTCATCAACATTTAACAATTCCTCAAAATATTCCCTCCATCTTCCCAATACGTCTAACTCTCCATTTAATAACTCTCCCTCTCCCTATTTTTTAAACTGACAGATCCATTTGTTCTCTAGGCTTTCTTAACTTGTTAATCTCACTCCAAAACTTTTTCTTATTTTCAACAAAATTTGTTGATAACATCTCACCCACTCTCTCATTTGCTCTCTTTTTACATTGCTTCACCACTCTCTTAACCTCTCTCTTTTTCTCCATATACTCTTCCCTCCTTGCATCACTTCTACTTTGTAAAAACTTCTCATAAGCTAACTTTTTCTCCCTTACTACTCTCTTTACATCATCATTCCACCAATCGCTCCTCTTCCCTCCTGCACCCACTTTTCTGTAACCACAAACTTCTGCTGAACACTCTAACACTACATTTTTAAACCTACCCCATACCTCTTCGACCCCATTGCCTATGCTCTCATTAGCCCATCTATCCTCCAATAGCTGTTTATATCTTACCCTAACTGCCTCCTCTTTTAGTTTATAAACCTTCACCTCTCTCTTCCCTGATGCTTCTATTCTCCTTGTATCCCATCTACCTTTTACTCTCAGTGTAGCTACAACTAGAAAGTGATCTGATATATCTGTATATATATATATAATATATATATATATATATATATATATATATATATATATATATATATATATATATATATATATATACATATATATATATATATATATTATATGTCGTGCCGAATATGTAAAACTGGTCAATTAGCAAGAACTCATTTAAAATTAAGTCCTTTCTAAAATTTTCTCCTATACGTTTAAAGATATATTTTTTTCATTAATGTTAATGTAAAAATTTTTAATTTTGCACCAGAAGAATCTTAGAAAACTTACCTAACCTTATTATAACAAGAACAATTTATTTTAGCCTAACCCAACTAAATATATTTTAGATTTGTTTACAGTAATTTAATACTAAACAAACACAGTGAAATATATTTTTTTCGTTAGGTTCAGAACGATTTTGGCGAAATTATTGCATACACAAATTTTCGCTTGTCCTATATGGCAAGATGAAGGTTGCTATTTAAGCCAAGATCGCAAGTTCTGCCTATTCGGCACGACATATATATATATATATATATATATATATATATATATATATATATATATATATATATATATATATATATATATATGTGTGTGTATATATGTATATATATGTATGTATATACATATATATACTGTGGCAGTGAAGCAGCAGACCGATTCGGGTACCATGGTCTTGTGTGCCGTAAATCCGAGGGAAAGATTGCAAGACATGAGGAGGTTAATAACATTATCAAGAGGAGCCTCACAACAGCTGGATGCCCAGCAGTAATGGGGGCAACCCCAACTATGCAGATCTGATGGCAGCCAGAAGCGTCCAGATGGTATCACCCTTCAAGCCTGGACAGATGGGAAGCAGGTGGTGTGGGACTATACATGTGCATCTACCTTGGCTGATACCTATCTCCAATACACCAGGGAGGAAGGAGGGGCAGCTGCCAGCTTCAGGGAGTCCCAAAAGTCTAGAAAATATGGAGAACTTGCCCATCATTATATGTTTGTTCCCATAGGCTCAGAGACCCTTGGCTCATGGGGAAAGAGTGCATCTAATTTCCTTAAGGAGCTGGGAAAAAGACTCATCAGGGTAACTAGGGATCCCAGGGCAGCTAGTTTTCTGTTCCAGCGGCTCAGTGCGGCTGTTCAAAGGGGTAATGCCTGCTGTATTTTGGGCACATGCCCCAGCTCTGAGGAGCTGGATGAGATTTTCGCCTTATAATCGGTGATACACAGGTAACAACATGTACCGTATATGCCACCTTTATATCAACAATGTATCTCTTAAATCTTCTGTACCATATATGTAATAAAATATTCCTATTGGTAAAAAAAATAGTTTTAAAAGATGGGGTGGTAGGGGAAGTGGAATATCAAATGGCTTCAGGAAGAAATCCAAATATTCCTCCTTGAAGCATTTTTATCCACTTCTCCGAGGCTATGGGTCCCACAATTTACACCAGAGGTGGACCCCATCCTATGTATATATATATATATATATATATATATATATATATATATATAATATATATATATATATATATATATAATATATATATAATATTATAATATATATTGTGTGTGTGTGTGTTCTCGTATAGAATTATACAAATGTTGAACTCAAAATGTAGGTCTTGGTTTGAAAATACTGCCGATCATTAAGTCTTGGAAGAGAGTGATTCCTCGATTTTATCTCATTGCTTCGCAAATCGTGAACCACGAATGAGTGATCTGAATTTGATTAGATTTCTTGGCTTCGCAAGAATTTCTATGAAGACCATTCTGACCGAATTTAACTTTCTTCCTTTTTCCCTTCGGTACTATGGTTCTGAAGGCAAAAGGTTTGTGCATTATTATTATTATTATTACTATTATTATTATTATTATTATTATTATTATTATTATTATTATTATTATTATTATTATTATTTAAATTTCGAAGCGCTGTACTCGTGTCGTACAGTAGCTGCTTAATTTTAGGTAGAAAAGCTTTTGTTTCTTGGATCAAGAACCCTTACAGGTGGGAAGAACCTGCACCTTCACCCTCAGGGTGATTTGTTTGATCTAAGGCTTATCAATTATTCGAGGTTCATCAAGGTGAAAGTCAATTAGACACTAATAGCATTGCCCTCCCTGCCCACATCCAGGACTCAAGTCTGGCTAACCGGTTTTCCTGAATTCCTTCGTAAAAGCTGCTCTACTCACACCACGTCCTACAACACCACGTCCATTAACAACCCTTTTTTTTATTCACTATGTAACATGCTGACACAAGACTGCTGGATGCTCAAGCCCCTAAATCTCAAATACCTTTTTACGCCTCTTCCTCTAACTATTTCTGGGCCCAAGCATTCCCCTAATGCCCTCCATATAATGGAGTATTGTGTCACCATTATTATCCCTCTTCCCTTTACACCCTTTACCTCCTCATTCTCTTCCTTTCCTCCCTCCCTCTCCCTCTGTCCTCCCCCCATTCTCTTCCCTCCCTCCCTCTCTCCGTCCCCATTCCTATTCTCCCTCGGTCCTCCCACGCCTTTCTCTTCTCTCCCTCCCTCATCCAATTCACCCCCTGGCCTCCCAACCCATCCTCCCTAATCCCTCCCTCTCACCCTTCCTTCTTCAACCACACACAAAAATCGCGAGACTCTATTTTCGACATTCTGTGGCTGAAAATTTGGACGAGGTATTGTGACACTCTTGGTGGTGCTCGCGCCGGGGATGAAACACAAATTCTCCATTATAAACCTGCATCAAAACAAAGGAGAGTCGCAAAAACAGCGGCGCATCCAGAAGTGACCCATCATTACCTTGCTGTTCCACTTTCCGCTCATCCCTTCAAGGGAGGTACTTCATTACTGCTCAAGGGCTCTTGCTTCCTTGAGCAGACACTGCATGGTTTGCAAGGGTTTAGCGCATCGTTGTGAATATATATGAGTAATGTATAAAAATTTCTTTCCATTTTATGAAAAAAGAGTTTCAAGTGAGCGCGGGGGTGTTTACAAATTATATTATCATGCATTCGGAAATATATAGTTTAAATATTTTAGAGAACTGCGTACGTCAATCGCCCAAATTAGCTTAATGCATACACAAACTGATGTGTTAAAATTATTTTAACATATTCACAGCTGTTATACTGTTAGATACACGAAATATTTTTATTAAAGCCTAATATATATATATATATATATATATATATATATATATATATATATATATATATATATATATATATATATATATATATATATATATATATATATGTCGTGCCGAATAGGTAAGCCTTGCGATTCTCGCTTAAATAGCAACGTTCTTCTTGCCAAATAAGGGAAGTGAAAATTTATGTGTGCAATAATTTCGCAAAAATCATTCTTTTCCTAACGCAAAAAAATGTATTTCATTGTGTTTGTTTATTATTAAATTATTCTAAATATATTTAAAATATATTTAGTCGGATTAGGATAAATTAAATTATGCTTGTTATAATAAGGTTAGGTAAGTTTTCTAAGGATCTTTTGGTACAAAAATATTAATTTTTACATTAATATAAATGAATTTCTTAATCTTCAAACCTATAAGAGAAAATTTTAGGAAGGACATATTTAAAACGAGTTCTTGCTTATCTGACCAGCTTTTGCCTATTCGGCACGACATACACACACAAACATACACACACACTCTCTCTCTCTCTCAAACACATACACTCACTCTCTCTCTCTCTCTCTCTCTCTCTTTCTCTCTCTCTCACACACACACACACACACACACACACAGGATCAGGCAGGACTACAAAGAGACCCGGACAGGTTGCAAGCCTGGTTCAGCAACCGGTTGCTCGAATTTAACCCTGCCAGATAACCAGATAACTACTGCAGCACACGGGCGCCGGGCAGACCTGAGAATAACGTTCCCATACCTCAGTAAGAAATCGTTCAAGACTCTGTACACCGCAGTTTGGAACCCACACCTGGTCAGGCACGTCAAGAAATTAAAGAAAGTGCAAAGGTTTGCAACGAGAGTAATGCCAGAGCTAAGGGAATTGTCGTAAGAAGAAAGGTTGAGGGAAATCGCCCTGACAACACTAGATGACAAGAGGGTTTGGGGAGACATGATAACGACATACAAAATACTGCGAGGAATTGATAAGTTAGACAGACAGGATGTTCCAGAGGTGGGACACAGAAACAAGGGGTCACAATTGGAAGTTGAAGACTCAGATGAGTCAAAGGGATGTTAAGAAGTATTTCTTTAGTCACAGAGTTGTCAGGAAGTGGAACAGTCTGGCTACTGACATAGTGGAGACAGGAACCATACCTAGTTTTAAGATGAGGGTTGATATAGCTCATGAAGCAGGGAGAGAGAGGGCCTAGTAGCGATCAGTGACGAGGCGGGGCCATTAGCTATGACTTGACCCCTGCAACCGCAAATAGATGAGTGGAAATAGGTGAGTACACACACACACACACACACACACACACACACACAAAAGCTGCATTCTTTCCTCATCACCTTCACTCCCCATGAACCAGTTAACTTTCGCAAATTACCAGAGAAAACTCAGAAATCCCGATACCACAAGTTCCCTCGTTACGGTGTTTGGTATGTCAACAATCAGGTTTCCAGTGAGGCTCCGTGACGGATCTCCCCAGCTCGGATTTATGAGTTTGAATCCAGTGAATTTAGGAGGATTGGAAGGGTGAGGGAAAAGGTGAAGGGAGCCAGCTGGGATTTACACAGAGGCTGTTGGTTCGAGGCGAATTGATGAGGTGGAAATGAGGGTAAGGTGATGAGGTACAAATGATGCGGTATAAATGAGGATAGAAACAATGTGATGGAAATAAGATATAAAGGATGAAATGATGAGAAAAAAGTGATGAGAAATTATAAAGTAAAAAAACAAAAAAAAAAAAGGTTAATGAAATTATGGTGCAGCATTGATAAGGTGGAAATACTGACACAGTAATACTGAGGTACAAATATTGAGGTAAAAAATGACGATTAAGAAATAATCAGATAGGGAAGATGAGATATAAGCGATGAGGTATAAATACGGTAAGGAATGAGAACAAAAAGTATGAATTATATCACTACTTAAGGAAAGAGCTTTGTTAAGTCAATTGAAGGAACACCAAGATGCCAGCAGCTTGCACATTACGTCGACGAACAAGTCGGGCACGAAAACCAAAATGGATGGGATAGGATTAACAAGGTGAGCTACTGGATTAATTGAGCTTTGTTGTGTCAGTTTTATTAGTTCGGCTTTGCTCAATGCAAGAACACTCCTTCACGGAAGCTGCGTCTATTTAATATCGCATATCTTGAAGACCCTCTCAAGATGCACAGGACTAGCTAGCCCTTTTTTAATTGCAAAGACAACTGCTTAAGAAAATATATTAAGTTACAATTCGCTGATGGGCATAAACAAGTGTCTACTGACAGGGTTGTATCGGCTCTTGTTCCACCTACCTAAATAGGAATTATAGTAACTATAGTTAGGCATGATAGTTAAGAAGTGGGTTTCTTCTTTGCAAACTGAATTGTTTGCCATGATAATGACACTAAAATTGACTTATAATATTGAACGTGACTCCTTGATCATTACTGATTCTATATCATCACAGAATGCAAATCACTCACATAATTACTTTAACAACATGCTCGTATAAGATGGCAGATAGCCAGATAGTGATATTAAAAAATATCAAAGAAAGACCTTAATGTATGATTCGTATGATTCCATTACACACTGAATTACGTCTCCAGGACAAAGTTGATAAATTAACCGAAGAAATTACCGTGAAGAACAAAGTTGCTTACACTATAATTTTAGTAAATCTGTGGCAAGCATTATAAATATTAAGAGAGGAGTAACTAATGAACCTTAATGCCAATAGGATTGTAGTTAGAAGAAGCCTTAATAAATCGATGACTCCATTTTGATAACATAAACGCATATAAGAATATTTAAGGAACACCTTGTAATGTAAATAGACTGATGTTGTAGTAGCTAGGCTTAGGCTTGGTTACAAGTGCTTCAGGCAGTCTGCACACACGATGATTAAACTAAATAAAAATTATGGTCATTCGTATGGTCACTGTCGTTAACACAGTGTGATTGATTGTCCATTTATTGAGGAACACAGAAAAAGACCTATGTGATATGTCAAAGTATTTTATTAATGAAAATAAAATACCAGACATTTTTAGGAAATAATTCTGACTATGTAATAATGTTGGTAAAATTACCGACAATATGTTAGGTAAAAGGACACAAGTGCAACTAATGCGACATTTTATTGTCGCATTAGTTGCACTTGTGTCCTTTTACCTAATGCTGACTATCCCTATTTTCTTGCGCTACCATCACCTATCATAGGATAGTCCACAGGATAGCTAATGGTTGTACAATAAACGAGCTGCTTCGCCGGCAAAATCTAACATAAACCAGCATTATAATTAGATTAACGGTACATAAAACTTTCAAGTCTATAATTTAGATACACTTGCAGCAGCTGGTATTATCTCTCAATCCTTGTATATTTCGCCCCGCTTCTGCTTCGTGGTGTTGAAACTTTCGATTGCTAGAATCTCTAATCTTTTATTGCTTCATCAGCTTTACTATTTTCCAATTAACTTGCTGCTGTTTCAAGCTGTAATATGGATGGTGGAAGAAGCTACGAACCTACAAATGTAGGAAAAAGACTCACGAAATAGCGTAAGATACAGGGCACAGCGTTAAATACAACAACGTAAGGTACATGAAACAACGTAAGATACATGGAACAACGTAAGATGCATGAAAAAGCGAAAGATACACAAAACAACGTTAGATGCAAGATCTTTATCGGCCTTATAAAGCTACAAGGTAACACACTTCATGGGCGAAAAGTTTTATGTATCTTTTTCACCCACGATAATGTGGATGCTTTTCCACCGATAATTTACGGAAGTATTGTTGTGTGTGCAGCAAACATCTCTATGTTCTTGAATCCTTGTTTTAATTGTTTACGAGTGTGAGAGGTTGGTGGTGTTGCCTCTCTCATTCTGGTCGCTTCATGTACAAGCCGATACATAAAAAAAAAAAACTCATTATATTTAGGAAATCTATTGACCATTTATTTACATTTTCAGCCTCATAGGCTGCCCAGTACTTTTATTTATAGTTAAATCCCTAAGTAAAATAACATTTTTCTTATCTTTGTCACTTTTCATCAATAGTTCCCTAAGGATATTATGTAATCCATCATTTATCCCGTCAAACTCTCCTCTTTCCCAAGTTTTATTAAATAGTGGATTATATACATTTACTACTAACATTTTCTCATCTTTCTTTTGTATTTTCATCGTTATAATTTTAGCATTTTCAGTATTCTGGATTTCAATTTTTTACCAATATAGCCAAGACTCCTTTTTTCAAACTCAAATTATTCAAATTATTTTTTATTAAATACAACCACATTTATATTTTTTTTCATTTATAATAAGTTTTAGACAAAACTGTATCGGTTTTCTTTTCATTTATAATATCAATAAGTTCTAATCTTTTTAGAATTACTCTATTTCATCTCTAATAATGTATAAAATCTTCACTGTTACCCTTTTTCCATTTTTTTATCATGTCCATCTTTCTTGTGGTTTCTTTGAAAAACCATTTGATAAGTACGACTCCGTTACTCTATAAAATATTATATACTTCCTCACTTGTTCCCTAATTCAGTTTTTTATCAGTGTTTGTGAAATCCATAATTTTCACCTAATCTTCCATGTAAATATCTTGTCTAATTTGCAGATCTTAATAACTCACCGATTTGTAAAGTAAAAGGACACAAGTGCAACTAATGTGACATTTATTGTGGCAACGTTTCGCTCTCCAGGAGCTTTATCAAGCCATTACAAACAATACATGGACACAGAGGGTATATAAAGGCTCAGAGTGAGGTGAATACTAGTGAGGTACCATTTCGATGTTCACTAGTGGTAGTAGTAGTAGTAGTAGTAGTAGTAGTGGTAGTGACAAAAGTAATACAATATGGTAGAGCAATTAATTCGTACATGAGTAAAAGGATATAAAAGCTATTACTTGGGTAACATAAAAATAGGTTGGACAAATATAAACTGGAATGAGGCAGCTTGTTTCAGTGTTCACTCTCTGTGCTTTGTGTAGTATAACAGGAGAGACTATGTGATGGCAGGGTTTACTGTTTTCAGGAGGATTCTTGCTAAGACTTCGGAGATGGTGAAGCTGCCGTTGTTTTGTTTAATTGTATTTGAAACAGCGATCAGTGCTGATTCAAGGCACTTGCGTGTGCGGAAATTATTTTCTTTTATCACTAATTGGGCGTCTCTGAATGTATTGTTTGTAATGGCTTGATAAAGCTCCTGGAGAGCGAAACGTTGCCACAATAAATGTCACATTAGTTGCACTTGTGTCCTTTTACTTTACATATTGTCGGTAATTCTACCAACTTTATTACAACTCACCGATTCCTTGATATCCTTAGTTTTTTTTTCTTAAGCTCTTCTTTATGCTTAATCTGTGTAAGCTTTATTTTTCAGTGACCTAAAGATATTTCTCTCACATTTTCTAATAGGTTTATTTGCTACAAAAATGCTGTTAGAAGCTGAAATCCAAAATGCATTTTCTCTTCTCATTTATATGTTGTTCTTCCTCTTTTATTCTTTGTTTTCGTGATTTTGTTTGCTTTCCAAAACAGCAAATAAAAATATCCGTTTTATATCTAACAACAGAGTTTCTCAATAACTTAATTATTTGCACTTTTTTTATTATTTCTTGACTAATATTGGCTCTAGCAGTGAATTCTTTAGCATATATTATCTGTTGCTCAAATTATGTCGTGTCGTTACCGAATTTTGCAAAACTGTTTTCAATCTTGTCTTGAGGCTTCCAAACCTTTCCTCTCTTTCTCTAAGCTTTTGTTGACATATTCAGAAATATCCTTTGCTATCTACACCTGTTTTATGCATAGTTTTTCCTGCATAACTATCTTCTAATATAGTTTTGTACAAAACTTTTAGTCTCCTTCTAAATGTTATTCTCGTTTTCAAAGATGTCCAGAACTACTCATCGTTATGTCTCTCTTTTCAATATCTCATTTTGTTCACTTAATATCTGCTGCATTTCCTGTAAGAAGGTCTTTAAATTTGCTAATTAATTCTTTAACGTTAAAATTTCCTTGTTCAGTCTCTCCACATTAATCCTTCTTGCCTTACCTGAATTTCCTAAGTTTTAGTCATTTCTGCTTATTCATCCGCTGGTTTCCTTGTCTGCAGGTTCATCACCATAGCAGCGTACGCTCCACCATATTGCATGTAAACAAACGCACCACTCTGCTGTTGTGCTACTCTCTTACTCTAATATATTTCATACATTATTCTTACCCCAGAAAATGTTAAATATTAATAATTTCTTCTATTCTGGGGAACACTTCTAACATAAAACGCTCTTCTCCCAACACTACAGGACAGGTACAATCCTTTTTTTCCCCCAGGATGAGGTGGCTGACGTGTGTGTGTTGTGTTACGTGTGTGTTTGTGTGTGTGTGTGTGTTGTGTATGTGTGTGTTGTGTGTGCGTTGTGTGTGTGTGTGTGTGTGTGTGTGTGTGTGTGTGTGTGTGTGTGTGTGTGTGTGTGTGTGTGTGTGTGTGTGAGTGTTGTGTGTGTGTTTAATGAGTACTGATGTTCTACAGGAAGTACAGAACCTTGATGAGGAATGTCAATTAATATGATAGGCGTAATGACGGCAACAGTATAGGAAAGTAACACGTTAGAGTGCAAGCCTGTATAGAACTTTATTAAGTCACCACTTGATAAAGGTCAACATAGAGCGAAAAGTTGTCTCAAGAAAGGTATGTTATGCAACGTGTCTCATTTTTCTCACCTTTGTCTTCGGTGTGACATTTGCATCCAAGGGATGAGGAAGAATTGCAACGAAGTTTTTTAGCATCACCCATGGAACAAGTACCGATATTCTCTATCCATTCGTTAATCTGCCTCCTTCCCTCCCTCCACCAGCTCATCTCCCTCTAGTTCCCAGTCCTTGCATCAGGCAGATTTCTCCTATCTTCCACAACACTGATCACTATCCTTCTTTCGGACACATTTATCCCAGGTTCGTACCCTCAAATCCCTATCCAATCAGGAAGACCTCTTTCTCCCACACACTTCTCCTTGTCCTGCCACATTTGATTCGATTAAGCAATCTTGTTTGTCCCTCCTCTTAACTTCTCTGTCATACTTCCAAATTTCATGTATCTAAAGCGTCGATTTTCTATGTTTCACCCTTCTTTGTTTTCTAAATCATTTTTGTACCATGTATTCTACATTTCCCTTTCCATTTATTTTATATAAATTATTACCGAAGGTCGTAATCGCTCTCGCAGTTTCGGATGTAAATAACACGGTAATGTCGAAATACTGTGGCAAGGAATACTTGTGTATAGTTCAGGACATTTGTTCAAGGAAACGTATCGCCCCAAGTGGCTTTATCAGCTCTGATGAAGCCACTTGTGGCGAAACGTTTACTTTATATATGATGCGCACAGTAAGTGTCGAATCTCGGAGTTCCATTTTTCACTATAAAATTTCATTAGACTGATTTCAGGGAATTTATTTTGCTTCACCAATACACAACCTGACAAGTGACGTGGTAGTGCCCTTATTAGCGACCGGAGGATCAAGCCTGTACCACCTTTCTTTTTCTCTGAATGACCATATGGGTTCAGCGTTTCACGCGAATATAATATAATCTATTCATCGGAACTCTTGAAAGTCCTGTGTCAGAGATTCACATTGGATTTTAGCCGTTTTTTTTTTTACCTCATACAGAGCAAGGACTGGTGAAGGCTCGATCATCCCTGCCTTAATTGTGACCAATCACTCTGTATGTGTGTGCTTGTTAATGGTGCTGAAAGACACTTGTCGATTGACACTTGGATATTTTTTTTTTTTTTTTTTTTTTTTTTTTTTTTTTTTTTTTTTTTGTGTGTGTGTGTGTGTGTGTGTGTGTGTGTGTGTGTGTGTGTGTGTGTGTGTATGCGTGCGTGCGTGTGTGTGTGTGTGTGATGGACCCCTCACACTAGGGGGCTCACGTGTCTTCTCTTGCCTCTCTCATCAATCTTCTTGAGCCAGCCCCAACCCGCTTCCCTTTGAGATCTTTATCCGATATCGCAGCTTCCATTTCTCCATTTTCACTAAAAGCTTCTCAGATGCGTGAAATTTCGAATTCTCTCCGACATTTGTCTGCTCGACCATATTTCACAGTGATTTCCTTTTCTCAGACATCACCCTTCCCTCCTCCCCTAGCACCTCTTCCCACCTTCTCTCGCACCTCTTCCCACCTCTTCTTTCCCCTATTAGTCTTGTTAGATTTTACAGTCGGCGAGAGCCTTTCCCACGCTCTGACAAAACACTTTCGACTGTCATATGATTCTTCTGGAGTCGTCCTGGCTTCTTTAATGTCCCATTTCTAACATTTTCTTTTAATATGTCTCTTCCAAAGCAACGTACAGAGTAGATAATATATTGTACATACGATATTTTGAGGTAAGAGCTTGCTTAAGTTTTAGCGAGACGTCTCTATAAAAGTCTCTCCTGTAAGTTTTGTTTACTCTCCCGTAATTGGTGCTTCGTAACTCATCTATCACTACTACTTGCTGCTTCGGAGCTTGTCCTTGTCCACTGAAGACACTCATCCCTTCAAGCTGCTGTTCCAAAGCTTGTCCCTGCCCATTGAATACACCCATTACTTCAAGCTGCTCTTCCAGAGTTCCTGTCTACTGAAAACACTCATCCCTTCAAGCTGCTGTTCCAGCGTTCCTCTCTTCCTATATCACCCGCTCTCCCTCTCCCCGTCATTTGTACATGTATTAACTGACCTTTTAAATATATCACTCTCGACAGCTATAATACAGACAGTTTCATCCTAGCCCAGATTCTGTGCTTCTGGACACATTTCTTACCTAACATAACCCTGAAAGAAAATGTTTAATTTTTCTAGATGTCTTAATTGGGCATAAATCAAGGAAATATGACACATGCGAGAAAGCCTGACTACTCTTCAGGATTTTTATTTCTTCCATTATACTTAAACTGTTACTTATTCTAATTTATATTAATTTCAATTTATATTTTTAGAAATCTTGAAGTTGTTAATCAATGGTTTTCAAATCCTTTTTCAAACTTGTTGTTTCTACTGACTTTCATTCTATTCGTGATTTAACAATTTTGATCTACCTTCGACCTCTTTGAAGGGAAATGCATTGGTGTTGAATTGGGATCTTGATTCAGGGAACTGGATCAGTTCTAACAACTTCCAATTCTCCAGGAGCTCTATGACCCTAGGGGTTAGTCCTTCCATATGAATATTAATAATAATAATTTTTATAATACTAATACTAATAATAATAATAATAATAATAATAATAATAATAATAATAATAATAATAATAAATACCTATGCACAGTATCATCATCACTGCTAGTTCATAACTAGGTTACGTTTACTATTGAATATCTGTATGTGTTCCCTCTGTTGGTGATCATCTTGAAGCCATGTTTTGCACAATGTCAAAAAATTCTAAATTCAATATTTCTAAATTTTATGTTCAAAAACATGTTTTCAAAGGAGCAAAATTCAAAATTTTGAATTTTTATTTTCCAAATATTATAAATGCATAAAATTTTTGGAAACTTTGTAATATGCAGACCTTTTACTCTCTATTTTCTTTTCCTTTACTCTTCCTCCTCCAGCATCATTTCTTTTTTCTCATCCTCAGTCCCTCTTATATTTAATTTCCTAATTCTCCTCTTCCTTATTTGTTCTTCGTCTTTCTCTTCCTCCTCCTCTTCCTCCTTAGCCTTCCTTTATTTCTTTCTCCTTTATTCTCTCGTCCTCCTCCTCCAACCTCCCACTCAAAGTTCCTTTAAACCTTCTAGGAAGCTTATCGCATTTCGACAATTTTCACATTATCTCTTCACACTCGATTTCCTTCCAGATGGTCGTGCTTGGCTGCTTGCTTCCTCACTGTAGTCTCCAAGCAGACATTCTTCCTCGAGTCCTCCGCAGACATTTCTTTTCTTCCTAGAATCCTGCAGCAGACCATTTTCTTCCGAGAGCCCTGCAGGAGATAATTTACTTTCTAGAGTCCTATAGCAGAATTTTTTCTCCCTCTAGCATTAAAGCAGACATCTTTCTTCTACTATTCCTAAAGGAGATAGTTACCGCCTTTTGGACTTAAAGAAAGCGGGTTACTCCTTATGAGCTTAAAGGCGCAGAGCAGACAACCTCCTCTCTTTCTAGGTCTCAAGCAGACACCATACTCCCTTCAGAGAACTGACTTAAGCAGACTGTTTCAAGCGCGTCTGAATATCTGTTTCTTACCAGCTTTCATTGTACCATTGTATCTACCCACCCTGTGTGTGTGTGTTCGTGTACATAAGTATATATATATATATATATATATATATATATATATATGCGCAAAACAACCACTGTGAAAGAGTAGTGAAATTCCAAGCGCGTGAGTGGTCACGAAAGCGATTGGAATTTCACTACTCTTTCACAGTGGTTGTTTTGCATATTTTAAAATCACCTGTTTACTGTGATCTTATTGCATATATATATATATATATATATATATATATATATATATATATATATATATATATATATATATATATATATATATATATATATATAATATATATATATATATATATATATATATATATATATATATATATATATATATATATATATCACAAAACAAGCGATACAGGATGCGAAAAGACCACATGGGGAGTAGAATGATAGCTATAGGCCTTTCGCGTTGCAATCAATACATCAGGAGCTTGCAAAATTGCAGAAGAGAGGAGAAATTCTAGGCAAGTACGTTCCCAAAGGACGTCTTCTCTGGAGTGAGGGAGGGAGAGAGGAGGGTACAGGAAGTGCCCCCAGGCACACCAGTGCCCAGAGTCAGAATGATGAATATTACGGCATTAGGAAAATCCCACAAACATTGATATTGTAATGGCCTAAACAAAATTAAAGTGGCAATAATAAAAAATTCGGTCATATTCTGCTATGACATCAATAACTTAAACATAAATATATTGTCACTGACAATACATAAATATATTGTCACAAACCTACTGGAGTTCTAAGACAGGGTGACAGCAGTAAGACAAGATAGAGAGGGGTGGGTAGATTGCATTTTCTTGGACTATAAGAAGGAGTTTGACACAGTTCCACACAAGAGATTAGTGCAAAAGCTGGAGAACCAGGCAGAGATAACTGGGAAGGCGCTGCAGTGGATCAGGGAATACCTGTCAGGAAGACAACAGCGGGTCATTATACGTGGCGAGGAGTCAGAGTGGGCGCCTGTGACGAGCGAGGTTCCACAGGGGTCAGTCCTAGGACCGGTGCTGTTCCTGGTATTTGTGAACGACATGACGGAAGGAATAGACTCCGAAGTGTCGCTGTTTGCAGATGATATGAAGTTGATGAGAAGAATTCAATCGGACGGGGACCAGGCAGTGCTACAAAGGGATCTGCTGCAGGCCTGGTTACAGCAGCTGGCTCCTGGAGTTCAACCCCACCAAGTTCAAAGTCATGAAGATTAGGGAAGAGCAAAGAAGACCGCAGACGGAGTACAGTCTAGGGGGGCCAGAGACAACAAACCTCACTCAAGCAAAAGGACCTTGGTGTGAGTATAACACCGTGCACATCTCCTGAGGCGCACATCAACCAAATAACTGCGGCAGCTTACTGGCGCCTAGAAAACTTAAGAAGAACATTCCGACATATTAATAGGGAATCGTTCAGGACCCTGTACATTGTGTACGTTAGGTCCATTTTGAAGTATGCAGCACCAGTTTGAAACCCACACCTAGCCAAGCACGTAAAGTAATTGGAGAAAGTGCAAAGGTTTGCAACTAGACTGATCCCGGAGCTAAAGAGTATGTCCTATGAGGAGAGGTTAAGAGAAATCGACCTGACGACACTGGAGGACAGAAGAGATAGGGGAGATATGATAGCGACATACAAAACACTGAGAGGAATCGACAAGGTGGACAGAGACAGGATGTCCCAGTGACGGGACACAGCAACAAGGGGTCACAGTTGGATGTTGAAAACTCAGATGAATTACAGGGATGTTAGGAAGTATTTCTTCAGGCACAGAATTGTTAGGAAGTGGAATAGCCTAGCAAGTGATGTAGTGGAGGCAGGAACCATACATAGCTTTAAGACGAGGTATGACAAAGCTCAGGAAGCAGAGAGAGAGAGGACCTAGTAGCGATCAGTGAAGAGGCGGGGCCAGGAGCTGAGTCTCGACCCCTTCAACCACAACTAGGTGAGTACTTGCAATAATTATATTAACACTACACAAACGAGATATTATTTACGTGTTGATAATTTTATTTTCATTCATTCAAACTTGTAACTGTAATTTGGGTTTATTTTGACCAGTTCGTATTGTCCAGGACTTATTATCCAGCAGGTACAGCCCAGAAAGCATATTCCAGCATGTGAAATACTGCACGTATTGTCCAACACTTATTATCCGGTGTATAATACCTAATAAGTATAAACGAGGATGTATTGACGAGGATGCATTATCCAGGACAAATTATAAGTCCACGGTTTAACCAGCACATATTATTCTACGTATTTTTCAGAATATATAATCCGGCACAAATTATCCAGTGCATATTATCCAGCACACATTTTCATCACGCATTATCCAGAACGTATTATCCAGAACGTATTATGTAGGATGCATTATCCCGTATTTAGCAACACGTGTTATCCAGCAGATTTTTTTTTCTGTATGGTTAATCAATCACTCCATAATTATTTTTGCTTGTAATGAGTTTAATTTTAAAAATCAATTGTATTTAAAAAGTTTGATATGGAGAAAAAAAATTGTTTGGATGTGTTTGTGGTGTTTCAAAATTACTGTTGAGATTTTCAACTAATATCTGTTATGCTGTGACTGATATTAATTAAAGTTCAGAGGTTCTTGTCGCTGTTGGAGTATTGTGCGAGTCGTGCGTTCGATTTTGCCTGCAGAAGAGAAGTTCGGTTTTTATCTACGGAGCCTGCGTTCCTGGAGTAAGCGTTCTGTTTAATGTGTGTGCGTTCTGTTCTATTTACTGAGTAGTTCTGTTTCGTTTTATTAAACGAGCGTTCCGCTTTTGCCAAGTATTCTGTTTTATTTACTAAACAAGTGTTTTTGCTTTCTTTATTAAACAGGTATTCTGTCTGCTTAGCGTGCGTTCCGTTGTCTTTCCTAAGCAAGCGTTCTTTTTTCTTTGTAAAGCAGACGTTCTGTTTTCTTTCTATTTTCCTTACGACGCGAGCGTTCTCTTCTGGCAAAACAATCGTTCTCTTTTCTTAGCACCTCCACTGTTCCCAGACCTCACTATTGTTCACCCCTCTTCACTATTGACACTCAGTCACTCAGACACCACTGTCCTTGTCTCCTTTTCCCTCTTCTTCACCCTCGGCACCCCTCTTCTTTACCCATGCACCCCTCTTCTCTCTCCTCACTGTAAATCTTTCCTCTCTTTTGCAGATCAAATCTCTTCTCACCCTTCACCCCTCTTTTCTTCCCCATTCCTTACGCTCTTATTCTCTCTCTGTTCTACGCTCTCTTCTACTCTTTACACACCATTTTCACTTTCCCATTTACCATTTTTCTCACCTACACGCTTCTTTCCCCTTTTTTCCCTAATATCTCTCTTCTAGGCCCCAATTTGTTCCCTCCCTCAACATAATTCTTCACCCCTTCTCCCCACTGCTTGTCCCATCTCAGCATACTCTTCACCCTCTACACGCAACCACCGCCTCCCTAATTACCACCAAATATATCCCCCACCGCCACCACCAATGTACTCCTAACCACCACCGGTCTACCTCTCCTCACTATCACCAACACCCTTTCCGCTTCCCCTCGTGTGTGTGATACACGACACTGCGAGATGGTAATTCCCAAGTAATAGTTACTCGTCTAACTCGACTGAAGTGTAACTTTCGAAAGAGTTGTAGCACCTGACGATATCTTTATCGTCTTGCTGAAGCCTTCCAGCTCAGGCTGGAAGATTTCATGGCTTCTGGTAAGAAACGCGTCTTGTGGACTGGAACACGGTAAGAAAACATAGCTTTGTTTCCACTACCTCACTATTTTACAGAGATGAGAAACAAAACATTGCTAGTGTTCCTACTATTTTTTTAATGAAAATCTTTGTCACTGCCATTCTCAAATTTCTCCCATTCTGCTTTTTCTCTTATATATCCCAAACTGGATGAAATGGCATACTGCCGACAAGTATGAAGGCAGATACGGTGGGGTCAGGAGCTGTGACTCGACCCCTGCAACCACCAATAGATAAGTACACGCTGCAGAACAAGCTTTTATTGGGACAACGTTTCGCTGTGTGTTGAGTTTTATAAAGCCAATGGTGACTTGATGAAGCACTACACTGAGTGAAACGTTGCCTCAATGAAAGCTTGCTCTGCAAAGGGCTTTATCCCTAGCAACCACGCTTCACCAGAGACCTATTCACTTCCACCCGCCTTCACATCTGGTTAAGCAACAGCCAACGTCGCCTAGGGTGCCTTCAATACCTAACTCTTATTGATACGCGTTACCCCCATCGTTACCAGCTTACACAAACACACACGTTCACTCACTCACCCCCGCCCACCCACTCGTAATGACCTGACTCATTACCTAGCGTCTACAGCCCACCCATCAATTCCCCAAGCTGTGAGGGCAATTACACGCCGGAGCTCTGCACGGCAATTGTTAAGCTGTTATACAAGTCTTAGAGTGCACCCTGCTGGTGTTGCCGGCCAGTTGCTGTCACTTGCTATATGGCTTAATTCACCGTAGCTCAGAGACGAGGTAAGTGATGGAGTATAACTACTCAGGGGAACAATATTGCAGTCTTGATTATATGCTCACTTGTGTAGTGACTCAGTGGGGCGAATTGTTAGTGTAATTATAGGTCCGCTTCCACAACCCGGAGTGGATACACCGAGCGGTGTGTCTCTGTAGATATACACCGTGAGATGTATATATCTTTATACATACACTAAGACATGTTTATTTCTCAATTAATTTGTACTTAAAGTGAAAAGATGGATGAATCTAGATATTTTGGAGGAACATAACTGCTTTTAGCAGATACTGAAGCTCTGAGAAGTCTAGAATCGTGATTCAGCGGGTGCCACTCTGTCACAGCTGAAGAATTTCAGAATGCCAAGATGAATATTGTAATCAAATTCACTGCTAACATGATTAATTATTTTACATAAATGAATTCACCTTTTGTACTTTCATTATGAATTGAATGCTGGCCCGAAAATTCCATATATATCGTATATACACAGTGACTCTCATCTTGACAATAAATAATGCTGACAGGCATTGAGAGACACCCTCCTAGCTCTCTATGCAATAGGCAGGGTAAGGGAGGTGAAGTAGACAACATTTGTAGTTTCACGAAAAGTACATTTCTTTCAGGTCTGATTCTGAAAACATTGACCAAACATTATACCATGTACGAACAGATGTCTCACAAATGAGTACTGGAATATTATCACCCGTAATTATTACTCATTTGTGAACCGGGGTTATATGTGACACAGTCGATTGTTGTCAGTACGAGATACCACATAACTTATGCAGGGAATATTTCTACTAGCATCTCTGATTACCTCTTCTTATGTCACAATAATTTCATGAGAAGAAAAAGGTCAGGTTTCAAGTAATAGGTTTTCTCCTGACACCTTACCCTTAAACCTTGCTCTATATCATTATACTAATAACTAAGATACTAATGAGCTAAATACTTCACAATGTCATCATCTCAGTCATCATTATCATGAACATTTCTGCATCATCTTTAAGATTACCCTTTGTAATATTGTTTAAACAACTGTCACAGCCTCCACATTTGTAAAACACATCAGGAAAGATGAGCAGTTGCACAATCACATCTAAGAGATAAGTAGAGTTGATCACTGGTGTAGCTGCAGTGGTTCAGTTTCAGGGCCTTGGTGGTGCATCCCCAGCATCCTGAGGTAAAGTGACGCCAGAGAGTCTTGGCAACCTCGTTCTTCTCCCACCTCAGGTGCAGGAAGAACGAGCATATTTATCCCAGAACGAGAAATTATTGTAATGGAAACCAAGTTCTAGTACAGCGCTGCCCTGGACGAGAAAATGCATCCCAGAAAATGAATCTTTGCTGATTTCCGTTTGTCAATTAATTCTTTCGTTGACTATAGATTTTAAGAATAGAATCTTTAAAGAACTGCTTGGAACCTCGGCTTGATGTTGTACAAACATATGGTGTTTGCCACCTGGAAGGATTACATGGGATCATGTGCGAGTGAACATATCTCCCTACAAACTTAACATTACAATTTAAAGTTTACCCCAGAAGGGAGCAGTTAATTTTTAGAGGTAAAGGATTATTTCTTTTTTTGTTGTTGTCTCTTTACGCCTCTGGTCCGGCGCTGTATATGCGCTTTTGATATATGCTAAGAAATACAGTTTTTGTGGCACTTAATGGTAATGGTTTCATATTTCATCTCATCGTTTTCGTAGTTCCTCATAAATGTTATCTCTTCCGTGTTCACTGGCAGCAGTAATGATTCTGGTGCGAGATGCTTCCGACGTTATCTTATTTGTTGATGGAATACTACACATGGTGGAAGCTAAAATCACCCCTCACCTTTTTGCAAAAGCAAGAAAATTTTGTTTATAGTCCCAAAACAATATATATATATATGCAATAAGATCACAGTAAACAGGCTGTTTCAGAATTTGCAAAACAACCACTCTGAAAGAATAGAGAAATTCCAAGCGCTTTCGTGACTACTTACATTGTCAAGGAACTATGATAGTTCCTTGATAGTTCCTTGATAATGTGAGTAGTCACGAAAGCGCTTGGAATTTCTCTATTCTTTCACAGTGGCTGTTTTGCATATATATATATATATATATATATATATATATATATATATATATATATATATATATATATATATATATATATATATATATATATATAAATAAACGGAATTAAACTAATAGTCATCTTGCATTCTAGTATATTAATCCAATCATCATTAGAATTCAATATTTATTTGGGTTGAAAAACATAAAAAAGTGACGTTTAGTTAAAATAATTAAGATCCACAAGTGATCAGTGACCGTCTTGACCGCCATCTTAGATTTTTTCCAATTCCCGAAAGGCGAGAGAGGCACTCAATGCATTATCAAAGAGGTACTAAAAATTATTCAAATTCTGCTGAAAATAACTACATCACAAAATTCCACGTTCAGCAACACAAAAAAATGGATTTGTCAATAAGACAAGACACAGTTACAGTTGATAAGCTTCAAACCTAGCAGATAAACTAAAGACTCAGCAGAGAGAGAGATGTATTAACTATTATTAATAAAATTATTAGTATTATTAATGCAATTACTATTTTTATAATTATTTTGTAATAATTATTATTATTATTATTATTGTCATAGTACTATTATTTATGGGGAAGTGTTAAAGACGTAGGGGATGTAGGCAATCAGGTATGATTCAAGGAAGAGGAAAGTGGCTCCAGTTTTGTGATTCAAGATGCCAGCACCAGCAGCATCAAGTCACCCTCTCCCCATCATTCCCTTCAAAGTAACTCAACAGGCATGACTTTCGTGTGAGATAATAATTCAAAAGTAATAATGGCTTCAGCTCTATTAGAACGAAACCTTTAAAGTTCCTATAGCTGATGAACCCATAATGCAACACTTGACGAGATTCTCATTGCCCTCCTGAAATTTTTTCAGCTCAACCTGACGGATATCAACACTATATATGTAACGAATCTTCTGTGACGGAATATGACAGGGAAGCAAGTTTAAGTTTCAACTGTGTAACTCTCGTATAGTATACGGTACCAGCACATTGCTGATGTAACCACTTTTGTTCAATAAAAAATATGAAAGAGGTAAGCAAAATTATAAGTCATCTTCGACACAGAGGCGAGACCCCAGGTCGCTGAATTAACAAAGTTCAAATTGAAAAGCAGAATAATTTTCAAGATTAGATAAGCAGCTGCTGGTGTTACACGCCTGTAAGCAGTTGCCAGTCATCAGACGAGCGTTACTCATGGTCCAATAAGGAGGATTTAGGCTGAATATGAGGGCAAGAGGAGAAGGCAGGTTCATAACTCAGGGCCTGGCAGGTCTGGTGGTCTAGCCCTGGCATGAGAGCAGCGTGTATGAGCAGAGTTTTTCACCCCTGACGCTCTAATTTATGGGACGTCTGCTGGCAGAAAATGAATAGTGAGAATCGTGCAAGGAGAACATTTATCAATACGTCGCAAACTCGGGTCAAAAATGCTAAAGTGTGTCCTTGTGGATATTGACGAGAATGAATGTGTGTGTGTGTGTGTGTGTGTGTGTGTGTGTGTGTGTGTTGCGGATCAGTGCTTCTCTCTCTGTGTGACACCTTGATGCTGATAGAGGGATCTTGATGAGCCTTACAGGTTTAGCGCTTCCATGAAAAATACCTTAAAATAAATATTACATTTTCACTGTATTTAAAAGATAGATAAACGTAACTAGAAGTGAGCATTTTTAAGGATTCCAAGAGGGCATTTACGAACAGCCTGACTCTGATCAGACACCAGGTTTCGTTTGGCGGACGGAGGATCGAGCCTCTACTTCGCAAAGCGATGACCTACGAATATCAACATTTCAAATAAAGCGATAAATGAATAAATAACCCCCCCCTCCAAAAAAAAAGAGACAAATATAAGATATCAATCATTTATTAACACTGTTTTCAGTCACACAACATTCACAAAAGATCCTAATTACTATCACGAGTTCATTATTCAGTCAGCTGAGCTGAACAACACTTGCGAGTTTAATGTTTACCGTGACTAAATTATTGACCTCTGGTCTCTCGTCAGGGCTGTTCATCAGCTAGTAACTTAGATAATAAACTGTTCATTTACTAGACAGTGTTAAAGTTAACTGCTTAAAATTAAAATGAAACTGCATCACTGTGATTATAATAATAATAATTATTATTATTATTATTTTCATTCATAACACTATGACCATGATACAAGGAAGGGAAGAGTAGCCTTAACTCCTCACATCAAGAACCGTTCCCAAGCAGCACTGTACCCCCTCACTCCCTTGAAGGGTACGTACCTTGAATGGTACGAACCTTGAAGGTTACGTACCTTGAAGGATACGTACCTTGAAGGCTGTTTCTATAAACGTTTGAGGCATCATACAATTTTCTTTAATCATAAGAGTTGAGATACGATAAGACTCCCTTTAGGGAATTAGGAAGGAATTACTGTGGCAGGCGAGGGCTGGATTAGGTCTTCTTGCTCTGGTAAAAATAAACACATTTATCTATATTAACCACTTGGGGTGAACCTAAGTTATTCTAGCCTAACCTAATTTAACATCCACTCGAACTAAACTTAACCTAACCTAATCTAATCTAACCTAACCTAATCTAACCTAACCTAATCTAATCTAATCTAATCTAATCTAACCTAATCTAATCTAATCTAATCTAACCTAACTCGCCAACTTTCCGAAAAGTGTTGCTTTTAGCATTCTCGAAAATACTAGAAATTTCTGATAGTAATCAGGATGCTGACTTACTAACTGGTACTAAATGCTCATAGGAAAATGAAATAATGGAGAGAGAGAGAGAGAGAGAGAGAGGAGAGAGAGAGAGAGAGAGAGAGAGAGAGAAATCATTTAGCACTTTACTCTTGGAACCAGCAGTGTGTGGTGCCACTATTCGGTAAGAGAGTTAGAGAGAGAGAGATAAATAATAGGAGCAAACAGACAGAAAGATAAACATATAAAAAAAATAAAAAAAAGCAGAGATGCATTAATATAAGATTTTTTCTTTTGTTAAAATATTACTCTAGAACTTGGGGAACACGTCAGTTCAAGATTGGAAAAAAGATTTCTAGATCAAAGGAGAGAGAGAGAGAGAGAGAGAGAGAGAGAGAGAGAGAGATTATACTTTCTTTACAGATTGAGTAAAGGTGATGGAAAAGGGTGAGGTAAAGGTGAGAGGGCAGAGGTGAAGAGAAACTTCACTCTGCTCAATATGTCTTTTTTCTTTTTCCTCGCATCGACCGTCTCTCACCACAGCTTATCGTTCAACTTTATTTTTTTTTAGTGTTCGGGTGAAAGCGCACGCTTTAAGATCGTGCGATACACCAGGTTCTTGTTTTCATATCGTCAAAGCCGGCTAATGGCACGCATGTACAGATTATTATAGCCTAACCTTACCGATAATATAGCCTAACCTTATCGATAATATAACCTTACCGATAATATAGCCTAACCTTACCGATAATATACCCTTACCAATAATATAGCCTAACCTTATCGATAATATAACCTTACCGATAATATAGCCTAACCTTACCGATGCCTGGTACGGGTGCCAACGGTGCCTGGTGACTAAAGATCTCGCTTCACAAGGCGAGTTTCTGGGTTCGATTCCCATCATCGATACCAACATTGGGCGTGTTTCTTTACACCGGTTGTCTATGTTCACCCATCAGTAAAATGGGTACCTGGGTGTTAGTCGACTGGTGTGGGTCGCATCCTGGGACAACACTCACCTAATTTGCCCGAAATGCTCTGCGTAACAAGCGGCTTTCTATATAGTAATATGTAATTGATGTCAGTTAGGCCTGTATACCTTGTATATGTACTTGTAGAAATAAAGATATTATTATTAGGGAGGTGTTTCCTTACACCTGCTGTCACCGTTCATTTAGCAATAAATACGTAGGTACCTGGGTGTTAGCCGACTGGTGTGGGTCGCATCCTGGGGACAAAATTAACCTAATTTGCCCGAAATGCTTTGCATAACCAGGAGCTTTCTATATAGTATGTCACTGATGTCAGCTACGTCTGTATAAGTTGTATCATATACGTGTAATAATAATAATAATAATAATTATAATAATAATAATAATAATTAATAATTATTATTATCATTATTATTATTATTATTATTATTATTATTATTATTATTATTATTATTAAATATCAAATTTACCATTTTGTTTTATACTTACAGGATTTGTATATTCGTATGGGTCAATCTTCCGCAAGACGTCAAATTAGAAAACGAAAACAGGGTGACCAAAAATGAAACCATACATGTGTATGTTGCTTAATACTTACATATATTGTACTTAAAAAGAAGTATTGCCAAGGCCAGGCTGGAGGTAAACGACACTTGATATGAGAGAGTTATAGCTACTCTACCCTTCCTCGGATCAAATCTATTTACCTGCCATTCCTCCAGGCGCTGTACGACCCTTCAGAGTCTAGCACTTCCCCCAGAATGTGAAAATATTGGAACTAGGCTGGAAATAAGGTAGAATAGTGGTTTTTGGCTAGTGAAAGAACATGCAGGAACTCCGAGTTAACTTCCTGTAGAATCCTTAATTCTGTAGACTACAGGGTTAAGAGTCCTTAGTCCCTGTAGAATCCTTAATGTCTGTAGAATCCCTAATGTCTGTAGAATCCTTAATCACCGTAGAATCTTTAATCCTTGTGGAATCTTTAATCCCTATAGATTCCTTAATTCCTATAGAATCCATAATCCTTATAGAATCCTTAATCCCTATAGAATTCGTAATCCATACTTAATGCGTAATCCCTGTAGAATCTTTAACCCCCAGTAGAATCCTTAATCTCTATAGAATCCATAGCGTCTGTACAGTCATTAATCGTTGCGAAATCCTTAATCCCTGTAGAATCCTCAAGTCTTAGGAGACTGAAACGTAGGACGACGTTTCGGTCCGACTTGGACCATTAACTAGTCGTTCAGACAAACAGAAAAGCAAGACACGTGTGCATCAGTTAGATCTCTCTATTTCCGAAACGTTTCGCCTGCACAGCAGGCTTTATCAGTCGAGTTCAGAGGTAAGTAAATATGGAGTCAGCAAGAGGAGAGACGAGGAAACGATCATGGGTTGGGTAAATATTTTTGTTAGTGTTGGTTTGAGAAGGACCTGCCCAGTATGGGCCAGTAGGTCTGCTGTATTGTTCCTCCTTATGTTCGTATGTAGTCCCATCTGTCTTGAAGAAACCTACTATATAGGAGAAAAGATTCTAAAGTGTTGCACATGTGTCTTATTCATCTCCTGAGACGTGTAAGGGACGGTACGAGCGAAACTCAGGGAAGAGATGGGATAGTCAGGCAGTGTAGTTAGTAGTAGGTGGATTAATTTACTATTTTAGTACTCGTTAGGTGGCTCGGTTATTACTGTTCTAGTAATTAGCTAGTTACATGTCTTTTGCTAATGTATTTGGGTTTAAATTTTAACCTGTTCGAATATAAGGATTCTGGGGCTCGATCTGTTTTTCTTCTGATGTAATACGATATATATATATATATATATATATATATATATATATATATATATATATATATATATATAAAAGACTGTTGAGTAGACTTCAGGATGTACATGTTTATAGAGGGGCCACAGATATATCAGATCACTTTCTAGTTGTAGCTACACTGAGAGTAAAAGGTAGATGGGATACAAGGAGAATAGAAGCATCAGGGAAGAGAGAGGTGAAGGTTTATAAACTAAAAGAGGAGGCAGTTAGGGTAAGATATAAACAGCTATTGGAGGATAGATGGGTTAATGAGAGCATAGGCAATGGGGTCGAAGAGGTATGGGGTAGGTTTAAAAATGTAGTGTTAGAGTGTTCAGCAGAAGTTTGTGGTTACAGGAAAGTGGGTGCAGGAGGGAAGAGGAGCGATTGGTGGAATGATGATGTAAAGAGAGTAGTAAGGGAGAAAAAGTTAGCATATGAGAAGTTTTTACAAAGTAGAAGTGATGCAAGGAGGGAAGAGTATATGGAGAAAAAGAGAGAAGTTAAGAGAGTGGTGAAGCAATGTAAAAAGAGAGCAAATGAGAGAGTGGGTGAGATGTTATCAACAAATTTTGTTGAAAATAAGAAAAAGTTTTGGAGTGAGGTTAACAAGTTAAGAAAGCCTAGAGAACAAATGGATTTGTCAGTTAAAAATAGGAGAGGAGAGTTATTAAATGGAGAGTTAGAGGTATTGGGAAGATGGAAGGAATATTTTGAGGAATTGTTAAATGTTGATGAAGATAGGGAAGCTGTGATTTCGTGTATAGGGCAAGGAGGAATAACATCTTGTAGGAGTGAGGAAGAGCCAGTTGTGAGTGTGGGGGAAGTTCGTGAGGCAGTAGGTAAAATGAAAGGGGGTAAGGCAGCCGGGATTGATGGGATAAAGATAGAAATGTTAAAAGCAGGTGGGGATATAGTTTTGGAGTGGTTGGTGCAATTATTTAATAAACGTATGGAAGAGGGTAAGGTACCTAGGGATTGGCAGAGAGCATGCATAGTTCCTTTGTATAAAGGCAAAGGGGATAAAAGAGAGTGCAAAAATTATAGGGGGATAAGTCTGTTGAGTGTACCTGGTAAAGTGTATGGTAGAGTTATAATTGAAAGAATTAAGAGTAAGACGGAGAATAGGATAGCAGATGAACAAGGAGGCTTTAGGAAAGGTAGGGGGTGTGTGGACCAGGTGTTTACAGTGAAACATATAAGTGAACAGTATTTAGATAAGGCTAAAGAGGTTTTTGTGGCATTTATGGATTTGGAAAAGGCGTATGACAGGGTGGATAGGGGGGCAATGTGGCAGATGTTGCAAGTGTATGGTGTAGGAGGTAGGTTACTGAAAGCAGTGAAGAGTTTTTACGAGGATAGTGAGGCTCAAGTTAGAGTATGTAGGAAAGAGGGAAATTTTTTCCCAGTAAAAGTAGGCCTTAGACAAGGATGTGTGATGTCACCGTGGTTGTTTAATATATTTATAGATGGGGTTGTAAGAGAAGTAAATGCGAGGGTCTTGGCAAGAGGCGTGGAGTTAAAAGATAAAGAATCACACACAAAGTGGGAGTTGTCACAGCTGCTCTTTGCTGATGACACTGTGCTCTTGGGAGATTCTGAAGAGAAGTTGCAGAGATTGGTGGATGAATTTGGTAGGGTGTGCAAAAGAAGAAAATTAAAGGTGAATACAGGAAAGAGTAAGGTTATGAGGATAACAAAAAGATTAGGTGATGAAAGATTGAATATCAGATTGGAGGGAGAGAGTATGGAGGAGGTGAACGTATTCAGATATTTGGGAGTGGACGTGTCAGCGGATGGGTCTATGAAAGATGAGGTGAATCATAGAATTGATGAGGGAAAAAGAGTGAGTGGTGCACTTAGGAGTCTGTGGAGACAAAGAACTTTGTCCTTGGAGGCAAAGAGGGGAATGTATGAGAGTATAGTTTTACCAACGCTCTTATATGGGTGTGAAGCGTGGGTGATGAATGTTGCAGCGAGGAGAAGGCTGGAGGCAGTGGAGATGTCATGTCTGAGGGCAATGTGTGGTGTGAATATAATGCAGAGAATTCGTAGTTTGGAAGTTAGGAGGAGGTGCGGGATTACCAAAACTGTTGTCCAGAGGGCTGAGGAAGGGTTGTTGAGGTGGTTCGGACATGTAGAGAGAATGGAGCAAAACAGAATGACTTCAAGAGTGTATCAGTCTGTAGTGGAAGGAAGGCGGGGTAGGGGTCGGCCTAGGAAGGGTTGGAGGGAGGGGGTAAAGGAGGTTTTGTGTGCGAGGGGCTTGGACTTCCAGCAGGCATGCGTGAGCGTGTTTGATAGGAGTGAATGGAGACAAATGGTTTTTAATACTTGACGTGCTGTTGGAGTGTGAGCAAAGTAACATTTATGAAGGGATTCAGGGAAACCGGCAGGCCGGACTTGAGTCCTGGAGATGGGAAGTACAGTGCCTGCACTCTGAAGGAGGGGTGTTAATGTTGCAGTTTAAAAAACTGTAGTGTAAAGCACCCTTCTGGCAAGACAGTGATGGAGTGAATGATGGTGAAAGTTTTTCTTTTTCGGGCCACCCTGCCTTGGTGGGAATCGGCCGGTGTGATAATAAAAAATAAAATATATATATATATATAATATATATATATATATATATATATATATATATATATATATATATATATATATATATATATATATATATATTATAATATATATATAATATATATATATATATATATTTATATATATATATATATATATATATATATATATATATTATATATATATATATATATATATATATATATTATATATATATATATATATATATATATATATATATTATATATATATATATATATATATATATATATATATATATATATATATATATATATTATATATATATATATATATATATATATATATATATATATATATATATATATTATATATTATATATATATATATATATATATATATATATATATATATATATATATATATATATATATATATATATATTATAATATATATATATATATAATATTATATAATATAAAATATATATAATATATATATATATATTATATAGAATATATAATTTAATATATTATATAGAAAAATATATATTATATAATATATAATCGTTCCGAATAGGCAAAACTTGCGATTTTGGCAACGCTCTTCTTGCCGGATAAGGCAAACGAAAATTTGTGTATGCAATAGTTTCGAAACAATCTTTCTGAATTTAACGAAAAAAAAAATATTTCATTGTGTTCGTTAATTATTAAATTGTTGTGAACTTATCTAAAATATATTTAGCTGGATTAGGCTAAATTAAATTGCGCTTGTTATAATAAGGTTAGGTAAGTTTTCTAAGGTTCTTTTGGTAAAAAAATTATTCATTTTTACATTAACGTAAACGAAAAAAATATATCTTTAAACGTATAAGAGAAAAAATTTTAGAACGGACTTAATTTTAAATGAGTTCTTGCTAACTGACCAATTTTACCAAGTCTTCCTCTCTCTCTCTCTCTTCCTCTCTCTCTTCCTCTCTCCCTTCTCTCTACCCCCCTCTTCTCTCTCTATCCCCCCTCTCTCCCCTCTCCCTCCCTCTCTCTCTCTCTCTCTCTCTCTCTCTCTCTCTCCCTCTCTCTAAAGACGCTTTCCCGCTTAGTGACTTCATCGAGGCAATTTAACTTGTGGGGGAACATCGACTTCTCAACGATGTGACACGTCGGGATGTAAATTTATAATGTCATTCTCGCACCCTGGAAAAAAAAAACTTACCACACGCGCGACTCATCTTGTGTATTGACAGAACATCTATCAAAGACCTACCAACTTAAATTATACAAATATTTGTATGTGGCATCGTTATCATTTCAATATAACATTACTGTATGTATGGAGGGAAGAGGAGGAGGACTAGGGAGAGGAGGAGGAGGAAGAGTTGGGGAGGGGTATGCAACCTAAACCAGGAGGGGTAAAGCTACATAAATTCGCGGGTGTATAATCAAGAGATAATGCCGCGATGTTGCACATGAAAGCGCATAATTTATTCGGCGCTGTTTGTAAACAAGTCTGCGGATCCCGCGCTATACACCTCAATGGGCCGTAACTTCTCTTTACTGAAGCGTAATTACCACGCGAGGGCAAGCTTCACCTCAGGCTCACATCCCAGTAGATCCGCCCTCTCTATATCTATTCATCCTTATGTTTCTCTCTCCTGAAAAACCGTTGTTTGATTTTATGTCGGTTTTGACTTATTCTTCACGCTATATATATATATATATATATATATATATATATATATATATATATATATATATATATATATATATATATATATATATATATATATATATATATACAGGGAGGTAATACCTCTGGAACTGTACTGGGGAACCCTCATCCTCAGAGAAAAGAGTAATCTTACTTTAAGAAAGACTCAAGGTTCTCCCTGAAGCTGTTTAAATATTGTCTTCTCCTACTACCCCCTATATTCTACCTTCTATGTCGACTTTATTTAAAGACAGAATACATTCACAAAAATATAATAGTGAGTAGAACAGCAGATAACATCTCAGAGCTACATCTCGAATACTTAGTCTGGCTCCCCGGCGGTGGGCCGCGTGCCCAGACTGCTGCAGGTATTTCCCCTCTGGATCAAAACACTAAGTCTCTGAAAGAGTAAGCTGGTCGCCCTGTGATCCTTGGTTTCTATGATGAGTTTTTTACCCATCTCTTTAAGGAACTTCAGAGCACACTTGCCCTATGCCACAAGAGTCTCCGACCCTATTGGAATGAAGTTATATATATATATATATATATATATATATATATATATATATATATATATATATATATATATATATATATATATATATATATATGTATATATGTATATATGTCGTGCCGAATATGTAAAACTGGTCAATTAGCAGGAACTCATTTAAAATTAAGTCCTTTCTAAAATTTTCTCTTATACGTTTAAATATATATTTTTTTCATTAATGTTAATGTAAAAATTTTTAATTTTGCACCAAAAGAATCTTAGAAGACTTACCTAACCTTATTATAACAAGAGCAATTTATTTTAGCCTAACCCAACTAAATATATTTTAGATTTGTTTACAATAATTTAATACTAAACACAGTGAAATATATTTTTTTCGTTAGGTTCAGAATGATTTTGGCGATATTATTGCATACACAAATTTTCACTTGTCCTATATGGCAAGATGAGCGTTGCTATTTAAGCCAAGATCGCAAGTTCTGCCTATTCGGCACGATATATATATATATATATATATATATATATATATATATATATATATATATATATATATATATATATATATATATATATATATATATATACATTCATTAAACCTGCCGTATGCAACCGAAGCAGGGTGGCCTAAAAAGAAAAAGAAAAATTTCTGTTTTTAGCTTTAGTAATATATACAGGAGAAGGGGTTACTAGCCTTCTGCTCCCGGCATGTTAGTCGCCTCTTACGACACGCATGACTTAGAGAGGAAGAATTTGTTCCACTTCCTCATGGAGATAAGAGGAAATAAACAAGAATAAGAACTAGTAAGAAAATAGAATACTCAGAGGGGTACTTATATATATGCTTGTACTTGCAAGTGTAGTGTTACCTAAGTGTAAGTAGAAGTAACAAGACGTACCTGAAATCTTGTATGTTTATGAGACAGAAAAAAGACACCAGCAATCCTACCATCATGTAAAACATTCACAGGCTTTAGTTTTACACTCATTTGGCAGGACGGTAGTACCTCCCTGGGCAGTTATATATATATATATATATTATATAATATATATATATATATATATATATATATATATATATATATATATATATATATATATATTCAACGCACCGGCCACATACCGCCGAAGTAGGGTGACACGCATGACTTACGGTGAGAGGAATATGTGTATATGGGAAAAATGACAATAAAGTTGAAAAAAAATAGTATGGAGAGATGAAGTGGATGGTATGTATGGACTGCAACTTTCTCTACTGCTTAGTACAGTTCCCATCATAGCTACTCACCTTACTCTGCTGTCATTCACAGAGCTGTGTGTACCTTTGGTTTCGCTTCTACTTATCACATGTTCTGGTTTTAGATACTGTGGTACAGGTGAACGCACTCTGTTATGTCTACCACAACCCCCTACCATTTCTACCAAAAATTTTTATTAGTTTTGGTGGCCTATTACCAAATGTTCATCCTGATGCAGTTGCTGAACAAACATCAAGTATACATTGATTTCAAATTGTCTATGCATGGTATCTATTCGAAACTTATATTTACAAAGCACTTGTCAAGCTGGATGTTCATTGAGTGTATTAACTTTTCGCATACAGCTTCTGAGGAGAGTTTGTTCTATTACACACGTTCGTGTTGCATCTCTCGCCTCGAAGTTTCATTTTATTATTTCAAGTTATTGACTCATTTTATACTTCAAATGGTTCTCATCTACATTTTATCAATACTGAGGAGAATCCCAGAGTTGAGGTTCGAATAGTCAGGCTTGTGAGAGATCGCTCATGTGCCTGTTCATATGTACTTTACTATTCTAAATCTCCCTGAAAAGTAAATCGATTTGTATTATCGTTGATGATCCTGAGAGCGTTGCGTGTCTGCATCGCTGAATATATTAATGAAGAAATTAGCAAAGTTTACGAGATTGCTACTTAATTGCAGCAACCCAAAACGTTCATTGATTATTCTTTTAGCAAATTATCAAATCCCCTACAATCCAGCTAAATGAACAATTTACTCTCGGAAAAAAAAAGATTGGTTTTACAATATAATCTAAACCTTACGATTATCTACCAGACAATAACCAATCCGTCTTTAAGAACTCATGGTGCTGTATGATTTTTTTTTCGGGTTTTGCTCTTCACATTGAATCACTGAATGTAATAATGATCATTTTAAGATCTCACGCTCTGTGAATATTTTTAAACATTTTATTTTGTTGCTCATCTGGTTGTGTTTACAATCCGCACACAGACTGTCACCTTGGTTACTTTAAGCCAAAAAACTGGCCAGAACGGAAGGAAAAGGAGTGGGATAGGATAAAGCAGTAACAATGAAAAGGTTTGTGGATAGACAGGAAGATTATCATTATTATTATTATTATTATTATTATTATTATTATTATTATTATTATTATAATCACATGAAAGCGCTAAACCAGTAGGATTATACAGCGCCTGTGGGTGGGGGGATGGAAGGTATTCAGACTCAATTCAGGGAACCAGAGTACAGATCCAGTTCCCAGGATCAAGAGCCCCTCACCAGCGTCAAGGAACCTCCCTTGATGGGGATAAACAGGAAGAGATAGGTATGAAAGGTTAAGTGACTGTATCACTTTGAGTTTGTTTTACGAGGCACGTAAGTTCCCCCGTCTTCTAATAACATCTTCATTTTTCCACTATAATCTACCTTGTCCATAATTATTATCGCATTTACTTTGTTTCGAAGATTTGTTAAGTTATACCATGAATTAAGTCAAGATTCTAGGCTTCACCTTACTTCTATAGGCTTCTATAGAATCCATAACGTAGAATCCTAAATCTCTCTAGAGTCTTTAATCCTTGTAGAATTTTTAACCACAGTAGAATTCTTAATCTCTATAGAATCCAAGCTAGATTATAGTGGAAAAATGAACATGTTATTAGAAGACAGAGGAACTTATGTGTCCCTTATGTGTAACCATATAGCTTTAGTTATTATAATACTGGGATAACCTAGAGCGCCAAATTTCATCACTTTTAGTGTGACTCTTAAGTCAATCGGCAATTAGTCACTCTAAAGGTTTGCTGAAGACAAAACTACACCAGCAGAGGAGGCCTTTATTGGGATATTTTACCTCTGCAGTAGTTTATCAAGTCATCTACACAATAGAACGCTGTTTCCAGTACAAGCTTGCACCGCAATGGCGCTGTATGACCCATACTGGCTAGCGCTTCAGAATGTGGTTATATCATTCGTGCAATTAGTGCCATTTCGCTGTACAACAAAGAAAAAAAATAAGAGCAAATTAAAAAATTATTATTTTTTGACGTTTTTGTTTTTGAGTGTACATCATGGAACAGATATTATTTTTTTTTTGTATATCGCACACAGTTTTCTATTGTATTTTAGGAGTAAATATAATATACCGGACCCTTCACACATGCACGGTTCCAAAATGCGCAATTTCAGCTGTACATTATTTTTCCCTTACCCTTTTAAATCACGACAGAATATCCAGTTTAACAGCTTCGACCTTAGGGAACCGCAGCATCTGGCCACGATAAGATTACTGCATTCATATAAATATTAGGAAACCATACCATGGGTGAGGTTAGAACCCGCAATCAGAGAGTCACAAAACTCCAGACCGTCGCGTTAGCCACTGGACCAGTCATGTTGTGAGGTGATAAATTAGACACATGTGCAACCTAACTTAATCTTAGTTTTTCCAACTTAGCACTACGCTTGCGTGGCTAGTCTTGCCAACAGGGTAAAAAGATGCTACATGCAAGGCAAACATTTTTTTGACTCCGTTTCGCCCTACACACAGCTTCATTAAATCAGTATTTTAAAGTGATACGTAACTTATAGATTATTATTATTATTATTATTATTATTATTATTATTATAATTAAGGGGAAGCGCTAAACCCGGAGGATTATACAGCGCCTGGGGGGGGATGTGGAATGCATTCAGGCTTAATTCGGGGAACTGGAGCACAGATCCAATTTCCTAAATCAAGAGCCCCTCACCAACATCAAGGAACCTTCCTTGATGGGACGTAACTTATAGAGGAAAAAATTTCTCTTTACCTAGTGTCTTTCTACCAAACTTAGCAGTAATATTTGAGTAGTTGAAGATGTGCTGTGAATACATCCGTGTTCACTTTTCTCAAGTTGACGGCAGTCTTTTATCTTCTTACGTCAGTAACGTTAATTTTACATCAGTAACATTAATTTCAGATATTAATATCATTGATGAGGTCATCAGTTAGGTAGCCGATTCTGGGACAGCATCGTCGGGACGATGACCGTCACACTCGACAACACGTACCGTGGGGACGATGACCGTCACACTCGACAACACGTACCGTGGGGACGATGACCGTCACACTCGACAACACGTACTGTGGGGACGATGACCGTCACACTCGACAACACGTACCGTGGGGACGATGACCGTCACACTCGACAACACGTACCGTGGGGACGATGACCGTCACACTCGACAACACGTACCGTGGGGACGATGACCGTCACACTCGGCAATACGTACCGTGGGGACGATGACCGTCACACTCGACAACACGTTTACTACTCATACCCGGGAATATTTCTATTCCACGTTCATAATGACGCATTGTGTAATTGTGTGAAAAGATGGAGGATCGAACTACCTTCGGAGGATTATAGCTCTGCCCTTATCTCTTCAGAGGATTGAATCCCTGACCTTTCAGACCAGAGCCGATGTGACTACCTGACCATCTCAGGTGATTTAATAATGGTGTGGCGAGTATTTTAATTCTTTATTCTATTAGAATCTGGGTCACATAAATATCTCGTGTCGCAGAGCATGATATAATTAAAACGATCATTCGATGCTTAATAATGCTAATTAATTGAGCGCTTCATAAATGATTGGCAGCTCCTCAACAGAGGGTGAAGTGTGAAGGAGCGGGAGAGCAGACGTGTTGGATTAGGAGATAGTGTGACAAAGTAATCAGGTTGGTGAGGTCACGATGGACGGAAAGTTATGGGGGAAGGAAAGTTATGGGTGGGGAATTCTTATAAGGGTGGAACACTTATGGGGAGGGGAACTTGGGGGAGAGGGAACTGAGGAGCAGAGGGTAGTTATAAATTTATGGGGTGGGGGTACTCATTGAGGAATTTATGAACACATGGTAGTGAGAAACTTAAAGGGGAGGGCCATTTAAGGAAGTGGAGAACTCATGGGTATGGGAAACTTACGAGCTTATGGTGGTTAGAAACTTAAGGGAGCGGAGGAACTTACGGAGTGGGGAGAGTTATAGACGTGGGAATTTTGTGAACTCGTAGTTGCTGGGAATTTATGGGGTGGAACTGGAATAGGGTTGTTATTAAATGTGTGGAAGTTATGAGGTTTGGATAATTATGGGACGGGATAGTTATAGGTGTTGGAAAATTGCCAGTGGAGAAGGTACTGGGGTGAAGTAGTTACTGGAATGAAGGCGTGAGGGAGAGAGAGGGGAAATGTTGAAAGGAGAGGGGAGTGTGTGTTGCAGTGGTGGAAGGCTGGAGATGGGAGAGGGGACATTATGGTACACGAGTGGAAAATGGGAGAGAGGATAGTGGAATGGTAGTGGGACGGTGAGAACAAGAGGGAGAGCTTAGAAGAGTTTACTGGGTGCTGATAGTGCTGGGGAGGAGAGATGAGAGCTGTTAGTAAATTGTTAGGAAAGGGGATGAGATGGGTGATGGAGAGAAGACAGACGAGAAGGGTGATCTGGAAGAGATGAGAGATGAAATAGGTGATGATGAGAAGAGAGGTGATGAAGAGATAATAGGGGTGATCAGGAGACGAGTGAAAGAGATGATGGGAAAGGGATGAGAGAGGTTATGGAGCACAATAGTGAAAGGAGAGAATATTGAGAACAGCGGAAGGTAAGATACACAGGATTACACGAGATCACTGAAATGTTCACTATCTGAACTGAGGTTATCTTCGGCGGACAAACCTTCAATTTAGACTCTGAAGTCATCGAAGTAAAACAGAAGGCTCTCCAACCACCCTCCACTCTCTCTAGCCACTCTACTGATATAAAAAAAAACATACTATCACCTAGAACTGAAAAATACGCATAAATATTTTTACAACAAGTGGATTTCGATTTTATACTCCTGCTGTGAAGAAAATACATATATTACAGAACAACCTTGTACTCTCTGCAATGCGGGAATGTTACCATAACTAAAGCTTATTTTGCAAAGTGTGTCTTCTTTTCACTAGTGTCTGCAGAGCTCAACTTGGATCTTAGTTTCTACAGTTGCCACTACTTCTGTGCCCTGGGCTGCCCATGATCACGCAATCGTCTTTGATACCTCATGAAGAAACGTAAATGCTTCAGTGGCCACTGCCAGCTTCTGTATATCAGGTTGAATTAAGTATTTGCAATGTACTTGTCCAACTTATTATTAATACGAGTACATTGTTTTATACTGACCTCCTCAGAAAACAATCTATTTCAGTATTCGTTAAGGAGAAGCTGTGTGAAATTTCTTGCCTTCAGAGGGTCACACATTGTTCTCTATGTTTGTGTATGTCGAATAAAATCAGTTTACTAAAATTTCGAAGAGAAATCCAATGGGAGTATTTTTATCCATGGGGAAGTGGAGAAGAATCCTTCATCCGTAAGCCTTGCTTGTCGTAAGAGGCGACTAATATGCCGGGAGCAAGGGGCTAGTAACCCCTTCTCCTGTATGAATTACTAAATATAAGAAGCAAAACTTTATGAAAGGGTTTCTTCTTTTCAGGTCACCCTACCTCGGTGGGAGACAGCCTGATGGTGTACTATTAAGCGGTTGCTTGATTTTTTTCTTCCATGGAACTCTTATAATTTGAGAACGACTCATCTGATCAACTTCAAAGTTTCAGTGCTCGTGTACTGTACCTGGGGAAGCAGTCATGCAACATTATGCAACATTTAGCGTATGTGGGTGCTTTTTGCGCACTTTTATTTAGACCATTCCTGATTTCGGATTCCACGCAATAATTTTAGAAAGCTTTCTCTGTTTGTCCTCAAATTTTCAAGAAGGTTCACATTGTTATTTCAGTACCTAGGTGCCAGTCTGACAAATTTATTTTTAAAATAATGCATTATTTTTCGTGATATAACTTACGCCTCTTCTGATGATGCTTCTTACTGATAGAAATGTATTAAAATTTTGGCAGTGTAGAGGCAAACTCGCCAACTTACCAACATGTCAGCAGACTCGGAACTGTGAATTCCTAGCACTAGAGAAAGCCTCATCTAATTTGATTTAATAATTTAAGCGACTGTTTACTTTGCACTGAGGGTGATTCACATTGATTTTAGGTCATGTAAGTTTTGATTTGGCAGTCTTACTAAAAAATTGTCTCTTTAAATCGGTTGAAAGCCCTAAATGCTTGTCTATATTAGATAATTTTTGGATTGATCTCGGGCTGTGTAGCCAATTTTAAAGAAATTGAGAAAATTTCAGTAATTCTTTATATGAGATAATTTTGTGAATACGTTACCCGATAGTCTTTAAACCTTCAACGATGTTGTATCTTACTTATAGGAAGATTTTGGGTTATTATTGGACTATGTGGGTCTCAATTTACATAAGTCCTATGATAGCCTATTAGCTTACACGCCTTATGCAAATTCCACTTTCTTAAAAGAAAATATTTCCATTGTAATAATTTATATATTTGCATGTTAAACAAATTGTTTTGATTATGAAATCAAAATTTCTTTTTTTAAGTTTTTATATTTTATCGGATATTTGTTTTTTTGAAAATTAGTCTCTATGACAATATGCTGGCAGTGGGCAAGCGGCAGTCATACAATCAATCATTTATCTGGGTTTAATGATAAAATTTAATTTCCTCTGGTGTAAATGCTGACAACTGCGAGGGGCCTAAAGGGGCAACCCCTCAATGTTGCTGTGCCTAGGGCCCCCTGGACCTCTAAATCCCCTAAATGCTGTCCGTAGGGCCTCCTGGACCTCTAAATCCACTTTTATTGAAGGGATTTCCCCTACATGCTGCGCCTAGGGCCCCTGGCCCCCTAAATCCACTTCTATTAAAAGGATTTCCCCTAGATGCTGTGCCTAGGGCCCCTGGCCCTCTAAATCCACTTCTATTAAAGGAACATCCCCTAAATCCTGTGCTTAGGGTTTCTAAACCTTGAAATTCTCTTCTATTAAAGGACATTTCCTAAATGCTGTGCTTAGGGCTCCTGGACCCTAAATCCGCTACCGTTTTCGACGTTGTTGAACAATTGCAAGCGAGAGGTTCATCATGGAATTTAGATGGACAGACGCCTCCTCGGAACAGCTTCAGTCTATAATCACTGAAACTTTACATGAAGACAATGATACCTTTTGGTTTATATTGTGTATATAGTAATTTACCAGTTGGCTTCTATTATCTATTAACTAAGAATTTTGAATTCTTTGCAGTATCTGCAGAATTCATCATCTAATCGGTTTCAAACCTTAATTGCTGATGAATATTATATTACGATACATTTAGTCTGATTTTTGGTTGTGTAAGTTTTATTTTGCCAAATTTGTTAAAGAAATTGGTTTCCATGCAATATCTAGAAAATGTGATTTCTTATCGGCTTCAAACCTTAAAGGATGATGTCTCTTTTGCAAAGAAAGTTTAGATTGATTTTTCCAATCTGACAGTTTTACTGAAGAAACTGAAGAAAATGTAAATACTAGTTTTCATTCGAAAATATGTGAATGACTAATCCGAATGGCTTCAAACCTTCAACACCGATAACTTGACAGTGCAAACTTTTGAGCAAACTTAGAGTGCTGGTGTACTTTGGTATATTGGTATCTGTGCAGTAACTTGAGAATGTCACTTTAGAGAGACTGTGAACTTTCAAAGCCTCTGTATAGCATCTTACATGCTATGTAGGTGCCACTTTACCATTGTTATTCATTTGTATTAATTTTCTTCAAGTTGGGACACTAGTTTCCATGTGATAACTTGTGACTTCCTCTTCTGACTGGCGTCAACTTTGCTACACTGATATTGAATTGCATAAGAAACATACTTTATACTATTGCTTTTGAGGTAGATGGGGCTTGGCTTACGAGATATGGGGATGCCGTTCACGGACAGAAATGCGTCTGTTTCATTGCTTAATGGAGATGCGAGGTAAGTTGCCCTTCTCTGCCCCGCCTGTCCTTGATAGTTTGTTATCTGTGTTTTCCGGAGCAAAGTTAAGCAATATATTGGCAGTGTGGTAAGACAAAGTGTGTCATCAAGTCTGAAATATATTTTTTCTGGTGGTTTGTACTCAAAATTTATACTTTGTTTAGTATATTATATCTAATAGGTGACACACACACACACACATACCTACACAAATACACACATACACACACACACACACACACACACACATACACACACACACACACACAACACACAACACAACACACAACACACACACACACACACACACACACACACACACACACACGCACACAGAGGCTGCAGCAATTGGCTCATGGAGTTCAACCCCACCAAGTGCAAAGTCATGAAGATTGGGGAAGGGCAAAGAAGACCGCAGACGGAATACAGTCTAGGGGGCCAGAGACTACAAACCTCACTCAAGGAAAAAGATCTTGGGGTGAGTATAACACCAGGCACATCTCCTGAAGCGCACATCAACCAAATAACTGCTGCAGCATATGGGCGCCTAGCAAACCTCAGAACAGCATTCCGACATCTTAATAAGAAATCGTTCAGGACCCTGTACACCGTGTACGTTAGGCCCGTACTGGAGTATGCGGCACCAGTTTGGAACCCACACCTAGCCAAGAACGTAAAGAAACTAGAGAAAGTGCAAAGGTTTGCAACAAGACTAGTCCCAGAGCTAAGCGGTATGTCCTACGAGAAGAGGTTAAGGGAAATCAACCTGACGACACTGGAGGACAGGAGGGATAGGGGGAACATGATAACGACATACAAAATACTGAGAGGAATTGACAAGGTGTACAAAGACAGGAAGTTCCAGAGATGGGACACAGCAACAAGGGGACACAGTTGGAAGTTGAAGACACAGATGAATCACAGGGATGTTAGGAAGTATTTCTTCAGCCACAGAGTAGTCAGTAAGTGGAATAGTTTGGGAAGCGATGTAGTGGAGGCAGGATCCATACATAGCTTTAAGCAAAGGTATGATAAAGCTGACGGTTCAGGGAGAGTGACCTAGTAGCGACCAGTGAAGAGGCGGGGCCAGGAGCTTGGACTCGACCCTACAACCTCAACTAGGTGAGTACAACTAGGTGAGTACACACACACACACATACACACACAAACACCCATAAACTGGATTCTTGAGCATCCATAGGCTTGTCCGAGCGTGTTGGAAAGGAAGAAGCGGGGCCAGGAGCTATGACTTGACCCCCCGCAGATAGAGGAATTGTGTGGAATGTTTGAGGAGAGAAGAGAGAGAGAGTTACAGAAGTAAGCAGGCAGGGAAAGAAAGACAGGGAGAGAAAGCAAGCAAGCAACCAAGAGAAACAGAAACAAACACTGGCAATAATATTCCTCCCTTCAGAGGTGATTTAATACCTTCGTCAGGTTAGGGGAATAATGAATACATGATTAGATTACCCAGTGACATAACGCAATAAGTTGCCACCCTTCACCAACACGTAAAAAAAATCATTACCTATGTTAAATTTCTCCCAACAGTAATCCTGATATGGTTAAATCTTCTCTGAAGTTCAGCTGAGAATTCTGTAATCATTTATCTATTTCAGAAACGTCAATCGACGTCAAGAAATTGCTGATGCTCCTCTTAAAAATAATGTAATATTAGTACAAACGATAAATAAATTATTTACTTATAATTTGATAAGTGATGGACACCTATCACTGATGAACTTATTATTATTTTCAAGGGGAAGCGCTAAACTAATAGGAGCCATACATTGCCTGGGGATCGGGAGGTAATTAGGTTTCATCCAAGGAAAGGGAGGGTATCTAAAATGGCTGGTATCAGGAGCCTTCCACAAGTGTCAGTTCACTTCCCATGAGGAAGCTGGTGGAGTTAAGGAAGCATGAATTGGTGCTTTTAGCCTCAGGTTTCCCAACTTGAAGTGAACTTTGTTTACTCTATACACGTACACGTGTGTGTGTGTGTGTGTGTGTGTGCGCGCGCGCAAACCCAGCATTCTCTGCCTCCTACGTACACCCTCATCAACGTACGTATGTACATGCACACATCTCTCTGCTTGCCCTACATGCTCGCCCCATGAGCCATCCACTCATTGAATTACATGTGCTTAAATAGCAACGCTCTTCTTGCCGAATATGGCAAGCGAAAATTTGTGTATGCAATAATTTCGCAAAAATCATTCTGAAAAATAACTTTAAAAAATATTGTATTGTGTTTGTTTATTATTAAATTATTGTAAACTTATCTAAAATATATTTAGTTCTTTTGGTACAAAATAATTAGTTTTTATATTAACCTAAATGAAAAAATTATCTTTAAGTGTATAAGAGAAAATTTTAGAAAGGACTAATTGACCACTTTTACTTATTCGGCACTATATACATATGGTAAGTTTACATTTATTTAATATTACTAAAATCTATGGAGCGTATTTTTTCGTTATGCCCAAATTGTAAATAGGAGAATTATTGCCCTCCTTTGCTAGCATATTAGTTAAATTTTAGCTTAAGTACTCAGTGCAAAGATTGATTATATATAAGATTCAGAGATAAGCTAAAATGATTCGAATACGTGTCGTATAAATACATTTGAAGAAGAAAGTCTTACGAACAAGAAATTAACAGCTGCTCTTCCGACTCTCCTGTTACAAAAACAACGGCAGTGTCGCAACATCTTTTCTGACAACGTTTCTTCTGTGAAGAGGGTTTTTTCAAGCCACTCCTTCTGGGTGAACAAAATGTTGTCAATAAAGGATCACTTTACACTTTATCTCTCTACTTCCATCGTATTGATATTTTATACTATGTCTCTCCATCAGCTGCTACAATACAGTCGGTAGAGAAACAGGCTTGTAATTTCTCAGCCACAGTTCGATCCCTTGCAAAACCATGATCAAGAACATGTATTTATAGACCAGTGAAGGTGGCCTACAGGCCCTTGCTGGGTACACCCTACACACCTATAACAATTATACATTAATTTCTTTCAGAATTAATGCTGTTGAGACAATCTTGATCTAATTTCTTTTGGGATACCCAAAAGATCTAATTCAAACTAAAGCCTTAAATGATAACTTTAAAGAAACTGTTGGATTTTTAAGGAGGTCGCTTAGAAATGTAAATATATTTTATGCTAAAAATCACATATTCTGTAGCTATGTGAATGTATGCTAATGAGATACCTCTCTTGGTACATATGTACTGACAATAACTGTATATACACATTTGTAAGGGTGTATATCTCTGTTTACACTTAGAATTTACTTTAATCCTCAGAGGCCCAAATTAGGCAATAAAGTAAGCTTGAATGGCAGTTTCAAGTAACCTTGATAGCCCTTTCTGTCCTTGATACGGTCTAAACTCAATTAACCTTCTTTTACGATGGTTAATTGAGTTTACTGATAATTGTATATATTTCAATGTATATACTTTTAGAGGTTCTTTTAGTCCCCAAAGGCCTATATTAGGGATTTCGGTATCCTTCACTGGAGGCGTATAGATATGGTGCGATTTTCAAGAGCTTCGTGTTGTAAGTAAAGCTTATTCACTAAAAGCCAACCATTTTCTGCAGAGTTATATACACCTCTTGGTGTACACAGAACCCGTCCTCTAAGTCACAGACATCATTCCACAGTTATAATGACAGTCAACTGAGGCACTGATGAAGCCACATTAAACAGTGAATATCTAACATAGTTGTGTTTAGGGTGCTCAGTGACTTCCTGTTTTCTGCTCACGATGCAAATTTAACATCGACGTCTTATATTTGCATTCATTTCCACTGTGGTATGTTATTATTGATTATATTTTCATGGATAGGAGACAACCTAACCTAAGCTAACCAAGTCCAGAAACTTTATGCAAACCGTAGGTAAGAAATCCACTGACTTTACTTTATTCCCAATCTTAGTTATTAAACTGACTGAAAAATGAACAAGTCGCATACAGCTTCCATTCTCCGATTTTGTAATAGGCTATATGACCCTTGTAGGCTTAGCGTGTAGTTATGGTTGTAATGATAATAATGTAATAGACAGGCTTCAAACCCGAGAAACCAACCCCTCCCCTCAAAAAAAAAAAAAAAGAAGAAAGGTTTGCACCTTATTACTGTTGCTTATGTCAAGTGGGAGCCACCGGCCTCCTGTGATCTGACTGGGGAAGAGTCTATCAAATTTCCTGGTATTTTTTATTTGACAGTATTTCTTCATCTTTTTTTATTTTGACGTCTTATCCGGTGGAGAGTGTGAGAAAGAGAAGAGCAGGAAGAGAGAAGGATGAAAGAGTTGGGAGAAAGATATGAGGAAATTGCGAAAACAGCAGAAAGAGAATGGGAAGTTGAGAGAACAAGGAGTTAGTTGTGAAATAGAGAAGAGGAAGAAGATACCTGAGGAAGAGTTGAGAGAAAGAGCTGAGGGAAAGCTAATAGAAAGCAGGAAAAAGCATGGAGAAAGTGGAGACAGAGAGAAGAGACGGTTATGAGCAGAGAGAGCATAGAGAGAGCTTTATCCTAAGTCATTTAACCTGTCAAGCAGCAACATGCAGTTACGTAGCAACTCTCTCCTGGAACTACTAATCATAATATATTCTATCGCTATTCTATCTATTCCACCTCTATCATTCTTACCCTTCCTGCTTTTCTTTCTTCCATCCTCCACTTCTCTTACTCCATCCTTATCCACCTTGTATCCTATCTTCCTTCTCTCTCTCTCTCTCTCTCTCTCTCTCTCTCTCTCTCTCTCTCTCTCTCTCTCTCTCTCTCCCTTCCCTCTTAATTCACTACTTTTCCTCCATCCTCAACCCACCTTGTCTCCTATCTCTCTTCTTCCAGTCTTCCCACTTCCATCCAATCAGGAAGGCGATCTTGACTCCCGTCCTCAGCTCCCCTCAGTCAGACTCTCTTGAGTACAATACTCTCCCCTTCCCAGGTCCTTCACCCTCCTCCTCCACCTGCGTGAATTTAATCGGATAATATAATCCATATGTCTCTCTTCTACCTGTCTCCTGTTCCCACTCAATGTGTCTCTTTACTACCTCCCTTCTCTCCCCACCACATATGTCTCTCTACTTCCTGTCTCTCTTCCCATCCTATATGTCTCTCTACCTGTCATTTCTCCCCACTACATGTGTACCTGTCATCTCTCCCCTCTTCGCGTGACTACTGCCTGTCTTCTCTCACCACCCTAGTGTTCTTTATTGATAATCTGATTTCTTCCTTCTCCTTCATTCTGCCTCTCTTACGTATTCTCTTTAAAGGCATGTAACAACTATTTGTAGAGGCTAAAGACGTGTGCCGTTCGGGATATTTATTTAAACGCAACGTCTTCCACGAGTGGTTTCTCAAAGAGTCACGATTAAGACTGGAGAAGCCACTCATGGCTGAACGTTTCCTTTAATACATATCCACTGTACGTTCCTAAGTGTTTTCATTCACATCTTGTCGGTATCACCATACCGTTTTGACGAGAGAGCTGTAAATCTACTTAAACCTTAAGATCAGACAGGCAGAGAAGTTATTATAGAACCTTTATGATTGGACTATCAAGATATGCTTCTAAAAAGTTAGACTCAGAAAGCGAGGGATATAGGTTACCAACAGCCTGTCTGAACCGAGATGGAGTCACGATTATATAACTGAGGATCGAGCCCCTACCATTCCTTGCGCTAAATGACCCACACGTGCTTAGTGCCTCGTAGAATGCAAGATAATTCCGTTGTTAATGAATGTAGACTTGTAGGGATAATTTTGTGGATCACATGTCATGTGGACTGGAGGCGCTTTCCATAATCCATGCTCTGAAATTGTTTTCCCCGGTACAAGTGACCTCAGACGTATAAAAACTAAAATATCTATACCTGATAAATTCGTAGGAGGCCGGCATCTACCTGAAGTCTACTGTACTGATGGTACCTGTACAGGTACAAGGGCCATCACCTCTTTAAGAGGTGAACTGAATAAGTACTTAAAGTTAGTTGCTTATCAACCAGGCTATCAGCCTGGCTGATCAGGCCATCCACCGGGAGGCCTTGTCTGGGACCTGGCCGCCTGGGACGGGAGGCGCTACCCTCGCCATCGGCTCCAGATTAACTCAAGGTATACGCTAGTCTCATCGGGCTTCCACCCCCGTAGACTCTTCAGCACATCCGAATCGTACAGGGTGTACAGGGTGTACCAGATGTGTTATGTTAATGCCCAGGGTTTATTACCTTGACCTCAGCAATGAGAGTCGCTACTCTCACCGCTGGGCAACGGCGACCTGTCGGGGTACCAGAGCTGTCTTCTTTTTGGTTTCTCCTCGTAGACTTTCTCCTGATGGATCTGCTACTTTCCAACTTTTCAACGGGACGAATTTGTTAGCACTTGTTTACTTAGGGAATATGTTGGTCTCTAACAAAGTTTGATGTTTGTCTACCAGGGAAAGATATTAGTCAATGAGAGGATCTGTTCATGTGTACTAGGGGGCATAATGGTCCCTAAGGTCTGCTTGTCTACTTAGGCAAACTTATTGATATTCAATAAAGAAGTCTTCCTCTTTTCTTGTCTGCTGGGGGAGGTATCGAATTTTGTATTCATATTGAGGTGCTGATACCGAAAATGTCGCACAGTGCATAGGGAACGCCAGGTAATTAGATTTCATATGATTAACAGGTAGAAAGTTCTAATTCCGTGGATCACGAGCCCTTCACCACCATTACGGCAATCCCCCCTTGAAATTGGATTAAAACATGCGCTAAACCCGTGTGGGTCATACAACTCTGTGAGTACGGGTGTGTGATGGGGTAGGAGTTAGATGAGGTGTGAGGGGTTAATGTAAAATGAAGTCATAATTGATGCAATAGGTTAGTTACCGTCAAAATGTCAAATAGTGAATTTGCGTTAAAGGTGGAACTTTCTATAAGGAGTAAAGTTTGAGTGCATTAAAGCATTGTAGATGTCGGAAGTGAATTCTGCATGATTCTTTATAAATATACAAGTTTATTAAGATATATTGAACTACATTGTTATCTGGCAGTCCTTACAAAGAGGAACTAGGCGTTCGTCCGTGTGGTATTCATGTGAGAGTTGTTAGATAAGATAAGATAAGATTTCGTTCGGATTTTTAATCCCCGGAGGGTTAGCCACCCAGGATAACCCAAGAAAGTCAGTGCGTCATCGAGGACTGTCTAACTTATTATTTATTTATTTATAGTAAGTAAGTAAGTTTATTCAGGTATACACAAATACAGTTACATAGATTATCATACATAGCAGCATATGTGTAGAGAACCTAGGATAACCCAAAAAAGTAAGACATGTCAGATATGTCCTACTTGTAATCATGAGTGTAGTTGCACTAACCTGGCAGCTGTGGAAAGAGAGCCAGAAAGCTAATTCTTTTGATAGAAAACAAGTTGCTGCCTGCAGTTTTGCAGATGTTGAAAGAGTGCTGGAAAAAAGTTCAAGAAAGGAAACACCTCTGCTGGAGACTGGTAGTTCGTAAATAGCTGACCGAGTGGCTGAGTTTTCGTGGTTATTACCCTGAACATTGATGTGTCCAGAGACTCAGAAAAAAATAATTATTTGTGCTTGCTAGAGATGCGACATGGTTGAATCCTAAAGTCGACGGAATGAAGGGAGTCTAATTTCTAGATAGCTTGTGACACACTTTAGGAATGAGAAGCAACAATAGATGATGAGGTGGACAAGATAACAATCTGTATGATAGAGGTGAGCATTGTATATAGCATTGCTGTGAAAATGCTGGCTGACTCTAGTAAATGTCTTTGGATCATTATGTTGGGAAATACTGCCTCATATCCTATACCATCTGGGTATTTTCAGTCATCGTTGTACACGGCTATAGCAAGAGAATCTCAATGAATGCATTAAAAAAAAAAGATCGAGCACTGGTCTGTAATAGGATCTTGAAGATGGATGGGAAGATATTGAAACACTTTTCTGTGTACCCTCCTCTGTATTACTCTCTGTACATCCATAGACTTCAGGAACCGTCGTCTCTACCCAGGTGCCCCTCGAGGGAGGTGCTCTGATACCAATAAGACTTTTAATCCAAGGAAGTGAACCTATCCCATCCTTCCTAGGACCAACCCTGATTGCATTCTATTCTCCATACGTTGTATGACTTCAGTGCGGTGTTCTTTTTTAGCTGGTAATATGTAACAAGAGACTAGAGTCTCGGGAGAGAAAGGTGTCCAGAATAGGGAAGTGTTGTCGTATCTGGGGACCTGATCACCTGATTCCAGTCAGATCATTAATTAAATCCTAGAGAGACACTTGCCATCCCATGCACACTCAAAGGATTTCATACCTCTGTCTAAACAAGGGCAGTTTGTGTTCAGGGTGAAGTTGTATCCTCAATTCTTCTTGAAACTTCATTGTGCGACCTTCTACACGTGTCGTTAACATTACCGTACCTATATGCGCATACTAATACTGGCAATGAGAACTTAGTCTTTGGTGTGTTGAGTGTGGTAGGTCAGGTACTAGCGAGGAGAGACTGCGTACGTCTGCCCTATTTGTGGACATTTGCCTGACTGAGAAGGCTGTTGGTCGACGGCCCTTTTGTTGTTGCTAATATAAAGACCTAGTTTAAGTTATCATATATACTAAGCTGCTTAGTCTAGATTAAATTATGTACTTACTCAAGAGACTGGATATTAAGCAGATTAGAGCTTTACAACTAAATTAGTCCACAATTAGGATCTTAGTTGGGCGGTGTATGCCCAACAGTATCATGTTACAGGCCTCCACCTCCTTCCCCTCACATAACGTCTTTCCACCCCTTCCTCAAAACTTACGGACTAACGGGAGGTCACGAATTTCCTACAGGAGGAGACACTGTCTCCAAAATTGGTGATTTAAATCTAACCGCCACCTCCGAGAGGGCTGAGGCCATGAAGTAGGACTGGTTGACTGGACAGCCTCCATTGTCCTCCTCCCCTCAGAGGGCAACCGGTCCTACTCCTCGTGTGGCGACCCGTAGCGAGGGGAAGATAAACGAGGGGAGTGTGGTGAATACCAGTCTCGCCAACCCTACTCTGTCTTCCAAGGCAAGCGTGCGCTTTTAGAAGATCGAGATAACGTTAGGAAAATAACGTTGGTATTATGAGCATATCGTGATTTTTGACAGATTAGATGAAGTTAGGATAGCTTGCATTAGATTAGGTTAGTTTAACTTAATTTAGTCTAGGTTATATTAGTTTAGGCTAATTTTGTTTAGATTACTTTAGGATAGATTAACTTAATTTACGATAGGCTCATGTTATCTTAGTTTAGGTATACATACGTACATAATATAATCGCTTGCTAAGTTATTTTTGATATTTGTATTTCAGTAAGTAATATATATATATTTCTTCTTTCTTTCAACACACGGGCTTTATCCCACCGAGGCAGGGTGACACAAAAGGAAATACGAGTTTCTCCTTTTACATTTAGTAATACATACAGGAAAAGGGGTTACTAGTCCCTTGCTCCAGGCATTTTAGTCGCCTCTTACGACTCGCATGGCATACGAAGGAAGAATTCTGTTCCACTTCCCCATGGAGAATATATATATATATATATTATATATATATATATATATATATATATATATATATATATATATATATTATATATATATATATATAATGTCGTGCCGAATAGGCAGAACTTGCGATCTTGGCTTAAATAGCAACGCTCATCTTGCCATATAAGACAAGCGAAAATTTGTGTATGGAATAATTTCGCCAAAATCATTCTGAACCTAACGAAAAAAATATATTTCACTGTGTTTGTTTAGTATTAAATTATTGTAAACAAATCTAAATTATATTTAGCTGGGTTAGGCTAAAATAAATTGTTCTTTTTATAATAAGGTTAGGTAAGTTTTCTAAGTTCCTTTTGGTGCAAAATTATAAATTTTTGCATCAACATTAATGAAAAATATATATCTTTAAACGTATAAGAGAAAGTTTTAGAAAGGACTTAATTTTAAATGAGTTCTTGCTAATTGACCAGTTATACATATTCGGCACGACATATATATATGTATATATATATGTATATATATATATATATATATATATATATATATATATATATATATATATAATGTATGTATGTATGTTATAATTATTGGTCCAAGCTAGTAGGTTGGTACACATCAACTGCCCAGGGAGGCACTGTCTTGCTACTACTTACGCTCTGGTCACACTACACATGCATGTGTAGTGTGACCTGGGTTTCCTTCTGTTTTTCTTACTAGTTTTTGTTCTTGTTTATTTTATCTCCATTGAGAAGTGGAACAAAAATCTTCCTCCTTAAGTCATGTGTGTTGTAAGAGGCGACTAAAATGCCGGGAGCAAGGGGTTAGTAACCCCTTCTCCTGTATATATTAATAAAGTTAAAAAGAGAAACTTTCGTTTTTCTTTTTGGGCCACCCTGCCTAGGTGGGATACGACTTGTTTGTTGAAAGAATATATATATATATATATATATATATATATATATATTATATATATATATAATATATATATATATATATATATATATATATATATATATATATATATATATCTTTGTCATCTTTCATCTTCTAAAATCTTCACCTTCTTGACCTTTTATATAAACGGGTCTCTTACTTCTGCCAGTATTTTATGTTCCCTTTGTTGCTGCTAATGATTTTTTTGGAGGGGTTGAATCGTATTTTATTTCTGGCAATGTGTTTTGAGCGGTTTTTTTTTTTTGTCTGGGTAAACACCTTCCATTCATGAGTATGTTTTTGTTATGGCATTTTACACGTTTATTTTCTCTGTGAAATTATCTTTTTTCCATAATTATTGTTTACGTCAAAGCTTTTTTTAATGGGTTAAATTTAGATTACGTCACAATGTACGTCAAGGGTATGTTGTACATGGTGTACGTGAATATCAAAATGGTATACAATGCCGACAGGTTGGTAGGCAAGACACATAGGCAACAGTTAGGCAACTTTATTCCGAAACGTTTCGTAATAAAGTTGCCTATGTGTCTTGCCTACTATGGTGTACGTGTTCACTATATGTGCGCGAATGGCATTCGACTTGGCATAGTATGTACACATATGAGTACTCAGCAAGTGAGTACACATGAGTGTTTACATGGCATACGGTAGTGTGAAACGTTTTATTGCATAGAGTACTGAATGTCGTTTTAAAGGTACAAACACTTTCCAAACGATGAAGTTCTTTTTCCCTCCCCCGCACACCTTCTCAAATGCTCTATAATGTCCCACCATTTCCCACTCTAATCTTTCTCCATTAACTCTCCCCATTTTCTATCTAATTCTCCAGTATTTCTCTCTATTTACTCGCCTCTACATTGTCTTACAATCCCCGCTAACCACTGCCTCTGTTACCAGCCCATCTCGCTCTTATCCATCCACTTTGAGGCTAATCCTTCCCTTCTCCTGTAACTGCTGTGTTTCCTCCCTCTTTCTCTTTTTCCCCTCTCTTTTTCCTTCCTTCGGTGGGGATGTGTTGATTCCGGTGAAGGGGTCTTGATCCAAGAAATTGATGGTACCCTGAAAGTCTTATCAAATCTGTTCACCAGGCGCTGTATTACCCTTCACCATGAATATAATGTTATTTCTCTCTCTCTGTCTGTCTGTCTCTCTCTCTGATCTGTCCTTTCCTGTCTTCTCTTACTCTTTTCTCGTTCTCTGTCGCCCATCTTTCTCTCTCCCCTCTTTCTCTTTCCCCTCTTTCTCCCCTTCTTGCTGTCCCGTGTGCTTTGAATCAGCAGTAACTGGGAATGTTCATCTAGTATGCAGAGTGGACCCGCCTCTCTACCATTAAGGGACCACCGGACGTCAGGTCCCTGTTGGGGAGTCCTACTGGGAAGAGGTTCAACTGAAGGGAGGGGGAGGAGGTGCGCTGAGGGTTCTCTACTGGGAAGCTCTACTGGGAAACCCTGGCTGGGGATTCCTTCCGGAGAGGAGCGTTGATTTGGAGGGGTGGTGGCGAAATATTGGTGAGGCAAGGGTGAGGTGTTGCTAGGAAGCGTTGAAGAGGTAGTTGTGTGAAATGAGAGGGTCGGGTTGTGTTGGCGTTGATGGTGGTGGTGTTTGTGGTGGTGTTGATGGTTGTGGTGGTGTTGATGGTGGTGGTGTTGATGGTGGTGTTGATGGCGGTGGTGGTGTTGATGGTGGTGTTGACGATGGTGGTGTTGATGGTAGTGTTGATGGTGGTGTTGTTGATGGTGGTGTTGTTTGTGGTGGTGTTGATGGTTGTGGTGGTGTTGATGGCGGTGTTGTTGATGGTGGTGTTGATGGTGGTGGTGTTGATGGTGGTGCTGATGGTGGTGGTGGTGAGGTAGGCAGTACATTAAAGCACCAGAGACTATGCAGAAACCAGACGTATTACATGCCATACTGAGGCTATATTTTTTCTATATTCCGACTACCTTTCACTTCTCTCTAGACTGAAGAGTGTACTGCAGACAGAATGATATAAAGATGCACTGTTAACAGAAATGAAGACCAATATATGTGCACGAAAAAACTTTTCATATATCATACCGCAGTCGTCATATTTCTGACTACAAGGCTGACGTAAGGAGAGTATAGCAAAAGGCTCTCTGCCTAATATTAACTCACTTCGTCCACTTTACCGGCTTGGAGGGGTGTGTTAAACTTTAACCAAGACACATGGAAAACAAGCGTGCATGGACATTTTGCAATGAGGAAGAAGTTGAATGATAAAATCTCTAGACAAATATTTGCGTTCACTGGCTTTGTTGTCAAATATCTAGAAACCTCTAATGTGCAACTTGATTCTGTACTTTAAGGAGACTTCTAGCTGTTTGGGTACCTGAGTCGGTGAATACAAATATGTATGTGGGACAGACAACATGACCTATGCTTGCACTATACATAGTTTCTCATATGGACCTGTTATAAACTGGAACTGGACCAAAAAGATTTTAAAGGATGATCTCCAGAAACGCTCATGTTTAAATTTATTTTATCTAAAGTTTTTACAGTAAACACCATGGTATCAAATACAGGGTATTTCAATATCTTTGAAGTTCTGGCTCGGTTATTCTTGAAATACCAAGAAACTTCCATCATATTAGTTACATCTCCACTAGCATTCCCCGGCCACTATCACATGACCACTAGTACTAGTTTCTTTTTACTCCTACCTCTGGTACCTATGTAATTCTCTTCTCTCACATGTCTTTATTAGGCTAGATTAGGTAAAATTCGTTGGGAAACAGAACGTTTCCTGACGCGGGTCTTAGACATATGATGACCCACCACTGGAACTTCTGGTCTTCTGACTGAAGCCTTCTGCTGGTTTATCGTCTACCCTGAATTAGATTGATAAAGTTCCCTGGTGGCCAGAACATCTTTTTAAATAAAGATAAAAAGATATTGCAAATGTGTCTTATTCACCATCTAGTCAGCATCATAAATATTTGATGTAATTATGCAGGAAGTGATGGTGGTGAATGTAAGGGACCGTGCTGAAGATAGTGAATAGTGATGGTAAGGGTTGGTGTTGAAGATGACAGTGAATAGTGATGGTAAGAGTTGGTGTTGAAGATGGCAGTGAATAGTGATGGTAAGGGTTGGTGCTGAAGATGGGAGTGAAGTCATGGTAAGGAATGGTTTTGAATATGGCGGAGAATGGTGATGGTTGTATCAAGTGATTTCCTCTAGTAAGTCATTTACTATGGGTCCCCGAACTGCTCTTCGAGGAACTATGCTTCTTACTTTTGCCCAGACTGATGCTGTACGCTGAGATATTTTTAACAATTAAACCCATAAGGTCATACAGCACTTAGACCTTTGTGTTCCTGGACTTTTTAAAATTTTACTCTCTTAAGGTGCTCCTTGAGGGTCTCAGGCCTTAAAAACGTCTTCGGTATTCAGGTACTCTATTGATGGTCTCCTGTCGGAAGGTACTAATTTATAATCTTTTGCTACAGGTGCTTTCTGAAGGTCTTGTGATACTCACTGAAGATCTGTTTGTGTTAGTTACCAAGTGTCAAAGGCATTTTTCGATAGACACTTGGCCTGCTTCTGCTGCTGTGTGTGTGTGTGTGTGTGTGTGTGTGTGTGTGTGTGTGTGTGTGTGTGTGTCGTCCACATGTATTCTCGAGTTCTCTCAATCACGCTGTTGCAATATCTTAAAACTTTCTTCATAACTCGGCCCCACCAGTTCAGGCACCAATCTATTGGCACATTTTCACACTTTTTCCATTCCGTCTATACATTTTCTTAAAATATGATACGAGCAGAGATATGCTGAATTCAGTTTTAGATCTCATATGTGATGTTACATACGTACTAAACATAGTCGGAATTCCTTCTTCAAATTTGTTCACATTTGTCTTTCAAATAAGTGCTACTATTTAATTTACGTAAAATGCTATACCAGTGAGGTGAAGCTTCGATCTTTTGCTCGCTAAGCACGAGGCAGAAACGCTGCATAAAGAAGCTTATGACGATGTTTCGGTCCGACTTGGACCATTTACAAGTCGCGTCGAATAAGCTTCTTTCTCTAGGTGCAGGTTATTTGTGTATTGTTCCAGCCAGGATATTGTGCGTTTTTGTTTTTGGCTCGTTTAATACGTTGAAAAAAAGAATATCCCAATATTCTTCCTCCCTAACCTATCCTCATTTTACTGCGTCAGTTTTATGACGTTATGTTCAGCCTTGAAGCTTCTATAAATGTCCTAAGTCTGTGATCTACATATTTAAAGTTTCGTTAGGTTAGGTTTACCCATAGACATATTTGTAAATTACATAAATCTATATAAACTTAGCCACAAATGAGAACAAATTTTACAACGTTGTTGATACGTCTGGCAACGTGGTTGCCGAAGCAAGCCAGGAAACGTTTAAAATTGAATTGGTTCTTCTGATACCAATTCCTAAACATATACTCCATCAATTCGTGGTTTTTTTTTACCTTATCTCCCACTACCTGGGATTAAACCTCGTCAAGCACTACTGACAAGTTGCTCCAACATCTAAGACACATTAAAGTGTTTGACAACCATCCTTAGCGATAATTTCCGCTTTTAGCATTAATTCGTCAGCAATCATACTAATATTAGAGTTAGCTGTGTGTGTACTCACCTATTTGTTCTCACCTGTTTGGGGCTGCAGGGGTCGAGTCATAGCTTCTGGCCCCGCCTCTTTGCTGGTCGCTACGAGGTCCACTCTCTCCTTCTCCATGAGCTTTATTATATCTCTTCTTAGTTATGCGCGCGCACGCGCGCTCGTGTGTGTGTACTCGTCTAATTGTACTCACCTAATTGTGGCTGCAGGGGTCGAGACTCAGCTCCTGGCCCCGCCTCTTCACTGATCGCTACTAGGTCCTCTCTCTCTCTGCTTCCTGAGCTGTATCATACCTCTTCTTAAAACTATGTATGGTTCCTGCCTCCACTACTTCACTTGCTAGGCTATTCCACTTCCTGACAACTCTATGACTGAAGAAATACTTCCTAACGTCCCTGTGACTCGTCTGAGTCTTCAGCTTCCAGTTGTGACCCCTTGTCCCTGTGTCCCCTCTCTGGAGCATCCTATCTCTGTCCACCTTGTGTGTGTGTGTGTGTGTGTGTACTCACCGAGTACTCAGTAAGTTGAAGTCGCGGGGGTCGAGTCTTTGCTCCTGGCCCGGCCTCTTAACGCATTGGCCGGCATTATTGCCTCATGGCATAGTGAGCCCTCTCGTACCTACTCTTGAAACTCTGTACTGATGTCTTTTAGCTCATTCTATTTATCATCATAAGACTGAAAAAGAGTTTACTAACATAACTATGACTCATCTATCTTTAGTTTCCATCTACGACCCCTCTCCCTTATGCCTCTCATTGAAAAAGTCTGTCCTTATCTTCTGTCAAAGCCTCTGAGTAACTTGCATACTGATAACCATATTTTCCCTGATCCTTTCAGTGTCTTTTGTTTCTCTTCATAACTCAATCTCCTCAGCTCTGGAACTAATCTTGTTGCATACCTTTAGACCTTTTTAAATTTTCGTACGTGTTTGATCCGGTGAGGAGCTCCATGTTGCTACTGCATTCTTCGTGACAGGTCCAACCTATGTAGCGTAGTCCTAAAATATTCTTTACTTAGGTTTCTGAAGCATATCCTGAAGATGTAATAAATCTGACGAGAGAGGACAGGAGAGCACCTTATTCCAAAGAAATAAATGATGTAGAATAAAATTTAGGTGATATGTATCACTGGGATAAATTACGGAAGAAGCTGCATAAAATAAAATGTACAACAACAAATGTAACCTATAAATATATTAATAATAATTATTTTATATGAAGCTTGATACCTGGAGCTCACTTTTACTTTTGTAGCTATATGTAAGTAATTAAAAATTGGCAAGAAAAACACCACCTACAGTCTTCTACAAAGTCATTCCAGTTTTATATTCATATGCCCTGGTGTTTTTTTTATTGCTAATTAGTTTTTAGTGTCGCATGTTTCTACCAGTGTCTTATAATGTGCCTGCAGCACCCCTCCCCCCCTGCCACCCCGAACACACACGCACGCACGCATGCACACGCATACACACACACACATACACACGCACGCACGCGCTCTCTCTGTAAGTTACCTGCCTTCTAGTTTACACACACTTTTCCTAGCTCTTGGGACCATGGCAAGTCACCTCATACTACGTGAAGTGCGTGTAGCTCGTGTTAATGCAGCTTTGTCTGTGATATTTTATCAGTCGATTCTCGGTGGGGAGGGGAGAGAGACCTTGTTCTTTCTGTCTTGGTACAGAGACAATTAGCTCAAATGTACGCTCCAGTGAGGTAAGACTTCACTTGTTTAACAGTGTGACAACGAACGTCCCCTCGCTGTTGGTTATATCTTAGTCTGTGACAAGCATTCGTCGGTAGCTAGCAAGATTGACAATCTTGATGCTTGGGTTTCCAAGCTTGAATTTTCTACGGATGCAACGAATAACGCTTTCCAGGGGAAAGAAAGACACCTAGAAAGGGTAGAACGTTAAGCCAGCGAAAAGCCTTGATCAGGTGATCATAAGCTCTAGCTGTAGGTCGTAAATAAGACCCGTGTCAGGAAACACTTGTTGTTTCCTGGCGAATGTTACCTGACCTAGCTTGAGACCTGTTGTCAATACAGTAGGTTAGGTTAGGTAAGATTCGTCAGGAAACAGGATGTTTCCTGACGCGGGCCTAGTCATATGATGACCCACCAATGGAGAACCTGGAAGGCATCTGACTGAGACCTTTCACTGTCTTACTGGTCCACTCCTTTAAAAATTAATATTGTGCATTAAATAAACATTATTAGTTATCATTAACAAATTCCTTAACCTCGATGAATTTAATCTCGAGGAGCTGAAACAGTACCAGTGGGAGACTCAGTAATTAAACACCTCTCTCTCCCTCTCCCTCCCTCTCCCTCCCTCTCCCTCCCTTTCTCTACCTCTCTCTCTCCCTTTCTACCTCTCTCTCTCCACCTCTCTCCCACTTCCTCTCCCATTCTCTCTCCTCTCCCTCTCCCTCTACCACTCCCTCTCCCACTCCCTCTTCCTCTCCCTCTGCCTCTCCCTCTCCCTCTCCCTCTCCCACTCCCACTCCCACCCCCTCTCCAACTCCCTCTCCCACTCCTTCTCCCTCTCCCTCTCTCTATGCCTCTCCCTCTCCCTCTCTCCCCCTCCCCTTCTCGATGAGGTAACAAAGGACACCCTTCGAGACACGATTTTTATGACCCACGTTGGTACGAATGACACAGAGGAGAGCAGGTTAGGAAAGACTTGTCAGGTACAAAGACCTGCGAATGAATGAGAGACTAAAATATTTATATGAAAATAAGAGAAAGAATTAGAAACATGGGACAACTTTAAAATGGATACAAGTTGGCTCAAGTAACGTGGCCACCATTTTGAAAGGAGTGGATACATGAGCGAAAAAACCACAGAATGCTATAAAAGATATATTAATATATATATATATATATATATATATATATATATATATATATATATATATATATATATATATATATTATATATATATAATATATATTGTAAAGCAATAGTTTATTTTCACAGTTTTCTGCTAGGTATACAGCTCTATCAAGACTTGATAAAACAGTACATTTCCTAATAAAAGATGGCTCTACATGACGGAGTCGGGAATGCAAGGTTGTCTCTGCATGACGGAGTCGGGAATGCAAGGTTGTCTCTGCATGACGGAGTCGGGAATGCAAGGTTGTCTCTGCATGACGGAGTCGGGAATGCAAGGTTGTCTCTGCATGACGGAGTGGGAATGCAAGGTTGTCTCTGCATGACGGAGTCGGGAATGCAAGGTTGTCTCTGCATGACGGAGTCGGGAATGCAAGGTTGTCTCTGCATGACGGAGTCGGGAATGCAAGGTTGTCTCTGCATGACGGAGTCGGGAATGCAAGGTTGTCTCTGCATGACGGAGTGGGAATGCAAGGTTGTCTCTGCATGACGGAGTCGGGAATGCAAGGTTGTCTCTGCATGACGGAGTCGGGAATGCAAGGTTGTCTCTGCATGACGGAGTCGGGAATGCAAGGTTGTCTCTGCATGACGGAGTCGGGAATGCAAGGTTGTCTCTGCATGACGGAGTGGGAATGCAAGGTTGTCTCTGCATGACGGAGTCGGGAATGCAAGGTTGTCTCTGCATGACGGAGTCGGGAATGCAAGGTTGTCTCTGCATGACGGAGTCGGGAATGCAAGGTTGTCTCTGCATGACGGAGTCGGGAATGCAAGGTTGTCTCTGCATGACGGAGTGGGAATGCAAGGTTGTCTCTGCATGACGGAGTCGGGAATGCAAGGTTGTCTCTGCATGACGGAGTCGGGAATGCAAGGTTGTCTCTGCATGACGGAGTCGGGAATGCAAGGTTGTCTCTGCATGACGGAGTGGGAATACAAGGTTGTCTCTGCATGACGGAGTGGGGAATACAAGGCTGGCTCTGCATGACGGAGTGGGAATACAAGGCTGGCTCTGCATGACGGAGTGTGGGAATACAAGGCTGGCTCTGCATGACGGAGTGGGAATACAAGGCTGGCTCTGCATGACGGAGTGGGAATACAAGGCTGGCTCTGCATGACGGAGTGGGAATACAAGGCTGGCTCTGCATGACGGAGTGTGGGAATACAAGGCTGGCTCTGCATGACGGAGTGGGAATACAAGGCTGGCTCTGCATGACGGAGTGTGGGAATACAAGGCTGGCTCTGCATGACGGAGTGGGAATACAAGGCTGGCTCTGCATGACGGAGTGGGAATACAAGGCTGGCTCTGCATGACGGAGTGTGGGAATACAAGGCTGGCAGGAGTTTCAGGAGCACAAAAACCTATAGCACAAAGAGGGAACATAGACAGGAGACCTCATGGATGATAATTATTATTATTTTATCATTCTTGTTAATGGATGATAATTATTATTATTTTATCATTCTTGTTAATGGATGATAATTATTATTATTTTATCATTCTTGTTAATGGATGATAATTATTATTATTTTATCATTCTTGTTAATGGATGATAATTATTATTATTTTATCATTCTTGTTATTAATGTCACCGTTCTTACAATTGATGTTATTTTTATTTGGCAATATTATTTAGTGGGAAACACATAGGGAAAAGAATGCATTCAGGTGTGATCCCAAGGGAAAGGTAACTCAAGTTCCTCGGATCAAAAGCCCTTACTCAGCATAAGGTTACCCCTTCAAGATTTACAAAATTTCGATATTGAATGAACATTTATTACACTGGACACACAACAAATTTGATGCTGATTTGAAACTATGAGTTGACATTCATTCGGATAAGCTGATTTCCAACTTGAAATCAGAACTAATCCAACATCTCAGGAATTTGGCTACAGAAACATGGGAAATAAATACATATTTCAAAATGCATTTACGTCAGTTTTAAACATTTAATAAATTTAATAAATTTTAATAAATTTTAATAAATTTTTAATAAATATTGCCTAAAAAGAAATTTTTACGTTGCTAAAATTTTGATGTGGTGGGCCACCTGGGGTTTAGGTTTGGATTCAGGATATTCGTGTATATACAGGAATATATATAAATTTACCTAAGCAGTAGACGGCAACTTTTTTTGTTATCTAGTGTTATAAAATTCGCTGATAACATGATAACATGGCCAGATCTTTGAATAGTCAAGGAAGTCTGGATAAGTTGGTGTACTGGTTGGTGACGTTGAATTTCAATACTGATAAGTGAAAAATAACGAAATTTGGATTTAATGATCACTAACATGAGTATAAAATAATTGGAATTAAACTAGCTGCGACAAAAGGACTTCTAGAATAATCCTAATGACATTCTAAGCATTGCTAAATAATCACTATTTGACAGCAAAACCAAATAAACACAAGTTTTTACATCTTAAAATTTTAAAATACAAAACGACAAAAATAATGTTAACTCATTATTTCAGACCTGAAGGACTGAGTCTTGAAAATGCTAAACATTTTTGGTCCTGGTCCTTAAATTACATAAAATACGAAGGCGAGCCGGAGAGAATGGAAAATGAGAAAACATGAGCTATTACAGACTAATAGCATTTAATATGTTTTTGGAAAGATCGTAATGGAATCTCGTTCAGACTTGGAAGATAGTAAACATATTTGATATACTCAAATAAAAGAACTATTTTCAGTGCAAAGAGAAGCAGTAATGCCAGATAATTAATTACATTGAAAGTTGTGACAAGAGGTGCAACATAAACGTGTTTGAGAGGATTTTTTTCCTTAAAAATATTATTTATTAGTGGAATAAAATACTCATTGTAGATGTGAGTATAAAGACAAATCAGCCATTTAAGACTCAACAGGATAAATACTGAAAAATCGGATTCAACTAGATACAATGCAAAGGTTGACTGTGGTGAATATAACTCTGATGTTAGTTTGGAATCAAATACCGGAAGATTGATTCACCAAGGATCACCTAGGCCATAGTATTGTTAGATATCGATACATATTTTTTTTTCATGAGTTATGGACATTCCTCATATACACTCTCCCAAGTTGGCCTTGTGGTCAGAATGAGTGGAGGATAGGGACAGAGCCTTCTGCTGTACTATCTTAATCTCAGTTATCTACACAGAATTAGAAGTAACTTGACTACAGTTCTTCCTTCTCAGCCTCACCATGAAGCGTTGGGTCAAGCAGTTAATTTCCGAGTCTCTCCTCTCTCTCTCTCTCTCTCTCTCTCTCTCTCTCTCTCTCTCTCTCTACCTTCACAACACTTTGCATTGGCTACCTCAGAGGTTACCAGCAAAACTTTTTATGGTTCTTATAAATTATGCTGTAAATTAGGAATATTTACATCTTCTGGTCACTAGGTTTATGGGGATAACTTAGACGGAAAGAGGGGGAGGGGAGATAGAGGAGGCAGGGAGTACTACATGAAAGGAAGAAGTGGAGATAGAAGAGGAGGGAGAGGAGAATTAGAATAAAAATAGAAAGGGAGAGGAAGTGGATGCCGGTGAAGCAAGAGAAGAAAAGGAAATAGAATGGAACAAAGAGGAAGAGGAGTAGAAGTGGCTAATGTAGGTTACGTACGAGTGTAAAGTTTTTAGCTTTATAGACAGCAAACTTAGTAAGTCATCAACTGGAACTTTTGTGAAAAATGACGTGACATCAAAGCTAACCACATTAACATCAATTAAGATAAGTCATGGTACTTATTTTTTCAGCAAATCAATATTATTAAGTGAAAAGTCAGGAACTCTGCCTATAATTGAGCTCAATACACATATAATATATTATATATGTATTAACCGACCTATCTCTAGCATATATATTATATATGCTAGAGATGGGTCGGTTCTCACGATTTTTTTAATTTGTTCATATTTGCCTTTCAGTGATCTTTTTATTGAATTTACAGTTACCAGAATCTAAGGGATTCTTCCCTAGTTTACAATAAGTATCTGTATCATTCAAGAGATTATTCATTCATAATTTACATCTTACTAATACGGATAAATTATTATAATCATGGAGGAGCGCTAAACCCGGAGGATTATACAGCTCATGTGAGGGGAGGGGGTGGAAGGCATTCAGGTTCACTTCAGGGAACTGGGGCACAGATCCAATTCCCTAGATCAAGAGCCCTTCACCAGCGTCAAGGAACCTCCCTTGAGGGGTAAAACAAATAAAACAAATGCAGTAATCATTACGAATAAAACTGAATATCTACGTAAGATGAATAATCTCTTACATAAAACAAATACTTATTACAAACTCGAAATGAATTCCATAGATTCATTTTACAGTAACTTCAACAAAACAATAAAAGGACTACTGAAAGGCAGAGATGAATTAATTAAAAAAAATCATTATAATCAACGTAATCCTTACCATAAATGAATGGATTAATAGAGGCACAACAACCAGGTAATCCAGCCGGGCTCATAATTATCTCCAGTGGCTCAGTCGCCCACATATTATCCAACTGGCCAGTAGATATATTGAGCTCAACTGTAGGCAGAGTTTCTAATATTAAACTTAAGAATAATATTGATTTGATTGACAAATTGGGTACCTTGATCTAAATGATTAAAATAGAGTTAGTTTTGATATGCCTTTTGTTGTTTCTAGTATATCAACAGTTCCTTGATAATGTAAAAAATCACGAAATCGCATGGAAGTTCACTATTTTTTCATAGTGGTTGTTTTGCATATATATATATATATATATATATATATATATATATATATATATATATATATATATATATATATATATATATATATACATATATATATATATATATATATATATATATATATATATATATATATATATATAAAATGTCGTGCCGAATAGGTAAAACGCGAGTTTGGCTTACATAGTAACTCTCTTCTTGCCGAATAAGGCATGCGAAAAATTGTGCATGCAATAATTTCGCAAAAATCATTCTGAACCTAACAAAAAAAATAATGTATTTCATTGTGTTTGTTTATTATTAAACTTATCTAAAATACATTTATTCGCATTAGGCTAAATTAAATTAAATAAGGTTTGGTAAGTTTTCTAAGATTTTTTTTGGTTCAAAATTAATAATTTTTACATTAACACAAATGAAAAAATATATCTTTAAACGTATAAGAGAAAATTTTAGAAAGGACCTAATTTTAAATGAGTTCTTGCTAATTGACCAATTTTACCTATTCGACACGATATATATATATATAGTGAATTTTTTGTCAAATACGATCCCAATATATTAGTAAATAACGTATTCAGACGTGAGTTGCACTCGAAAAAAAAAAAAATATTGTAAATACGTTTCTCTTTTTCTTTACTATATGGTCTGCGAGATAGATCAAGGGCTATATTTATATTTTCTTTTGTTTGTGTGTAAAGGAATAAACTTACGCAACTTGTTAATTGGGAATGTTGTAACTGCTTTTAACCATCTAGGTATCTCACTTGTTTACCATTCCCTCCCTCTCTCTCTCTTTCTCTTTCCCTCCCTCTTCTCCTCCCTTTCTCACTTCCCTTGGATTCAGACACTCACACGCAGAAAATACAGAGATCTCATGTGTGCTTCTACACTGACCAAATATACTCTTGCCCCAAAAACGTGCATATTTGCGTCGCTCATTTTGCTTTAAGAAAACGAGACTGTCTTAGGAGGAGGTGATTTAGGACGCAGCGTCTGAGCTCAGGAAAGTGTTTGGTCCTGTTTCTAACGTCTTGAAGAAACACATGAGCCGAGAAAACGTGCTGCTCTAGGTGGTACTTTTTTATTTGCTCTTAAATTGAATACATCAGAAGTGTTCTGCTTCCCGTATCTATTTTACAGCTACGCAAAGGAAACAAAAGTTAGCTTTATTTCCCTATCACGACACATCGTCTATTGTTGTCTTTTTCAGGACGATTAGAAAGAATGAGGTTGTTAGACTGGGTGAACAGTGTTTATTAGTGTCATTACTATTATTACAGCTATTAATTTTTTCAGGAAGAACTTTTACACTCCTAGGAGTCAAATAGCACATAGGAAATGGCAAAAGATTTTAGCTTTAATCCAAGGGAGAAAAGTCAGACCATCTTGGAAGAAAGTCATACCCCCACGTGAGGCAAGTCATACCATGATGGGGCAAAAAAAAAAGTCATACCATTGTTTAAATAAGTCATACCATTTTGTGAGATCGTTTTATACACATGGAAAAGTTATCTCTAATATTAGCTTTGTAAAGGAGGATAAATAAGTTTACGATTTACAAGGAGTGAGCAATGCCACCCATTTGCTAGACTATAAATTAGCTGATAAAATATTGAAGGGCAGGCTTCTCCATGTGCTGCCTTTTTACAGAAGCGACAGATGTGCACCAGAGGCATTAGAGGCAGATGGAGTACAAGAAGAGCAACGAGGTCAATGGATAAGAGAGAAGTGACTGTGACTGAACTAAAAGAAAAAGAAGACAGTGGATGGTACAAGCAATTAATGAAAGTAGGGTTGGCTAGGCCACATACAGGTAATGAAGGACAAGTCGAAGAGTGATGTCGGATTTATATACATTATATATGGTGCAACTGTCCTCAGCGGAGGTTTGTAGGTGTACGAGGGTGGATGTGGGTGGGAAGAAGAATGATTAGCCGAATGATAGGGTAAAAAAGAATAGTAAGGGGGATAAATGTCTGCATATTAATATCTTGTTCAAAAATACAAGGGGTACAGTTCATTGAAAGGAGCAAAAAATAGAGTAAATAAGAAGTGGGGGGGTTAAAATTTTTTTTATTAAAGATCTGAACAGTTGCAAACTGCTGTTTAAATCTGATAGTTAAATAAAGAGATGTATTGGTGATTCAGATCTCACTGTATCAGTTTGTAATTTATGTGATGCAGTTTATTTCATGACGATAATTTACACTTAAATCAATGGCAATATTAATGGAACACTTGTCAGTAAAGCCGTTGAAAGTGAGCACAGTGAGTATCATTCCTGGTTCAGAGGAGTGGAGGTCCGTTGATGCCTTGTGGTCTGGCCAGTAAAGATCTGGTAATGCTTTTTAGTAGTTATTTGGAGGTCAGGCAATCAATCTTCAGAGTGACGGATAACTTATACCTTGCTTTTCCTAGTTACTGTTGCTGGTGGTGATGATAGGGATGATGGTGACAGTGATGGTGGTGGTGGTGATGATTGGGATGGTGGTGACAGTGATGGTGGTGGTGGTGGTTTATTCATAAGGAAACAAGTCTCTCTTGACACGCCGGTAATATAGCGTGATGATACTAGTTCTACATCTTATTAGTATTCACATATATCGTGCCAAATAGGTAAAACTTGCGATTTTGGCTTAAATAGAAACGCTCTTGTTGCCGAATAGGACAAGCGAAAATTTGTGTAAGCAATAATTTCGTAAAAATCATTCTGAACCATATTTTCCAGTACACGTTGTTTTTATGCATCCAGTTCAAAGATGGTTCCCCCAGTTTCCATCACACGCTCCCCTGGCCTCACGTCTAGCCAACCCCTCACACCACTAGCCCTCCCCTAGCACATACAATTATTATGCCTCATATCCACACTCTTAAGCCAATTATCCGTATTATGAAGCCTTGTAACCCTATTTATAACCCTTTGCCATTGATTCAGATCCCCTATAAATATACATTGGGAGGTTTCTGATCCCACCACTACACCTTGGCCACTTGGCCACCCTAGTTAGTGCTTGGTACATCGATATTTGATGTGATAATCTGTAGAGAGTAAAACTATTCAACACGTATTTCTATTGAAATAAATGGTATAAAATACCGACACAATGGAAATATAAACACAAATGCAGTATAATGTGATCCTTTATTGACAACGTTTCACCCACACAGTGGGCTTTTTCAAGTGTGTGACTTGAAAAAGCCCACTGTGTGGGTGAAACGTTGTCAATAAAGGATCACATTATACTGCATTTGTGTTTATATTTCCACGTATTTCTATTGTCAAGAGGACGATGGATCAAGCCTTCACCCACTCCTCGGCCCAAATGATCCAAACTGGGTTAGCAACCTGCGATTATAGCATTTTGTTTCGCTGAATCCACTGGAAACTGAGATACACCTATAACGACTTGTTGAGTTTTGTGCAAATACAATTGAATAATTAGAGTACATTTGTTAGTTTTCTATAATCAACGTTATTGTCAAGACTTCGACAGTGGTGCAGGATGGTGTGAAACATCCTTCCCTGAGTGCTGGTTTTTGGTAAATTGTTCCAGCCGCGGTATTGTGACTTTTTATTTTCCAGTCAATGTCAGTGTGAAGGGACAGTAGTCTACGGCCCTGTGTCCTCTGAATATGGAAAGCATATTCTCCATATTCCTGGAGATGGGAAGTACATTGTCTGCATTCTGAAAGAGGGGTGTTAATGATGCAGTTTTGTAACTGTAGTGCAGGCATGCCTCTGGCAAGACAGTGATGGAGTGAATGATGGTGAAAGTTTTTCTTTTTCG
>NC_069446.1:20442772-20452772 GCF_026875155.1 Cherax quadricarinatus | reverse complement strand
GAGAGAGAGAGAGAGAGAGAGAGAGAGGTAAACAGGCTTACGTTCAAAAGAGAGTATTCTTATTCATTCGTCAAATCCCTTTCGATGTTTCAGTCATTCACGCTATGTTCTCTTTAAAGCTAAGACAGGAAGGAAGACAAACATTCATTGTGTAATATTTAGGGCATTTATTTATGTCTATGCATAGGCTGCTTGTCTTACATCTCTAACATTCACACATGCATGTTTCCTAAAATATTATTCACAGCATATTATTCTCAACATTTCCCAAACTCTTTCTCCCTAACACATTTCTCCTAATGCACCCAGCCAAACACATTCTTCCCATCACATCCATCTCAGCACATTGAGGTTAGCACAGCCGTGACTCCACATTCAGGTCAGGAAGCTGAGAGGGGTAAGGCGGGGCACAGGGGCCATTAGCGCCGTAATGGCACATAAAGGAGCGTACATCTGTTGCAGCTGCTGCAGTTGTTGCAAGAGGAGAGGCTAATATCAGTGGCTGCTCCATGACACCTGCTGTACAGGTGAAGGTATTTGTCCTCCCACAAACCGGAGACAGTGCTGAAACTGGACCATGAGCTAGAGCTCACTGCTTTCATGCTATACAAGCGAACGTATATGTCTAAAAACACACAGACGTCAAACAACGCACAAATGGAACCAAAAGCTAGAGTTCACCTCCTTCATCTCAAACTAAAATTGATGTTTCCAACTAGCCTTTACTGAGATAATGTTGTCGCAATAAAAGCTTGTTCTGCAACGTTATCTTTTCTCTACTCAGACTGTTGGTTACAAGTGAACCGAGACTCTGGATGGAAGGAGCCGGTGGATCACAGCATCCCGGGTTCTACTGGAAGGTGTCTCCTCACACCTGCTGTCTGTGTTGTCGGTCCCATACTTGGGAAAAAAAGTGTTCAAATGTAAAATAATAATAGTAAAGCAGGGCACCTCTCTCTCTCTCTCTCTCTCTCTCTCTCTCTCTCTCTCTCTCTCTCTCTCTCTCTCTCTCTCTCTCTCTCTCTCTCTCTCTCTCTCTCTCTCTCACTCTCACTCTCTCTGTCAGGGCCAACCACCTTTTGCTACTAAAGCCTTGAAATCAAAAATAAATTTTACCACATTTTGCAATAATCGTAGGAGAGCCGGAAGACACGGAGTGAAAACACTATGAACAGCCATGTTAATAGCAAAACTCGAAGAGAAAATAGTGAATTCTTTTAATTATATTAGTCAGAGGAAAAAGATATCAGTGGACATGATATGACCATATGAGAGTACTCGATTAGATTCCTTCCCCAACCCTCAGCCTGTCTGACTGCAAGAGTAGCAGGTCTGGCTATAACGATTAGCGGACAGGGGATCGAGCCTCCACCACTCTTCACGCTGAACGGCCCAGATGGGTTTAGTGGTTCACGGACATATGCGACTGCCCTCTCAGCTGCACGTCAAGTAGTTTCGCATTGCTTTACGTGGAAGCGCTAAACCCTCGTAGGTGGTGTCAAGATAAGAACTCGTAGACGTCAACATAACTCACGAAATCGTAATAAAATGACTGTAAACAAACCACGGAACGGGCGGGGATTGAACCCGTGGTGGGTGAATCCTGGAGTTTTAGAACTCCCTTGCCATGGGTTCAGTCCCCTCCAGTTCCGCGGTTTAACTCGTAGGTGCAGTGTTCTTTGCTCTTTCATCACGAAGATACAGTCATCAGAGTACAACTGGATAGTGCTTCCAAAACGAATATTTAATGTGCGACCTTGATAGAAGGGTCACCTTATGTGTTTGTGGAGCTGCTGTGGGGTCTGTGATGGAGCTGCTGTGGGGTCTGTGATGGAGCTGCTGTGGGGTCTGTGATGGAGCTGCTGTGGGGTCTGTGATGGAGCTGCTGTGGGGTCTGTGATGGAGCTGCTGTGGGGTCTGTGAGGGAGCTGCTGTGGGGTCTGTGATGGAGCTGCTGTGGGGTCTGTGATGGAGCTGCTGTGGGGTCTGTGATGGAGCTGCAGTGGGGTCTGTGATGGAGCTGCTGTGGGGTCTGTGATGGAGCTGCAGTGGGGTCTGTGATGGAGCTGCTGTGGGGTCTGTGATGGAGCTGCTGTGGGGTCTGTGATGGAGCTGCTGTGGGGTCTGTGATGGAGCTGCTGTGGGGTCTGTGATGGAGCTGCTGTGGGGTCTGTGATGGAGCTGCTGTGGGGTCTGTGATGGAGCTGCAGTGGGGTCTGTGATGGAGCTGCTGTGGGGCCTGTGATGGAGGGAGTTCTTGGGTCTTTGGTGCAGTTGAGGTGTTTGTGTTGGATAGATTTTTGGAGTCTATGGTGGAGCTGTGGATTCTGTTGTGGAGCTGTGGGTTCTCTGGTGGAGCTGTGGTGCAACTGAGGGGTTTGTCGTGGAAGGAAATGTAGTACATGATGTAGTGGAGGCCAACGCAGTACGTGGATTTTAAACGCATTATTGTAAAGCCCAAAAGATCTTAATGCCTACTAAAACAACTAGGCGAGTATAACTAGATGAGTATAACTAGGTGAGTACAACTAGGTGAGTATAACTAGTTGAGTACAGCCAAGCAAATTCAACTGAGTACTCATACACTCACAGAGCGATCAGAAAAAAAGATGAGATTCATATTTTCTGATTGGAATTTTTCTAAAAGTGAAACAGTAGCAAGAGACTCAACTCAATTCTGGGCTTAACACAATCACCTTGCTCTGACGGAAATCCATTAGCACCTGAATTTCTTCCATTGTCCTTAAGTGCTGCCCTCCAGGGACACTTTTTTCCCAAGGAAGTAAATATATATATATATATATATATATATATATATATATATATATATATATATATATATATATATATATATATATATATATATATATATATATATGCAAAACAACCACTCTGAAAGAATAGAGAAATTCCAAGCGCTTTCGTGACTACTCACGTTATCAAGTTCCTTGATAATGTGAGTAGTCACGAAAGCACTTGGAATTTCTCTATTCTTTCAGAGTGGTTGTTTTGCATATTCTGAAATCACCTGTTTACTGTGATCTTATTGCATATATATATATATATATATATATATATATATATATATATATATATATATATATATATATATATATATATATATATATATATATATATATACATTGGCCGTTTCCCACCGAGACAGGGTGACCCAAAAAGAAAGAAAAAACTTTCGTCATTCAACACTTTGACCATTATTCATACATAAACACTGTCTTTGCAGAGGCTCTCAGATACAACAGCATAGATGTCCCTTCAAACTGCAATTATCCCAAACTCCTTTAAAATGCAGGCATTTTACTTCTCATTTCCAGGAGTCAAGTCCGGCTAACCGATTTCCCTGAATCCCTGCTCACACTCCAACAGCTCGTCAGGTCCCAAAAACCATTCGTCTCCATTCACTATATAACACGCTCATGTACGCTTGCTGGAAGTCCAAACCCCTTGCCCACAAAACCTCCTTCACCCCTTCCCTCCAACCATTTCTGGGATGATTCCTTCCCCGCCTTCCTTCCCCTACAGATTTATACATTCTCTAAGTCATTCTACTTTGTTCCATTCTCTCTAAATGACCAAACCACCTCAACAACCCGTCTTCAGCCCTCTGACTAATAGTTTTAGTAACTCCAGACCTCCTAATTTCCACACTTCGAATTATCTGCAAAATATTTACACCACACATTGACCTTAGACAAGACATCTCCACTGCTTCCAGCCGCCTCCTCGCTGCAGCATTCACAACCCAAGCTTCACACCCATATAAGAGTGTTGGTACCACTATACTCTCGTACATTCCCTTCTTTGCCTCCATAGATAACGTTTTTTTGACTTCACATATACCTAAACGCACCACTCACCTTTTTTCCTTTATCAGTTCTATGATTAACCTCATCCATCATAAACCTATCCGCTGACAAGTCAACTCCCAAATATCTGAAAACATCCACTTCTTCCATACTCTCTCTCTCTATAATGTGATAACCAATTTTTCTTTATCTAAATCGTTTGAGAGCCTCATCACCTTACTCTTATGTATGTTCACTTTCAACTTTCTACCTTAACACACTCTCCCAAACTAGTCCACTAACCTTTCAACTTTTCTTGAGAACACCCCAGAAGCACAGTATCATCAACAAAAGTAACTATGTCAAGTCATATTTGGTACTTGAATCCCAAAAATTTAATCCCACCCTTCTCCCCAACACCCTAGCATATACTTCTTTTACAACCCCATCCATAAATATGTTAAACAACCATGGTGACATCACACATCCCTGTCTAAGACCTAGTTTTACTGCGAAGTAATCCCCCCTCTTTCCAACACACCTTAACCAAAGCCTCCCTATCCTCATAAAAACTCTCTACAGCGTGTAGTAACTTACAACGTATTCCATACACTTACAACATCTGCTATGTTGTTTCCCCTATCAACCCTAATAAGCCTTTTCTAGATCTATCTCTTATTCTAACTGTAGCTACAACTAAATAATGATCTTATATATCTGTTACCCTCTATAAACATGCGCACCCTGAAGTCTGCACATCAACCTTTTATCCACCAATACATAATCCAACACCATGCACTATTTCATATATTGTATATTTATTTTTCCTATTTTTCTTAAAATATGTATTACGTATTACCAAACCTCTTTCTGTACATAGTTCAAGTAAAGACCCCGATTTTAATTTACACCTGGCACTCCAAACTTACTTACCATGCCTTCTACACCTTTTTCTCTCACTTTGGCTTAAAACTCCCTAAGCATTCACATAACATCTTCCAAAATCTCTCTCCTCTACACTTCTCTCTTCTCCAGGTGCAATAAACACTTACTATATCCCACTTTTCACATCCTCCCCTTATTTTACTACACATAATCGTTGAATTTATACAATTATATTCCCTCTTTTCCTGCAGTAACTGATTCTTCAACATTATTGCTATTCCTTCCTTTGCTCTAACTCTGTTAGAAACCCCTTACCTAATCCTATTTATTTCTCCTCACTGAAGCTCTCCTACCCCCTTCAGCTTTATTTCACTTAGTCAGGACATCCAGCTTCTTTACATTCATAACTTCCACAATAATTTCTTTCTTATGATTCGCATTACATCCACGCACATTCAAACATCCCAACTTAAAAAAATTTTCTTTTATTTTTAGTAAGCTATAAGGGACAATGGGTTACTAGCCCATGGTTCCGGAATTTTAGGTGACTTTGGCAACACGTATAGCTTATGGAGGAAAGATTCTTATTCCACTTCCTCATGGAGATGAAAGGAAATAATAAGAACAAGAACTATCAAGAAAAAGTCAAAGGAAGTTCAGATGAGTGTGTGTACATAAATGTGTACTGTACGAGCATTTGTAGTGTAACAAAATTGTAAGTAAAAATAACCAGATATACTTGTTATCTTGTGGTTGTTTTGCATCTTGCTCGTGATTATTGCATAATATATTTACCAAATTGCGGCCAGCCGGGATTAGATCCTGTGACACATTCTCCCTCCTCATGAGACAGAACAATGTTCTCATCGCCTTAACCACTTAACCAGTGATCCTACAAGAATCATGCAGTATCCTCAGATTATGAACAACTAACTTTGCTGTGTGCATGATTCTTGTAGAAACGCTGATTAAGCGCTTAAGGAGATGTGAACATTGTTCTGTCTCTTGAGAGGGAGAATGTGTCGCAAGATCTAACCCCGGCTAGCCGCAGTTTAGGAAATGTTTCAGTGGAGGGAGAGAGAGGGGTAGTAGGTTCGTAGACAGCAAAAAGCGAGGGAGGTGTTATCCTGTCGTATGAGTGTAAACCAGGAATTTGTTAAATATTTTACTTAAATGTAAGATTGCTGGTCTCTTTCTGCGTATGGCAGGTACATCTGGCTACTATTATTTACATCCTGTATACACTGCACATGCGGCTGTACATGTATGTGTATGCGTCACATCTCGGCTTCCTTCTAATTTTCTTAATGGTTATTATGATTTTAGTGTTTCTTTCAGTTCCAAGAGGAACTGGGAGATCATTCTTCCACCCTAAGCAATGAGGTTTATGCAAGACGACTAAAATTTCGTGAAACAAGATGCTAGAAACTCCCTCTCTTGAGATAATTACTTAAACATAAGTTTTTTAAATGTGTCTGGATGTAATTGTGATGAGACAGAATTGAGTATTAATGTTTTAGATGAATTATTCCTTTTACATTATTCAGGGGAACTGCTAAACCCATAGGGGTCATACAGCGTGTGGGAAAGAAAGGAGATGCCCAATTCCTTGGGTCATCAGCATCAATGAACCTTCATCGAGGGAATATGAATGAAAAGAATAGTGATGTATGTCATCGCACTAAGCGAAACAAAGCTTTGGGGGGGAGGGAGGAGAATTTCAAGGGTGAGGAGCAAATGGGATCATGTCTGCAATATCTGATCTCTTGGTTTTACTGACGTGATTGTACGTTCTTGAACCCTTGAGGCTTTTATGGATACCTGGTCTGACCGACGTGGTAGTGAGTTCTCGATCCCCGGAAATGCTGATTTTAGTCACCTTGGTGGGGATGAAGCAAAGCCGCCCTGGGACTTGATAGATCCTGAGTCATGTGAGGTGTTAATGGATGATGGCTCATTGGATCCACAAGCATAACGTTTTCGTGAATCGTCTACCCTCTGTCGGCTAAAAACTTGGGTTAATAACAGCACGATGAGGTACAGGGTCAGGGTGCCAAGCCCCAGCACCGCTGGCCACACCAACACAATGAGTGACCTGTGAGGAGTCTCTCCCAAGAGCAACTTCACCTCCTCCAGGCGTCGCAGAGCACTGACGATGCTCACGATAGGTACTAACCTGAGGAGGCCTAGAGACTCAGCCTGAGGCAGTGCAGGGGTCACAAACCGCTGCCCCACGAGGGGCAGAGAGCCGAGCATCCTGTAGAAGCAGTTGGTGCTGTAGGTCTGACGAAAGCGCGTCTCCAAAGCTAACACCTCTTGGTGCAGCACGCACATGACGAAGTAGGTGGAGAGCCACCACATACTCACGCCCCAACCCAGACACAACACGAAGAAAAGTAATTTATTCATATTTTTAAAAACAAATTTGAACAAAATGATTTACCTGGTGTATCTCGGAGAGTCAAAGACGCAGGGGGTATAAGTTTTTAATTGAAGGATTATGTGGGTTATGATAGAGGTGGGATGTGAGAAGTTGGAACTTGGAGGAGAGATGAATGTAGAGGAGAGTTATTAATGGAGGTGTTAATGTTTATGGAATTTTGAGGTGATAAAGTAATTGGCTTGGGGGACATAATAATAACAATTCAAGTTAAGCGCTAAACCACTGTGGGTCATTCAGCCCAAGACGTGGTGGAGGCTCGATCCACCGTCTCCTGAGATCATTACAGACGCTCTTCCAATTAGTATTCACCTGGATGTTCTGTGGGAGACCTAAATGCTACAATGGGAGTATGTAAATTTCGAGTGCCAGGGGTAACTGATAATATAAGCCTCTAATTGAATTATACATAGAAAGGGGCTTGGTAATAGGCAATACTTATTTTGAGAATAAGATGACTAAAAGTATACGAGATATGGTATGGGGCGTAATGAAAGATAGTTTATTAGACTATGTATTACCACATAAAAGATTAATGGGTTTACTTCTGGATGAGCTTATTTTTAGAAGATGGACAGATATAACAGGTTATTATTTAGTAGTAGCTGCAGCGTTAGTAAGAGGTACGAGGAGTACAGGAAAATTTTCTTCAGTGTATTTAAGTGAAACAAGAGTGAATGAAGTAAAGGAGAAGAGTCTTTACAGTTAAATTGTAAACGTAATGACCCGTGAGTGGTCGATAAACGTTAAATCTAACGACAATCCTTAGTAGAAGTGTGCCAAAGCATCGGTATCGATAGGTATCGGATAATTTTGATGGTATCACTGTCGGCCTAAAATTGAGTACTGGCATCGGTATCGCAAAAAAATGGTATCGTTCCATCCATTAATCTAACAATACTTGTGTGTCCGCTATATGCGTATTTGTATCGTTTTACTGGGATATTCACTTGAGAAGTGATCATCGGACGCCTATGACCACTGGCAAGGGTATAACTCTCAGCAGATGGAGGATCAAGCTTCCAACCACGTCCGGCGCTGAATGACCAACATGGGTTTAGCGCATATAATAAAATTAAATAAATATAAACTTATTTTCCCTCTAACATTTGGCTTGAGAGACCTGCAAACTGTAGCCTCACAACTTCTTGCTAAGAGACGACTGACATTAAATAAGAAAAATTGCATCCTTCATTGTATTGTACCAGACAAATTTCCCCTAAAAGGAAAAACTTTAGGATGGACTGACAAAATGTTTGAGCGTTTCCTCTCTTCCTCCTCTGGCCTAGAAATGGAAACATGTGTCTAAGATTTTCCCATAAAATTTCATGGGAACACTGAAAGATTTTCTCGTCCCCCGGGAAGACTTTAGAGGGAAATTACAATCTTTGATATTTTTCACCCACAGTATTACCATGATAAAGTCGAAATGGAAAAATTTATCAGGAGAGAATTCCTAAACAGATAAGCAGACATACAAACCCACAGACTGATGAACGGACCGAGAGTTATATTTACATCGTGACAGACAGATTTAAAGACCAATAGACTTACAGAGAGAGAGGCAGGCAGACAGTCAGGGATATTGACGTAAAGTTGCATAGACAGACCGACAAACCGATAGATAATCATATAGACCAACAGAGAAGGATAGAGACCACGAGAGAGAACCTGTGTGGACTAAGTGTGACTTACTGACTTTATTAAGCTAAAGAGTGAAAGTTATAGAGTCTTTCTCAATTACCTCCAGCAGAAAAAAAATGGACCAGAAGGTCAGGTCTGGGACCTGAACGTGGTGGGGGGGGGGGACTGACCCCCGACTTCATAGATAATTAACCACCTCCTGAGGGTAAATTTCAAAGTGAAAATTATTTTTATCTTCAGAAAAACGTCTCACTTTACCTAGGAAAGGGAGATAATTAGGTTTGATCTACGGAAGGAGACGGTAGCAGCCTCGGTTCCTTGGAGCAAGAGCCTTTCAAGAGGGACACTGCCAGAGGATTATTAAAGATATTGGGAAGTGCTAAGCCTATAAGGGTCATACAACTCCTGGGGAATGGGAAAATACAGATTTGTTCCGAGGAAGGCAAGGCGGCTACAGTCGCCTTACTACGAACTCTGCTCTCCCGGAGATGAATGTGTGTAAATACATGAATGTGGGTCAGGTGTTTCCGGTGTTAGAATTTCAATCAATAATAACCCACATGGAGATAGAAACTCGGAAGATTAATTGATCCGTAAATTTCGATCCCCTTCTGGGATCCTCTTTTCACCCGAGCGCTCTTGACACGTCCCTCAACTCACGTGTACGGGGTGAGCTGTAATCATCCCTCTTTAATCTAGTTCTCATTTCACTTATGTATTTGCTAAAGAGGATCCTAGAAGGAATCGAAACACACAGATCAATTTATCTTCTGAGCTTTGTCTCCATGTGCGCATTACTGAGCGTTGACAAGTGTTCATTACACAATATGTATATAAGGCACGATGAAAGACATCGATACACATGATGCCTTCTACCTACTCACCAGGTGCTTGTCAGTCCCAAAACTTACCTACTTCCTGAGATGCTCCCCAACCTTCAGCAGTCCTAAGGAATGACTCCTTAAGACCATGCTAGAGAGTGTATTGAATCTTTCCCTCGAAGATGGACAGTGGTTGCAAGCCTCATTTCCAGTCAGGCTTGGGGGACTGGGAATACGCAAATCCTCCCAGATTGCCCTACCAGCTTTCCTATTCTCTTCCATAGCATCAAACGAATTAATAAAACATTTTTTCCGGACAACCTCAGTGACTCAGCAGGAATACAGAACCTTAGCTACAGTGCCATCACTGAATGGGAGACTTGCTGCTTCAACACCGAAACCTA
>NC_069446.1:20420272-20435272 GCF_026875155.1 Cherax quadricarinatus | reverse complement strand
ATGTTTTAACAAAATACTTCACAAAAATATTTTTTAGCTTACTTTTAGCATAAAATTCAATTGTAGCAGTGAATCTGAAGAAAAAGTGTGGAAACCCATGTGTATTTTAGCTAAAAAATAATGTCTGAAAAATGTTCTAAATCAGCCAAATCGTCAAGAAATCCTTGCAAAAGCCTCGAATTGTCGAAATATACCAAAAATATCATTTACGAGCGTATTTCAATATTATAAACTATGTTACATATTTTTAAAAAATCGCACAAAAATTCCATTACATTCAAAAATAATTTGAATAATTCATGTATTTTTAAAAAAATGCTTTAATCATTGAAAAAATCGGAAAAATTTGCTAAAATGTTTCACTGCATATTTCGACGATTTGGAGCATTTAGAACACTTTTCAAACAAACCTGACTTTTTAGGTAAAATACATGGATTTTCACACTTGAAATATGTATTGACACAATACTACACTAAAATGTCATATTTAAGTTACTTTCAGCATAAAATTCAATTCCATCAGTAATTCTGATAAAAAAAAGTTTGAAAATCCATGAATTTTAGCTAGAAAATCAGGTTTTTCTGAGAAACGTTCTAAATGCTCCAAATCGCCGAAATATGCATTAAAACATAATTTTTGCACATTTTTCCGATTTTTTCAATGCTTCATGTATTTTTAAAAAATATATTAAATATTCAAAATTATTTCTGAATTTCATCGAAATTTTATGGGCTTTTTGAAAAATATGTTATATACTTTAAAATGTTGAAAAATGCTCGAAAATTATATTTTTTGGGCATATTTCGACGATTCGAGACTTTTCCAAGCATTTCTTGGCGATTTAGTTCATTTAGAACGTTTTTCTGACAAACCTTATTTTTTAGCTAAAACACATGGGTTTTCACACTTTTTCATCAGATTCACTGCTGCAATTGAATTTTATCCATCCTGTCTGAGTAAGTCCCATCCTGTCTGAGTAAGTCCTATCCTGTCTGAGTAATTCCCATCCTGTCTGAGTAATTCCCATCCTGTCTGAATAAGTCCCATCCTGTCTGAGTAAGTCCCATCCTGTCTGAGTAAGTCCCATCCTGTCTGAGTAAGTCCCATCCTGTCTGAGTAAGTCCAATCCAGCAAGCATTTCCCCTCTGGATGGCCACGCTGAGGCGCTGGAATATGAAAGTGGCTGCCCTTGGGCCCCTGTTGGTGTCGATGAGTCTGGAACCCAATTCTTTAAGGGAACGTGTGGCATTTTTTCTCCATGATCCCAGGGTCTCTGATCCCACTGGGACAAATTGATACTGTTGGCTGATCTTGTACTCCTCCCTGTGGTCAGCAGCTCATCTCTGTCGCCCGACACTGTGATGGATATAGGTGTCTGCCAGTGTGGACACACAGGTATAGTCCCATGCTAAGGGCTCGCCATTCTTCCAAGGACAGATGGTGATCCCGTCGGGGCGGTTTGCTGGGTTGTGGGTATTGTTGGCTGCTAGTGATCGGGGCTCCATCTCGGCTGAGCATCCAGCTGTAGCAAGGCTTCTCTTTATGATGTCGTTGACTTCATTGTGTCTTGCATGCAAGCCCTTGGATTGGAACAGTTAAGACCATGTAGACCGTATTGGTCTGCTTGCGCTTCGCCGCAAATACACGTATATTCTGTGTGAATTGGGGCAGCAAGGCGCAGAGCCACTGCAATACGGAGGGTCTTAGGGTCGAGTCGGGTTCCCATTGCCGATATGGGAACTGTTTGGTGGAAGTCCCCGGAGTGATGTGCGCTCACAGCCTGCAGACGGGCAGTCTCCCTATCTGAAGTTGCAGCCCTGAGCATGTTGGCAAGCACCTTTTCAGCGATCGGGCCATCCCAGCTTGACCGTGAGCCAGCGCTGCACTAGGGTTTGGTGCTGGAGCAGCAAGAGTCTCCCATTCGGTGATGGCCCTGGTGTAGCTAGGGTCCTGTATTCCTGCTGAGTCACTGAGGTTATCAAGAAGAATTTGTCTTATCAACTCTTTTGATGCTATGGAAGAGGAAAGGAAAGCTGGTAGAACAATCTGGGAGGATCTGCGTACTCCCAGCCCCAAGCCTGACCGGAAGTAAAGCTTGCAACCACTGTCCATCTTCAATATGATTCAATATGCCTTCCTGATCTGGAACTCCTGGAGATAATGATTCATGCGCTTGTAACTCCTTTGTTTTTTACTGCATTTCTTCATCACTTTATCCCGTATTCCTCATTCCAGTAAATTGTTATGTGTGCATTAGGGACTCAACCCTCAAATATTTTCAATGTATACATCATCTCTACTCTCCGTATTGGTCTTGTAAATACGGAATCTGCTTGGTGTGTACCAAAGGAGAGCTCACCTGCTGGAGCAGGTAAGGGTTGTTAAAGTCGTATAAAAGCGTTACCGGCTTTTATTGTTTAAATTTTGATTATATTAACTACAAAAACATTTAATACATATTAAGTACCACCCACGGCGCTTGTGTGGTGACGCTCGTGTCTCCAGCCAGGGATATCAGAGAGTTAATTTGTGAGGAACGAGCCTCCAGAGTTGCGCTCAATTACACACTTATTCTTTTCAGTTAATAACCATATAGATAATTTGCATTAATATACTACAAGTGCTCTAAGGTTTCCAAAGTCGTTTAGATATACATTAACAATGCAGGCAGAAAACTACCTTAGTATACTTTCCAGCATTGTTGTCCCTACAACCATGGAAGGTGCTGAGAGCACAGAATAACGTTCTAGACGTAAATCATTTTTTGGCTTCGAGGGAGTGAAACTTCGAAAGGCTTCAGCAACAACACCTGTCATCGACGTTGTTTTTTAAGACCTACAAAGCAGTAATAACACGTCTTGGAAAAAAATTTTATGCTGCAAATATTACATCGCTGACATATTCACGCTCAAAGATCAATGTTCCACAGAGGTGGAGTGCTCTTGATAGTCAGAAAAAAGATCTGAAGATATAATTACACAAAAAGAAGGGTGGGGAGGTGTGGGATGGGGTTAGGGTGAGGGTGATAAGAGCTGGTGTACAGGATGATGAGTGTGGGTTGGTGGGGAATGAAAGGCATGGAAGGGGTGGTGGGGGTATGGAAGGGTCGGAGGTTCCTGGAAGGAGTGGCGTTGGAGGGTGAAAGGGTGGCAGGGGTTTTGAAGAGGTGGCAAAGGTGTGAAAGGGGATGCAATTATGAATGGAAAGGGTTGGAGGGGTGTGACAGGGGGTAGCGAGGGTTGGTAGAAAGTGTTGATGGGGCAGGTGGAGAAGGTGTTAGGGTGGGTGGAGGAGGCTGAGGGTGGTTTGAAGGAGTGAATGGCTTGGAACTAAGTACTAGACAATATTGATTACCGCTACAGAGAAACACCTTTGACGAACTCATTACGAAACCATAATAAAGGGTATGCCTTATTCTTTTCCTATGACTACAACGATGATTTTACGCATGTACGCACACGTTGATGGATATTAAGAATAAAAAGCCACAACAATAGCACGGTAGCAACACTTCACCAAAAAACACGAACTTGGGAGAGGAACCTGATGACGAGGTTTCCGTTGGCACTGGAGCATCAAATCGCATTTAGAGTAACAAAAACAGAGAAGGCCAAAAGACCCTATGGTAAGGGGCGGACTGAAACGTCGTCATAAGGTTTCTCTTCTAAGAATGGGTTTTTGGTGAGTTGATGAAGGGTCTCTGATTCTTGGATTCCCAAATAATACACGTGGAAGATTTTACTGTGACGATTCGGAGTTTAAACTTGAATTACTGGAAACTGTTATGTTTTGACGCTGAATCGTTGTTCACTGTGGCGCCTGTAGATGAAGTCTTACACATCCTTACCCGAGAACTACAACCATTTCGGAATAAATTTCACGTGATCATCCATATATATATATTTTTTTTTTTTTTTTTTTTTTTTATTATCACACCGGCCGATTCCCACCAAGGCAGGGTGGCCCGAAAAAGAAAAACTTTCACCATCATTCACTCCATCACTGTCTTGCCAGAAGGGTGCTTTACACTACAGTTTTTAAACTGCAACATTAACACCCCTCCTTCAGAGTGCAGGCACTGTACTTCCCATCTCCAGGACTCAAGTCCGGCCTGCCGGTTTCCCTGAATCCCTTCATAAATGTTACTTTGCTCACACTCCAACAGCACGTCAAGTATTAAAAACCATTTGTCTCCATTCACTCCTATCAAACACGCTCACGCATGCCTGCTGGAACCCAAGCCCCTCGCACACAAAACCCCTTTACCCCCCCCCCCCACCCTTACCGGGCCGACCCCTACCCCGCCTTCCTTCCACTACAGACTGATACACTCTAAAAGTCATTCTGTTCGCTCCATTCTCTCTACATGTCCGAACCACCTCAAAAACCCCTTCCCCCCCCTTGGACAACTTTTTGGTAATCCCCACCTCCTCCTAACTTCCAAACTACGAATTTTCCCGATTTTTTTCCACCACACATTTTCCCTCAGACATGCATCTCCACTGCCTCCGCCCTTTTCCTCGCTGCAACTTTACCCCACGCTTTACACCCATTAAGAGCGTTGGTAAAAAATATAAATCTCATACTTCCCCTCTTTGGCCTCCAAGGCAAAATTCTTTGTCTCCACAGATCCAATGCACCACTATCTTTTTCCCTCATCAATTCTATGATCACCTCATCTTTTTATAAACCCTCCGCTGACACGGGCCACCCCCCAAAAATCTGAATACGTTCACCCCCCCATACTCTTCCCCCAAACTGATATTTAATTTTCATACCTAAACTTTTGTTTCCTCCATAACCTTACTCTTTCCTGAAATTTACCTTTAATTTTCTTCTTTTTGCAAAACCTACCCAAAATTCTCCCCCAATCTCTTCAACTTCTCTTCAAATCTCCCAAGAGCACAGTGTCATCGCAAAGAGCGCGTGCAACTCCCACTTTGTGTGTGATTTTTTACTTTTAACTCCCCCGCCTCTTCCAAGACCCTCGCATTTACTTTCTTACCAAAACCCCCTCATAAATATATTTAAAAAACCACGTGCATCACACTCCTTTTTAAGGCCACTTTTACTGGGGAAAAAATTTCCCTCTTTTTATATAATATATTATATATATAATATATATATATATATTTTTAATATATAATATATATATATATATATATATATTTTAAACAAGTCGGCCGTCTCCCACCGAGGCAGGCTGACCCAAAGAGAAAGAAAATCCCCAAAAAGAAAATACTTTCGTCATCATTCAACACTTTCACCTCACTCACACATAATTACTGTTTTTACAGAGGTGCCCAGAATACAACTGTTTAGAAGCATATACGTATAAAAATACACAATATATCTCTCCAAACTGCCAATATCTCAAACCTCTCCCTTAGAGTGCAGGCATTGTGCTTCCCATTTCCAGGACCCAAGTCCGGTTATATAAAATAACCGGTTTCCCCTGAGTCCCTTCACTAAATATTACCCTGCTCACACCCCAACAGATCGTCAGGTCCCAAATACCATTTTTCTCCATTCACTCCTATCTAACACGCTCTCGCACGCTTGCTGGAAGTCCAAACCCCTCGCCCACAACACCTCCTTCACCCCTCCCTCTAACCTTTTCGAGGACGACCCCTACAACGCCTTCCTTCCCCTACAGATTAATACGCTCTCCATGTCATTCTACTTTGATTCATTCTCTCTAAATGACCAAACCACCTCAACAAACCCTCTTCAGCCCTCTAATACTTTTATTAACTCCACACCTTCTCCTAACTTTCACACTCCGAATTTTCTGCATAATATTTACACCACACATTGCTCTTAGACAGGACATCTCCACTGCCTCCAACAGCCTCCTTGCTGCAGCATTTACAACCCAAGCTTCACACCCATGTAAGAGTGTTGGTACTACTATACTTTCATACATTCCCTTCTTTGCCTCCATAGATAACATTTTTTGCCTCCACATATATCTCAATGCACCACTCACCTTTTTTCCTTCATCAATTCTATGATTAACCTCATCCTTCATAAATCCATCCGCTGACACGTCAACTCCCAAATATCTGAAAACATTCACATCTTCCTTACTCCTCCTCCCTAATTTGATATCCAATTTTTCTTTATCTAAATCATTTGATACTCTCATCACCTTACTCTTTTCTATGTTCACTTTCAACTTTCTACCTTTACACACATTCCCAAATTTGTCCACTAACCTTTGCAATTTTTCTTTAGAATCTCCCATAAGCACAGTATCATCAGCAAAAAAGTAACTCTGTCACTTCCCATTTTGTATTTAATTCACCATAATTTAATCCCACCCCTCTCATGAACACCCTAGCATTTACTTCTTTTACAACCCCATCTATAAATATATTAAACAACCATGGTGACATTACACATCCCTGTCTAAGACCTACTTTTACCGGGAAGTAGTCTCCCTCTCTTCTACACACCCTAACCTGAGCCTCACTATCCTCATAAAAAACTCTTTACAGCATTTAGTAACTTACCACCTATTCCATATACTTGCAACATCTGCCACATTGCTCCCCTATCCACTCTATCATATGCCTTTTCTAAATCCATAAATGCAATAAAAACTTCCCTACCTTTATCTAAATACTGTTGACATATATGCTTCAATGTAAACACTTGATCTACACATCCCCTACCCACTCTAAATCTTCCTTGTTCATCCGCAACTCTACATTCTGTCTTACCTCTAATTCTTTCAATAATAACCCTACCGTGCACTTTTCCTGTTATACTCAGTAAACTTATTCCTCTATAATTTTTACAATCTCTTTTGTCCCCCTTCCCTTTATATAAAGGGACTATATACGCTCTCCGCCAATTCCTAGGTACCTTCTCCTCTTCCATACATTTATTAAACAAAAATACCAACCACTCCAACACTATGTTCCCCCTGCTTTTAACAATTCTATCATGATCCCGTCAGTTCCAGCTGCTTTACCCCCTTTCATTCTACGTAATGCCTCTACAGTATTATATATATATATATATATATATATATATATATATTATATATATATATATATATATATATATATATATATATATATATATATAAATAATACTGTAGACAATTGTACACAATCTTAAACAACAATGCTATACAAAATCACAGGATTGCTCATTATGCCAGGTGGTTTCATGATGGATAGGTGACGCTCCAACTGTGTCTACGCACCAAAACTTTATGCTACGTCAGTTGTGAATGGTTATATAACACGTTCAGCTGTTACTGCACCATACATTTACAGGTACACAAGATTACGGGATAACATAGGTAGGGGGGTTAAAGGTTATTAGAAGTAGAAATTTGGATCATAGAAATATTATCGGAATGGTATAGAAGATTCCCAAGTAGGCATATTAACCGACACTGAGAAGGATAGTAGACAATATTTAGGAGGGAATACTTCTGAGTACCTTTGGGAACATTCGAGTACCCCAGAGGAAGACATTTAAACGGACAAAGAATACATTCTATTCCATTCTTTTATTAAATAAAAGGTTCCACAGAACAATAGCAATCTATATATATAGTATCCAATGAGGAGCGTATTTTCTCAAGTCACATGACCTGTTCTAAGCGGCTAGAAAAAGCTTGGGGCTGGCTATTATATCTTCTAATTTTATAATACAAGACATCACAAAAACCTTCCTACCCCATATGGGAAGGAGGAGGACGGTGGTGGTGCGGGGTTGATACCGACCTTTGCCCACATTCTGAGATAAGCTGCACTTGCTACCTTGCAACATTGCACGGCTCCTGATGAAGCACTGAGAAGTGTGAAAGTACTTGAGCTAAAGATTTCCACCCCCCGTGGTTTATCTTACATAAGTAATACGCATATTTTTCTCGTTAGGTTCAGACTGATTTTTACGAAATTATTGCATACACAAATTTTCGCTTGCCTTATTCAGCAAGAAGAGCGTTGCTATTTAAACCAAAATCGCAAGTTTACCTATTCAACACGACATATATATATATATATATATATATATATATATATATATATATATATATATATATATATATATTATATATATATATATATTGTAAGCAATAAAAGCTAATGTAATTTTATTTCCAATCTTAATTAGTTGATTTTAGTAACATACGACTGATTTAATAGTCATTGCAGCAGTTTTGGCCTCAAGAGCTAAAATAAAAGTTAATCTGAGCTCACCTTAAAAAAATTAGTACCATTAAGAGAATATTTTATCTTAATTAAACAGTGGAACGAACTTCGGCTGCCAAGGACAATTAATGTTCCAAAATTTTATGATCATTGGCTTTGGTAATAAACTGGAGAGAAAATAAACCACCAGTTTCTTAGGATTTATTCAGGCAACAGAATGAAACTGTTTTATAACAAAAAGGCACAATACCGTGACTGGAACGATACACAAATAACCCGCACATAAAAGAGAGAAGCTTACGACGACGTTTCGGTCCGACTTGGACCATTGACAAAGTCACACTGACTTTGTCAATGGTCCAAGTCGGACCGAAACGTCGTCGTAAGCTTCTCTCTTTTATGTGCGGGTTATTTGTGTAATGAAACTGTTTTTACAAAGATTTCCTGACTTGAATTCAACATTTCTTTTTTAACTACAGAACGTTTTATAGGGTTGAATTCTAATTGATTGACAAACCTTCTTTACACTCTCATTTTTTGATAACTATTCTGAGTTGATTTAAATAGCTTTTCCCACTTATCACCACCCATCAGAACTATGAAGAAATATTTCTCTAGCTAGGAAATATCACAGAATTTCGATGTATGAAACAGCTCTCAGCATTACCTTTTCCCTCTTGAACATTAAAATGGTATAAAATACCGACAGATTGTTAGGTAAGACACATATGCAACAGTTAGGTATCTTTATTTCGACTGTTAGGTAAGACACATATGCAACAGTTAGGTATCTTTATTTCGAGAATATTTCGAAATAAAGATACCTAACTGTTGCATATGTGTCTTACCTAACCTTTTCCCTCTTGCTGACCATAAAGATACGACACAACATCGCAATCCACTGAGAAACGTTGAATGCACGGAGGCGAACGATGATTTTTGTGGCTCCAAATTGTGTCGAGAAATTCGGAAGGTCAAGTGTTTTATCGTTCGCTTAACTTTTCCGATTGTTTTACCCATCCACCTGAACTTTTTTCCCTGGATTTTACTTTTTACGGGATTTTTCAACGGGAATTCTTTAGAGTTAAAGAGAAAACGGTAAACTGTTGCAGCCGTTGCTTTTAAAGCTGGACCATCGTTTTGTATTTTAAATTCGGATATTTTTCTTTTATTTTGAGACAGGTCTCAAGAGTTCGGAAATTTAGTGAAGAGGAAAACCCATGCTAGTCATTCCAGGTGAAGGCTCGAATCTCCGTCCACTTACCTAGACCGCATCTGCTCGTGCCACTCTGTTTTTGTCAATGTTTGAATTTAAAAGCGTATACGACAGAAATGACGTTCTCTAAACGACAATTGAGCGACGGACGCAAGAGCTGGAGCTTATTGTCCACAAATTCAACTGGTCGAGTTGATGTGGCTGTGTTGGGGTTATGTAGGGGTTGGGATGGATATTGTGGGGAGGGAGAGAATGTGGGAGAGGTAAGAGTTTGACATGCGTATTGGAGGATAGGCTTTAGGTTAGAGGTAGTGGGGTGGGAATGGGGATGGGTGGGAACTGGGGGAAAGGAGGGATATGAGAAGGGAAAGGTAGGGTAAGGGAGGGGGAAGTTGGGGTGACGGTGGGGGGAAGTTTGGGTGACGGTGGGGAAGTTGGGGTGGACGGTGGGGGGAAGTTGGGTGACGGTGGGGGAAGTTGGGGTGACGGTGGGGAAAGTTGGAAATGGATTTAGGATTCTCCATCCATCTGTCATCTCAGTAGAGAGCATCCCATATCCTCTATCTTTCATCCCTATCCTCCATCCCCTGTCCTACATCCCCTTTCTCCATCCTCCTTCCTCCATTCCCATCCCCCTTCTCTCATACCCCATCCTTCATCCCCCATTCTCCATCCTTTTCCTGCATACCCCATCCTCCATTCCCCTTCCCAGATACCCCATCCTCCATACCTCATCCTCCAACCTCCTTCCCTCATATCCCTTCCTCCATCCTCCATCCTCCTTCCCTCATATCCCTTCCTCCATCCTCCATCCTCCTTCCCTCACATCCCTTCCCCCATCCTCCATCCTCCTTTCCTCATATCCCTTCAACCATCGTCCATCGTCCATCCTCCTTTTCTCATATCCCTTCCTCCATCTTCCATCCTCCTTCCCTCATATCCCTTCCTCTATCCTCCATCCTCCTTTCCTCATATCCCTTCCTCCATCGTCCATCCTCCTTCCCTCACATCCTTCCTCCATCCTCCTTTCCTCATATCCCTTCCTCCATCTTCCATCCTCCTTCCCTCATATCCTTCCTCTATCCTCCATCCTCCTTTCCTCATATCCCTTCCTCCATCCTCCATCCTCCTTCCCTCACATCCCTTCCCCCATCCTCCATCCTCCTTTCCTTATATCCCTTCCTCCATCGTCCATCGTCCATCCTCCTTTCCTCATATCCCTTCCTCCATCTTCCATCCTCCTTCCCTCATATCCCTTCCTCTATCCTCCATCCTCCTTTCCTCATATCCTTTCCTCCATCCTCCATCCTCCTTCCCTCATATCCCTTCCTCTATCCTCCATCCTCCTTTCCTCATATCCCTTCCTCCATCGTCCATCCTCCTTCCCTCACATCCCTTCCTCCATCCTCCTTTCCTCATATCCCTTCCTCCATCTTCCATCCTCCTTCCCTCATATCCCTTCCTCTATCCTCCATCCTCCTTTCCTCATATCCCTTCCTCCATCCTCCATCCTCCTTCCCTCACATCCCTTCCCCATCCTCCATCCTCCTTTCCTTATATCCCTTCCTCCATCGTCCATCGTCCATCCTCCTTTCCTCATATCCCTTCCTCCATCTTCCATCCTCCTTCCCTCATATCCCTTCCTCTATCCTCCATCCTCCTTTCCTCATATCCTTTCCTCCATCCTCCATCCTCCTTCCCTCATATCCCTTCCTCTATCCTCCATCCTCCTTTCCTCATATCCTTTCCTCCATCGTCCATCCTCCTTCCCTCACATCCCTTCCTCCATCCTCCTTTCCTCATATCCCTTCCTCCATCTTCCATCCTCCTTCCCTCATATCCCTTCCTCTATCCTCCATCCTCCTTTCCTCATATCCCTTCCTCCATCCTACTTCCCTCACATCCCTTCCCCCATCCTCCATCCTCCTTTCCTTATATCCCTTCCTCCATCGTCCATCGTCCATCCTCCTTTCCTCATATCCCTTCCTCCATCTTCCATCCTCCTTCCCTCATATCCCTTCCTCTATCCTCCATCCTCCTTTCCTCATATCCTTTCCTCCAACCTCCATCCTCCTTCCCTCATATCCCTTCCTCTATCCTCCATCCTCCTTCCCTCATATCCCTTCCTCCATCCTCCATCCTCCATCCTCCATCCTCCATCCTTCATCCTCCATCCTTCATCCTCCATCCTCCATCCTTCATCCTCCTGTACTTTTTCAATGCAGTTCAAAGAGTTAATCTAATTAAAATTTACGATAATTTCTGTAGTTCTACAAAATAGAGCGTCAATATTGTGATTTTTAAAGCACATTGTTATTAAATTTTAAAATATGACGAAACTGTGTGAACGTCTCTGCTTATCTGTCTTGTTTACGAATTCTTGTTTATTTCTTTTCTTTCGTGTGTGTGTGTGTGTGTGTGTGTGTGTGTGTGTGTGTGTGTGTGTGTGTGTGTGTGTGTGTGTGTGTGTGTGTGTTTGTTCTTCCAACTGTGCCTCTGTTCTCCCCTCGCTGCTTCTGTTCTTTCCTCTGTATTTTTTATTTCTGTTCTTCCCTCGATGTTTCTGTTCCTTCCTCTGTGTTTCTGTTCTCCCCTCGCTGCTTCTGTTCTTTCCTCTGTGTTTGTGATCTTTCATTTTTCTCTGTTTTCTGTGAAAATTGCAACATCAGTATTTTCTTCTGATTTACGTTTTATCCTACCATTCTGTTTCGTGAAACCCGTGGCACCAAACAAGCATGATTGAGCAGTATTTGCCGATCCTCCAAAACTGCAATTTATATCATTTCCTTCCCACTTCCTGTACTTTAAACGATTTTCCTAATTTTCTTAACCTCATTTACTCATCTCATCTCTCCCGTTTCTATTTTTTCTGAGTACGGGAGATTGTAAAGCTTCTGTCTCTCTGTCTGTCTCTCTAACTCATTCACTTAGATAATCCAGGATAGTTTTTAATCCAGATAGATCTAGGGATATTGCCTTGTAGTGAACTTCCAAGTCCTCTACTATCTCCCTCTCGCATGTATTCTCATGTGCTTTCACTGTTTATTTTTGTGTTTGTCTGCGCATGTTTCTCTCTCTCTCTCTCTCTCTCTCTCTCTCTCTCTCTCTCTATATATATATATATATATATATATATATATATATATATATATATATATATATATATATATATTATGTGTGTGTGTGTTGTGTTGTGTGTGTGTGTGTGTGTGTGTGTGTCGTGCCGAATATGTAAAACTGGTCAATTAACAAGAACTCATTAAAATTAAGTCCTTTCTAAAATTTTCTCTTATACGTTTAAAGATATATTTTTTTCATTAATGTTGATGTAAAAATTTATAATTTTGCACCAAAAGAATCTTAGAAAACTTACCTAACCTTGTTATAACAAGAACAATTTATTTTAGCCTAACTCAACTAAATATATTTTAGATTTGTTTACAATAATTTAATACTAAACAAACACAGTGAAATATATTTTTTTTCGATAGGTTCAGAATGATTTTGGCGAAATTATTGCATACACAAATTTTCATTTGTCCTATATGGCAAGATGAGCGTTGCTATTTAAGCCAAGATGGCAAGTTCTGCCTATTCGGCACGACATATATATATATATATATATTATTATATTATATAAATATATATATATATATATATATATATATATATATATATATATATATATATATATTGTGTGGGTGTGTCTAAAGAAATGTATCTGATATAGAATGCATGTCAATAAATATGCTTGAACCAGCGTGCAAATTTGCTTTTGTGTGTCATTATAAACATCAATAAACCCTGTTGGGAATTACATAAAAAACCCGAACACTGAATCATAACAAGCCAATGAATCCCTGGACCTGAGATACATTGCCGACAATGTGTTAGGTTGTAGGGCGTTTGTCAAATTGCTGATATTCTTCATTTATAACCCGACAACATTATGCCAGTCACAGCCCTCAGGTTGCATAGGAGATCAGTGAACGGAGGATCGAGTCTCCACCAATCCCTCTGTTGAATGACTCAAACGGATTTAGGACTTCTCGTGTAGAAAAATCGGGTGCGGTATAGAGGAATCCGTCTTTGTCAGGTCTCATTTCCCGTCACCAGACCTGTTGGAGAATACGATCAGTGGATTTCGAAGTCGTGACAAGTCATCGCGGTCACATATCATCGAGTGTTGTCTCCAAAACAGTTCGTAAAATGTTCCGGGAGGGAAGAGATAAGTTTATTTTCAGTCGGATTAATAGTACGATCAAGAGATTAGTGGGTGAGAGCCAACCAAGATGACATTAAATCCGCCCTTCATAGCTCTTAGTGGCGTTAGGGGAGATTATTATTATTATTATTATTATTATTATTATTATTATTATTATTATTATTATTATTATTATGTAGGTTATACGGCGTCTAAGAAATCAGAGGCAATCAAGGTTGATCTAAAGAAGGGAAAATTTCTTGAATCAAGAGCCCGTCAGTGTTATCAAGGGACCTAGGGACCTCTACTAATGGATGTTCTACGAGGAGTCTTAAATTTACCTTCACAACTGTCAACTGTTGTGAATACACATGTTTCAGTTTTGTATTCCAGCAACGTTTCGCACTATAAAGATCTCTGTGTAGTGTTAAACGTTGGCCCAATAAAGTTCCTTTTGCAGCTTGTCTAACACAAAATATACTGTAGTTTGGAAAATGTTCTATCACACGTCTTAAAGAGGATTACCGGCGGAGATAAGTTCACTGTGACACTAGCATTCAGCACAGCCCTCAGTTCTTTATGCTAAAACCACTGAATGAGTGTGAAGGGAGTGAATGGAGAAGGAAAACTGTGGGTGCTGGGTGGTTGAGCAGTGGGAGGCTGGTTGTGTGTTGGGTAAGTGGGTGAGTGTTAGGTGGCTGTGTGGATGATGGTGGTTTTCGAACTGTAACCCTGGGTTCGTTCTTGATGGCTACTGAGAGAGTGTGAGTGGGCTCTAGGTTTATGCTAGGTGGGTTACATCCTACTTCTTTCTGTGAGGGTTGTGTTTGCTGCTCCTTCCAACTGGTGCCCCTGCCTGTCTCTAGCCTTCTCTCTCTCTGTCTTGCCCCTTGCATCTTTGTATCCTCTCAGTTTCTGTTTGCATTCAGTCGCGGTTGAGGGACACTTGCTAGTATATTGTTGCTTCGTTTAGCTGTTTTTCCTATAAAAGCAATTGTAGCAACAGTTTTGATTATAATTGTGATAATATTTGTATTTTCGTTAAAAAAATGAGATATCTCAGTAAATACTTAAACCCGCTCTGAAACGTCGAAATTTGCAGTAAGTAACATATTAAATAACAAAAAGGCACAATACCGTGACTGGAACGATACACAAATAACCTGCACATAAAAGACAGAAGCTTACGACGACGTTTCGGTCCGACATATTATTTTGTTGTATGTGGGTTTGAGCTGGAAGATTCTAGACATATTCTGGATGGCACAAGGAGAGAGAGAGAGAGAGAGAGAGAGAGATACGGTAAATACAAAAACACTTCGGACCTTTTGTGTCCCCCAAGGGCAGAAGAGGAGACTGAAGGGAAGTGAGGAGAGGACGAGGGAGGTGGGTGAGGAGAGGTGAG
>NC_069446.1:20367772-20417772 GCF_026875155.1 Cherax quadricarinatus | reverse complement strand
TATATACATACATACACATACATACACGAATACCTAAAGGAGAGGCTCATCAGGAAGTCAGGGTCAGAAGACAGCTGACAACACACGTCAGATATTGACGTCTGATGTACAGATTTGAATCTGTTAACTATAGCGAATCTGTCAGGCAATCACGCTAGGTCAAGTAGTGTCTCTCGCTCCTGTCTCTCTGTCAACATCTGTATGTAACATGCACAAGTCTGCCAAACATTACTACTACTGTTATTACTGGTGCTGCTGCTGCTACTACTACTACTACTACTACTACTACTATACTTCTAGTAGTAGTAGTAATGCTACTACTACTGTACTACTGCTACTACTACTACTACTGTTTCTGCTGCTGCTGCTAAAACCACCACAACCCCCACCTCAATCACTACCACCACCACAAACACTACAAAAATCATAGCTGCCACCACTATCACCGCCACATCCCTTCTTCCAGTCCTCTCCATGAATCACCACCACTATAAAAGCCAACTCCATCACAATTACCAGCATCGCCCCTTCAGCCACCATCACCACCAATAATTCCAGCCGCTTTAAACTCAAATTTATACTCATTTACCGGGCCCAGCGACACTAATGTACTTATGTACGTTTTTAATATTCTTTTTTAGACAAACTTCTTAATAAATGCAAGTTCAAATACTGATTATTACCTCTGGAAATACGGACCACTTATAATAAAAGGATCAGTTTACTATGTATTTTATTTTTAAAAATTACCATCCATTGTATTTCTCGACTTCTATGTTTATTTTTTTATATAAAAAAAAATACGTTTCGGAGCCTGACATACATGCCAGGATTTGTGGTATTTTTTTGGCAGCATAACCGTTCAAGCAGTTGAAAAAGCTATAAGGAATCTACACTTCATTTATGTCTCTCTTTTTATCAAGCACTTCAGTAAAGTACTCCTTCATTAACTGATACTAAGACGTGAAGTGAAGGTCGTCTGCAACAATACAAGAGAGTCCGAGACAGTTACTACATATCATTGGTAGAAATATACAGAGAGGTATGTGAATAATACAGTATGCAGGTTATGCCTCAGTAAATGTCATTAACCTCACATTGTCATATTCACATATTTGTGGCTATATTGCACCATTGTTGTACAAAATAAATACTGGTGGACACAGTTCCTGGTTGGAATCTAAAGCTAGAATGCGTTTATTGAGTTAAAAATATAAGTTGTCTGAGAAATTGATGCTGTCGAAAAAAAAATTATTTGTGACCAGGGGATACAGTCGCACTTCCGGGCCACGTCTCTTTAACTTCATATAATCGGTTTGACAAGTCTCCTGCCTCGTGTATCCTCTCGGTGTCGTTAAAACAATGTGTACAGTTACCTGTTTGGGTTTTAAGGGAATGAGCTCCAGCTTTTGATGCCGGATTTTAACTCACGACTCAGGTATGGCATTTAGTTCAACTCAATTAATTCATTCTAACCACTTTACCTTTAAGTTGATAAAATATTATCTGACATATTTGTGTTTAGTTTCCAATTGCGTTCTCTTCTTTTTATTACATCATTTTTAAACAGTCAATCCTGTTCTTTGTTTCACACAGCTTATTAATCTCAACTCAGACACCGGTGAACAAAAGACACTCTTTTCAGAGTGTTTACAGTGTGCCTTGCTGATGGTTTCTATTAACTGTGAGAGATGTTTAGCTTGTATCACCTTCAGTTGATGTGGCACACTACCTCAACCCGAGGTGTTTGGTCATACGAGTCTCAGATTTGTGTGTTTTAGGTAAACTCTATGATTGAGTCGGGTTTATTCGTAAAGATAGCGTTTCTCTTTATTCGGGTGTTTCCAGGAATGAGCATATATCGTGTAGAAATTGTTTAGCACGTTGCTGAGAGACAGGTATATCAGCAGGTTTGTATATTTCTCTGTCTTTCAGCAATCTGCTCATTTTCAAACCGCAGTTTGGTGAATCTTTGATGACCACCCGACCACCTTCGTCTGTAGTAGTAATATGAATGGAAGGATCATTGGCGAAGTTTTTGAGAGCAGTTATGTATCTACAAGGGGGAGGAGTCCAGTAGTGGAAGTGGGTCATAGACAACCATTGACCCACCATAAGGTATTGATCTACGTCCTCTAGTGATAACAAACTAACAAACTAACAATTGCAAGAGCAGAGATTTGCTTTTGGTGACCTGTTTTCAGTAATTGTATATATATATATATATATATATATATATTATATAATATATATATATATATATATAATATATATATATATATAAATATACATTATTTTTTTTTATTATCGCACTGGCCGATTCCCACCAAGGCAGGGTGGCCCGAAAAAGAAAAACTTTCACCATCATTCACTCCATCACTGTCTTGCCAGAAGGGTGCTTTACACTACAGTTTTTAAACTGCAACATTAACACCCCTCCTTCAGAGTGCAGGCACTGTACTTCCCATCTCCAGGACTCAAGTCCGGCCTGCCGGTTTCCCTGAACCCCTTCATAAATGTTACTTTGCTCACACTCCAACAGCACGTCAAGTATTAAAAACCATTTGTCTCCATTCACTCATATCAAACACGCTCACGCATGCCTGCTGGAAGTCCAAGCCCCTCGCACACAAAACTTCCTTTACCCCTCCCTCCAACCTTTCCTAGGCCGACCCCTACCCCGCCTTCCTTCCACTACAGACTGATACGCTCTTGAAGTCACTCTGTTTCACTCCATTCTCTCTACATGTCCGAACCACCTCAACAACCCTTCCTCAGCCCTCTGGACAACAGTTTTGGTAATCCCGCACCTCCTCCTAACTTCCAAACTACGAATTCTCTGCATTATATTCACACCACACATTGCCCTCAGACATGACATCTCCACTGCCTCCAGCCTTCTCCTCGTTGCAACATTCATCACCCATGCTTCACACCCATATAAGAGCGTTGGTAAAACTATACTCTCATACATTCCCCTCTTTGCCTCCAAGGACAAAGTTCCTTGTCTCCATAGACTCCTAAGTGCACCACTCATCCTTTTCCCCTCATCAATTCTATGATTCACCTCATCTTTCATAGACCCATTCGCTGACACGTCCACTCCAAATATCTGAATACATTCACCCTCCATCACTCTCCCTCCTCTGATATCCAATCTTCATCACCTAATCTTTTTGTTATCCTCAAAACTTTTATTTTTTTCCCTGTATTCACTTTAAATTTTCTTTTTTTGCAACCCTCCCAATTTCATCCACCAATTTCCTCAACTTCTCTTCAGAATCTCCAAGCACAGTGTCATCAGCAAAGAGCAACTGTGACAACTCCCACTTAAATGTGTGATTCTGTATCTTTTAACTCCACCCTTTTGCAAGACCTCGCTTTACTTCTCTTACAACCCCATTATAAATATATTAAACAACCAGGGTTTGACATCCCCACATCCTTATCTAAGGCCTACTTTTATGGGAAATAATTTCCCTCTTTCCTACAACTCAAACTTGCCTCACTACCTCGTAAAAACTCTTCCTGCTTTCAGTAACCTACCTCCTACACCATACACCTGCAACATTGCACATTGCCCCTATCCCCCCTGTCATAACCGCCTTTTCCAAACCCCAAAAATCCTTATCTAAATCTGTTTCACTTATAGGGTTCACTGTAAACACCTGGCCACCCCCCCCCTACCTTCCAAAACCTCCTTGTTCTTGCTATCCTTTCTCTCTTACTTTATTCTTTAAATAATTACTTTCCCATACACTTTACCAGGTTATACTCAACAGACTTATCCCCTAAAATTTTTTTACACTCCTTTTGTCCCCTTTGCCTTTATACAAAGGAACCTATGCATGCTCCCCTGCCAATCCCTAGGTCCCTTTACCCTTTTCCATACATTTATTAAATAATTGCACCACCACTCCAAAACTATATCCCCACCTGCTATTAACATTTCTATCTTTATCCCATCAATCCCGGCTGCCTTACCCCCTTTCATTTTACCTACGCTTCACGAACTTCCCCCCACTCACAACTGGCTTTTCCCCTCACTCCTACAGTTTGGTTATTCCTCCTTGCCCTTACACGAATCACAGCTTCCCTATCTTCATAAACCCATTTAACAATTCCTCAAAATATTCCCTCCATCTTCCCAATACCTCTAACTCTCCATTTAATAATCTCCTCTCCTATTTTAACTGACAAATCCATTTTTTTCTCTAGGCTTCCTTAACTTGTTAATCTCACTCCAAAACTTTTTTTATTTTCAACAAAATTTGTTTATAACATCTCACTCACTCTCTCATTTGCTCTCTTTTACATTGTTTCACCACTCTCTTAGCCTCTCTTTTTTCTCCATATACTCTTCCCTCCTTGCATCACTTCTACTTTGTAAAAACTTCTCATATGCTAACTTTTTCTCCCTTACTGCTCTCTTTACATCATCATTCCACCAATCGCTCTCTTCCCTCCTGCACCCCCTTTCCTGTAACCACAAACTTCTGCTGAACACTCTAACACTACATTTTAAACCTACCCTATACCTCTTCCACCCCATTGCCTATGCTTCATTTGCCCATCTATCCTCCAATAGCTGTTTATATCTTACCCTAACTGCCCCCTCTTTAGTTTATAAACCTTCACCTCTCTCTTCCCTGATGCTTCTATTCTCCTTGTACCCATCTACCTTTTACTCTCAGTGTAGCTACAACTAGAAAGTGATGTGATATATCTGTGGCCCCTCTATAAACATGTACATCCTGAAGTCTACTCAACATCTTTTATCTACCAATACATAATCCAACAAGCTACTGCATTTCGCCCTACATATATCTTGTATACTTATTTATCCCTTTTTTCTTAAAATATGTATTACCTATAACTAAACCCCTTTCTATACAAAGTTCAATCTAAGGGCTCCCGTTATCATTTACACCTGGCACCCCAAACTTACCTACCACACCCTCTCTAAAAGTTTCTCCTAATTTAGCATTCAGATCCCCTACCACAATTACTCTCTCACTTGGTTCAAAGGCTCCTATACATTCACTTAACATCTCCCCAAAATCTCTCTCTCTCCTCTACATTCCTCTCTTCTCCAGGTACATACACGCTTATTATGACCCACTTTTCACATCCGACCTTTACTTTAATCCACATAATTCTTGAATTTACACATTCATATTCTCTTTTCTCCTTCCATAACTGATCCTTCAACATTACTGCTACCCCTTCCTTTGCTCTAACTCTCTCAGATACTCCAGATTTAATCCCATTTATTTCCCCCCACCGAAACTCCCCTACCCCCTTCAGCTTTGTTTCGCTTAGGGCCAGGACATCCAACTTCTTTTCATTCATAACATCAGCAATCATCTGTTTCTTGTCATCCGCACTACATCCACGCACATTCAAGCATCCCAGTTTTATAAAGTTTTTCTTCTTCTCTTTTTTAGTAAATGTCTACAGGAGAAGGGGTTACTAGCCCATCGCTCCCGGCATTTTAGTCGCCTCATACGACACGCATGGCTTACGGAGGAAAGATTCTTTTCCACTTCCCCATGGACAATAGAAGAAATAAAGAAGAACAAGAGCTATTTAGAAAAGGGGAAAAACCTAGATGTATGTATATATATATGCATGTGCGTGTCTGTGAAGTGTGACTAAAGTGTAAGTTGGAGTAGCAAGATATCCCTGTTATCTAGCGTGTTTATGAGACAGATAAAGAAACCAGCAATCCTACCTTCATGCAAAACAGTTACAGGTTTCTGTTTCACAGTCATCTGGCAGGACGGTAGTACTTCCCTGGGTGGTTGCTGTCTACCAACCTACTACCTACCTATATATATATACATATATACACAAACATTATTTCTAAGTCCACAGCAGGATTCAAAGATGCAAACTCTGCATCAGAGTACACAGTACTTTATTCACAACCCCAGACGCTCGATAAGCATTGGCGCCTAACCGAAGCTCCTTATCGGGAGTCTGGCTTAGTGGATAAAATATTGTGTACTCTGATGCCCAGTTTTCACGTTTGAATCCTGCTGTACACTTACAGTAATGTTTGTAAATAATTCACCTGTTGCGAATTTTTAAGTATATATATATAATTACTGCAATCAGGTCACCAAAACCATAACACTGCTCTTATAATTGTCAGATTGTAATTATCTCTTTGTAGATACAAAGAGATGATTACAAACTGACAATTAAAGACACATTCTCCCCAGGAATTACACAAGTGACTCCCAGTTTCATCATACCAAAGGAATTAATTAGGACATTTCGTTTTAACACTCTTACACATACCATTCCTCACCTCTCGAAAGTTAATTAAATTCAGCAGTAATATTCTCTCAAACAGATTTTCATGTGTCTAACGAAATTCAGAACAATGCAAATTTATTTCATTTTATTAATTATATATATGTCGTGCCGAATAGGTAAAACTTGCGATTTTGGCTTAAATAGCAACGCTCTTTTCGCCGAATAAGGCAAGCGAAAATTTATGTAAGGAATAATTTCGCAAAAATCATTCTGAACCTAACCATAAAAATATATTTCATTTTGTTTGTTTATTATTAAATTATTGTAAGCTTATCTAAAATATATTTAATCGAATTAGGCTAAATTAATTTGCTTTTGTTATTATTAGGTTAGGTAAGTTTTCTAAAGTGCCTTTGGTACAAAATTATTAAGTTTTACGTTAACATAAATGAAAAAAAATATATATATTTTAACGTACAAAAGAAAATTTTAGAAATGATTTAATTTTAAATGAGTTCTTGCTAACTGACCAGTTTTACCTTCGAGGCAAAACTTCAGAATGGAAAATGTATAGAGAATCTTCACAGCTTGAATAAACTCAGTCAAGCACCTAAATTACTGGCAGTGCCTGAAGTCGGTCAAACTTTACCCCTTAGAATGTAGGCTTATAAAGATATGCAAACTACACTTGAAAGTTTCTGAAGGTGTGTGCAAAATACCTCCTGTGCAGGAGCAATGAGTACGCTGAGAGATAACTCAGTAAGTGTAAAGGGAGCATGACTCTTTAACACCTTGGCTGTCTTCAAGAGAGAATTCGACAAATTCCTCGAATCAGTTCCTGATCAGTCGAGTTGTGGTCTATACGTCGGACTACGGGAGGCGGGTAGCAACTTCCTGATTGATCACGCCAGCAACCAGGAGGCCTGGTCTGGGACCGGGCCTCAAGGGCCGTGACCTCCAGAAGCTACTAAGGGTAACCTACAGGTAACCATTCCTGTCCGCACCATTTTCCAATCAAACCACCAAAGGACTTGACATAAAGAAGCAACATTCCAGAGGTAGGTGTTTTACCAGATATTTTCCCGAAGAAATAACTCAAGGACAGAACAAGCTTTTTTTTTTTGTGGCTGCGTTTCTGTGTAAAATTTTATCAGCTCGCTGAAATGGATTTCACATAGAGGGAAAAGTTGCCACAATAAAAGCTTCCTGTTAAGCTGTGTCTTTTGTTCATTAGCCTCAGCAGTACGCAGCTATGACTAACTCTCTTACTCAGTCCATTTGTTTAAAATTCGCACACAGAAGGAATTATGTTGTTACATCAAAATCTTTTGAACAGGTGGATGGGAGAGGTTTTCTGCCGACAAGTTGATAAAAACACATATAATAGATCATGTCTTTAGTGTAATGACTTCTCTGTTGATGGAAGGGAAATGTCCTTGAAATATAGACATTGGCTGTTTTAAGGCTTGTCATCTGAACTGCTGGTTTTCAAGAGACATCTCTCGTTCTGTTCGTAATAGTGTCTAAACATCTTGCTCTTATGTGTCATGTCCATGTTTATAGAGGTATGGTATATGTTGTGGTCGTATCTCTGCCGGGTCTTCTATCCTCTTATCATGTGAGGTTGTGCTGTTTCAGCTCTGGGTCAAGTTTGTAGTAAACGTTTTGATTATCTCGGTTGTAGTTGCATTATTTGTGCGATGAGGTTCGTATTTGTGCATTATCGATTGTAATTATATGGAAGATAGATAGACACACACACACAAAAACGAAGCAGAACTGGGTGTATTCGTTCACGTGTGTGCGTGTGCGTGTGCGTGTGTGTGTGTGTGAGTGTGTGTATGTGTACATATGTTTATATTCATTTATGTGTATGTTAGCCAGATTTTATGAGCGTATCCACACGTGAACAGATCTGTGCTTATTACTCAGCTCCCTGGGGTGCGTGTTTGGGTGCGGGTGAGTGCACGCGCGCGTATTCAACACACAAAAATCACTAGTATAAACGAACCTCTCCGGCTTTACATCACACACATAAAAACGAGGAGGAAAAAATCTTTACACCTGAGCCGCCCAACACAACCACACGCAGAAAAACTCAACAAATGAAGGCACACACACACACACACACACACACACACACACACACACACACACACACACACACACACACACACACACACACACACACATACACACACACACACGCATACGCACACACACACACGCACACGCACACGCACACACAATACTCACTCACACACACACACATACACACACACACACAAGCACATACACACACACACACATACACACATCAACACACACACACACATCAACACACACACACACATCAACACACACTCTGGAGGTCCCAAGGTGGTAATAGCAGTGATGTATAACCCACCACAGAACAGCAGGAGGCCAAGGCAAGAGTACGACGAGAGCAATAGACGATGGTTGACCACACTAGCTAGAGTGGCCAGAAGAGCTCATGCATGCAGGGCAAAGCTCCTGATCATGGGTGACTTTAACCACAAGGAGATAGATTGGGAGAACTTGGACCCACATGGGGGCCAAGATACTTGGAGGGCTAAGATGATGGAGGTGGTACTGGAGAACTTCATGTACCAACACGTAAGGGACACTACAAGAGAGAGAGAGAGGATGAACCAGCAAGGCTGGACTTAGTATTCACCTCAGTAGTGCAGATATCGAGACATCACATATGAAAGACCCCTTGGGGCCAGTGACCATGTGGTTGTAAGCTTCGAATACACAGTAGAGCTACAAGTGGAGGGAGAAGCAGGAAGGCCAGGACGAATGAAGCCAAACTACAAGAAAGGGGACTACACAGAATGAGGAACTACCTGAACGGGGTTCAGTGGGGCAGAGAACTGGCAGGGAAACCAGTTAATGAGATGATGGAATATGTAGCAATAAAATGCAAGGAGGCTGAGGAGAGGTTTGTACCCAAGGGTAACAGGAGTAATAAAAAAAGCCAGGATGAGCCCATGGTTTACCCAAAGGTGCAGGGAGGCAAAAACCAAGTGTGCTGGGGAATGGAAGAAATATAGAAGGCAAAGACCCAGGAGAATAAGGAGAACAGTCGTAGAGCCAGAAATGAATATGCACAGATAAGAAGGGAGGCCAAAGACAATATGAAAATGACATAGCAGCGAAAGCCAAATCTGACCCGAAACTGTTGTACAGCCACATCAGGAGGAAAACAACAGTCAAGGACCAGGTAATCAGGCTAAGGAAGGAAGGAGGAGAGACAACAGGAAATGACCGGGAAGTATGTGAAGAACTCAACAAGAGATTCAAAGAAGTGTTCACAGAGGAGACAGAAGGGACTCCAGAAAGACGGAGAGGTGGGGCACACCACCAAGTGCTGGACACAGTGCACACAACCGAGGAAGAAGTGAAGAGGCTTCTGAGTGAGCTAGATACCTCAAAGGCAATGGGGCCAGATAACATCTCCCCATGGGTATTGAGAGAGGGAGCAGAGGCGCTATGTGTACCCCTAACAACAATATTCAATACATCTATTTGAAACAGGGAGATTGCCTGAGGCATGGAAGACAGCAAATGTAGTCCCAATCTTTAAAAAAGGAGACAGACATGAAGCATTAAACTACAGACCAGTGTCACTGACATGTATAGTATGCAAAATCATGGAGAAGATTATCAGGAGAAGAGTGGTGGAACACCTAGAAAGGAATGATCTCATCAACAGCAGCCAGCATGGTTTCAGGGACGGGAAATCCTGTGTCACAAACCTACTGGAGTTCTATGACATGGTGACAGCAGTAAGACAAGAGAGAGAGGGTGGGTGGATTGCATTTTCTTGGACTGCAAGAAGGCGTTTGACACAGTTCCACACAAGAGATTGGTGCAAAAACTGGAGGACCAAGCAGGGATAACAGGGAAGGCACACATGGATCAGGGAATACTTGTCAGGAAGACAGCAGCGAGTCATGGTACGTGGCGAGGTGTCAGAGTGGGCACCTGTGACCAGCGGGGTCCCGCAGGGGTCATCTAGGACCAGTGCTGTTTCTGGTATTTGTGAACGACATGACGGAAGGAATAGACTCTGAGGTGTCCCTGTTTGCAGATGACGTGAAGTTGATGAGAAGAATACACTCGATCGAAGACCAGGCAGAACTACAAAGGGATCTGGACAGGCTGCAGAACTGGGCCAGCAACTGGCTCCTGGAGTTCAATCCCACCAAGTGCAAAGTCATGAGGATTGGGGAAGGGCAAAAGAAGACCGCAGATGGAGTACAGTCTAGGGGGTCAGAGACTACAAACATCACTCAAGGAAAAAGATCTTGGGGTGAGTATAACACCAGGACATCTCCTGAAGCGCACATCAACCAAATAACTGCTGCAGCATATGGGCGCCTAGCAAACCTCAGAACAGCATTTCCGACATCTTAATAAGGAATCGTTCAGGACCCTGTACACCGTATACGTTAGGCCCATATTGGAGTATGCGGCACCAGTTTGGAACCCACACCTAGCCAAGCACGTAAAGAAACTAGAGAAAGTGCAAAGGTTTGCAACAAGACTAGTCCCAGAGCTAAGAGGTATGTCCTACAGGAGAGGTTAAGGGAAATCAACCTGACGACATGGAGGACAGGAGAGATAGGGGGGACATGATAACGACATACAAAATACTGAGAGGAATTGACAAGGTGGACAAAAACAGGATGTTCCAGAGATTGGACACAGTAACAAGGGGACACAGTTGGAAGCTAAAGACACAGATGAATCACAGGGATGTTAGGAAGTATTTCTTCAGCCACAGAGTAGTCAGTAAGTGGAATAGTTTGGGAAGCGATGTAGTGGAGGCAGGATCCATACATAGCTTTAAGCAGAGGTACGATAAAGCTCACGGCTCAGGGGAGAGTGACCTAGTAGCGATCAGTGAAGAGGCGGGGCCAGGAGCTCGGACTCGACCCCCGCAACCTCAACTAGGTGAGTACAACTAGGTGAGTACACACACACACACACATCAAAACACACACACATCAACACACACACACACATCAACACACACACACATCAACACACACACACACATACACACACACATACACACACATACACACACACACACACATACACACACACATACACACACATACACACATACACTCGATCGAAGACCAGGCAGAACTACAAAGGGATCGGGACAGGCTGCAGACCTGGTCCAGCAATTGGCTCCTAGAGTTCATCCCACCAATGCAAAGTCATGAAGATTGGGGAAGGGCAAAGAAGACCACAGACGGAGTACAGTCTAGGGGGCCAGAGACTACAAACCTCACTCAAGGAAAAAGATCTTGGGGTGAGTATAACACCAGGCACATCTCCTGAAGCGCACATCAACCAAATAACTGCTGCAGCATATGGGCGCCTAGCAAACCTCAGAACAGCATTCCGACATCTTAATAAGGAATCATTCAGGACCCTGTACACAGTGTACGTTAGGCCCACATTGGAGTATGCGGCACCAGTTGGAACCCACACCTAGCAAGCACGTAAAGAAACTAGAGAAAGTGCAAAGGTTTGCAACAAGACTAGTCCCAAGCTAAGAGGTATGTCCTACGAGGAGAGGTTAAGGGAAATCAACCTGACGACACTGGAGGACAGGAGAGATAGGGGGGACATGATAACGACATACAAAATACTGAGAGGAATTGACAAGGTGGACAAAGACAGGATGTTCCAGAGATTGGACACAGTAACAAGGGGACACAGTTGGAAGCTGAAGACACAGATGAATCACAGCGATGTTAGGAAGTATTTCTTCAGCCACAGAGTAGTCAGTAAGTGGAATAGTTTGGGAAGCGATATAGTGGAGGCAGGATCCATACATAGCTTTAAGCAGAGGTATGATAAAGCTCACGGCTCAGGGGGATGACCTAGTAGCGATCAGTGAAGAGGCGGGGCCAGGAGCTCGGACTCGACCCCCGCAACCTCAACTAGGTGAGTACAACTAGGTGAGTACACACACACACATACACACACATACAACATACACACACACACACATAACACACATACACACATACACATACACACACACACACACACACACACACACACATTACCACACACATACACACACACACACACACACACACACATCACACACACAAAACACACAAATACACACACACATACACACCACATACCACACCACAATACGCACACACATACACATCACACAACTACAACATACAACATACACACAACATACACACGCATACACACATACACACCACACACAAAGCAATACACACATCACACACACACCACACACACACACACACACACACACACACCACACACACACATACTCACAAACAATTCATACACACACACATACACACATACACCTCACAAACACATAACACATACACACACACATACACAATACACACATACACACCACAATACGCACACACACAAAACACACACACAAAATACACACCATAACACACACATACACACTACACACACACACAACACACTCACACAACTACACACATACCACACACCATACACACATAAAACATAACAAACACACACACACACATACACACACACATACACAAACATACACACATTACACATACACACACACCACCACAACTACACACACACACCATACTCACATACACACACACACATAAACTTCATACAGGACTGACACACACACACGCACACATACACACATAACACATACACACACACACGTGGGTTCCGTGGGGTGAAGGGAGTGGGTAACAAGTCTCCGAGAACCCTTGCGTGAAAGACGGTTATATCGGCTAGAAGTAATCAGTGGTAGTGGAACGTCAGTGAACCAATACTCGAGTGATAATTAAAGTTATTCAGTTAAAGGATAGTGAGAGGAAAGCTGAATCATAATATTTCCAAAGCGCAAACCGTTGGGGGGTCTTAGGCGCTGTTGCCACATTGGTTGGCGGTAGGCTGATGAAGTGGACGGTCACGACAAGGTTGTGTGCCATATATACATATGATGTGAAGTGAAATATAATGTGAAGTGTATACTTTTCATCAGTGAGATTTAAGTGAGGAAGCGGAATATTTGGTTTTAATCATCACGGTTAAGGTCTTCCAAATTAGGGATTTAGCCTACGTACGACTACGTCATCAGCAGCTGCAACTGGTCAACTGCAAGTTTATTCGCCTAGTTGTGGTTTGATGTTGACGGCCCTGGCTGGCCTTGCATACTGTTTGATAAATGGTCACTCACTCCTGCAATGCTATTAACCAGAATTAGATTAGAATTTGCATAGACTTAGAGAATATAGTTGTTGACGAGTGTTTGAGAAGGTAGGTGGGACAAGCTTTTAAGGGCTACATAGTAAGACGGTGCTAGGGGTAGTCCAGGAGGGTTTAGTCAGGTCACAAGAAGTTGCGGCCAGTCATTACACCGCACAAGACTCTCTCTCTCCACACACACTACACACGCACTCCACACACCACAACACACACACACACACACACATCTCTCACAAACACAATCACCACACACACACACTTGCACACACGCACCAGGCTGTATTACTCTCGGTAGTTATTAGCTATAAAGATACTTAGGAAGCTAGGAGTCCTTCTCTCAATGTGAACAAGGAAAATGATAATAACCAGACAACAATTAACACGTAAATCCAGAAAGGGCAATAAGTGGAGGAGTAGCATAATTGGGGAAAGATAAATGAGGTCTAATTTTGTGCTACACGACGGATCTTTCATCCACCCCCCTAACCCTCCCTCCCTCACACACTAGCACACCACACAAGGGTAGACACTCACACACACACACACATCACACAACACACACACAATACACACATACACATACATACACACTTACGTAAACACACACAAACACCACACACACAACAACAACACACACACACACATACACACACACACACACACACACACACATCACACACACACCATTCACACACCACACATTCACCACACCATCCACACACACACACACACACACAACACACACACCACACACCCACACACACACACACACACACACACACACACACAACACACACCCTCCGCCACTTGACACCTTAACCTACCACTACCCCTCCCCCAAACCACCTAACCCCTCCCTAAACCGTCTAACCCTTAGCCACCTCCCCCTCCCCCAAACCACCTAACCCCTCCCCAAACGTCTAACCCCGCCCAACAACCTCCCTCCCTCCAATAACCATCCTCCCCCTCCCCCATAACCACCATCCCCTCACTCCCCAAACCTCTACTCCCTCCCCCAAACCATCTAACTCCCTCCCCCAACTATCTCTGCCCCTCCAATAACCATCCTCCCCCTCCCCCACAACCATCCATCCCCTCTCCTAACCGTCTATTCCCCTCCCCCTAACCAGGATGAGGACAAGGGGCTCCAAGGACGAATCTGAGAGGGAGGAATGGGAGATAGAGCTCAAAAAAGGGAGGAAGACTGGGGAAGGAGACTAGATGAGCTGGAAAGGAAGATGGAAGAGAGGTTAGCAGCAGAATGCAGAAGGTGGAAGCAACAGGCCACAGCAGCAGAAATCAAGATAGAGAGATTAGAAGAGGAGCTGAGACATCTGAAACAGCACAGAGACAAAGATATTACAGAAGTAGCATCGGCAATGGCTACATCGAACACAGACAACAGGTCCGAAGGAAGCATGGAAACTAAACTGTATGCAGAGTCCTGTCAAACCCACATGGGCCAAAACAAAGACAGAGCTAAATTTAGAAAATCTTCACAGCTTGAAAAAAATCGTCAAGCCCCCTAAATTACTGGCAGTGCCTGAAGTGGGTTTTAAACTTTCCCCCTTAGAATGTGGCTTAAAAAGTATGCAAACTCACTTGAAAGTTTTTGAAGGTGTTTTGCAAAATACCCCCTGTGCAGGAGCATGAGTCGCTGGAGAAACTCAGTAGTGTAAAGGGAGCATGACTCTTAACACCTTGGCTGTCTTAAGGGGAAAATTGGGGAAAATTTTCCTCGAATCAGTTCCTGATGCCCGAGTTGGGTCTTAGTCGGATAGGGGAGGCGGGTAGCAATTTCCCTGTTGATCCCCCAGGAAAGGAGGCCTGGTTGGGACCGGGCCTCGGGGGCCCCGGCCCTCCAGAAGCACTAAGGGTAATACAGGAAACCATTCCTGTCCCCCACCATTTCCCCCAATCAAACCAACCAAAGGTTGGGTTTAAGAAGCAACATTCAGAGGTAGGTGTTTTACCAAAATTTTTTCCCCGAAGAAAAAAAACCAAGGACAGAACAAGTTTTTTTTTTTGGGCTGCGTTTTTTGTGTAAATTTTATCGCTCGCTGAAATGGATTTAATAGGGGGGAAAGTTCCCACAATAAAACTTCCTGTTAAGTGTTTTTTGTTCATTACCCCTCGCAGTACGCGCATGACTAACTCCTTTACTCAGTCCATTTTTTTTAAAAATTGCACACGAAGGAATTTTTTTGTTACACAAATCTTTTAAAAAGGTGGATGGGAGAGGTTTTCCCCGACAAGTTGTTAAAAACACATTAAAAGTCATGTTTTAGGTAATGACTTTTTGGGTTGTGGAAGGGAAATGCCCTTGAAAATAGACATTGACTTTTTTTAAGGTTGTCATCTGAATGCGGGTTTTCAAGGACTCTCCGTTCTTTTCGTAATGGTCTAAAATTTTGCTCTTAGTGTCATGCCCTGTTTATGAGGTATGGTTTTGTTGTGGTCGTGTCTTCCCCGGGTTTCTATCCTCTTTATGTGGGGTTGTGCTGTTTCAGTCTGGGAAAATTTTGTGGTAAACGTTTTGATTTCTCGGTTGTATTTGCATTTTTTGTGCGATGGGGTTTCGTTTTTGTGCATTATCGTTGTAATTATAGGGAAAGTTAGATAGACACCACACACCAAAACACACAAAACCAACACCCAACACCACAAACCACACACACACACACACACACACACAAAACACACAAAACCAACCAACACAAACGAAGCAAAAAACTGGGGGTTTTCGTTACGTGTGTGGTGTGCGTGTGTGTGAGTGTGTGTTGTGTCTATGTTTATATTCTTTTTTGTGATGTTAGCCAGATTTTAGGGGGCTTATCCACAGTGACAGATCTGTGCTTATTATCAGCTCCTGGGGGGGGGTTTGGGTGCGGGGATTTGCACGCGCGGTTTTAACACCAAAAATCCTAGTAAAACGACCTCTCCGGTTTTAAAATACACACATAAAAACGAGGGGGAAAAATCTTTACACTTGGCGCCCCAACACAACCCACACGCAAAAAAAACTCAAAAAAATGAAGGCCACCACACCACACACCACAACACACACACCAAACACACAAAACAACACACAACACACAACACAACACACACACACACGCATAGCCACAACACACGCACCGCGCACGCACACAAAACTCACACACACACCACACAACCCCCAAGCACTTCACACACACAAACATACACAATCAACCCCACACACCACATCAAACACAACACCATAACACACAACACACACATAAACACCCCCAACATCAAACAACCCACATCAACACACACCAATCAAACACACACACACACACCACCATAACCCCAACCACCCAACAACCCGGGGGGCCAGGGCTCGGACTCGACCCCGAAACCCCCAAATAGGTGGTACACACACAACAAACCAAAAAAGGGGCCCTAGTGTTATCGACAGTGCCTGGAAATGGTAACTAACACACACAAAACACACCACACACACACACACACAACACACACAAAAACCCCAAAACACACAACCCAAAAAAGAGGCTGTTTTCTAATCACATGTGCCTGGACATGGAACTAACAAACACACACGCACACACACACCACACACACACACACACGCAGCACACACCACACCACACACCACACCACAACACACACACACATACACACACACACACAACACACACCACACCACACCACACACGCACACACAAACTCACCTCCACACACCCCACACACAACCACACCACACCCACCACACAACACACAGGAAGGGCTGTGGGAAAAGTCAGCACAGACGGGAACAAAAGAGGGAATATCCACAATGTGGTGACATACGAAAAACCGAGGAGGAGGTTTAAGAAGCTGAAAATGCCCTTGATACCTCAAAGGCGATGGGCCCGGGCACTTCCCCCATGGGCCCTTGGGAAAAAAAGGAGCAGAGATTGTGCTTTGCCTCTTACCACAATTTTCAACACCCCCTTGAAACTGGGAATACTTGAAAAAAGGGGAAGACGCAAAGTAGTCCCCATATTTAGAAAGGGAAAACGAAACGAGGCGCTGAACTACAGACCTTGTCCTGAATTTTTGTGTGCAAAGTCATGGAGAAGATTATCAGGAGAAGGGTGGTCGAACCCGGGAAAGGGAACAAGATTATAAAGAAAACCAATGGGTTCATGGAAGGCAAATCTTGTATCACATAGCCTGGAGTTTTATGACAAGGTAAAGAGTGACCGAGAGAGAGGGATGGGTTGTTGCTTTTTCCAGACTGCGGAAAGGGCCCTTTGACACAGTTCCCCACAAAGATTGTGCGAAGCTGGGGATAGGGCATGAACAGGGGGGCAATGAAATGGATCAGGGAAATACCTGCGGGAGGCAGCAACGTCTTGGTACGTGAAGGAGGTATCACGGGGGGCCCTGTGGAGCTTTTCCCACGGGGGTCGTTTTAGGGCCAGTGTTTTTTTGTTTTTGTAAACGAATGATGGAAGGAATAGACTCTGAAGTCCCCCTATTCGCAGAGTGTGAAGTTGATGAGAAGTTTTAAATCGGAGGGATGAGGCAGGACTCAAAGAGACCGGACGGCTGGACATGGGTTCAGAAACTGGCTTTCGATTCAGTCCTCCCAATGAAAGTCATGAAGTTGGGGAGGGGAAAAAGAAGAGCAGAAGAGTATAGGATAGGTGGACAAAGACTATAGACCTACTGGGGAAAGCCCTTGGGTGAATAACCCGAGCACGTCCCCGGAGGCACACATAAACCAAATAATGTTGCAGATACGGGCGCCTGGAAACCTGAGAATAGCTTTCCCGATCCTTAATAGGAATTTTAAAGACACTGTACACTGTTATGTTAGGCCCATACTGGAGTATGCAGCACCAGTCGGGAACCCCCCTTGTCAAGCACGTCAAGAAGTTAGAGAAAGTAAAAAGGTTTGCAACAAGACTGCCCCCGGCTCGGGGGGAATGTCGTAGAGGAAAGGGTGGGAAATCGGATTGACGACATGGAGGACAGAAGAGCAGGGGAACTGAAAAAGACATACAAATACTGCGGGGAATAGAAAGGGGAAGAGATAGGAGTTCGGAGGGGACACAGGAACAAGGGGTTTTCCAATGGAAGCTGAAGACTCGGGCGAGTAAAAAGGCGTTAGGAAGTATTTCTTCAGTTAGATTGTCAGGAAGGGGAAATAGCCTAGCAAGTGAAGTGTGGGGGCGGAACCATACAAAATTTTTAAGAAGAGGTATGAAAAAGTCGGGAAGCAGGAGAGGAGGGCCTAGTGCGATCAGTGAAGAGCGGGGCAGGAGGGGTTTCCGACCCGCAACCACAATTAGGTGAGCACACACCCACACACACACACACACACACACCCCTGGCGGGGCCAGGGGTATGACTGCCCCCTGCAATCACAAATGGTGAGTACATATTCTTCTCTCTCTACCACAAAAGGGGGTTTGGGGAGACATGATAACGGCAAAAAAAATACTGTGTGGAATAGATAAGGTAGCAGAGACAGGTTTTCCACGGGGGAAAAACAAGAAACAAGGGGTCAAAATTGGAAGTGCGACTCGACGGCAGGGGTTTTAGGAAGTTTTGTTCAGTCTAGAGTGTCAGGAAGGGAAATAGCCAACAAGTGAGTGTGGGCGGAACCATACATAGTTTTAAGCGGAGGAGGGGAGGGGGCCTAGTACGTCGTAAAGAGGCGGGGCCAGGAGTGAGTCTCGCCCCCCTGAAAAAACAATTGGTGAGTACAGTCTCCCCCCCTCTCTCTCTCTTTCTCTTTTTTCTTTTATCTTTTTCTCTTTCTCCTTCTCCTCACACAACACACATCACACAACACTTTTCCCCTGTTAGTGGGGTATGGAAAAGTAATCGAAGAGTGGTGGAGAAAACCTGGAGGGATCGGACCCTTAAAAAGAACCAGTCGGTTTAGGGATGGTAAACCTCTCTCTAAACCTGCCGATTCTCAACAAGGTGACAAAAATATAATGAGGAGGATTGTGGGATTGACACAGTGCCCCAAAAGGATCGGCAAAAAAAATGAAGGAGCTGGCAGGAAAAAAAACAGGAAAAAAAAAAGAAATTGTCCGAGGAGAGGCTTTGAATTACATTTTTGGGTTTTAGCGGGGTCTAAAGGGATCGTTGGTTAGGTTAGGTAAGGTTCGTCAGGAAAAAGGACAAATGTTTCCTGACGCGGGTCTTAGTCAGATGATGACCCGCCTTTGGAGCTTTTGGTCATCTGACCGAGGCCTTCCGCTGGCTTACCGGTCCACCCCTTTAAAATTTGGTCATTTTTAACGGGTTTTCCCCTTTTAGGGGATCAGTAATATGTCGGGGTAGTTTCCGGGGGTCGTGATTGGCATGCGGGAAGGAAGGATCTTGTATTCCTGTTTGCAGATAATGTGAAAAATATGGAAACAAAAGCTGGAGAGAGAGAAAAGAGGAAAGTCTACATGTTGATCTCGACAAGCTGCAAAAAATTGGTCTGAAAAAATGATTTTGAATTCAACTCTTGCAAGGAAGGGAAAAAAAAATTAAAAAACAGGTACGGACTCAGAAGAAAATGGCCAACCCCATCGGGAAAAAGGGCTCCTGGAATCCCGAGCAGTAAAATACCTGCGGCAAACATCACCCGAACCCATTGTAGCATAAGTCAGATTGCCTTGGGTTATGCAGTGCCAGAATAAAATCACATTTATTAAGCATGTCAAAACACTGGAAAAAAAAGGGGCTAGGGTTTTTCAGCGAAATTGGCTAAAAAACTAAGGGAGTGGGGCCTTTGAAAAGAAACTAAAGCAAAAACTGAAAGACATTACGAAAAGGAATAAGGGGATTAAAAGTCGGAAAAGAAGTGTAATTCACACACCACACATAAACAAAGTATTTTTTAGTCTGGTTGTAGGAAGGGAATTTGTAGCAGTGAAGTGTGGGGCAGGAACCATAATGTTTTTAAAAAGGGGGAGTAAAGTCAGGAAAAGAGAGAGAGGACTAGTAGGATAGTGAAGGGGGGGCCAGGAGCTGAGTCTTGACCCCTGCAACCACAATTAGGGAGTACAATTAAGTGGGGGTTTCAACACACGCCAAAAAACAAACAAAACACACAACCACAATTTCAAAAAAAAGTCTATCTAAAATTAAACCCCAGCTACTAGAATTAATGGGAATTTAACAACTTGAAATGAAAACCCAATTTTTATTTTCTTGTTAAGAGAAATAAATAATAGATAGACGGGTAATTTTTCCCCGAAAAACATTTTTCTTTTAACCAGAACTATTTAAAAGATATTTGGGTTTTATTTAAACGAAAACGCTTTTATTTTGCCGGAATAAAACAGAGATTAAACGGAATTTTTAAAACATTTTTTTGTCATGTAAAGCAGTCTTCAAAATTATTTATACCCGTGTCCTGTTTTAAAATTGATTTAAGTGCTTAATGCCGGAACATAATTGGAATGTGTTGGAAGTGTGTTGTGTGTGTTGGTGTGTGCATCCCTATTTGTATATTAATTTTTGGGTTTCAGGGAGGACTCATCTCCTGGCCCCCCCTCTTCATGATCGTACTAGGTCCTTTCTCCCTGCTCCTTTAGCTTAGTCATATTTTCTTAAATTGTATGGTTTTGCCCCCACTACATACTTATGACATTCCACTTCCTGGCAAAATCTTTGACTGAAAAAATATTTCCCACATGACTCACGAAATCGTAATGACACGATTGCAAAAAACCCTCCACGGGCGGGGATGGGAACCGGATCGAGTCTCAAAACTCCGACCGTCGCGTTTTCCCCTGACAGCTGCCACAATAAGATTTTTCAACTAGGTATTTTTAACCATGGAGGTTAGCATAGGGACCAGTGACCACTTGCATTTGTGGTCACAGTGGTGCCTATGCTAATTTCCCATGGGTGTAGAAAAAAAAAAATTACCTAGTTGGAGGAAACTTATTGTGGCTAGCTGGTCCAGTGGCTAACGCGCGGTCGGAGTTTTGAGACTCTTGATCGCGGGTTTATCCCCCCTCGGGGGTGGTTTACTTCCAACTCCTTGTGACTCGTTGTTTTCCCCCTTCCAATTGCGACCCCTTTTTTCCCCGTCCTATCTCTTAAAAATACTGTCTCTGTCCACCTTTTAATTCCCGCGCAATATTTTCATGTCGTTATATGTACCCCTGACCTCCTGCTCCCGTGTTGTCAGGCCCAAATTTTCCTTAAAACCCTTTTTTCGTGGGGATTCCCCCAAGTTGGGGGGTGTTTGTTTCAATCTAAACCTTTCTCTGATTTTTTGACGTGCTTGCCGGTGTTGTTCCAAATGGTGCTGAGTACTCCCAAAATGGGGCCCGACGTAGACGGTTTTTTACAGTTTGAACGATTCCCCTCGAGGTATCGGGCGCTTTCTTAGGTTTCCAGGCGGCCATATCCGCAAGGGTTTTCTGGTTTTGTGCCCCCAGGGGATTGCTGTTATAATACTACCCCAAAATCATTTTCCCTTGAGTGAGGGTTTTCATTTTTGGGCCCCCTAGCCCATATTTGTTACGGTCTTCTTGCCCTTCCCGATTTCTGACTTTGCTTCGTTAAGGTTAAAAACGAGGAAACAGCTGTGGACCAGGGGGCGGCTGTTTCCCGGTCTCTTTGTAGTCCCGCCTGATCCTCTCCGATTTAATTCTCTCATTAATTACTATCTGCACACAGGGACACTTTGAGTTATCCTTCCCCTCATGCATTTCCTTTTACCAAAAAACAGCACTGGTTCTAGGTGCCCTTTTAGATCACGCTTTCACAGGCGCCACTTGACACCTGTCAGTCCCCGCTGTTTTGGGCCTTCCTGTGTGTGTCTACTAATTGTGGTTGCAGGGGCGAGCTCAACTCCTGGCCCCGTCTTCACTGCCCCTACTGGGTCCTCCTCTCCCCGCTCCATGAGTTTATCTACTTCGTCTTAAAAAAATATGTATAGTTCCCGCCTCACTAAAACCTTGCCGCTGTTCCCCCTTCCCCAAAACTCTGTGACTGAGAAATACTTTCCAAAATCCTTTGATCATCTGGCTTCGCTTCCAAATTTTGACCCCTTGTTTCTGTGTCCATCCTGGAACTTTGTTTGTCCCCCCTTGTCTATTCCACGCAGTATTTTGTATGTCGTTATATGTCTCCCTGACCCTCCTGTCCCTTAAATGTCGCGACGTTCTTCATAGGGCTTCCCCTTAGTTGGAACTAGCCTTGTTGCAAAAACTAAGCATTTCTAATTTTTGGGTTTGCCGTGGGGTTCCAAACTGGTGCTGCGTTTTCCCCGTATGGGCCTGACGTACGCTTTCTCGGTTTGCCGGCGCCATTTGCCCGGGAGCAGTTTTGGGTTTAAAGGTGTTCTGGCGATGTATTGGTATTTTTCTCATCCCAGGTCTTTCTCCTTGAGTGGGTTTGAGCCTTTGGGTCCTTTTCTTGACTTGCATTTGGCGGGGGGTTAAATTCTAGGGGGCCCGTTGTGGACCACACATCCAGCGTCAGGCCTTTTTTAGCCTGTCAGGTCCGGTTGATTTTCCCCCATTAACTTCACTCTTGCAAAAAAGGGACTTTTTGGTCTTCCCTTCCGTCATGTCATTCACATATACCAAAAAAAAAGCCTGGTCCAGGATGACCCCTGTGGAACCCCGTCGTCACCGGCGCCCCCGGATACCCATTTCGGAACCCTGCTGCGTTGCCTCCCCGTTGTATTCTCTGTCCCTTTTCAATATGTTGGGTGTGTGTGTGGTGTGTGTGGGGGTTCGTGTGTGTCTGGGGTCGTTTGGTATGTTTACCTGTTCTGTGTGTAAAAATTTTACTTTATGTAATTAAATACGCGATTTTTTTGATTTAAAACTCCGTAACAGAATTACCGTCTTCTCTTTCCCCGATTGATACGGAAAAAAAAGGCGCAGTTTCCCTAGCTTTAGATGAAAACCCTCCCGCTCCTCCATGTGAAAACTTCCGCTCCTTTATGTAGAATGAAACCTGCTCCCCCACGAGCGGCTTTGTCAGTTCTTTTTCTAGAAGGGAAAAAAGCCTCTTCCCTCTATTTTTCCCTTTTTTAAAAAAAATTCCCAAAAGTATGGCCAAAAATTTCCTTTATTTGATACCTCAACCATGTGATTTCCCAAGTTTTTTTGGGGTGTGACGGTCGCGGTCTCGTGGAAGATCCATTTTTACCCGCTGGAGATTTTTTAAAATTTTTGGTGCCGATTGTAACCCATTTTGAAGGTGCTCCTGAACTGTCGTCAGTTTATTTTGGCCCCTTATCAGGTATTTTTTTTGTTTTTTTTTTCCTCTAAACAATTTTTTATTTTATTTTTAGGTTAAAATTAAATTTTGGGCGGCAGGCTGTTTTTTGGGTTTGGTTTCTTGAAGATGGTTTGTTATGACAAGTTTTGTTTGGTCGGTTATGTTACGTACATCAACTCTAAAGCTCAGTTTTAAACATAAGAAAGCATATTACTTAAAGCAACATGTACGTGTGGAGGAAAAAAACTTTGCCGATGGACATTAGGGAAAGTTTCCCCCCGAGTGACTTCCCTAATAAAAAGTTTTGAACTTACAAAGTGTCTTTCCCCCATCTCGGGTTTCACCAGACCCTTTTTTTAACATAGATCCGTCTGGCAAAATAAGGTAGGAAAAGTGGTATGTATAACCCCGGTGAGAGAAACGGTTGCAAATTTTTTTGCTAAAATCCCCGCATGTTTTGCAGTCCCCCCTCCCCGTTTTAACCCGACTAAATAAAGGCCTGTCCCCTTGTTTTGTGACAAAGACAAATAAGGTGGCAGTTTTTGGTTCTGTACTGGCAAAAATTTTCTCCCGTTTTATTCCATATTATCAAAAAGTGATGTTTATGGCCTCCCCCCGCTCTGTACTTGGGCGAGCGTCCTTCTAGAGTCTTGAGATATGGCCTGGTGTTTGCTTAATAGTTTTTGATTTTATTTAATTTTTTTTCGCCAGTATGCTGTCTAAGAGTTTTCTTTGTTGGATGGGAGACTTGGCCGGTAAATATGGTTTTAAAAAAAAAATTTTTTCATTTGCACGTCTTTATTTACATGAAAAGATGCTGTGCGCAACGGGGTATCTTGCAAGTGTCTTATTCTCAACTTCTCGATAAGTATGATTAATATAATGAAACCTAATTTCCTCCGACGTAAACTTCTAAATAGAGTTTTAAATCAATCGAGCTTAAATTTGAGTGAAATTCACCGAAAAAAAAGGGTTGCTCTGCACAGCCTTTTTATGGTTTTATTTTAGTTCACGTTACATCAAAAAAGAAGGTTTTGGGTTTCAGGCGACTCAGTCCCAGTTTTTTGACGAATTTAAAGGTATTTTCCGTCCACTGTCTGAGAGTCAAGGGAAATGTGCTCAGTGAGTCATGCACACGTTGGTTCTTCAGACGTTTCCTGTGGTGACTGACTACTCCTGTGTCGTTGGTCTGACGGACAAAAACAAATGAAGCATCGATTTGTGCATCACACAAATGCACTTTTAAAACGAATTAGACGTTAAAAAATATATTGTAAATTTTTTGTCATAGGTATATTTTTACTTCAAATAAGATAATAAAATGAAATTAGATGCGATTTAATATTGCATCCTGATGAGAACTGAATTTGAGAAAGCTGCCCTAAATATTTCTCATGGTGCACAATCTGGTAACAAAGTTTCATGCATCTTCTTCCCAGGAGAACAACGTTATCAATGGAGAAAAGAAACAGATGCAGAAAACCATCTTATCAAAACAACATATAAAGTTGTATTCAAATCGATACACCGCCACAATAAAACCTTGTTCTTCACTCATGTCTTATTTTTATTACTGTCAATAGAACGCTTTTGAATCCAACATTGTTACTCTTATTATCCTCTTATGTGAAGAGGTAACCCGAGTTGATCACTCAGTGGAAGGTGTAAGTAGCACCATCCTCCGTGTAATGTTGGTATGATGGACACGCTGCCTCACCATACTTAGCAAGCTTCCCATTAGCTTTGAATCTCATGAGACCGAATGTTACTGCAGACACGATAATGGTCATTGTCTTGTGAATAATTGTTTTACCGTCTGGCTACATGTGTGTGTGTGTGTTGCGATCGATAGTGTTCGTCTGTGAACGTCGGAGATATCCAAGATCTTCCACATGACGACTAATGTAATAATGCTTTATTAAGTCTTTGATCTTGATAGAGCAGCATTTAGGACAAAACGACAACTAGAAAAAAAGAATTTGCTCTGATACGTGTGTTTTATGGGATGTCATGTTTTACTGGGTTAATAACTCAGCTAGTTTAAAACACTAATATCAAAGAAAATTTAATCCCCAAGATACGGACAAAATATCTTATCCCTGAGATACACCATTCAGCATCATAGGAATTAAAACATCTAAATAACTGCCTTAGGTATTAAAACGCCTGTTTTAGGTAGTAAATATATCTACACACACAGACCTGTCCTTTTACTTTACACTTTTCACTGAGAGGAAGTGGAATAATACGCAAATACGTTTCGCCCACACACTGGATTCCCTTGTTAACAACAACGTTTCGCCCACACAGTGGATACCTTTATTAACAACGTTTGCCCCACACAAAGGATACCTTTATAACGTTTCGCCCACAAAACGGATACCTTTATTATCAAAGTTTCGCCAATACAGTGAATACTTGCATTAACCTCAACGTACGTCACACTCAGTGGATTCCTTTATTAACCACAGTATTTCGCCCAAATAGTGGATGCCTTTAACAATCATGACGTTTTGCTAATACAGTGAGCGAAACGTTGTCGCTAATAAAGATATCCACTTCATCAAAGTGTCATTTACACCATCTCTAAGTGTAATCACTGTATTTCCGTAGGTTGTATCAAAGAGAGAGAGAGAGAGAGAGAGAGAGAGAGAGAGAGAGAGAGAGGAGAGAGAGAGAGAGAGAATACGAACATAAAGATTGACCGAGAACTGAGCAAATAATCAGACTGACTGATGGAATGAATACGTAATCTGACAAATGCATTCAACTTCAAAAGGAATAAAGAGAGTAAACAGAGCTAATATATAAGAGCGAGACGAGTTGATTGAACAAACGTCAGGTTTACACTCCTGTGATGAAAGGAGGGGGGAGGCTCCAGGGTTTAAATATGATAGGCCTTTGAGCCTACTGAAGTGCTAACTCCAGTAGGCTGAATGGTTATTATGCTTAAAGAGAGAGAGAGAGAGAGGAGAGAGGAGAGAGAGAGACCTTATTATAACCTTATTATAACAAGCGCAATTTAATTTAGTATAATCCAACTAAATATATTTTAGGTAAGTTTACAATAATTTAATAATAAACAAACACAGTGAAATATATTATTTTCGTTAGGTTCAGAATGATTTTTGCGAAATTATTGCATACACAAATTTTCGCTTGCCTCATCCGGCAAGAAGAGCGTTTCTATGTAAGCCAAAATCGCAATCCAATGCACAGATTTACGAGACATTGCATCTTCTTTTAAGCAGTTACCAGCTAATGTTTATTATTAGTCATGTCACATGAACATATACTCATTGGAACGGATACAAACTAAGGAGTAAATGCAAACACAGGGACGGATCCAAAGGGATTGATACAAACATGTGGATGGATCCAAAGGGATTGATACAAACATGTGGATGGATCCAAAGGGATTGATACAAACATGTGGATGGATCCAAAGGGATTGATACAAACATGTGGATGGATCCAAAGGGATTGATACAAACATGTGGATGGACCAAAGGGATTCATACAAACACAGGGATGGACCAAAGGGATTGATACAAACACAGGGATGGACCAAAGGGATTGATAAAAATACAGGGATGGACCAAAGGAACTGATACAAACACGAGGACGGATACATCGGTCATGCATTCATACGAACAGATACAGTACGAACGATACATACATAATGACGGATGAAAACATAAGGACGGGTGCCAACATAATGACGAATAAAAACATTGGGACGGGTACAAACTCTGGAGCGAAAAAAAAAGAAAAGCTTCAGCAATAATCATGATTAACAAACATCAAATCCTCCTTTGTAAATTCGAATTTAACATGTTTCTGTACAGTAGTACGTTGGACACTGAGGTTACTATCTCTAGGATGGCTGGTCATGGCTGATGAAGCAAGGCATTCAGTGCTTGAGAAGTGAATTTAGGGTTTAGGATTCTTCTGACCTAGTTCCCTCTCTCTCTCTCTCTCTCTCTCTCTCTCTCTCTCTCTCTCTCTCTCTCTCTCTCTCTCTCTCTCTCTCTCTCTCTCTCGCTCTCTTTGTCTCTCTCTTTTTATCTCGCTTTGTCTCTCTCTCCTCTCTTCTCTCTCTCTCTCTCTCTCTCTCTCTCTCGCTCTCTTTGTCTCTCTCTTTTTATCTCGCTTTGTCTCTCTCTCTCTCTCTCTCTCTTTCCACCCCACTGATGAATCCGTCCAGGGCACTACCCATCACCGTTATCCGACCTTCTGCGTCCCTAGCGTCCTTTGGGAGGCAAAATACGTGCTGCGATCGTTGTTATCAAGGGGGTCTCCGCTCCCGGTGTGTCGTCACCTCTCTCTCTCTCTCTCTCTCTCTTTCTCACACACACACACACACACACACATACACACATATACATACAGCAACCAGCAGCGACCAATACCGTGGCGGGGCCAGGAGCTATGACTCATTTCCTGCAACCAAAATTAGGCGAGTACGTACACACACACACACACACACACACACACACACACACGTTATATTAAACCTCTCACTGGAGGCGAACGTAAACAGAGTAACATCAACAATGTATGTACGACTAATAAATGTAAACACTGCCTTCAGAAACTTCAACAAAGTATCATTCAGAACACTGTATTCAATTAATACCAGATCAACCCTCGAGTAGGTAACGCCAGTTCGGAGCCCGTCACAAAGCAGCATAAGCAAAGTAAGATATCTACAACCAAACTAGCATCGTACCCACACTGAACCTCGTGTCACTGTAGGATTAGGATTAGAAGAGAGATTGCGAAATACGTGGTACTCAGGGACATCAAACAGGAGGAAAATCAGAAGAGGGTATAGACTGGTGCTCAACACTCAGATGAGCCACAGAGGAGTTAGCCAAAATTCTGCGTAAAACTTATGAATATGTTGAATGAACTAATTGAGGAGGTTCTAGCAGTAAATACCATACATAGATTCCCAGGTAAATACGATAGAGACTTATAAGGTTAGGAGTCAACTTCGCAGGTAGAAGAATAGTTACAAGGTGGGCCGTGAACTTGAGCTCTTCACTCTGAGGCACAGCTTGATGCATACCCCCTCCCTTCCTTACAAACACACATGCGTACAAATATTTGAAACAGAATCTCACAATGTTGGCATGTTAGAGAAATAAATTGAATTAAATGAAAAATCTGGCCAGCAGCTGGCTCCAACTTCACCCTTATACTACATCAATATATCCCAATATTTTATAATATGTAGACCATATTTGCTAAAATTATTATATTGCTAGGACAAGTGAGGTGAAATTGGATATATAATTTTGAGAAATAATGGAAGCCCCGAAATATCGCTATTTTGCATAATGTGATATCACCTGTTTATTGTGATCTTATTGTATATATATATATATATATATATATATATATATATATATATATATATATATATATATATATATATATATATATATATAATGTCGTGCCGAATAGGCAAAACCAGTCAGTTAACAAGAACTCATTTAAAATTAAGTCCTTTCTAAAATTTTCTCTTAAACGTTTAAAGATATATTTCTTTCATTTATGTTAATGTAAAAATTAATAATTTCGTACCAAAAGAGCCTTAGATATATTTCAGATAAGTTTACAATAGTTTAATAATAAATAAACGCAATGAAATATATTTTTTTCGTTAGGTTCAGAATGATTTTTGCGAAATTATTGCATACACAAATTTTCGTTTGGCTTATTCGTTCGGCAAGAAAAGCGTTGCTGTTTAAGCCAAAGTAGCAAGTTTTACATACACCACACACACACACACACACACACACACGCACACACACACACACACACAACACACACACACACACCACACACACCACACACACAACACAACACACACACACACACACACACACTATATATATAATATATTATATATATTTATATATATAAACATCGGCCATTTCCCACCGAGACAGGGAGACCCAAAAAGAAACAAAACCTTTCATCATTCAACACTTTCACCATCACTCATATATAATCACTGTCTTTGCAGAGGCGGTCAGATACGACAGCTTAGACGTCCCGCCAAACTGCCAATGTCCCATACCCCTGCTTTAAAGTGCAGGCATTGCATTTCCCATTTCCAGGAATCAAGTCCGGCTAACCGGTTTCTCTGTATCTCTTCACAAAATATTACCCTGCTCACATCTCAAAAGCTCGTCAGGTCCCAAATACCATTCGTCTCTATTCACTCCTTTTTAGCACTCTCACACATCACGCTTGCTGAAAGCCAAAGCCCCTCGCCCACAAAACCTCCTTTACCCCTCCCTCCAACCTTTTTTGGGAAGCCCCCTACACCGCCTTCCTTCCCCTACAGATTTATACGCTCTTCAAGTCATTCTACTTTGTTCAGTTCTCTCTAAATGACCAAACCACCTCAACAACCACTCTTCAGCCCTCTGACTAATACTTGTAGTAACTCCACACCTCCTAGTTTCCACACTAAGAATTCTCTGCATAATATTTACACCACAGAGGACAGACATATCCACTGCCTCCAGCCGCCTTCTCGTTGCAGCATTTACAACCCATCCTTCACACCCATGTAAGAATGTTGGTACCACTATACTCTCGTACATTCTCGTATATTCCCTTCTTTCCATAGATAACGTTCTTTGTCTCCACAGATACCTCAACGCACCACTCACTTTTTTTCCTCATCGGTTCTATGGTTAACCTCATCTTTCATAAAAACATCCGCTGACAAGTCAACTCCCAAATATCTGAAAACATCCACTTCTGACATACTCCCTCCAACGTGATATCTAATTTTTCTTTATTTAAATCGTATGATACCCTCATCACCTTACTCTTATCTATGTTCACTTTCAACTTTCTACCTTTACACACACTTCCAAACTCGTCCATTAACCTTTGAACTTTTCTTTAAAATGCCCCCAAAACACAGTATCATCAGCAAAGAGTAAATGTGTCAACTCCTATTTTATACTTGATTCCCATAATTTAATCCCATCCCTCTCCCCAGCACCCTAGCATATATTTCTTTTACAATCCCATCCATAAATATGTTAAACATCCATCATGACAACACACATCCCTGTCTAAGACCTACTTTTACTGGGAAGTAGTCTCCCTCTCTCCTACACACCGTAACCTGAGCCTCACTATTTACAGCATCCAGTAACTTACTACCTATTCCATACACTTGCAACGTCTGCTATATTGCTCCCCTACCCACTCTATCATATATATATATATATATATATATATATATATATATATATATATATATATATATATATATATATATATATATATATATAAATATATATATATATATATATATATATATATATATATATATATATATATATATATATATATATTATATATATATATATATATATAATAAAATCATAGTAGACGGGTGATATCACAATATACAAAACAACAACTGTGAGAGAAAATCGAAATTCCTATCGCTTTCGTGACTTCTAATATTAGCAAGGAACTATTTGCAGTTCCTTGATAATGTGAAAAGTCACGAAAGCACTTGGAATTTTTCTTTTCTTTCACAGTGGTTGTTTTACACACACACACACACACACACACACACACACACACACACACACACCACACACACACACACACACACACACACACACACACCACACACGCAACACACAAACACACACGTATATATATATATATATATTATATATATATAATATATATATATATATATATATATATATATATATATATATATATATATAGGGAGAGGGACAGACAGAGAGCAGTTACTTAGTCACTTTAAGTTAGCTTCACAACAGATAAAAGTAGGGTGCATTCGCTTATCAGGAAGAAACATGTCACAGAGAGCTTACTGCAGGTGGGCTGGTATAAGCTGTGGAGGATCAAGTCGCGGGAATCGGGTTACACAGGTTGTACCCGAGACTTGAATCTACTTAGCACCAACGTCTAGCCTCTTTCTTTCTAGAAGATTGGCTTGTGATCCTCTTAGTGACCAAATGACCTAATAATCGCTTTCTAATTGTCAGTGTTTCAATGTTACAGTGTTTCAGTGTTTAAGAGTTTCAGTGTTTCAGTGTTGCAGTGGTTCATTGTTTTAGTGTCTCAGGGTTTCAGTGTTTCAGTGTTCCGAGGATCCTTCTCAGTAACCCTGGTGACTGAGTCAGGTATTTGCTGTCTTTCTTTTCGGCTTGCGAATGTTTGTGTTTCGCTTCTGTGTTTACACCGTGGAATTCACAGGCTGAGATCTCTTATCCTTCGTCGGCTCATTTCAAAGCTTCATCCCATTCGATTTATACAATTACTTCCCCCAGAATGTGACTCGCAAAAGTAGATAACACCCAGGAACCTTTTTACTTAGGTAAGATTTATCAGGAAAAAGGACAAGTGTTTCCTGACTCTGGCCTCAATGACTCGCCGCTGGAGCTTTTCGTCATGATTATAACCATTTAATCTAATCTATTTACTGTAAAGTGAATAAGGGCAGCAGGTGTAATGGGAGTCGCCCAATCGTTTCCACCCTCCCAGGGCTGAACCCAAGTTCTTCTCTTGCGAGGTGAAGGCGTTACCACTAAGCTACTTCTGGTGTAGCAGATTTTATTATTTTTCATTAGCAGAGTCAGTTTATGAGATGAACTGATCCTGATCTCTACTTATCAGTACTATTATTTGTCCCTTGCACATGAAAAAAGAGAGTTTTAATGACATGTTTATTTTGTGATTTGTAATGTTTTTCTTGGCGTTAATAGGATTATTACCTGCATTATTTGAATATTCAGAATCAATATTAAATATGGTAACCTTTTCACACTTTGAGTTAAATTCCTCATTATAGAATTTAAATTATTTTTTTTTTAAGTTTCTCTCAATATTGTAACTGGGATGGTACGTAAATACTGAGAAAGTGGAGCAAATGCCACCTAGATAGAGTGGATACCTGACTTAATATGACCCACTGTGTTGGTGAACCATTGTCGTTAACTAGACTTATTTCCGTTTCTGCGACATCCGATAAAGGTATCCTCGTATTCCATAATCCCTGTTCCCTGTTCCCTGTGCCTCAATGATCCCAGGAAGTATCTTCGTATTCCATAACCAGAGTCCCCAGTGTCTCAATACACGTAACTGAAACTGTACAGAGTTCGCCATAAGTCGATAACGCAGTTAAATATTAGCGTTGAAGGGAATCAGAAGAGGAATTCACAAGTCATTATGTGAAAACTAATATCCATATTTCTTCAATAATAATAATAAATTAAAATTTGACATAGCCCAAATCTAATTAAAACCTATAAAAGAGACCAAAATTACTAATAGCTTGAGTGTACAATTTAATGTAAGTTTTGTGTAAATAACAAGCAAATTTTTAACAAGGTACACACATGTTATAGACACATATAAGGAAATTATGTTGATTTAACCTATTATAACCAAATAAAGTCAAACACTGATTTATTTCTGGTCAAAAGAGACATTCTTCGGTTATTTCAGGAAAACTAATTCGATTAATAAAATTGACACATAATGTAAACAGCATCAAGAGGAAAACACATCACTACTAGAGTTTAAGCTGACCAGAAAATGCATTTTTCAACTATTGCACAGAATCCCCCCCCCCCCAAAAAAAAAAAAAAAAAAAAAAAAAATCTCTACACAGCTTAAACCCACGAAACGATCCATCCATTTTATACGATACATCAGTTATTGATGACTGATGCAGGTTACAGGTTACAGTTGTTATATTTTGATCAGAGGAAAGAGTAAACCCGTAGGGGTTACAGAGTGCCTGTAGAATAGAAAGCATTCACATTCGATCGAAGAAAAACGAAAATAAATCCAATTCCTTGAGTTAAGAGCCCCTCACCAGCAAGGCAAAATAAATTAATAAAGCCATTTCGAGATTGCAAGTGACAAAATGGCATCCAAACACTGTCTCCGCCTATCAGACATAAATAAAAATCAGGAAATGACCTATGTAGTGTTGTGTATAAGGCACTCAAGCAGGCAATTAATCCCGTGAATCTTGCCCAAGATGCATTAGAAAAGCGTTGAAAATTTGAAGCCAGTCAAATTAAGGCTTTCTCTAATAAAGAGAGCGAAAAAGTGAGAAAGAAAACGAAAGTGTTGCTGAGAACGCTTCGAAAATTGGAAACTCTCCCCTTATTATACTTAAAAAAATCCATAAAATCGCAGAATTATTTTTTTCCGGTTTACTTTTCTGATTTAGATTCCTTTTAAAATTCTCCACAATCCTGCAATGATTTTTTTTATTTTGATTTGTTGAAAAAATCCAATTTGATAAAATTGGTAAAAAATAGCAAAATGGCCCCTACGCAGCCTAAAATTAATAGAAAAATTCTTCCTGTTAAGATACACCAGAATTAAAGGTTTGAAGTTTATTGGAAGAAGCATTCACTAATTATTACATGGAAAACAATTTACTTAATGAAACTGGCAAATTGAAAAAAAGTCCACTAATGGTAAAAGTTTGAAGCTGATCAGAATAGACATTCCCCAGTAATTGATCTAATTCATTGATCTGATTCCAACGATTCCAGTTTTATTAACTATGTACTTCAGTAAAGTTTAAAATTTGCATTTACGCCAGCTAAACTTATATATCATTCTTCTTACAGTATTCTTCGTCAATAATATTTTAAAACAAATGAGGAGAAGCATTGTTTAGTCATTAATTAAAAATGAAGTATCACTAACTTTTCAGTAAAAATTTCCAAATTGGGACTGATGCCACACAACAGCCTGAGCCTTGTGTTCAGAAAACCACATAAGTGAAAATTTGAAGTCGATCAGATGAGTCATTCTCCAGTTATGTCACGGATTCCAAGGATTTAAAGATTTTGTTTATTATTTTACTACAGCAACTAATTTGCCAGGACGTAAACGAAACTTGAATGGTTACTATCCTGGCCCTAAGACGCATCAGCCTTTAAATATTAAAGTCGCTCAGAAGAGGTAAACTAAAAATTATTTAACGTTGTTTAATGGAAATAAATATTTCACGCTATATTTACATTTAAAATGGTAAAATCTGACCTTACATATTAAAATTTCCCTCTTCGCAGTCGTCGTATTTATGGCACCTTTCCTGAGCGACTGAAGCAACGCCACTGAGAGTTTTGGTCGTTCTTAGAGTCATTCCAGGATGCTGGGAATGAGATCAACAACTTTAGTCATAGGGCACGTGAACTTTCCAATTCCTTGTAGACTTTAGTCCTCGTTAACGTACACAAATGTTGTAAATATGATGCCGTTTGGGTAAAAAGTTGTCGAGTTATGAGCGAAATGAAATAAAAAAAAGTGGTGGAAGAAAAAAGAAAAAAATCAGGCAGCCTCTTAAATATCCAGTCGAGGGATACGTAATGCAGGTATCTGGTGCATCTAAGTGTCATTTATTCAACCTTTTAAAAACAGTTCTGAGAAAAGTAACATTTACTTCGTTTTAGCTGGTCTTGGGAACGAATTTAAGTGGCCAATCTCTTAAGATATTTGGTTTATGCATTAAACGGCTAATCCAAATATATTTATCGACAAATATGTAGTCAGTGCAGGAAAACAACCCTGGAGATGCACTCAGTTTTTATTATTGTGCATTGTTACTTTACTATCATTGAAGATAGTTCCAATCAAAAGAAAAGACGTAGTATTTAAAATAATAAATAAGTTCAAGAAAGATAATGCTATATTATCCTCATATTTAGCTTTGAACATGATAATTATAACCAAATTTATGAGTCTCGTAGAAATCGTAGAAATAATTTCAGTATACCACCTCAAGACACACAATACCATTTGGTTTAATATGGAGAATTTTTTGTCGATTTAAAATGCTCTATATAGCAGTAATCCAAAATTGAGGACACAGGACTTGCCATAAGGCTTTTGATAAAAAAATGCAGCCTGCAGACAATATTGCAATGGATGAAAGGTTTGTTATAGCTAAAGAAAAATCTCAGTAAATCGTCATTTTTATAATATTTAGTTTTTAATGGAAATTTAAAATTTTCTTCATTGATTTACAAATATACCATTACATTACTATGGTTATATATTTACAACGGCTTCGTCCAATTTTCTAAAATAAATCTTAAGTAGCTTCAAATCTGCGTTCATCGGATGCTCAGTTGTGTTTGTGGAAGTTAAACGACGCATCTCAGTCTTGAGATCCCCTCAAGGAAGGTTCCTTGATGTTGGTGAGGGGCTCTTGATTTAGGGAATTGGATCTGTGCTCCAGTTCCCCGAATTAAGCCTGAATGCCTTCCACAACCCCCCCCCCCCAGGCGCTGTATAATCCTCCGGGTTTAGCGCTTCCCCTTGATTATAATAATAATAATAATAATCAGTCTTGAGATGTGTCGTTTAACTTCCACATACACAGCTCTAGTATAGATAAATGCTTTCAAGATATCAAAAAAAAAAAATTCTAGTAGAGATAAGTAAAACTAGCACTATAATTCTAGGACATGATTTGAGTAATGAACTTATATTTCCAAAACTTATTTTATAAGCTATTTACGTGTGTAGTAATATTTAAATAAGAGGATAATAGCATTATCCTTCTTGAACTTTTATTATTTTAAATACTACGTCTTTTCTTTTGATTGGAACTATCTTCAATGTTAGTAAAGTAACAACGCACAATAATAAAAACTGAGTGCATCTCCAGGGCTGTTTTTCTGCATTGACTACATATTTATCGATAAATATATTTGGATTATCCATTTAATGCATAAACCAAATATCGTAAGAGATTCACCACTTAAATTCGTTCCCAGGACCAGCTAAAACGAAGCAAATGTTACTTTTTTCAGAGTTACTCTTAAAAGGTTGAATAAATGAATTATATATATATATTATATATTATATATATATATATATATTATATATATATATATATATATATATCTTTAACTTATTATATATATATATACAATAAGATCATCAGTGATAACAGTGATTTCAATATGTCAAAACAACCACTCTGAAAGAAGTGATTCCCAAAGGGTTTCGTGACTACTACATAATAAGGATACATTAAGTTCCTTGATATGTGAGTAGTCACGAAAGCGTTTGGAATTTTACTTCTTTCAGAGTGGTTCGTTTTGAATAATATATATATATATATATATATATATATATATATATATATATATATATATATATATATATATATATATATATATATATATATATATATATATATATATATATACGTACTAGTAAAAATATTCTGCATGACTTAAAACAAATAAAATGGCAATTCGTTCTAATTTAAAAATACGCGGATAGTAATCCCTCTTGTTATACCAACAATAGCATGGTTGTCCCATCCTTGATATCAATAATTGCATGGTAACCTCTCCCATTATATCTATACCTACATGGTATCCCTCCCATTATTCCAATTATTGCGTGGTAATCCATATTATTATACCAACAATTTCATGGTAATACCTCCCGTTATTCAAACTTCGTGGTAATCCCTTGCATTATTCCATGAATTACAGAGTAATTCCTCCCATTACACCACAATTGCAATGCAACTACCTCCCATTATAGCATTTGCATAGTAATTTCTCCAGTTATTCCAACTGCGTGATAATCCCTTCCGTTATTCAATGAATTACATAGTAAACTCTCCCATCATTCCACCAATTGCATGGTAATACCTCATACCAAAAACTGCATGGTAATCCCTCATACCAACAACTGCATGGTAATACCTCATACCAAAAACTGCATGGTAATCCCCCCATTATACCAACCATTGCATGGTAATCCCTCATACAACAACTGCATGGTAATCTCTCATACCAACAATTCCATGATAATTCCTCCCGTTATACCAACAATTGCATGGTAATCCCTCCCATTATACCAACCATTGCATGGTAATCCCTCATATCAACAACTGCATGGTAATCCCTCATACCAACAACTGCATGGTAATCCCTCATACCAACAACTGCATGGTAATCCCCCATTATACCAACCATTGCATGGTAATCCCTCATACAACAACTGCATGGTAATCTCTCATACCAACAATTGCATGGTAATCCCTCCCATTATACCAACCATTGCATGGTAATCCCTCATATCAACAACTGCATGGTAATCCCTCATACCAACAACTGCATGGTAATCCCTCATACCAACAACTGCATGGTAATCCCTCCCATTATACCAACCATTGCATGGTAATCCCTCATACCAACAACTGCATGGTAATCCCTCATACCAACAACTGCATGGTAATCCCTCCCATTATACCAACCATTGCATGGTAATCCATCCCATTATACCAACAACTGCATGGTAATCCCTCATACCAACAACTGCATGGTAATCCCTCCCATTATACCAACCATTGCATGGTAATCCATCCCATTATACCAACAACTGCATGGTAATCCCTCATACCAACAATTGCATGGCAATCCCTTCATATTATACTAATAATTGCATCTCATAGCATCAATTGCAATGTAATCTCTCCAATCATACAACAAATGTAATCATTTTCATCTAAATGTCCTTAAAGATAATTATATACTTTTGTTATATTACTATTATCACTTAAATTAGCACTCATTATGCTAGTTAAATTACCACTTCATTTACCACTTAAATCACCAGTTCATTTACCACTTAAAATGCCATTTATATCGCCACTTTAAGTATCACTTATTTTTGTAGATAAATTACCACATGAATTGCCACTTAAATTTTCAGTTAAATATGCAAGAATTAAATATATGTTTCAGTTGAGTATTGGTATGATGACGCGGTATGAAGATCATAAAAGAGAAACGTCCCGACAAAAGCTCGTTTTGCACGTGGAGCGAAACGTTGCCCCCAATAAATGTTTGATCTGTATATTGTTTTTATTCCCACAAACCTTTCGGTATTACATCTATACATCCAAAATTCACTAAAAAGAATTTCGCTTAGACTCCTCCCCAATAAAACTCTTATACATTTCGACCCTATTTTTTTTTGTAAACGATTCTAATTTAGGTTCTGAATGTACTATTGCGGGAAAAATGAAGTGACTTTTCATTTAGTATCATAATCAACTATGCTGGTAAATGCTTAACATGGACAGTCTTTTTTTTTTTTACTCACCTTCGTCTTCCTGTGAATGTACGGTTGCCATGGCAACGAGAAGAAAGGTCACTACAACGAGGGGACGATGGAAGAGCATGATTTGCGGAGCGTTCACACCTGAACCGTACAGGTGAACGCCTCGTTCACAGCCGAGGTGAACGCTTGGCACACCTCTCTCTGGTCTCTTCATACCTCACTGGTTCACCACTCGATAGACTCTCGCCTGACGAGGTCAGGATATTAACACTACCTTCACTGACATCATTTTGCCTCTGTATAAAAGATCTTTAATTTTTCATAATAGTTCTATACCTTAAGCATTAGAATCGAAGAACCGTCTATTGTATTTTCTAAGATTCGGAAAGGATTTGAATGTATACAGATTTTCAACTTCTAGTATACATAAGGTACGGAAGTTTTTTTGTTTTGTTTTTTTGGTTTAAGATATATTTAATTTTCCATAATGATTCTACAACTTAAGTATCAGAATCAGAGGGCTGTCTATTGTGTTTTCTAAGATTCGAAAGATTTGAATGTACGCAAATTTTCAACATTTAGTATACTCAAGATATGGAAGTTTTTATATTTTTGTTTTACGACAGCAAGAGCATGATAAAAATCATTCTCTATTACGAAATAAAGTGCATTCACTAGGTCAAGATGACAAGAATTACTGTATCTTTTTTACTGTAGCATTTATACTGTAGCATTTTTACTGTAGCATTTTCTCTTCAGTCATCAGAGACACTCCTACAAAACACGACACAAAAATCGAGCTACGGCACTTTGTAAATATTCTGAGAATATTTCTTCTGGCGTGTAAAACACTGAAAGAAGTAATCTAAATACACTTGTAGGCGTATATATATCTCAGCATGTACATACACATTTGGAGCTTGCGTAAATCTCAGTATTAAGGGTGAAAATATTCTTGGCTGATGGTATACAGGCGATATAAAGCCTTAATAACCACCATGTAGTAGACAGATTATAAACCCAATAAATCATCCAACCGAACTCGGGCTTTAAACATGTCTCGCGAGACTAAGCTGGTCCAACCTGGCTCCATCTTAAGATTCAAGAGTCTTCTTCATTACTCACAGCTTATCATTAATCAAATGCTGGAAGATCACTTGGAGATAGGGAACAGCTGCACGAATTTGCTACATTAAAAATTGGTCCGCAAGTACTAATGTTATGCAAATTTACTTAGCGGGCCGAAAGTTGCAAGCAATAAACTTTTAAATTTATATATGTATTTCCTGGTATATCACAAAATATTTTTCTCTCACTGAAGTATCTCGTATATTAAACGTATTAGTTATGAAGGAACTGAATTATCGACCCTCTGGTTTTGTATGTACAATCGAAAGTTTTCAAAGTTTTACCGAGCGTTCAAAAAATGAAAAACTTAACCTCGCGGAAAATTCTGTTTTAAACTTAGCAAAGCAGCGAGATGTTATTGATGGTCGAAGGAAAATATCTCCGGTATCACCCCCGGGGGAGACATTCAGAGGAGGAACCAAACACTGGAGGGAGCCAGCAAAGGGAAAGGGAGGTGATGGACGCCCCTTAGAGCGAGCGACGAAGGGGAGTCTCACCAGCACGGCCGCAGCTTACATACTGACAGACCGGTTGCTGGTGCTGGTGTAGCTGCTGCCGCAGGGGAGACATGTGTGTGTGTGTGTGTGTGTGTGTGTGTGTGTGTGTGTGTGTGTGTGTGTGTGTGTGTGTGTGTGTGTGTGTGTGTGTGTGTGTGCGCGTGTGCGCGCGTGCACGCGTGTGCGCATGTACTCACCTGTACGTACTCAGCTCTATGTGGTTTAAGGGATCAAGTCTCAGCTCCTGGCCGCACCTCTCAGGCTAACTTGACTGACTGGGTTTCCCCTCTCTTGGCTGCGTGAGCCATATCATACCTCTTCTTGAAGCTATGCTTGGATCCTGCCTTCGCCATTTCGATGGCTTGGTCTTTCCATTTCCTGAATATTTTGAGGCTTGCTTAAGAAATATTCCTTAATATCCCTGTCACTTATTTGTGTTTTTTAGCTTTCAACTGTTCCCTCTTGAACAGTCCCTGTGTGTGTGTGTGTGTGTGTGTGGTGTGTGTGTGTGTGTGTGTGTGTGTGGTGTGTGTGCTACCCTATTTGTGGTTGCAGGGGTCAAGTCACAGCTCCTGGCCCCGTCTTTTCGCTAGTGTGCGTGTACTCATATATGGTTGCAGGGGCAGAACCATAACTCCTGTTTATGTGTGTGTGTGATAATAAGTGCATGAGTGTGTGAATGAATATGAGTGTATGAGTGTGTGTTTGGCGCACTCTCGGTCACTCTCACTCCCACCCTATCATTTCCACTCCCTCATTTCGATTCTCCCTCTCCCTCAGTTGCACTCTTAATAATGTCGTCCTCTCCTCACTTCTCTCCCTCACACCCACTCGCTTCTTCTGTTTCCCTCTGAATTATTCCATCTCTCACACGTACTCTCTCTTTACTGCCTTTCTTTCACATCCCTTTGCTCTTCTGTGTATCTTATTCCAGATTCTTACATAATCTGCTGTTTACTATTTTCTTCCTGTTTTCTTTCCATTATCCTATGAATACAGTTACTATTACATTACATAGGATGTGTTAGCAAGGTTCTGTATTGAGCAGTTTAATATAATATATTTATTTACTACAAGTATATGTACAAGGTATACAGTCCTAGCTGACATCAATGACATACTACTATATAGAAAGCCTCTTGTTATGCTGATCATTTCGGGCAAATTAGGTTAGTGTCCCAGGATGCTACCCACACCAGTCGACTAACACCCAGGTACCCATTTTACAGGTGTAAAGAAACAAGCCCAATATTTCTACCCTGGCTGGGAATCGAACCCAGACATTCGCCGTGTGAAGCAAGAGCTTTGGCTACCGGGCCACCGGGCCACCAGGCCACCATTAGGTGGCCTGACCGTTATGACATTAGTAGATATGTTTTAAATGGGTTTTGGGTAGTCTGGTAACTTGCCGGGTAGCTAGGAGGAAGGATGAAGTATACTGCCGTAGGCTAGCTTTGTTTTTATTGAAGAGATGCGGGTTCACAGTGGGCAGAGTGAGGTGAGCCGAAACCAGTCCGGGAGGGGAGATGCTAACTGAAAGGCCGATGGTCAAAGAGTGAGAGAGGGGCATGACAACCTGAGCCTTCCTCGATGCCTGACCTCTGGAGTCAGCATTAGGAATTAGGCCTACAACAACTCGCTCTAGTGGGGAATAAGAGATCTAGGCATGTAAGCTTACTGTCTACGTTTTGCTCGGCCACGCACCTCGGATCGTCTCTACACGACAACAAAGGTGGACAGGACAGAAAAAAATTAAATTCACCCGTGGGACTGGCATTGGCTTACCCCTACATAATGATAAATGATTCTAACGGGCCTCAAAAACTCTTCCACATGTCGTGTGGAAGAGAAAATGGCGTCCTCGTCCACATCGAGGATGATGAGGCAATGGGACGTCAGAACAGCATTGGAGCATAAATCTTCTTATAGACAGGTTGTTCACAGGGCTGCACCGGACATCAGGCTTGTCTGAACATCAAGAAACACTAGACCATCCACACATCTGTAAATAATGACTGGCAGTAGCATTTCCTAGGGTGTAAAATGTGACAGGCCAGGGCAGTGCTCCCCTGGCCTATGGTACAGACCGTGTAGGACAAGCTACGTGCAACAAACTTGCAGTTACATTATTCACAAGGAAAATATTATAACAATACAACGGATGCCTTTAGAACAACAATTATATATATATATATATATATATATATACGTATAGTCCACCTTAACTCCGCTATAAGGACTAACTATACAGTGCATGATCATTGATGCCCATTTCAGCAAGATGGTAGTTACTGTAGTCAGCATAGGATTAGGACAAGTCAACAGGTATGTCAAAGTCACAGAAATGTACTGCTGTCCTGGGTCTCAGACCATAGGTATGTGACTGGACAGGACTGTTACTGGTCGTTGTAGCAGAGGGGAAACTATCAGCCAAGTGGTTGCTAGTGTCAGTCTGGCTGTGGCATTGCAATGCACATTCCTCCAGCTCAGCATTGGCTTGCAGATTGTCAGTATAGTTCATGTGGGTAAAGTGGGCTTCCTTAGTCGTTCCGGTGGCACTTTCTCTCCCCTCGAACTTGTTGCCTTGGAGCTTTCTGAGATTATATATATATATATATATATATATATATATATATATATATATATATATATATATATATATGCAAAACAACCACTCTGAAAGAATAGAGAAATTCCAAGCGCTTTCGTGACTACTCACATTATCAAGGAACTATCATAGTTCCTTGATAATGTGAGTAGTCACGAAAGCGCTTGGAATTTCTCTATTCTTTCAGAGTGGTTGTTTTGCATATTTTGAAATCACCTGTTTACTGTGATCTTATTGCATATATATATATATATATTATATATATATATATATAATATATATAATAATATATATATATAATATATATATATATATATATATATATATTTTATTTTATTATCACACCGGCCGATTCCCACCAAGGCAGGGTGGCCCGAAAAAGAAAAACTTTCACCATCATTCACTCCATCACTGTCTTGCCAGAAGGGTGCTTTACACTACAGTTTTTAAACTGCAACATTAACACCCCTCCTTCAGAGTGCAGGCACTGTACTTCCCATCTCCAGGACTCAAGTCCGGCCTGCCGGTTTCCCTGAATCCCTTCATAAATGTTACTTTGCTCACACTCCAACTGCACGTCAAGTATTAAAAACCATTTGTCTCCATTCACTCCTATCAAACACGCTCACGCATGCCTGCTGGAAGTCCAAGCCCCTCGCACACAAAACCTCCTTTACCCCCTCCCTCCAACCCTTCCTAGGCCGACCCCTACCCCGCCTTCCTTCCACTACAGACTGATACACTCTTGAAGTCATTCTGTTTCGCTCCATTCTCTCTACATGTCCGAACCACCTCAACAACCCTTCCTCAGCCCTCTGGACAACAGTTTTGGTAATCCCGCACCTCCTCCTAACTTCCAAACTACGAATTCTCTGCATTATATTCACACCACACATTGCCCTCAGACATGACATCTCCACTTGCCTCCAGCCTTCTCCTCGCTGCAACATTCATCACCCACGCTTCACACCCATATAAGAGCGTTGGTAAAACTATACTCTCATACATTCCCCTCTTTGCCTCCAAGGACAAAGTTCTTTGTCTCCACAGACTCCTAAGTGCACCACTCACTCTTTTTCCCTCATCAATTCTATGATTCACCTCATCTTTCATAGACCCATCCGCTGACACGTCCACTCCCAAATATCTGAATACGTTCACCTCCTCCATACTCTCTCCCTCCAATCTGATATTCAATCTTTCATCACCTAATCTTTTTGTTATCCTCATAACCTTACTCTTTCCTGTATTCACCTTTAATTTTCTTCTTTTGCACACCCTACCAAATTCATCCACCAATCTCTGCAACTTCTCTTCAGAATCTCCCAAGAGCACAGTGTCATCAGCAAAGAGCAGCTGTGACAACTCCCACTTTGTGTGTGATTCTTTATCTTTTAACTCCACGCCTCTTGCCAAGACCCTCGCATTTACTTCTCTTACAACCCCATCTATAAATATATTAAACAACCACGGTGACATCACACATCCTTGTCTAAGGCTACTTTTACTGGGAAAAAATTTCCCTCTTTCCTACATACTCTAACTTGAGCCTCACTATCCTATAAAAACTCTTCACTGCTTTCAGTAACCTACCTCCTACACCATACACTTGCAACATCTGCCACATTGCCCCCCTATCCACCCTGTCATACGCCTTTTCCAAATCCATAAATGCCACAAAGACCTCTTTAGCCTTATCTAAATACTGTTCACTTATATGTTTCACTGTAAACACCTGGTCCACACACCCCCTACCTTTCCTAAAGCCTCCTTGTTCATCTGCTATCCTATTCTCCCGTCTTACTCTTAATTCTTTCAATTATAACTCTACCATACACTTTACCAGGTACACTCAACAGACTTATCCCCTATAATTTTTGCACTCTCTTTTATCCCCTTTGCCTTTATACAAAGGAACTTGCATGCTCTCTGCCAATCCCTAGGTACCTTACCCTCTTCCATACATTTATTAAATAATTGCACCAACCACTCCAAAACTATATCCCCACCTGCTTTTAACATTTCTATCTTTATCCATCAATCCCGGCTGCCTTACCCCCTTTCATTTTACCTACTGCCTCACGAACTTCCCCCACACTCACAACTGGCTCTTCCTCACTCCTACAAGATGTTATTCCTCCTTGCCCTATACACGAAATCACAGCTTCCCTATCTTCATCAACATTTAACAATTCCTCAAAATATTCCTTCCATCTTCCCAATACCTCTAACTCTCCATTTAATAACTCTCCTCTCCTATTTTTAACTGACAAATCCATTTGTTCTCTAGGCTTTCTTAACTTGTTAATCTCACTCCAAAACTTTTTCTTATTTTCAACAAAATTTGTTGATAACATCTCACCCACTCTCTCATTTGCTCTCTTTTTACATTGCTTCACCACTCTCTTAACTTCTCTCTTTTTCTCCATATACTCTTCCCTCCTTGCATCACTTCTACTTTGTAAAAACTTCTCATATGCTAACTTTTTCTCCCTTACTACTCTCTTTACATCATCATTCCACCAATCGCTCCTCTTCCCTCCTGCACCCACTTTCCTGTAACCACAAACTTCTGCTGAACACTCTAACACTACATTTTTAAACCTACCCCATACCTCTTCGACCCCATTGCCTATGCTCTCATTAGCCCATCTATCCTCCAATAGCTGTTTATATCTTACCCTAACTGCCTCCTCTTTTAGTTTATAAACCTTCACCTCTCTCTTCCCTGATGCTTCTATTCTCCTTGTATCCCATCTACCTTTTACTCTCAGTGTAGCTACAACTAGAAAGTGATCTGATATATCTGTGGCCCCTCTATAAACATGTACATCCTGAAGTCTACTCAACAGTCTTTTATCTACCAATACATAATCCAACAAACTACTGTCATTTCGCCCTACATCATATCGTGTATACTTATTTATCCTCTTTTTCTTAAAATATGTATTACCTATAACTAAACCCCTTTCTATACAAAGTTCAATCAAAGGGCTCCCATTATCATTTACACCTGGCACCCCAACTTACCTACCACACCCTCTCTAAAAGTTTCTCCTACTTTAGCATTCAAGTCCCCTACCACAATTACTCTCTCACTTGGTTCAAAGGCTCCTATACATTCACTTAACATCTCCCAAAATCTCTCTCTCTCCTCTGCATTCCTCTCTTCTCCAGGTGCATACACGCTTATTATGACCCACTTCTCGCATCCAACCTTTACTTTAATCCACATAATTCTTGAATTTACACATTCATATTCTCTTTTCTCCTTCCATAACTGATCATTTAACATTACTGCTACCCCTTCCTTTGCTCTAACTCTCTCAGATACTCCAGATTTAATCCCATTTATTTCCCCCACTGAAACTCTCCTACCCCCTTCAGCTTTGTTTCGCTTAGGGCCAGGACATCCAACTTCTTTTCATTCATAACATCAGCAATCATCTGTTTCTTGTCATCCGCACTACATCCACGCACATTTAAGCAACCCAGTTTTATAAAGTTTTTCTTCTTCTCTTTTTTAGTAATTGTATACAGGAGAAGGGGTTACTAGCCCATTGCTCCCGGCATTTTAGTCGCCTCATACGACACGCATGGCTTACGGAGGAAAGATTCTTTTCCACTTCCCCATGGACAATAGAAGAAATAAAAAAGAACAAGAGCTATTTAGAAAAAGGAGAAAAACCTAGATGTATGTATATATATATATGCTTGTGCGTGTCTGTGAAGTGTGACCAAAGTGTAAGTAGGAGTAGCAAGATATCCCTGTTATCTTAGCGTGTTTATGAGACAGAAAAAGAAACCAGCAATCCTACCATCATGCAAAACAGTTACAGGTTTTTGTTTCACAGTCATCTGGCAGGACGGTAGTACTTCCCTGGGTGGTTGCTGTCTACCAACCTACTACATATATAATATATATATATATATATATATATATATATATATATAATATATATATATATATATATATATATATATATATATGCAAGGAATTCGCAAGAGCAGGCGAAATATACACAAACACTGATCTCTGGCCGAAGGAGACTCGAACCTACGAACCTTGGAACAAGGTACGCAGTGCTTTACCATTCCCAGCACACTGGACTATACCTTGGCGCCCACATGCGCTAGCCGTTAATCCAAGGCAGCCAACTTTCAGGAAAAAGGCTTACAGCTTTTCATCTCATCCCCTGCATGCATCAGCCTTACTAGAGATTTTAACAATGCAAGGAATTCGCAAGAGCAGGCGAAATACACACAAACACTGTTAAAAATCTCTAGTAAGGCTGATGCATGCAGGGGATGAGATGAAAAGCTGCAAGCCTTTTCCCTGAAAGCTGGCTGCCTTTGATCAACGTGTAGCGCAAGCTACACTCCAAGGTATTGCCCAGTGTGGGTAGATTGGTATAGCACTGCGTACCTGTTCTAAGGTTCGTAGGTTCGAGTCTCCTTCGGCCAGAGATCAGTGTGTATATTTCGCCTGCTCTTTCGAATTCCTTTCGTATATATATATATATATATATATTATATATATATATATAATATATATATATATATATATATATATATGCACATACATAAATTTAGTTAATATGGTGTAGAAACAAACACTGAAAAGGTTTCTATACGGGTGTCCTAAATGTGTGCATTCATGTTTATTTACCTTTAGTTGCCTCATTTACTGCTTTCTAAATACAAAAAACTGTAAACTTTTTATCAAACTTGCTGAACCTCGTCTTGAATATGCTGTCTGCTTATGGTCCTCAAATAAATGACAAAGAAAGCCTGGACAAGGTACAGAGTAGACCAACTACCTTCACATAGAAACAAACCACATGATGAATATACATAACGTTGAAAATACTAAACAGAGTTTATGAAAACAGGAACTATTTGAACTGCAAAAAGAATCAATAAGGCCAAATAGTGGAATAAATTTCGAGGTATTAGGGCCAAGACAAATGTTGTTTTTTGCCCACTGAAACTGTTGGTTCAAATATTTTGTATTACAAATATCAGATACAACTAGATTCTGCGCAAGGGCTGGCTGAAGAGAATTGAATGCTGATGCTCAGGAACTACCTCAGGTTGAACAGATGGCAACAAGGCACTGAGATGATAACAATAGGAGAGAAATAGTATTGGTAATGGTGGTGGTGATAACAGAAGTAGTAGTAATAGTATTCATAACAGTATAAATCAATTTATAATTTGAACTATCTACATAAAATCTGAAGTAGCAAGACTGTAACTAAGTCTTCTGAGCGGATAGTCATGATATGGATCATGGGGTATTTGTTGTTATTGGTCAGTTTGTCGGGGATAATCACTTGACAAGGTCTTTATCATAAGTTGACCTGTTCAGTGGTGTCGGCACTATAGCTGAGACGCCTATGATAGTGTGTTAAGGTCACGTGAAGGTAAGGTAGCCTATGGCCATATATGGGACCACAGCTGCTTTATCTTAGTGGTATACAAATAAGACCCACTGAGCAAGTTATTGCAATTTATTGAGAATATGTTTTGTCCACGAGGGAGTCGAACAGTTCACCTGTTGGACGGACTGAGTCACTGGTGGACGAAAGTTCTGTTTAACAAAATGCTGTCAACTTATTAATTTGTTGTTATATTATTTCAGTGAAGTGAAGTGAAGTGAAGTGAATTGTGTATCACCCTTTCTAAGTTGCCTTTCCGCTGGACTTTCTCTCTCTCTCTCTCTCTCTCTCTCTCTCTCTCTCTCTCTCTCTCTTCTCTCTCTCTCTCTCTCTCTCTCTCTCTCTCTCTCTCTCTCTGTCTCTCTCTCTCCCTCTCTCTCTCCTTTTCTCTCCATTTATCTCTGTAACTCTCCTCTCCAACGTTTTAAGTGATTAAATTGACACTTCGTTTCTTGGATTTTCCCTTCCTTTTATATCTCCCTTTCCACCTTTTTTTTCTCCCCATCTCTCTATCTGCCTCGCTCTTTAGCCACTGATGAATAATGCTTATGCACTTACACCATAAAGACTAGCTTCGAATATTGTTACACACACACACACACACACACACACACACACACACACACACACACACACACACACACACACACACACACCCACACACACACACACACACACATGCAGCTCCAGTTTGGAACCCTCACCTAGCCAAGAATGTGAGGAAACTAGACAAAATGCAAAGGTTTGCAACAAGACTAGTCCCGGAACTAAGGGGTATGTTCTATGAGGAGAGGTTAAGGGAAATCGACTTAACGACACTGGAAGACAGGAGAGATAGGGGGGTTAGGATAACGACATTTAAAATACTGAGAGGAATCGACAAGGTGGACAAAGACACGATGTTCCAGAGATGGGAAACAGCAACAAGGGGTCACAGTTGTTAGTTTAAGACTCAGATGAATCACAGGGACCTTGGGAAGTATTTCTTCAGTCACAGAATTGTCAGGAAGTGGAATAGTCTGGAAAGTGACGTAGTGGAGGCAGGCTTTAAGAAGAGGAATGATGAAGCTCATGGAGCAGGAACAGTGACTCAATAGGGGCCAGTGAAGAGGCGGGGCCAGGAGCTAAGACTCGACCCCTGCAACCACAAGTACGTGAGTACAAATAGGTGAGTACACACACACACACACACACACACACACACACACACACTGGAAGTTAAATGGTTACGCTTACTGATTCAGTATTTGATCTGAGCACAAGGTCTATACCTTATTTAATTACAGTTATGAAATGCGATGATAATCGTGGGAAAATACTAAAGGCTATACAACAAAGGAATATTTCTTTACGTGAGTGTAATTAAGTAACATG
>NC_069446.1:20347772-20362772 GCF_026875155.1 Cherax quadricarinatus | reverse complement strand
CCTCAACATTTTCTTCTTTTATATTTTCGTAACTGAATACAGAAGAAAGGTGTTTGCTAGGTTCTTGTTCCTGGCATATTAGACGCTCTTTATGTTACGTATGGTTTACGGGGGTAATAATTCTAGCCAATTATCCACATGGGATTCACTATCCCCATGGATAGCGAATAGTGAATATCCCGGCTAGGCCAAAATCGTAATTTATTGTATCATTTACCAATAAACCATCAATTAATATGATAATATTACGTTTTTTTGTTAAAATGCTTTCATAAAAAAAAATACAAAATTTCAGTTTATTTTTTACAAATGCAATGCATTTATAATATTTTTTTTTTTAAGTTTTTGGAAACAGTCTGTATCAAGAGACTGTCAACATATTACTTGTAACACAATAGTTACATTGTTCTTGTGTCAGAATAAGAAAAACACAGTAAGTAATTCTTATGGTATCAGGCAAAGTGTATATGAATGAGATATATTTGTCTCTCTCCTGGGATATAGAGATGAGATATTTTTTCAAAGCATGTCTCTCTAAATCTCACCTATGAGCGAAACGTTGTCTCATAAACCACGTTTCTCTTAGATCATTAATAAGTCAGTGTCAACTTACTGCCTGTTTAGTAGAGGGACTTGACTCAATGATAATTAAATCCTTAAGAGATTTTCCTAGAGCTGATAACCTCATTTGCCTTCCCCGTCAACACAAAAAAGGGAGAGGCAGTACCCCCACTGACTCCACTGACAGTGAAAAAGTCAGAGTCCAGGTGAGCAAGAAAATTGAAGACTGGTTGGTCACACTGGCGAAAGACAGAGTTGGTTGCTCTGAGGGATGCACAGCTGACGTGTAACTTTGATCATATCTTCATAAATAATAAGTTAATTTTGATGATGATATAATTGCTTTCCTCAACTTACTCTTTGCTCTAGTGGTGACATAATAACTTGGATTGTATACGTACTTCGATGAGATTTCCTTTAATTTGTTTAATAATAATAATAATAATAATAATAATAATAATAATAATAATAATAATAAATAATAATAATAATAATAACATTATTATTATTATTATTATTATTATTATTATTATCATTATTATCATTATTATTTAATAATTTTACTTCTATTAATGTTTTTTCAAAATATATTTTGTTTAGGTTTTCCTATGGAGTACATGCAAAATTTTTGGACTAAATTAATGACTGAATTTACGTATATTCAAATGCTTGTAAATGTAAATAATACATACAAAAATATACTAATATTTAGTATTTAACTAAACGCTCCAGAAGGAATGTAAATACCAGCGTGGAGGAAGAGAGGGAGAAGGGAATGTAACAATAAAAGAAAGGAAAGGGTGAGTAGGATGATGAAGGGGTGAAGGGGAAGTGAAAGAAATTAGGAAGAGGAGGTATTAAAACAAGAAAAGGGAAAGAGAAAAGGAAGTAGGAGGATTAAGTAGAGGAGAAGGAACAGTAGGAGAGGAAACTGGTAGAAGAGAAGAATCAAGCAGAGAAGCTAGCAAGCAACAAAGCTTCAAAGTTTAGTGCCTCATTCAAATACTTAAGAGGCGGTGCTATCAGTGTTTGATAGGTAAGTCATGATGACTGACCCTCCGCGGGGCTGCTCTTGTGATCCAATTACCCTAAGTGAACCATCAAAAGTGTGTTCCAGGAGGTGGCTGCCGCACAATTTTGCCTTAGTATGCAAAAATAAGAAGATTTATTTTATTATTACTGGAATATTTACCTCTCAGTTTAATAATTTTATAAAGAAATTAAGCTATACTCGTTCACTGTAGAAATTGGAAGTTATTCGAATATGCCATCAAGGGAGATGTATTTTGACAGGTATCAAGTTATAGAGTACATAGACCTAGACGTATTTTGGTAGGTTTGCAATCCGAGAAAAGTATCCCCGCACTGTAAAACTCCAGGCCACTACGTGAAAAGATTAGTGCAGAGTGTGGCATAAATTCCCAAAATAGTTAAGTTTAAGAACTTAAGTGAATAATGATTGGTATTTGTTAGATATCACATGGACAGTAATACCCCAATTTCATAAGAACATAAGAAAGGAGGAACACTGCAGGAGGCCCGTTGGCCCATACTAGGCAAATCCTTTACAATTCATCCCACTAACAAAACATTTGCCCAACCCAATTTTCAATGCCACCCAAGAAATAAGCTCTGATGTGAAAGTCCCACTCAAATCCAACCCCTCCCACTCATGTACTTATCCAACCTAAATTTAAAACTACCCAAAGTCCCAGCCTCAATAACCCAACTAGGTAGACTGTTCCACTCATCAACTACCCTATTTCCAAACCAATACTTTCCTATGTCCTTTCTAAATCTAAACTTATCTAATTTAAATTCATTACTGCGGGTTCTCTCTTGGAGAGACATCCTCAAGACCTTATTAATATCCCCTTTATTAATACCTGTCTTCCACTTATACACTTCGATCAGGTCTCCCCTCATTCTTCGTCTAACAAGTGAATGTAACTTAAGAGTCTTCAATCTTTCTTCATAAGGAAGATTTCTAATGCTATGTATTAATTTAGTCATCCTACGCTGAATGTTTTCTAATGAATTTATGTCCATTCTGTAATATGGAGACCAGAACTAAGCTGCATAATCTAGGTGAGGCCTTACTAATGATGTATAAAGATGCAGTATGACCTCTGGACTTCTGTTGCTTACACTTCTTGATATAAATCCCAGTAATCTATTTGCCTTATTACGTACGCTTAGGCATTGCTGTCTTGGTTTAAGGTTGCTGCTCACCATAACCCCCATAATAATAATAAAAAAACAATAGATTAGGACATCCATAGACCTAAACTAATCAAAACCTTCCAGAAGGCAACATCAGTTTTGAAGGGAAACCGAAGAAACATTGTCTTGTTACGCCAGAGAGACCAGTATATTAAATTAAAACAGCACATTAAATCTGAAGCTTCTCAGAACTAGCATTAACATTATCAAGTCATCAGTGCTGATAGGTGCAGGCAACTGGATGAGATACTCAGAAGTTATGGGCCTCCTGGCCCATACAAGGCAAGTCCTTATCAAAAGCCACCCCTTCCCAAAGCTACCCGAGAATTAACTTCCGTACTCATGACACCAATCAAACCCAGCCCCTCCCACTCATCTATTTGTCCAATCTCAAAAAGAGCGTGCTAAAGAAATAATTTATTTTTATTTTTGGTCCAAATTCAATGAAGTTTTTACAGTGATTTAAGCAGCATTTGAAGCCTACGCACTGTGTTTGTATTGACTTTTTGCCTTAAAAGGAAGATAAAAAAATAAATAGTGCCCTATTCAATATGGCATACAACTCTCCCTTTTCTACAAAACTGGTAAGATGTACAATGCTCTAGTTGACATCAGATGAAAAATAAGGGATAGATAATCTTGGTTCTAACCAATTTTTGAGCGAAAATGTCAATAGATTGCATAATAAAAAAGGCTGAAGTTTATTATTTTTTTTAAGGATTTTTTTTTGGGGACAAAAATCAATAAGAACAAAGCGGTAACAAATATCCCAAATCTCCTTTACATGCTAGTAGAACCATCATTACTCAATAACGTGCGCAAAAATCGTGACATTCCTATTAATATTTTTCGTCAAAAATGGAAAATAATATCAATAACTTATTCCTGAGTTATACATATGTTTCCTGTAAAACTCTATGGTCACGGCGCGCCCCATTTCAGTATGTCGCACACTTCAACTCGTGTTCAAAGCGCACAGACGATTGAGCTGTTATCACTCCCTGAATTTGAAAAGAGCTCTCAGAGAAGTTGCACTGTAGTGCATTTAAAATTAAACAATCATAAAAATCTTAAATTTGGGAGGAAAAAAAACACGGATTGCTATCATGTCTTTTTGATGACAGCAAGAACAAAAACATTACAGTTTTGGAAAATCATACTTAAAAATTTGATAGAAACAAGCTAATTACATCAACATGTTGCCAGATTTATGCACGAATTTTCGTTAAGAAAACATTTTCTTTCCCATAATTTTTCAATTTTCCTTTTTTATCGCTCCTAAAAAGTTTCGGACACTCCTAAAGGAACTCAAGTAGGGTAATCGAGCCTAGGACCCTGGGTAGCTTCAGAGATTGGACAAATAGATGAGTGGGAGGGGCTGGGTTTGATTGGTGTCATGAGTATGGGAGTTAATTCTTGGGTAGCTTTGGGAAGGGGTGGGTTTTGATAAGGACCTGCTTTATATGGTCCTGTAGGCCTTCTGCAGTGTTTCTTATTAATTGATTAATTTATCTGTATATTTCGAACTCCTTTTTGTAACCCTCTTCAATAGATGAAGAGGATCCCAGAAGGGGGTCGATATATGTAGATCAATTAATCTCCCAAGTTTCTGTCCCTATGTGGGTTAATATATATATATATATATATGTCGTGCCGAATATGTAAAACTGGCCAATTAGCAAGAACTCATTTAAAATTAAATCCTTTCTAAAAAATTTTCTTATACGTTTAAAGATATATTTTTTTTCAGTAATGTTAATATATAAAAAATTTATTTTGCTCCAAAAGAATCTTAGAAAACTTACCTAACCTTATTATAACAATAACAATTTATTTTAGCCTAACCCAACTAAATATATTTTAGATTTGTTTATAATAATTTAATACTAAACAAACACAGTGAAATACATTTTTTTCGTTAGGTTCAGAATGATTTTGGCGAAATTATTGCATACACAAATTTTCACTAGTCCTATATGGCAAGATGAGCGTTGCTATTTAAGCCAAGATCGCAAGCTCTGCCTATTCGGCACGACATATTTTATATATATATATATATATATATATATATATATTATATTATATATTTATATATATATATATATATATATATTATATATATATATATATATATATATATATATATATATATATATATATATATATATTTTTATATATATATATATATATACATATACAGCAGAATAGTGGTTAAATTAATATTATGGAGGATGATCACAAAAAAGTCTCTAGAATAGGCTGAAGCTAACTCAACATATATCCTTATATCCAAAGCAAGAGTCGCAATACCGACTAGAACGGAGATCATGAAATAATCCATCAACCGAACTGTAGCAGGAGAAAAATAATGGATTCCATCTCACAAATTGCAGCTGCAGAAGAAAAAATAGTGCCGAATTTTACCCTGTCAGAGGGTGAGTGGAGGTCTGAGCCATCACGAGTCTAGAGAAGCATGCAGTTATTAAGAAGTCAGACACAACAAGAAGATCAGTTCATGTAACCTGACCTATATTCTGTATATTTCTCTGCGTTGAGATGGATCCCTGAGTAGGGATTATACGGTGATTGTGCTCATTTTTTTTTCTCAAATTTTAGTAAAAATCAAGCTAATGACACCGCTGTTAATGGTTTGCATACGAAGCGGTTCATTGTCGAATCGGTCCTAATGCGTCAATTTCAAACTTTAATTTCTTTGAAGGACAACTTATTTTTAACACGATAATTCGCCCCAAAGTCAACGGTTATGTCTACAAAAAACTTGGCAGTATAGTTGCTACTGGTAATCAAAACAAGGGTTATCTATCTGTTCATACTCAGATCAACTGTTTTTAAATGACTATTCGTTATGCTAACAGTTAACTCGTACCATTTCCTGTTTTATAATTAATCTATTATTTATCTGTAACATTTTCTGTCACTTGTTTTTTACATTAAATCCATCATGGGAAATAAGAAATAGTTTTAAATATATTTCATGTTTTCCATTAACGCAGGGTAAACCCAGACCAGGATATGTTTATTACTGCTTGATCACTAGTTCTCCTTCAATACGAGCAAGGGTGTGACAGTCCACTGACCCACCGAAGAGCAACATCCCCAGCCAGACTTGCAAAGTGCAGGCACTGTACTTCCCACATCCAAAACTCAAATCTTTCCAACACCCGTTTCCATTGACCCCATCATAGACATAGTCATACTCACAGAAAACTTAACTCAAAAAAAAAAACAAACTTCATTTGGATCTGTAATGTTTACACATGCCTGTTGAAGGAATATGTTCTTACCTCTCAGAACCATTCCCCTCAAGGGAGGTTCATGACGATCGTGAGGGGCTCCTCATCTTGGGAATTGGATCTGTGCTCGGGTTTCCTGGTTTGAGCCTGAATACCTTCCATTCTTAACCCCCCCCCTACACATGCACTGTATAATCCTACAGGTTTAGCGCTCCCCATAATTATAATAATCTCAAAACCATATTAACATTCTCTTTTCAGCTCTTCCTGGGACGTTGTCTATTCCTCTTTTTTCCATCCACCAGACATTCATATACCCTCTTGAACTTCCTGTTTTGCTCAATCTTTTCTGTATGATCAAACTATCTCAGCAACCACACCTGAGATGACATTTCATGTCATCTCAGATAGTTTTCATTTTTTTCTATCCTTTGCATAACAGCCATATTACTCATTGATCTCAGATCTACTTTCACTACCTTCAGCCTCCTTCTCACCGCATTTTTTTGCATCAGTTGACAAACTTATTTCTTACCACAGACTCTTTAGATCTCATAATTCGTTCTTTTCCCTATATATTCTGTAATTCACATTTATCATAAATCTATCTGCGGTAATAAACACAAGAATACCTTTAAAATAATCAGTTCCTCCATACCTCTCCTTATCTGACCTCCAGTTTTTCATTTCTTAGACTTTCATTTGGTCTCTTCTTTATTCAATTTCAACTTCTTCCTCGTGAACACTCTTCCAAACTCCTCTACGTAACTTGTGCAACTTCTTTTCTGAAGCCTCCACAAGAAGTGTCGTCAGCAAATATCAACAATAGCAGATCACATCTTAAATCAGATTCACAATTTTTCATGGCAGTTATCTTCCTAATACTCTAGCATTCGGTTCTTTTACACTAAGGATCTTCAAGGGAAGTGTCTTGATGGTAAGGGGATCTTAATCATCCAAGTAATTGGAGCTACTATTGTTAGGTAAGACACATATGCAACAGTTAGGTATCTTTATTTCGAAACGTTTCGCCTACACAGTAGGCTTCTTCAGTCGAGTACAGAAAAGTTGATAGAAGCAGAAGATACTTGAAGACGATGTAATCAGTCCATCACCCTTAAAGTTTTGAGGTGGTCAGTCCCTCAGTCTGGAGAAGAGCATTGTTCCGTTGTCTGAAACAATATGAAGTAGAAGTGACAGAATGGGGCCTTATATAGTGCCAGGAGGTGAGACGTAGGTTGCTTTGGGAGGGCAGGTCCCTCTCAAACACAGCCGTTCTCACTAGTAGAGGTTGTCGAAGTTGATGGTCTGTACCAAGATACCCTTGTGTTGCAGTGTCTGACAGAATGAACATTAAAATGGTATAAAATACCGACAGATTGTTAAGTAAGACACATATGCAACAGTTAGGTATCTTTATTTCGAAATAAAGATACCTAACTGTTGCATATGTGTCTTACTTAACAATCTGTCGGTATTTTATACCATTTTAATGTTCATTCTGTCAGACACTGCAACACAAGGGTATCTTGGTACAGACCATCAACTTCGACAACCTCTACTAGTGAGAACGGCTGTGTTTGAGAGGGACCTGCCCTCCCAAAGCAACCTACGTCTCACCTCCTGGCACTATATAAGGCCCCATTCTGTCACTTCTACTTCATATTGTTTCAGACAACGGAACAATGCTCTTCTCCAGACTGAGGGACTGACCACCTCAAAACTTTAAGGGTGATGGACTGATTACATCGTCTTCAAGTATCTTCTGCTTCTATCAACTTTTCTGTACTCGACTGAAGAAGCCTACTGTGTAGGCGAAACGTTTCGAAATAAAGATACCTAACTGTTGCATATGTGTCTTACCTAACAATCTGTCGGTATTCTATACCATTTTAATGTTCATGGAGCTACTATTACATTCCTTGCATCAAAATTTATTATCTCTCTATTACCACTCTATTTGGCCCTTACATGTTTAGTACTTTTCCAGACGTAATAAAAATAATTTTATACTAAGAATTTGCTTAATGACCTTAATGACCTAGGTCAGATAAAGTTCCCGGGAAACAGGACAAGTGTTTCCTGACCCTGGTCTTAGTCATATGATGACCCGCCACTGGAGTTTTTGGTCATCCGACCGTGGCCTTCCGCTAGCTTACCAGTCCACCCCCTTTAAAAATTAGATGTCCTGTTAATAAGCGTTAAATCTAATTGATTATGTGAGTTTTTATATACATAATTTGAGGGTTTCCTTTTTTCTTTTTAATTTGATAATTTGATATTCCGAGTATTTTTATGTATATATAGTATTCTTGGTATATGTGGTTTCAGCTTTCATGGCAAGAAACAGACATTATAGCAGTCCTCTAGTATGAGAGGACTAAATTCCTACATATAGTCCAGATACATAACGAGGTTGCATGAAGCAATCTATCTCACTAAGCCACCGTAAATTTATTACTGTGTCTCACCACTGAGCAAAAGCTACACTGACACTAAAATACCAACGTCGGGACTTGAGCGTCAGTCTTCCTCAGTCCCTGTGCTGCTTCCTTGTTATATCGTCGCGTATAGAAAAACAGCCTCACCTTTAAGAATTATTGTATTGTAATTGAACAGTTTTGGTTGGGGTGGGAAAGGCAGGTCAGCTGAAAGCAGAGATGAAAAAAAACAATCAAAAATTCCCTGGTATTTAAACCATCACGACAATAAGCTTCAAGTGGGCGTTCGTTGATGCTTGAAGACTCTCGATCCGAAAAACATTACCTACCTTCCTCTTCCTCGGATCAGACCAGATTGCTTCCACTTTCCCAAGGACTGTAATGATCCGTATATGTTTAGCGCTCTATAATAATAATAATAATAATAAATAATAATAATAATAATAATAATAATATATTATTATTATTATTAGTAGTAGTAGTAGTAGTATTATTTTATATTATTATTAATTATTATTAATGAGCAGGTATATGCACTTGGTACTGACAAAATATAGTAAATTTCTTCAACTTATATTTCAGTCATAAATATTTTAAAAAGCTTTTTAAATATCGCAAGGAATCCTGCTAAAAAATATTTACAATTAAAAGCAATATCGTTTTACCTTTTTTTTTTACGACATTTCGACATGGGAACTGCATATTTCTTTCTGATAAACCGGAGAGCTGTTAATCTCTGTGAAAGAGAACTGTTGTTAGTCTCTACTGAATAGTACTCTTTTTGGTCTGTGTTAACAGATTCGCAGCTAAGCTGGATATAAAACAAAAGGTCGACTGCTAGTTTTTAATGAAGACAGTTACTGGTAACCTGTGTTAAAACTGTTGTAGTCTGTGCTAAACAGGACTGTTTGTGTTAAAGGAAACGACTCCTGTCGATCTCCAATAAGAATTTTTTTTCATTCTCCTTTGCCAACAGATGAGACATTTCATTCCAAACTTAGGAAACAACGGTACGGCATCCTCAGTGCAGAAACACTCGGAGGAATGAAGTCATCTTGGGATCCACTTGCAATGCCAAGGATGCATTATACCTGAAACGGTGACGAGTTTCTTGTAGACATTCGACCGAAACGTCGACTATCTTTTCCAACCTGTCTTTCCCAAATAAGCACTCAACATTTCGGTCCAGTAACACTACTTTTGTTAGAGACCAGACTTGCTGAAAAATATAGTAGACAGACTATATATTCGCTCTGTTTACAGCGAAATTAAATCTAACGAATAATTTGCTCTAAAGAGAGAAATACTGATGAGTAAAACATGGGTAATACCTAATTATCTCTACAGGTGGACACGTTTCTCCACCCAGTGATTGTTTTCCAGTGCAGTCATGTAGTAGTAATGTAGCTGGTTAAACATCTCCAGTGAAGGGTGATACACACGTGTTTTAATTATTAATTTATCGTTATTATTTACCGATTAATGGGGGGTTATCCTCGGATCACGGTAGAGCACCTTGCTCTGCTGGGTGCGTGATCTTTGTAGGATTGTATGGTCCAGTGGGTTAGAGCGTCGTGAATTTTCGCTCATCATGAGGCGGGCTAAAACAACACTGATTCGATCCCCCGGTTAGTCGCAGTGTTGTTATTGATTAAATACCACTCGTTCGTGGCATATATATGTCGTGCCGAATAGAGAAAACTTGCGATTTTGGCTTAAATAATAACTCTATTCTTGTCGAATAAGACAAGTGAAAATTTTTGCATGCATTAATTTCGCAAAAAAAAAACACTCTGAGCCTAACGAAAAAAAAATATAAATTTCGCTGAGCTTTTTTTTTATTAAATTTTTGTAAGCTTATCTAAAATATATTTAGTTGGATTAGGCTAAATTAAATTGCGCTTGTTATAATAAGGTTAGGTAAGTTTTCTAAGGTTCTTTTTATATAAAATTATTAATTTCTACATTAACATAAATGAAAAAAAATATATATATCTTTATATGCATAAGAGAAAGTTTTAGGAAGAACTTAATTTTAAACTAGTTCTTGATAAGTGACCAGTTTTACCTATTCGAAACGACGTATATATATATATATATATATATATATATAAATATAATATATATATATATATATTATGTAGGTAGTAGGTTGGTAGACAGCAACCGCCCAGGGAGGTACTCCCGTCCTGTCAAGTGAGTGTAAAACGAAAGCCGTAATTGTTTTACATGATGGTAGGATTGCTGTGTCTTTTTCTGTCTCATAAATATGCAAGATTTACAGGTAAGTCTTGCTACTTCTACTTTCACTTAGGGCACACTACACATGTACAAGCATATAAAATACACACCCCTCTGGGTTTTCAAATTTTTTTTCTAATTCTTGTTCTTGTTTATTTCCTCTTATCTCCATGGGGAAGTGGAACAGAATTCTTCCTCTGTAAGCCATGCGTGTCGTAAGAGGCGACTAAAATGCCGGGAGCAAGGGGCTAGTAACCCCTTCTCCTGTATATATTACTAAATTTAAAAGGAGAAACTTCAGTTTTTTCTTTTGGGCCACCCCACCTCGGTGGGATACGGCTGGTACGTTGAAAGAAGAAGAAGATATATATATATATATATATATATATATATATATATATATATATATATTATATATATATATATAAATATATATATATATATATATATATATTTCAACAAGTCGGCCGTCTCCCACCGAGGCAGGGTGACCCAAAAAAGAAAGAAAATCCCCAAAAAGAAAATACTTTCATCATCATTCAACACTTTCACCACACTCACACATTATCACTGTTTTAGCAGAGGTGCTCAGAATACAACAGTTTAGAAGCATATACGTATAAAGATACACAACATATCCCTCCAAACTGCCAATATCCCAAACCCCTCCTTTAAACTGCAGGCATTGTACTTCCCATTTCCAGGACTCAAGTCCGACTATATGAAAACCGGTTTCCCTGAATCGCTTCACTAAATATTACCCTGCTCACACTCCAACAGATCGTCAGGTCCCAAGTATCATTCGTCTCCATTCACTAATATCTAACACGCTCATGAACGCTTGCTGGAAGTCCAAGTCCCTCGCTCCCAAAACCTCCTTTACCCCCTCTTTCCAACCCTTTCGAGGACGACCCCTACCCCTCCTTCCTTCCCCTATAGATTTATATGCTTTCCATGTCATTCTACTTTGATCCATTCTCTCTAAATGACCAAACCACCTCAACAACCCCTCTTCTGCCCTCTGACTAATGCTTTTATTAACTCCACACCTTCTCCTAATTTCCACACTCCGAATTTTCTGCATAATATTTACACCACACATTGCCCTTAGACAGGACATCTCCACTGCCTCCAACCGCCTCCTCGCTGCAGCATTTACAACCCAAGCTTCACATCCATATAAGAGTGTTGGTACTACTATACTTTCATACATTCGCTTCTTTGCCTCCATAGATAACGTTTTTTGACTCCACATATACCTCAACGCACCAATTAGCAAGAAGTAGCAAGAACTCATTTAAAATTAAGTTCTTTCTAAAATTTTCTCTTATACGTTTAAAGATTTGTTTTTTCATTAATGTTGATGTAAAAATTTATAATTTTGCACTAAAAGGAACTTAGAAAACTTACCTAACCTTATTATAACAAGTGCAATTTATTTTAGCCTAACCAAACTAAATATATTTTAGATTTGTATACAATAATTTAATACTAACAAACACAGTGAAATATATTTTTTTCGTTAGGTTCAGAATGATTTTGGCGAAATTATTGCATACACAAATTTTCACTTGTCCTATGTGGCAAGATGAGCGTTGCTATTTAAGCCAAGATCGCAAGTTCTGCCTATTCGGCACGACATATATATATATATATATATATATATATATATATATATATATATATATATATATATATATATATATATATATATATATGCAAAACAACCACTGTGAAAGAATAGAGAAATTCCAATCGCTTTCGTGACTACTCACATTATCAAGGAACATAGTTCCTTGATAATGTGAGTAGTCACGAAAGCGCTTGGAATTTCTCTATTCTTTCACAGTGGTTATTTTGCATATTCTGAAATCACCTGTTTACTGTGATCTTATTGCATATATATAATATATATATATATATATATATATATATATATATATATATATATATTATATATATATATATATTATAATATATATATATAGGCTTTCTATAATTATAAGTTGCAAAGTGGACGTGGTTGTGCCTGTGCACGCATGTTAGACTAGGAGCGTCTCAGTGTTCGTGCTGTTGCTCTCAGAAACTTCTGCGTGTCTGAATAATTTCACCAGGACCCGAAGCAGTTTGCACCACTTTCCTCCTTGGCAATAATTACACAGCTGAATAGAGACCTTCTTACCCACTTCTCCCCGCCCCTCACTTCTTCCCTTTTTCCTGCACATCCCTTAGCCCTTGCTTATCCCCCTCCCTCCCTCCCTCATCTTCTTCCCCCGACCTTCCCTCCTGAGGTACTAGGCAATAAAGGGCTTAGAGAACTAAAAGTCGTTAATATATAATATATATAATATATATATATATATATATATATATATATATATAATATATATATATATATATATATATATATATATATATATAATGTCGTGCCGAATATGTAAAACTGGTCAATTAGCAAGAACTCATAAAAAATTAAGTCCTTTCTGAAATTTTCTCTTGTACGTTTAAAGATATATTTTTTTCATTAATGTTGATGTAAAAATTATAATTTTGCACCAAAAGAATCTTAGAAAACTTACCTAACCTTATTATAACAAGAACAATTTATTTTAGCCTAACCCAACTAAATATATTTTAAATTTGTTTACAATAATTTAATACTAAACAAAACACAGTGAAATATATTTTTTTCGTTAGGTTCAAAATGATTTTGGCGAAATTATTGCATACACAAATTTTCGCTTGTCCTATATAGCAAGATGAGCGTTGCTATTTAAGCCAAGATCGCAAGTTCTGCCTATTCGGCACGACATATATATATATATATATATATATATATATATATATATATATATATATATATATATATATATATATATATATTCAACAAGTCGGCCGTCTCCCACCGAGGCAGGGTGACCCAAAAAAGAAAGAAAATCCCCAAAAAGAAAATACTTTCATCATCATTCAACACTTTCACCACACTCACTCATTATCACTGCTTTTGCAGAGGTGCTCAGAATTCAACAGTTCAGAAGCATATACGTATAAAGATACACAACATATCCCTCCAAACTGCCAATATCCCAAACCCCTCCTTTAAAGTGCAGGCATTGTACTTCCCATTTCCAGGACTCAAATACGACTATATGAAAATAACCGGTTTCCCTGAATCCCTTCACTAAATATTACCCTGCTCACACTCCAACAGATCGTCAGGTCCCAAGTATCATTCGCCTCCATTCACTCCTATCTAATACGCTCATGCACGCTTGTATATATATATATATATATATATATATATTATATATATATATATATATATATATATATATATATAGTATATATATATATATATGTCGTGCCGAATAGGCAGAACTTGCGATCTTGGCTTAAATAGCAACGCTCATCTTGCCATATAGGACAAGTGAAAATTTGTGTATGCAATAATTTCGCCAAAATCATTCTGAACCTAACGAAAAAAATATATTTCACTGTGTTTGTTTAGTATTAAATTACTGTAAACAAATCTAAAAATATATTTAGTTGGGTTAGGCTAAAATAAATTGTTCTTGTTATAATAAGGTTAGGTAAGTTTTCTAAGATTCTTTTGGTGCAAAATTAAATTTTTTTACATTAACATTAATGAAAAAAATATATCTTTAAACGTATAAGAGAAAATTTATGAAAGGACTTAATTTTAAATGAGTTCTTGCTAATTGACCAATTTTACATATTCGGCACGACATATATATATATATATATATATATATAATATATATATATATATATAATATATATATATATATATATATATATATATATATATGAATATGTGTGTGTGTGTCTTGCCGAATAGGAAAAATTGGTCATTTAGCAAGAACTCATTTAAAATCGGTTGCTTTCAGGTTCCTGAGAGCACCTGAGCTTGTCGCCTGACCAGGGCTCCTGAGAGCACCTGAGCTTGTCACCTGACCAGGGTTCCCGAGAGTACCTGAGATTGTCACCTGACCAGGGTTCCTGAGAGCACCTGAGCTTGTCACCTGACCAGGGTTCCTGAGAGCACCTGAGCTTGTCACCTGACCAGGGTTCCTGAGAGCACCTGAGCTTGTCACCTGACCAGGGTTCCTGAGAGCACCTGAGCCTGTCACCTGACCATGGTTCCTGAGAGCACCTGAGCTTGTCACCTGACCAGGGTTCCCGAGAGTACCTGAGATTGTCACCTGACCAGGGTTTCCTGAGAGCACCTGAGCGTTGTCACCTGACCGGGTTCCTGAGAG
>NC_069446.1:20175270-20347272 GCF_026875155.1 Cherax quadricarinatus | reverse complement strand
AGCACCTGTCCACAGCAAAGAGCAGCTGTGGACAATCCCACATTGTTAGTGATTCTTTTATCATTTAACTCCACGCCTCATGCCTAGAAGAAGCCCCCTCGCATTTACTTCTCTTACAACCCCATCTATAAATATATATTAAACAACCACGGTGACATCACACATTCCATTGTCCTAAGGCCTACTTTTATCTGGGAAAAAATTTCCCTCTTTCCTACATACTCTAACTGAGACCTCACTATCCTCATAAAAACTCTCCTGCTTTCAGTAACCTTACCTCCTACACCATACAACTTGGCAACATCTGCCACATTGCCCCCCCTTCCACCCTGTCATACGGCCTTTTTTCCAAATCCATAAATGCCACAAAGACCATCTTTAAGCCTTATCTCAAGTACTGTTCACTTATATGATTCACTGTAAACACCTGTCCACACACACCCCTACCTTCCTAAAGCCTCCCTTGTTCATCTCTATCCTATTCTCCGTCTTACTCTTTAATTCTTTCAATTATAACTCTAACCATAACACTTTACCAGGTACACTCAACAAGACTTATCCCCTATAATTTTTGCACTCACTTTTATTCGCCCTTTGCCTTTATAAAAGGAACTATGCAATGCTCTCTGCCATCCCTAGGTACCTTACCCTCTTCCATACATTTATTAAATAATTGCAACCAACCACTCCAAAACTATATCCCCACCTGCTTTTAAACATTTCTAATCTTTTAACCCATCAATCCCGGCTGCCTTACCCCCTTTCATTTTACCTACTGCCTCCACGAACTTCCCCACAACTCACAACCTGGCTCTTCCCCTCACATCCTACAAAGAATGTTTATTCCTCCTTGCCCTATACAACGAAATCACAGCTTCCCTACTTCATCAACATTTAACCTATTCCTCAATATATTCCTTCCATCTTCCCAATACCTCTTAACTCTCCATTTAATAACTCTCCTCTCCTATTTTTAAACTGACAAATCCATTTGTTCTCTAGTCTTTCTTAACTTGTTAATCTCACGTCACTCCAAAAACTTTCTTATTTTCAACAAAATTTGTTGATAACATCTCACCCACTCTCTACATTGTGCTCTCTTTTTTACATTGCTTCACCCACACACGCTTAACTTCTCTCTTTTTCTCCATATACTCTCCTCCTTGCCTCACTTCTACTTTGAAAACTTCTCATATGCTTAACTTTTCTCCCCTTACACTCTCTTAACATCATCATCCACCAATTCCTCCTCTTCCCTCCTGCACGCCCACTTTCCTGTAACCACAAACTCTGCTGAACACTCTAACACTTTACAATTTTTTAAACCTAACCCCCATACCTCTTCGGACCCCCATTGCCTATGCTCCATAGCCCATCTATCCTCCAATAGCTGTTTATATCTTACCCTAACTGCCTCCTCTTTTAGTTTAATAAACCTTCACCTCTCTCTTCCTCCCTGATGCTTCTATTCTCCTTGTATCCCATCTACCTTTTTCCCTCTCCAGTGTAGCTACAACTAGAAAGTGATCTGATAATCTGTGGCCCCACTATAAACATGTACATTCCTGAAAGTCTACTCAACAGTCCTTTTATCTAACTTTTATCTACCATACATAATCCAACAAACTACTGGTCATTTCGCCCTACATCATATCGTGTATACTTATTTATCCTCTTTTCTTAAAATATGTATTACCATAAAACTAAACCCCTTTCTATACAAAGTTCAATCAACAGGGCTTCCCATTATCATTTACACCTTGGCACCCTCCAACTTACCTACCACACCCTCTACTAAAAGTTTCTCCTACATTTAAGCATTCAAGTCCCCCGTACCACAATTACTCTCTCACTTGGTTTCAAGGCTCCTATATCATTCACTTAACATCCCCAAAATATCTCCTCTCTCCACTGCATTCCTCTCTTCTCCAGGTGCATACACGCTTTATTGATGACCCACTTCTCTCGCATCCAACCTTTACTTTAATCCACCAATTTCTTGAATTTTACACATTCATATCTCTTTTCTCCTTCCAAACTTATCATTTAAACATTACTGCTACCCCTTTCCTTTGCTCTAAACTCTCTTCAGATACTCCAGATTTAATCCCAATTTATTTCCCCCCACTGAAACTCTCCACCCCCTTCAGCTTTGTTTCGGCTTAGGGCCAGGACATCCAACTTCTTTTCATTATTCATAACATCAGCAATCATCTGTTTCTTGTCCATCCGCACTACAACCACGCACATTTAAGCAACCCATTTTATAAAGTTTTTCTTCTTCTCTTTTTTAGTAATTTATACAGGAGAAGGGTTAACTAGCCCCATTGTCTCCCGGCATTTTAGGTCGCCGCATACGACAACGCATGGCTTACGAGGAAAGATTCTTTTCCACTTCCTCCCCATTGACAATAGAATAAATAAAAAAGAAACAAGAGCTATTAAGAAAAAGGAGAAAAACCTAGATGTATGTTATATATATATATCAAGTGCGTGTCTGTGAAGTGTTGACCAAAGGGTAAGTAGGAGTAGGCAAGATATCCCTTTTATCTAGCGTAGTTGAATTAGACAGAAAAAGAAATACCAGCAATCCTACCATCATGCCAAACAGTTTACAGGTTTTTGTTTTCACAGTCATCAGGCCTAGGACGGAAGTACTTCCCTGGGGTGGTTGCTGTCTACCAACCTACACTACATATATATAAATGATATTATATATATATATATATATATATATATATATATATATATATATATATATATAAATATATAAATATGTGCAAGGAAATTCGTCAAGAGCAGGCGAAAATATACACAAACACTGATCTCTGGCCGAAGAGACCGAACCTACGAACCTTGGAACAAAGGTACGCAGTGCTTTACCATTCCCGCACACTGGACTATACCTTGGCGCCCACATGCGCTAGCCGTTAATCCAAGCACCAACTTTCAGGAAAAAGGCTTACAGCTTTTCATCTCATCCCCTGCAATGCATCAGCCTTACTAGAGATTTTAACAATGCAAGGATTCCGTCGTAAGAGCAGGCGAAATACACACAAACCAACTGTTAAAAATCTCTAGTAAGGCTGACGATGCATGGTATGAGATGAAAAGCTGCAAGCCATTTCCCCTGAAAAGCTGGCTGCCCTTTGATCAACGTGTACCAAGCTAACACTCCAAGGTATTGCCCATGTGGTATATTGGTATAGCACAGCGTTCCTGTTCTAAGGTTCTGGGTTCGAGTCTCCTTCGGCCATATATCAGTGTGTATATTCGCCTGCACTTTCGAATTCCTTTCGTGATTTATATATATATATATATATATATATATATATATATATATAATATATATATATCTATATATAATGCCCAAACATAACTTTAGTAATACATGGTTAGAAACAAACGACAGAAAAGGTTTCTATAAACGGGTGTCCTAAAATGTGGGTGCATTCATTTTATATTACCTTTAGTTTGCCCCCCTCATTTATGCTTTCTAATACAAAAAACTGGTAAACTTTATTTTTTTTTTATCAAACTTGCAGAACCTCGTCTTGAATAAATGCTGTCTGCTTATGGTCCTCAAATAAATGACAAAGAAAAGCCTGGACAGGAGGTACAGAGTAGACAACTACCTACACAATAGAAACAAACACACAATTATGAATATACATAAACGTTGAAATACTAAACAGAGTTTATGAAAACGATGGAACTAATTTGAAACTGCAAAAAAGACAATAAGGCCAAATAGTGTAATAAAATTCGAGGTATTAGGGCCAAGACAAATTTGTTTTTTTGCCACTGAAACTGTTGGTTCAAATATTTTGTATTACAAATATCATATACAACTAGATTCTGCGCAAGGGCTGGCTGAAGAGAATTGAATGCTGAGCTCAGGAACTACCTCAGGTTGAAACAGATGGCAACAAGGCACTGAGATGAAACAATAGGAGAGAAATAGTATTGGTAATGGTGGTGGTGATAACAAAGTAGTAGTAATAGTATTCATAACATTATAAATCAATTATAATTTGACTATCTACATAAAATCTGAAGTAGCAAGACTGTAACTAAGTCTTCTTAGCGATAGTCATGATATGGATCATGGGGTATTTTGTTGTTATTGGTCAGTTTGTCGGGATTAATCACTTGACAAGGTCTTTATCATAAGTTGAACCTGTTCAGTGGTGTTCGGCACTATAGCTGAGACGCCTATGATGAGTGTATTAAGGTCACGTGAATGGTAAGGTATCCTATGGCCATAATTGGGACCACAGCTGCTTTATCTTAGTGTTATACAAATAATGAAAGACCCACTGGAGCAATTATTGCAATTTATTGAGAATATGTTTTGTCCACGAGGGAGTCGAACAGTTTTGTTCCCACACTGTATGGACGGAAACTGAAGTCACTGGTGGACGAAAGTTCGAGTTTTAACAAAATGCTGTCAACTTATTAATTTGGTTGTTAATTATTACGGTGAAGTGAAGTTAAGTGAATGTGGAATTGTGGTATCAACCCTTTCTAAGTGCCTTTCCGCTGGACTTTCTCTCTCTCACTCTCTCTCTCTTCTCTCTCTCTCCACCTCTCTCTCTCTTCTCTCTCCTCGTCGTTCTCTCTCTCTCTCCTCTGTCTCTCGCTCTCCCTCTCACTCTCCTTTTCTCTCCATTTTCTCTGTAACTCTCCTCTCCAACGTTTTAAGTGATTAAATTGACACTTCGTTCTTGGATTTTCCCTTCCTTTTTATCTCCCTTTTCCACCTTTTTTTCTCTCCCCATCTCTCTATCTGCCTCGCTCTTTAGAGCCACTGATGAATAATGCTATGCACTTACACCATAAAGACTAGCTTCGAATATTGTTATCACACACACACACACACACACAACACACCCACACACAGCACAACACAACACACACCCACACACACACCAACACACCACAACACACACACACACACACATGCACTCCAGTTTTGGAACCCCATCACCAAGCCAAGAATGTGAGGAAACTAGATCAAAATGCAAAGGTTTGCAAACAAGACTATCCCGGAAACTAAGGTATTTTCTATGATGAGAGGTTAAGGGAAATCGACTTAACGACACTGGAAGACAGGAGAGATAGGGGGGTTAGGATCACGAGCATTTAATACTGAGAGGAATCGACAAGGTGGACAAAGACACGATGTTCCAGAGATGGGAAACAAGCAACAAGGGTCACAGTTGTTAGTTTAAGACACAGATGAATCACAGGTACCTTGGGAAGTATTTCCTTCAGTCCAACAGAATTTGTCAAGGAAGTGGGAAAGTCTGGAAAGTGACGTAGTGGAGGCAGGCTTTAAGAAGAGGAATGATGAAGCTTCAGGAGCAGGAACAGTTGGACTCAATAGGGGCCAGTGAAGAGGCCGGGCCAAGGAGCTAAGACTCGACCCCTGCAACCACAAAGTACGTGAGTACAAATAGGTGAGTACACACACACACACAGCACAAACACACCACACACACACACTGGAAGTTCAATGGTTACGCTTACGATTCATATATGTCTGAGCACACGGACGATACCATATTTAATTCAGTTATGAAATGCGATGATAATCGGGGAAAATAACTAAAGGCTATACAACAAAGGAATATTTCTTACGTGAGTGTAATTATGTTAACATGTCTTTTTCACTCATAGCGGACGGAGGATTCGAGTCTTCTACAGGTTCACATAAATTAATTTTAACTAATCAAAGCACGTCAACATTTTCCAATTAACCATTTTAAATTTTTTGCGAATTAACTTTCAAAATTTTATCACAGAAAAGTAAAATAATCAAAATTTTTATTATCTCACCTCACATTTCAGAAAAAAAAAATAATATGTAACAAAAGAATAAAATTAAAGGACTGAGCAAAACCTGTGGATATTAATATAAGAGTGTTATTATTGTATTTTACCGACATATATATAGAAGATTCCGACACAATCATTTCAAATTTATCGCAAAACTTTTTCACCAAATTTTACCAGTAATTGCCACACAAAATTTTTTCCCTAACAAAAAATATTTGTATTTTGCATTAATTACTCAAATTTCTTTGTGAACGTATGTTTTCCTTTTTTTTGTCAGACCTTCGTTTACTTTTTCTGTTTCTTATGCTTTCTTTCCATGCTTTGTCCGGGCTGTCCTCTCTGTCCTTCTTTTCTCTTTATTATATCTTTGGTCTCTCTTGTAATCCTGTCATTTGTCCGTGAGATATATATATATATATATGAAACTATATATATATCTATATATATATATATATATATAATATATAATATATATATATATATAGTATTGGTATCCACGAATGAGTTGGTATTTAATAATAAACACACTGCAACTAGCCGGAATCGAACCGGTGTGTGTTGCCCCCCGCCTCATGGTGAACGAAAATTACGAACGCTCTAACCCCACTGGACTAATACAGTCCTACAAAGAAAAAAAAAACATCACGCACCCAGCATACTAGGTGTTATCAACGTGATTGGCCGAGACTTACGATGGTGTATATGCCTCAGAACAATTTCCCATTTCTACTTCCGGTTTGGTGTACTAGCCTCCACAAGCAGTAATGTGAAGTATTGTAACCACAAACGAGTAGTATATAAACAATAACAACACTGGGTACGTGATTCCGTGAAGGATTGCTATGGTCGGTGGTTAGAGCCTCGTGAATTTTTCGCGTCGCAGTGAGGCGGTCTAAAAAACAACACGGGTTCGATCCCTCGTTTACACACAATGTACTGAGAAACCTGTGTAAACTTGTGTAAAAGGACCAAAAAAACTAGGTAGAATAAATATGAAAACCCTGCACGAGTAAGACAACCACTTCGTGGGGCAAAATCCAACTACCGATTATTTTGAAATTAAAGTTCCAGCTTCAACTGTTAATTATAAAGTCTAAAAACTCTTAAATAAAACCTTATTCACGTCTTAGCTACATTTTCATGAAGTCCCTTTAGCAGAAATTTATTTTGATCTTTTAGTCTGAGTTTCATTGCCGTTGATGGCACTGAAAAAACTTAACTCTGCCGAGAACACTTAAAAATATATATATATATATATATATTATATATATAATATATATATATATATAATATATATATATATATATATATATATATATATAAATATAAAAATATATATATATAATAAATATATATATAATATATATATATATATATATATAAATAGATATATTTTATATAAAGATGGGGTCCACCTCTGGTGTAAATTGTGGGGGAACCCTAGCCCGGAGAAGTGATAAAAAGGCTATCAAAAAAAAGGAAAAAAATATTTGGATTTCTTTCCTGAAGTCGGTTTGAATATTCCCACTTCCCCTACCACCGCATCTTTTGATTATATGATAAATATATATATTATATAAATAAAAATATTTATATTATATATATATATATATATAATATATATATATAAATATATATAAATATAAAATATTTATATATATATATATATATATATATTATATATATATATATATATATATAATATATATTAATATATATATATATAATGTCGTGCCTAATAGGTGTAAAACTGATCCATAAGCAAGAACTTCATTTAAAATTAAGTCCTTTCTAAAAATTTAACTATACTTTTATATTTTTTTATATTTTTTTTCATAATGTTGAATGTAAAAAATTTTTTTAAATTTTGCACGCAAAGGAACTTAGAAACATACCCTAACCTTTTATAACAGACGCAATTTATTTAAGCTTAACCCAACTAATATATATTTTAGATTTGTTTACAATAATTTAATACTAAACAAACACAGTGAAATATATTTTTTTCGTTAGGTTTCAAATATTTATGGCGAAATTATACCAAACACAAATTTTCGCTGTCCCTATAATGGCAAGATGAACGTTTGCATATAAGCCAAGATCGCAAGTTCTGCCTATTCGGCACGATATAAAAATATATATATATATATATATATAATATATATATATATAAATTATAATATATATATATATATATATATATATATATATATAAAAATGTGGACCATAGCCTCGGAGAAAGTGGATAAAAAGGCCTTCAAGGAAGAATATTTGGATTTCTTCCTGAAGCCGTTGGAATATTCCACTTCCCTTTACCACCCCCCATACATATATATATATATAATTAGTAAATATATATATAGATAGTAATAGATATATATATATATATATATATATATATAAATAATATATATAAATTATTTATATATATATATAATAGATATATATATATAATATATTATAAATAAATAAATATATATATATATATCTTATATATAATATAAATAATATAAATATATATATACAATATATATAAAAATATATATATATATATATATATATATATAATATCAATAAATATAATATATATATAGTAGTCAGCATGAAGTTCATATAAATTAACATTAAACTAACTTTTCGAAACCCTAACACTTATATGAATTCTTGGTATCATCTACTTATTTTAATCTCAAGTATAATAAACCTAATTTGCTCATTTCCGATTCTTTAGCATTAAAGAATCCACTTAATTACTTAAATAAATTAGTGTAAATTATAAAAACAGATATGGCCGTGACCTTTCTAAACGAACTTGTGACTCTCCTGTTCGAATTATAAATTATACTGATGTACCATTAAATAACACTATTCCAGCCTCGGGCAACATACAGTACAATGAAGATCTCTCGAATGCAATATTTGACAATGGAAAATTGTTGGCAAGGATCATCGCTCCACATAATTGTTCATCCTTTCTGCAACATTTAAATCAGCAGTTGAAATCCTCCTTGCATGAATATTGCTCAATTGAGAAATAATTTGTATTAATTCGTATAACCAGAAAACACAAACGTCTAAACTAAGTTTTATCTCTTCTGCGCTTATTTTGTATCCCTCCCACTCGCCTACGTAACCTATTGAGCTCTTTTCTTGTTCTCTTTCCCTCGTTTCCTGCTCATAATTTTCCACACTATTCTCTCCCTTCCCTCCTTTGCTTCCTCGCTTTCTTTAATCCCTCTATAACATTATTTCATGGCAGCTCCTTCTGACTTTGTTCGTTACATCTGTCTGTCTGTCCAATCTGTCTGTCTGCCTGTCCATCTGTCTGTCCATCTGTCTGTGTGTCCTCTGACTCTCTGTCTCTCTCTGGTCTCTCTCTCTCTCTCTCATCTCACTCTCTCTCTCCTCTCTCTCTCCTCTTTCCATCTTTCTTTCTCTCTCTCTCTCCTCTCTCCCCGTAATTTCTTTAACTTTATCCACATGCTCACTGGTGTTCCTACATCCTCTCTGTTTCATTTTCGAACTTCTACTTTATACAACCGTTTCATTACTTAGCAGGCAATTTGCTAACGCTCTCCCAGTTTGGCAGAAATAATTTATATACATTTTTAGGTTAGGCTAGATTTTTCGTTCAGTAAAATTAGGTTAGGTTAAAACAAAAATTTTCCTATTTACGGATAGATACCTGCTCAAAAACAAATTACCTAACTACTGTGGTTTACGTTTGCCAGCATTTTTAAGCTGGAAAATACGAGTACGCGCTATGCCTGTACGTAATTAACGTAGGGAGGCAGGACGACTGCATTCCCAGATATTTATTTTCAAAGGTGGTTCCAACTGGAAATGAATATCCAGTGTATATCCGAGGTCTTCGTTTCCCGTAAAATAATCTTGATGGGCACTATTCCATATCAAGATACTAAATCCCAAAGGAAATTAATATATAAAGAAGAAAAGGGAACAATACCATGACTGAACAATACACAAATAACCCGCACTTAGGAGAGAGGATCTTACGACGATGTGCGTCCGACTTGGACCTAAGACACAAAGAATGAGAACCAGTATATTAATGAGAAGGGACAGGGACGGGAAAAAGAGAGAGAAAGAAGTTGAGAAGTAGTTGGTATCGTATGAAATATAAGTGTTAGTTAAATAAGCAGGAGGGAATTAAATATATAGAAACAAGACTCATTTTGAAACAAGAAATATTTTTGACAGACAATTCGACTGATCGAAAAAAGTACTTCTGGTTTCTGAAAACCTATATTTTTAGTTTTGCTACCAATTTATGATATTTGGAGATAAACATAGAAATTGCCTGGGATTAACAGGAATTATCTGGAGCTGGAGTTTAGCATAGAATTAACTGACTACCTGTAAAAACTGGAATTAAGTATGATAAAAACGGTAATAGCGTTTTGCATGGGAGATTACAATGACTAACTTAAATTCTTCTGATGTGTGTCAAAATTTCTGCAATACAGAGCTGAACGTTTCTTACCAAATTCGTAAGTTTTCATAATAAGCCCTTGTTAAGAATATCTCCTATACTTATCGATACATAACTTAATTACGAGGCCAACAGTTTTCATATTACCCTTGGCACTGCAAACTTACCTACTACAAACCATCTAGCAACTCCTCACACCCATTTTTAACATTTGGGTCCTCACAAAAATTATTCTTAGGATTTACGTAAACACCTTCTCAAAATTTCTTTCTCCATCTTCTGCATACCATCTCGCCCATCCAATTACATACACATTTACTATAACCCCCTCCTCACATCTTACCTTTATTCTAACCCACAATTTCTAATTCATACACTTAATAAGTAATATTACCGCTACTCCTTTTCCTGCTCTGACTTCCTCAGATACACCCGACCTAATCCCATTTTATCCACCCCTAATGACATTCAACATCCTTTTCCAGCTTTGTTTTCACTTAAGTGCTTTGAACATCCTGTTTCTCTTAGTTCCTAACAATCAATTCTTTCTTATTATATTTACTATGACCCACGTACATTCAAACACCTCAACATTTTCTTCTTTTATATTTTCGTAACTGAATCAGAAAGAAAGGAGTTGTGCTAGTTCATGTTGTCCAGTCATATTAGACGCTCTTTATGTACTATGTTTTATCAGGGGGTAATAATTCTAGCCAATTATCCACATGTGATCACTATCCCCCAAGGATAGCGAATATGAATAACCCGGCTTATGCCAAAATCGTAAATTATTGTATCATTTACAATAAACCATCAATTAATAATGATACTATTACGTTTTTTGTTAAAAATGCTTTCATAAAAAAAAAATACAAAATTTCAGTATAATTTTTTACAGATGCAATGCATTTATAATATTTTTTTAATTTAAAGTTTTTGGAAACAGTCTGAATCAAAGACTGTCAACCAATTTAACTTGAACACAAAAGTTACATTTGTTCTTGTGTCATAATAAGAAAAACACAGTAAGTAATTCTTATGGTATCAGCAAAGTGTATATGAATGAGATATTAAATGTCTCTCTCCTGGATATAGAGATGAGATATTTTTCAAAGGGGCATGTTTCAATTCACCTCCCCTTAAATCTCACCTATTAGCGAAAACGTTGTCTCATAAACCACGTATCTCTTAGATCTTAATAAGCAGTTTCAATTACTGCCTGTTTAGTAGAGGGACTTGACTCAATGATAATTAAATCCTTAAGATATTTATCCTAAGCTGATAACCACATATGCCTTCCCCGTCAACAACAAAAAAGGGAGAGGCATACCCCCCCACTGACTCCACTGACAGTGAAAAAAAGTCCAGAATCCAGGTGAGCAAGAAAATTTAAGACTGGTTTGTCACACTGGCGAAAGACAGAGTTTGTGCTCTGAGGATGCACAGCTGACGAGTAACTTATGATCATATCTTCAGTAAATTAATAAGTTAATTTATGATTGATGATATAATTTGCATTCCTCAACTTACCTTTTGCTCTAGTGTGACATAAATAACATTGGATTGTATACGTACTTCGATGAGATTTCCTTAATTTGTTTTAATAATAATAATAATAATAATATTAATAATAATAAATAATAATAATAATAATAATAATAAATAACATTTATTATTATTATTAAATATTATAATTATTATTATCATTATTAATCATTAATAATTAATAATTTTACTATCATTAATGTTTTTTTATTCAAAATATATTTTGTTTAGGTTTCCTAAGGAGTACATGCAAAATTTTTGGACTAAATTAATGAACTGAATTTACTATATTCAAATGCCTGTAAATGTAAATTAATACATACAAAAATATAATAAATTTAGTATTTAACTAAACGCTCCAGAAGGAATGTAACTACCGAGCGTGGAGGAAGAGAGGGAGAAGGGAATGTAACATAAAAGAAAGGAAAGGGTGACTAGGATGAAGAAGGGGTGAAGGGGAAGTGAAAGAAATTAGAATAGGAGGTATTAAAACAAGAAAAGGGAAGAGAAAAAGGAAGTAGGAGATTAGAGTATAGAGAAGGAACAGTAGTAGAGAAACTGGTAGAGAGAGAAGAAACAAGCAAGAGAGCTAGCAACAACAAAGCTTCAAAGTTATAGTGCCTCATTCAAATACTAAGAGGCGTTGCTTATCAGTGATTGATAGGTAAGTCCATGATGACAGACCCTCCGCGGGGCTGACTCCTAGTGATCCAATTACCCTAAGTGAACATCAAAAGTGTGTTCCAGGAGGTGGATGCCGGCACAATTATTGCCTTAGTATTGCAAAAATAAGAAGATTTATTTATTATTAACTGGAATATTACCTCTCGTTTAAAAATTTAAAAAAGCAATTAAGCTTATAACCACGTTCACTGTAGAAATATTGGAGTTATTCGAATATGCCATCAGGGAGATGTATTTTTGACAGGTAACAAGTTATAGAGTACATAGACCTAGACGTATTTTGGAAGGTTTGCAATCCGAGAAAAGTATCCCCGCACTGTAAAAACCCAGGCCACTACGTGAAAAGATTAGTGCAGAGAGTGGCAGTAAATTCCCAAAATAGTTAAGTTTAAGAACTTAAGTGAATGAATGATTGGTATTTGCTTAGATATCACATGTCAGTATACCCCAATTTCATAAGAACATAGAAAGGAGGAACACGTGCAGGAAGGCCCGTTGGCCCATACTAGGCAAATCCTTTACAATCATCCCACTAACAAAACAATGCCCACCCCAATTTTCATGCCACCCAAGAAATAAGCTCTGATGTGAAAGTACCCATTCAATCCAACCCCTCCCCAACTCATGTACATATCCACCTAAATTTAAAACTATAACCTACCCAAAGTCCCAGCCTCATAACCCACTAGGTAGAACTGTTTCCCCAAACTTTTTCCATCAACTACCCTATATCCAAACCAATACTTTTCCTATGTCCTTTCTAATCTAAACTTATACTAATTTTAAATTTCATTACTGCGGTTCTCTCTTGAGAGACATCCTCAAGACCTTATTAATATCCCCTTTATTATACCTGTCTTCCACTTATACACTTCGATCAGGTCTCCCTCATTCTTCGTCTAACAAGTGAATGTAACTAAGAGTCTATCATCTTTCTTCATAAGGTAGATTTCTAAATGCTATGTATTAATTTAGTCACCTACGCTTGATGTTTTTTCTATGAATATATGTCCATTCTGTAATATGGAGACCAGAATAAGCTGCAATAATCTAGGTGAGGCCTACTAATGATGTATAAAATGCAGTAATGACCTCTGACTTCTGTTGCTTACACTTCTTGATATCAATCCCAGTAAATCTATTTGCCTTATTACGTACGGCTTAGGCATTGCTGTCTTGGTATTAAGGAGCTGCTTCACCATAACCCCCATAATAATAATAAAAAAACAATAGATTAGGACATCCATAACCCTAAACTAATCAAAACCCTTCCAGAAGGCAACATCAGTTTATGAAGGGAAACCGAAGGAAACATTGTCTTGTACTCCAGAGAGACCAGTATATATAATTCAAAAAAACACTAGCTTAAAAAAAAAAAAACCCCATTAAATCTGAAGCTCTTCAGAACTAGCATTAACATATCAAGTCAAATCAGTGCTGATAGGTGGCAGGCAACTGATGATATACTCTCAGAAGTTATGGGCCTCCTGGCCCATACAAGGCAAGTCCTTATCAAAAGCCACCACTTCCCAAAATGCTACCCTGAGAATTAACTTCCGTACTCATGACACCAATCAAACCAGCCCCTCCTCACTCTCTATTTGACCCAACTCAAAAAGAGCGTGCTAAAGAAAAAATTTATTTTTATTTTTGGTCCCAAATTCAATGAAGTTTTGTACAGTGATTTAAGCAGCATTTTAAGCCTACGCACTGTGTTTGTATACTTTTTGCCTTAATAGGAAGATAAAAAAATAAAATAGTGGCCCTATTCAATATTGCATACAACTCCTCCCTTTTCCTACAAAACTGTAATATGTACATGCCTATTTGACATCAGATGAAAAATAGGGATATCTACGATCTGGTTCTAACAATTATTGAGCGAAAAATGTCAATAGATTGCATAATAAAAAAATGCTTAATTATATAATATTGTTATAAGGATTTTTTTAGGAACAAAAATCAATAAGAACAAAGCGTAACAAATAACCCAAATCCCTTACATGCTAGTAGAACATCAAAACACAATAACGTGCGCAAAAATCGTGACATTCCTATTAATATTTTCGTCAAAAAAGGAAAATAATAATCATAACTTATATCCAGAGTTATACAAATGTTTCCTGTAAAACTCTATGGTCACGGACGGCGCTCCCCATTTCAAGAAGTGTTCGCACACTTCTACTCGTGTCAAAGCGCACAGACGATTGAGCAGTTATCACTCCTGAATTTGAAAAGAGCTCTCAGAGAAATTTGCACTGTATTTCATTTAAAATTAAACAATCATAAAAAAAATCTTAAATTTGGGAGGAAAAAAAACACGGATTGCATCATGTCCTTTTTTGATTACAGCAAGAACAAAAACATATACAGTTTATGGAAAATCATACTTAAAAATTTGATAGAAAACAAGCTAATTACATTCAACATGTTGCCAATTTTATGCACGAATTTTTTCGTTAATAAAACATTTTCTTCCCATAATTTTCAATTTTTATCCTTTTTTAATTATCGCTCCTAAAAAGTTTCGGACACTCCTAAAGTAACTCAAGTAGGGTAATCGAGCCTAGGACCCCTGTTAGCTTCAGAGATTGGACAAATAGAAGAGTGGGAGGGGCTGGGTTTGAATTGGTGTCAGAGTAATGGGAGTTAATTCTTGGGGTAAGCTTTGGGAAGGGGTGGGTTTTGATAAGGACCTGCTTTAATATGGTCCTTAGCCTTCTGCAGTTTTTTCTTATTAATTGTTTAATTTTATCTGTATATTTCGAACGTTCCTTTTTGTAACCCTCTTTCAATAGATGAAGAGGATCCCAGAAGGGGGTCGATATATGTTAGATCAATTAATCCTCCCAATTTCCTGTCCCTATGTGGTTAATATATATATATATATATATGTCGTGCCCGAATATGTAAAACTGGCCAATTAGCAAGAACTCATTTAAAATTAAATCCTTTCTAAAAAATTTTCTAATACGTTAAAGATATATTTTTTTTTCATTATGTTAATAATAAAAAATTTATTTTGCACCAAAAAGAATCTTAGAAAACTTACCTAACTTATTATAAACAAAACAATTAATTTTTTAGACCTAACTACCAACTAAAATTTTTTAGATTTGTTTATAATAATTTAATACTAATCAAACACGTGAAATACATTTTTTCGTTCGTTTCCAGAATGATTTTGGCGAAATAATTGCATACCACAAATTTTTCACTAAGTCCTATTTGGCAAGATGAGGCGTTTGCTATTTAAGCCAAGATCGCAATCTCTGCCTATTTCGTCACGACAATATAAATATATAAATTATATATATATATATATATTATATAAATATATATATTATATATATTTATATATATAAAAAAAAATTTTATAATATATATATATATAATATATATAAATATATAATTTATATATATAATATATATATATATATATAATACATATACAGCAGGAAATAGTGGTTAAATTAATATTATGTAGGATGATCACAAAAAAGTCTCTAGAAATAGGCTGAAGCTAACTCAACATATATCCTTATATCCAAAGCATGAGTCGCAATATACCGACTAGAACGGAGATCATAAATAACCATCAACCGAACTGTGCAGGAGAAAAATCATGGATTCTCTCACAAATTGCAAGCTCAGGACGAAAAAATAGTGCCCGAATTTTACCCTGTCAGAGGTGAGTGGAGGGTCTGAGCCATCACGAGTCTAAGAAGCATGCAGTTATTAAGAAGTCAGACACAACAAGAAAAGATCAGTTCATGTAACCTGACTATAATTCTGTATATTTCTCTGCGTTGAGATGGATCCCTGAGAAAGGGATTATAACGGTGATATGGCTTCATTTTTAGCACCTGTCCACAGCAAAGAGCAGCTGTGGACAATCCCACATTGTTAGTGATTCTTTTATCATTTAACTCCACGCCTCATGCCTAGAAGAAGCCCCCTCGCATTTACTTCTCTTACAACCCCATCTATAAATATATATTAAACAACCACGGTGACATCACACATTCCATTGTCCTAAGGCCTACTTTTATCTGGGAAAAAATTTCCCTCTTTCCTACATACTCTAACTGAGACCTCACTATCCTCATAAAAACTCTCCTGCTTTCAGTAACCTTACCTCCTACACCATACAACTTGGCAACATCTGCCACATTGCCCCCCCTTCCACCCTGTCATACGGCCTTTTTTCCAAATCCATAAATGCCACAAAGACCATCTTTAAGCCTTATCTCAAGTACTGTTCACTTATATGATTCACTGTAAACACCTGTCCACACACACCCCTACCTTCCTAAAGCCTCCCTTGTTCATCTCTATCCTATTCTCCGTCTTACTCTTTAATTCTTTCAATTATAACTCTAACCATAACACTTTACCAGGTACACTCAACAAGACTTATCCCCTATAATTTTTGCACTCACTTTTATTCGCCCTTTGCCTTTATAAAAGGAACTATGCAATGCTCTCTGCCATCCCTAGGTACCTTACCCTCTTCCATACATTTATTAAATAATTGCAACCAACCACTCCAAAACTATATCCCCACCTGCTTTTAAACATTTCTAATCTTTTAACCCATCAATCCCGGCTGCCTTACCCCCTTTCATTTTACCTACTGCCTCCACGAACTTCCCCACAACTCACAACCTGGCTCTTCCCCTCACATCCTACAAAGAATGTTTATTCCTCCTTGCCCTATACAACGAAATCACAGCTTCCCTACTTCATCAACATTTAACCTATTCCTCAATATATTCCTTCCATCTTCCCAATACCTCTTAACTCTCCATTTAATAACTCTCCTCTCCTATTTTTAAACTGACAAATCCATTTGTTCTCTAGTCTTTCTTAACTTGTTAATCTCACGTCACTCCAAAAACTTTCTTATTTTCAACAAAATTTGTTGATAACATCTCACCCACTCTCTACATTGTGCTCTCTTTTTTACATTGCTTCACCCACACACGCTTAACTTCTCTCTTTTTCTCCATATACTCTCCTCCTTGCCTCACTTCTACTTTGAAAACTTCTCATATGCTTAACTTTTCTCCCCTTACACTCTCTTAACATCATCATCCACCAATTCCTCCTCTTCCCTCCTGCACGCCCACTTTCCTGTAACCACAAACTCTGCTGAACACTCTAACACTTTACAATTTTTTAAACCTAACCCCCATACCTCTTCGGACCCCCATTGCCTATGCTCCATAGCCCATCTATCCTCCAATAGCTGTTTATATCTTACCCTAACTGCCTCCTCTTTTAGTTTAATAAACCTTCACCTCTCTCTTCCTCCCTGATGCTTCTATTCTCCTTGTATCCCATCTACCTTTTTCCCTCTCCAGTGTAGCTACAACTAGAAAGTGATCTGATAATCTGTGGCCCCACTATAAACATGTACATTCCTGAAAGTCTACTCAACAGTCCTTTTATCTAACTTTTATCTACCATACATAATCCAACAAACTACTGGTCATTTCGCCCTACATCATATCGTGTATACTTATTTATCCTCTTTTCTTAAAATATGTATTACCATAAAACTAAACCCCTTTCTATACAAAGTTCAATCAACAGGGCTTCCCATTATCATTTACACCTTGGCACCCTCCAACTTACCTACCACACCCTCTACTAAAAGTTTCTCCTACATTTAAGCATTCAAGTCCCCCGTACCACAATTACTCTCTCACTTGGTTTCAAGGCTCCTATATCATTCACTTAACATCCCCAAAATATCTCCTCTCTCCACTGCATTCCTCTCTTCTCCAGGTGCATACACGCTTTATTGATGACCCACTTCTCTCGCATCCAACCTTTACTTTAATCCACCAATTTCTTGAATTTTACACATTCATATCTCTTTTCTCCTTCCAAACTTATCATTTAAACATTACTGCTACCCCTTTCCTTTGCTCTAAACTCTCTTCAGATACTCCAGATTTAATCCCAATTTATTTCCCCCCACTGAAACTCTCCACCCCCTTCAGCTTTGTTTCGGCTTAGGGCCAGGACATCCAACTTCTTTTCATTATTCATAACATCAGCAATCATCTGTTTCTTGTCCATCCGCACTACAACCACGCACATTTAAGCAACCCATTTTATAAAGTTTTTCTTCTTCTCTTTTTTAGTAATTTATACAGGAGAAGGGTTAACTAGCCCCATTGTCTCCCGGCATTTTAGGTCGCCGCATACGACAACGCATGGCTTACGAGGAAAGATTCTTTTCCACTTCCTCCCCATTGACAATAGAATAAATAAAAAAGAAACAAGAGCTATTAAGAAAAAGGAGAAAAACCTAGATGTATGTTATATATATATATCAAGTGCGTGTCTGTGAAGTGTTGACCAAAGGGTAAGTAGGAGTAGGCAAGATATCCCTTTTATCTAGCGTAGTTGAATTAGACAGAAAAAGAAATACCAGCAATCCTACCATCATGCCAAACAGTTTACAGGTTTTTGTTTTCACAGTCATCAGGCCTAGGACGGAAGTACTTCCCTGGGGTGGTTGCTGTCTACCAACCTACACTACATATATATAAATGATATTATATATATATATATATATATATATATATATATATATATATATATATATATAAATATATAAATATGTGCAAGGAAATTCGTCAAGAGCAGGCGAAAATATACACAAACACTGATCTCTGGCCGAAGAGACCGAACCTACGAACCTTGGAACAAAGGTACGCAGTGCTTTACCATTCCCGCACACTGGACTATACCTTGGCGCCCACATGCGCTAGCCGTTAATCCAAGCACCAACTTTCAGGAAAAAGGCTTACAGCTTTTCATCTCATCCCCTGCAATGCATCAGCCTTACTAGAGATTTTAACAATGCAAGGATTCCGTCGTAAGAGCAGGCGAAATACACACAAACCAACTGTTAAAAATCTCTAGTAAGGCTGACGATGCATGGTATGAGATGAAAAGCTGCAAGCCATTTCCCCTGAAAAGCTGGCTGCCCTTTGATCAACGTGTACCAAGCTAACACTCCAAGGTATTGCCCATGTGGTATATTGGTATAGCACAGCGTTCCTGTTCTAAGGTTCTGGGTTCGAGTCTCCTTCGGCCATATATCAGTGTGTATATTCGCCTGCACTTTCGAATTCCTTTCGTGATTTATATATATATATATATATATATATATATATATATATATAATATATATATATCTATATATAATGCCCAAACATAACTTTAGTAATACATGGTTAGAAACAAACGACAGAAAAGGTTTCTATAAACGGGTGTCCTAAAATGTGGGTGCATTCATTTTATATTACCTTTAGTTTGCCCCCCTCATTTATGCTTTCTAATACAAAAAACTGGTAAACTTTATTTTTTTTTTATCAAACTTGCAGAACCTCGTCTTGAATAAATGCTGTCTGCTTATGGTCCTCAAATAAATGACAAAGAAAAGCCTGGACAGGAGGTACAGAGTAGACAACTACCTACACAATAGAAACAAACACACAATTATGAATATACATAAACGTTGAAATACTAAACAGAGTTTATGAAAACGATGGAACTAATTTGAAACTGCAAAAAAGACAATAAGGCCAAATAGTGTAATAAAATTCGAGGTATTAGGGCCAAGACAAATTTGTTTTTTTGCCACTGAAACTGTTGGTTCAAATATTTTGTATTACAAATATCATATACAACTAGATTCTGCGCAAGGGCTGGCTGAAGAGAATTGAATGCTGAGCTCAGGAACTACCTCAGGTTGAAACAGATGGCAACAAGGCACTGAGATGAAACAATAGGAGAGAAATAGTATTGGTAATGGTGGTGGTGATAACAAAGTAGTAGTAATAGTATTCATAACATTATAAATCAATTATAATTTGACTATCTACATAAAATCTGAAGTAGCAAGACTGTAACTAAGTCTTCTTAGCGATAGTCATGATATGGATCATGGGGTATTTTGTTGTTATTGGTCAGTTTGTCGGGATTAATCACTTGACAAGGTCTTTATCATAAGTTGAACCTGTTCAGTGGTGTTCGGCACTATAGCTGAGACGCCTATGATGAGTGTATTAAGGTCACGTGAATGGTAAGGTATCCTATGGCCATAATTGGGACCACAGCTGCTTTATCTTAGTGTTATACAAATAATGAAAGACCCACTGGAGCAATTATTGCAATTTATTGAGAATATGTTTTGTCCACGAGGGAGTCGAACAGTTTTGTTCCCACACTGTATGGACGGAAACTGAAGTCACTGGTGGACGAAAGTTCGAGTTTTAACAAAATGCTGTCAACTTATTAATTTGGTTGTTAATTATTACGGTGAAGTGAAGTTAAGTGAATGTGGAATTGTGGTATCAACCCTTTCTAAGTGCCTTTCCGCTGGACTTTCTCTCTCTCACTCTCTCTCTCTTCTCTCTCTCTCCACCTCTCTCTCTCTTCTCTCTCCTCGTCGTTCTCTCTCTCTCTCCTCTGTCTCTCGCTCTCCCTCTCACTCTCCTTTTCTCTCCATTTTCTCTGTAACTCTCCTCTCCAACGTTTTAAGTGATTAAATTGACACTTCGTTCTTGGATTTTCCCTTCCTTTTTATCTCCCTTTTCCACCTTTTTTTCTCTCCCCATCTCTCTATCTGCCTCGCTCTTTAGAGCCACTGATGAATAATGCTATGCACTTACACCATAAAGACTAGCTTCGAATATTGTTATCACACACACACACACACACACAACACACCCACACACAGCACAACACAACACACACCCACACACACACCAACACACCACAACACACACACACACACACATGCACTCCAGTTTTGGAACCCCATCACCAAGCCAAGAATGTGAGGAAACTAGATCAAAATGCAAAGGTTTGCAAACAAGACTATCCCGGAAACTAAGGTATTTTCTATGATGAGAGGTTAAGGGAAATCGACTTAACGACACTGGAAGACAGGAGAGATAGGGGGGTTAGGATCACGAGCATTTAATACTGAGAGGAATCGACAAGGTGGACAAAGACACGATGTTCCAGAGATGGGAAACAAGCAACAAGGGTCACAGTTGTTAGTTTAAGACACAGATGAATCACAGGTACCTTGGGAAGTATTTCCTTCAGTCCAACAGAATTTGTCAAGGAAGTGGGAAAGTCTGGAAAGTGACGTAGTGGAGGCAGGCTTTAAGAAGAGGAATGATGAAGCTTCAGGAGCAGGAACAGTTGGACTCAATAGGGGCCAGTGAAGAGGCCGGGCCAAGGAGCTAAGACTCGACCCCTGCAACCACAAAGTACGTGAGTACAAATAGGTGAGTACACACACACACACAGCACAAACACACCACACACACACACTGGAAGTTCAATGGTTACGCTTACGATTCATATATGTCTGAGCACACGGACGATACCATATTTAATTCAGTTATGAAATGCGATGATAATCGGGGAAAATAACTAAAGGCTATACAACAAAGGAATATTTCTTACGTGAGTGTAATTATGTTAACATGTCTTTTTCACTCATAGCGGACGGAGGATTCGAGTCTTCTACAGGTTCACATAAATTAATTTTAACTAATCAAAGCACGTCAACATTTTCCAATTAACCATTTTAAATTTTTTGCGAATTAACTTTCAAAATTTTATCACAGAAAAGTAAAATAATCAAAATTTTTATTATCTCACCTCACATTTCAGAAAAAAAAAATAATATGTAACAAAAGAATAAAATTAAAGGACTGAGCAAAACCTGTGGATATTAATATAAGAGTGTTATTATTGTATTTTACCGACATATATATAGAAGATTCCGACACAATCATTTCAAATTTATCGCAAAACTTTTTCACCAAATTTTACCAGTAATTGCCACACAAAATTTTTTCCCTAACAAAAAATATTTGTATTTTGCATTAATTACTCAAATTTCTTTGTGAACGTATGTTTTCCTTTTTTTTGTCAGACCTTCGTTTACTTTTTCTGTTTCTTATGCTTTCTTTCCATGCTTTGTCCGGGCTGTCCTCTCTGTCCTTCTTTTCTCTTTATTATATCTTTGGTCTCTCTTGTAATCCTGTCATTTGTCCGTGAGATATATATATATATATATGAAACTATATATATATCTATATATATATATATATATATAATATATAATATATATATATATATAGTATTGGTATCCACGAATGAGTTGGTATTTAATAATAAACACACTGCAACTAGCCGGAATCGAACCGGTGTGTGTTGCCCCCCGCCTCATGGTGAACGAAAATTACGAACGCTCTAACCCCACTGGACTAATACAGTCCTACAAAGAAAAAAAAAACATCACGCACCCAGCATACTAGGTGTTATCAACGTGATTGGCCGAGACTTACGATGGTGTATATGCCTCAGAACAATTTCCCATTTCTACTTCCGGTTTGGTGTACTAGCCTCCACAAGCAGTAATGTGAAGTATTGTAACCACAAACGAGTAGTATATAAACAATAACAACACTGGGTACGTGATTCCGTGAAGGATTGCTATGGTCGGTGGTTAGAGCCTCGTGAATTTTTCGCGTCGCAGTGAGGCGGTCTAAAAAACAACACGGGTTCGATCCCTCGTTTACACACAATGTACTGAGAAACCTGTGTAAACTTGTGTAAAAGGACCAAAAAAACTAGGTAGAATAAATATGAAAACCCTGCACGAGTAAGACAACCACTTCGTGGGGCAAAATCCAACTACCGATTATTTTGAAATTAAAGTTCCAGCTTCAACTGTTAATTATAAAGTCTAAAAACTCTTAAATAAAACCTTATTCACGTCTTAGCTACATTTTCATGAAGTCCCTTTAGCAGAAATTTATTTTGATCTTTTAGTCTGAGTTTCATTGCCGTTGATGGCACTGAAAAAACTTAACTCTGCCGAGAACACTTAAAAATATATATATATATATATATATTATATATATAATATATATATATATATAATATATATATATATATATATATATATATATATAAATATAAAAATATATATATATAATAAATATATATATAATATATATATATATATATATATAAATAGATATATTTTATATAAAGATGGGGTCCACCTCTGGTGTAAATTGTGGGGGAACCCTAGCCCGGAGAAGTGATAAAAAGGCTATCAAAAAAAAGGAAAAAAATATTTGGATTTCTTTCCTGAAGTCGGTTTGAATATTCCCACTTCCCCTACCACCGCATCTTTTGATTATATGATAAATATATATATTATATAAATAAAAATATTTATATTATATATATATATATATATAATATATATATATAAATATATATAAATATAAAATATTTATATATATATATATATATATATATTATATATATATATATATATATATAATATATATTAATATATATATATATAATGTCGTGCCTAATAGGTGTAAAACTGATCCATAAGCAAGAACTTCATTTAAAATTAAGTCCTTTCTAAAAATTTCTCTTATACGTTTAAAGATATATTTTTTTCATTAATGTTGATGCAAAAATTATAATTTTGCACCAAAAGAATCTTAGAAAACTTACCTAACCTTATTATAACAAGAACAATTTATTTTAGCCTAACCCAACTAAATATATTTTAAATTTGTTCACAATAATTTAATACTAAACAAAACACAGTGAAATATATTTTTTTCGTTAGGTTCAAAATGATTTTGGCGAAATTATGATACACAAATTTTCGCTTGTCCTATGTGGCAAAATGAGCGTTGCTATTTAAGCCAAGATAGCCAAGATAGCTGCTTCCTTGTTTTATCTTCGCGTATTTTAGCGTTGGTATTATATTATATATATATATATATATATATATATATATATATATATATATATATATATATATATTATATATATATATTATATTATATATATATACATATATATATATATTATATATAGATATATATATATTAATATATATATATATATATATATATATTATATATATTATATATATCTATACATACATACATATATATATGTCGTGCCGAATATGTAAAACTGGTCAATTAGCAAGAACTCATTTAAAATTAAGTCCTTTCTGAAATTTTCTTTTATACGTTTAAAGATATATTTTTTCCATTAATGTTAATATAAAAAATTTTAATTTTGCACTAAAAGAATCTTAGAAAACTTACCTAACCTTATTATAACAAGAGCAATTTATTTTAGCCTAACCCAACTAAATATGTTTTAGATTTGTTTACAGTAATTTAATATTAAACAAACACAGAGAAATATATATATTTTTCGTTAGGTTCAGAATGATTTTGGCGAATTAATTGCATACACAAATTTTCACTTGTCCTATATGGCAAGATGAGCGTTGCTATTTAAGCCAAGATCGCAAGTTCTGCCTATTCGGCACGAATATATATATATATATATATATATATATATATATATATATATATATATATATAAAATATATATATATATATATGTATATTTTCAACAAGTCGGCCGTCTCCCACCGAGGCAGGGTGACCCAAAAAAGAAAGAAAATCCCCAAAAAGAAAATACTTTCATCATCATTCAACACTTTCACCACACTCACACATTATCACTGCTTTTGCAGACATGCTCAGAATTCAACAGTTCAGAAGCATATACTTTATAAAGATACACAACATATCCCTCCAAACTGCCAATATCCCAACCCTCCTTTAAAGTGCAGGCATTGTACTTCCCATTTCTAGGACTCAAGTCGATATATGAAAATAACCGGTTTCCCTGAATTTCCCTTCACTAAATATAACCCTGCTCACACTCAACAGATCGCCTCGATTTCACTCCTATCTAATTCGCTCATGCACGCTTGTTATATATATAATATATATTATATTTATATAAATATAGTATATATATATTATATATATATAAATTATATTATATATAAAATAGTATATATATTTATGTCGTGCGAATAGGCAGAACTTGCATTTTGCTTAAATAGCATACGTTTCTCTTGCCATATAGGACAAGTGAAAGTTTGTGTATGCAATAATATTAAAAATCATTCTGAACCTAACGAAAAAAATATATTTCACTGTGTTTGTTTAATAATAAATTACTGTAAACAAATGTAAAAATTTATTTAGTTGGTTAGGCTAAAATAAATTGTTCTTGTTATAATTAGGTTATGTAAGTTTTCTAAGATTCTTTTTGTTTCAAAATTTAAGATTTTTTACATTAACATTAATGAAAAAAATTCTTTTAAACACGTATAAGAGGAAAAATTTTAGAAGGACTTAATTTTATATGAGTTCTTCCCTAATTGCCCAAATTTTACAAATCGGCAACGTCATTATTATATTTTAGCATCATTATATATTATTATAAATATATATTATATATATATATATATATATATATATATATATTATATATGTATATATATATATATATATATATATATATTATTATTTATTATAAACACCGGCCGATTCCCACCAAGGCAGGGTGCCCGAAAAAAGAAAAAACTTTTCACCATCATTAAACTTCCATCACTGTCTTGCCAGAGGGGTGCTTTAAACTACAGTTTTTAAACTGCAAAATTAACAACCCCTCCTTCCAGAGTGCAGGCACTGTACTTCCCATCTCCAGGACTCAAGTCCGGCCTGCCGGTTTCCCTGAATCCCTTCATAAATGTTACTTTGCTCACACTCCAACAGCACGTCAAGTATTAAAAACCATTTGTCTCCATTCACTCCTATCAAACACGCTCACGCATGCCTGCTGGAAGTCCAAGCCCCTCGCACACAAAACCTCCTTTTACACCCTCCCTCCAACCCTTCCTAGGCCGACCCCTACCCCGCCTTCCTTCCACTACAGACTGATACACTCTTGAAGTCATTCTGTTTCGCTCCATTCTCTCTACATGTCCGAACCACCTCAACAACCCTTCCTCAGCCCTCTGGACAACAGTTTTGGTAATCCCGCACCTCCTCCTAACTTCCAAACTACGAATTCTCTGCATTTTATTCACACCACACATTGCCCTCAGACATGACATCTCCACTGCCTCCAGCCTTCTCCTCGCTGCAACATTCTTTCACCCACGTTTCACACCCATATAAGAGCGTTGGTAAAACTATACTCTCATACATTCCCCTCTTTGCCTCCAAGGACAAAGTTCTTTGTTTCCACAGACTCCTAAGTGCACCACTCACTCTTTTTCCCTCATCAATTCTATGATTCACCTCATCTTTCATAGACCCATCCGCTGACACGTCCACTCCCAAATATCTGAATACGTTCACCTCCTCCATACTCTCTCCCTCCAATCTGATATTCAATCTTTCATCACCTAATCTTTTGTTATCCTCATAACCTTACTCTTTCCTGTATTCACCTTTAATTTTCTTCTTTTGCACACCTACCAAATTCATCCACCAATCTCTGCAACTTCTCTTCAGAATCTCCCAAGAGCACAGTGTCATCAGCAAAGAGCAGCTGTGACAACTCCCACTTGTGTGTGATTCTTTATCTTTTAACTCCACGCCTCTTGCCAAAACCCTCGCATTTACTTCTCTTACAACCCCATCTATAAATATATTAAACAACCACGGGTGACATCACACATCCTTGTCTAAGGCCTAACTTTTACTGGGAAAAAATTTCCCTCTTTCCTACATACTCTAACTTGAGCCTCACTATCCTCGTAAAAAACTCTTCACTGCTTTCAGTAAAACCTACCTCCTACACCATACACTTGCAACATCTGCCACATTGCCCCCCTATCCACCCTGTCATACGCCTTTTCCAAATCCAAAAATGCCACAAAGACCTCTTTAGCCTTATCTAAATACTGTTCACTTATATGTTTCACTGTAAACACCTGGTCCACACACCCCCTACCTTTCCTAAAGCCTCCTTGTTCATCTGCTATCCTATTCTCCGTCTTACTCTTAATTCTTTCAATTATAACTCTACCATACACTTTACCAGGTACACTCAACAGACTTATCCCCCCATAATTTTTGCACTCTCTTTTATCCCCTTTGCCTTTATACAAAGGAACTATGCATGCTCTCTGCCAATCCCTAGGTACCTTACCCTCTTCCATACATTTATTAAATATTGCACCAACCACTCCAAACTATATCCCCACCTGCTTTTAACATTTCTATCTTTATCCCATCAATCCCGGCTGCCTTACCCCCTTTCATTTTACTACTGCCTCACGAACTTCCCCCACACTCACAACTGGCTCTTCCTCACTCCTACAAGATGTTATTCCTCCTTGCCCTATACACGAAATCACAGCTTCCCTATCTTCATCAACATTTAACAATTCCTCAAAATATTCCTTCCATCTTCCCAATACCTCTAACTCTCCATTTAATAACTCTCCTCTCCTATTTTTAACGGGACAAATCCATTTGTTCTCTAGGCTTTCTTAACTTGTTAATCTCACTCCAAAACTTTTTCTTATTTTCAACAAAATTTGTTGATAACATCTCACCCACTCTCTCATTTGCTCTCTTTTTACATTGCTTCACCACTCTCTTAACTTCTCTCTTTTTCTCCATATACTCTTCCCTCCTTGCATCACTTCTACTTTGTAAAAACTTCTCATATGCTAACTTTTTCTCCCCTTTCTACTCTCTTTACATCATCATTCCACCAATCGCTCCTCTTCCCTCCTGCACCCACTTTCCTGTAACCACAAACTTCTGCTGAACACTCTAACACTACATTTTTAAACCTACCCATACCTCTTCGACCCCATTGCCTATGCTCTCATTAGCCCATCTATCCTCCAATAGCTGTTTATTAATCTTTTCCCTAACTGCCTCCTCTTTTAGTTTATAAACCTTCACCTCTCTCTTCCCTGATGCTTCTATTCTCCTTGTATCCCCATCTACCTTTACTCTCAGTATAGCTACAACTAGAAAGTGATCTGATATATCTGTGGCCCCTCTATAAACTATGTACATCCTGAAGTCTACTCAACAGTCTTTTTATCTACCAATACATAATCCAACAAACTACTGTCATTTCGCCCTACATCATATCGTGTATACTTATTTATCCTCTTTTTCTTAAAATATGTATTACCTATAACTAAACCCCTTTCTATACAAAGTTCAATCAAAGGGCTCCCATTATCATTTACACCTGGCACCCCAAACTTACCTACCACACCCTCTCTAAAAGTTTCTCCTACTTTAGCATTCAGTCCCCTACCACAATTACTCTCTCACTTGGTTCAAAGGCTCCTATACATTCACTTAACATCTCCCAAATCTCTCCTCTCCTCTGCATTCCTCTCTTCTCCAGGTGCATACACGCTTATTATGACCCACTTCTCGCATCCAACCTTTACTTTTAATCCACATAATTCTTGAATTTACACATTCATATTCTCTTTTCTCCTTCCATACTGATCATTTAACATTACTGCTACCCCTTCCTTTGCTCTAACTCTCTCAGATACTCCAGATTTAATCCCATTTATTTCCCCCCACTGAAACTCCCCTACCCCCTTCAGCTTTGTTTCGCTTAGGGCCAGGACATCCAACTTCTTTTCATTCATAACATCAGCAATCATCTGTTTCTTGTCATCCGCACTACATCCACGCACATTTTTAAGCAAACCCAGTTTTATAAAGTTTTTCTTCTTCTCTTTTTTAGTAATTGTATACAGGAGAAGGGGTTACTAGCCCATTGCTCCCGGCATTTTAGTCGCCTCATACGACACGCATGGCTTACGGAGGAAAGATTCTTTTCCACTTCCCCATGGACAATAGAAGAAATAAAAAAGAACAAGAGCTATTTAGAAAAAAGAGAAAAACCTAGATGTATATATATATATGCATGTGCGTGTCTGTGAAGTGTGACCAAAGTGTAAGTAGGAGTAGCAAGATATCCCTGTTATCTTAGCGTGTTTATGAGACAGAAAAAGAAAACAGCAATCCTACCATCATGCAAAACAGTTACAGGTTTTTGTTTCACAGTCATCTGGCAGGACGGTAGTACTTCCCTGGGTGGTTGCTGTCTACCAACCTACTACCAACCTATATTATATTTATATATATATATATATATATTATATATATTATATATATTATATATAATATATATATATATATATATATACACATATATATATATATATATATATATTTTATTATATATATATATTTATATATATATATGTAGATATATATATATATATATATATATATATATATATATATATATATATTATATGTAGATATATATATATATATATAAATATATATATATATATATATATATATATTATATATATATATATATATATATTATATATATATATATATAGGGAAGTACCACCTCTATGCTGGAATGGGGACCCTCATCCTCAGAGAAGACAATAAACGTACCTCAGACAAAACTCAAGGGTTTTCTCCCCGGAGCTGTTTGAATATTTTCTTCTCCTACTACCCCCTATATATTTTTTATTCTATGTGAACATTTATTAATAAACAAAATACATTTACAGAAAAAAACAAACATGAATACAATGGCACAATGTATCAAAGATCATGAATTTCCTCCAGCTCCTCCGAGGCTGGACGTGAGCCAAGTATGCAGCAAGCATTTCCCCTCTGGATGGCGATGCTGAGGCGCTGGAACATGAAAGTGGCTGCCCTTGGGTCCCTGGTGGTGTCGATGAGTCTGGAACCCAATTCTTTAAGGAAACGTTGTGGCATTTTATATATATATATATATATATATATATAATATATATTTATTTATATATATATATATATATATATATATATATATATATGAATATGTGTGTGTGTGTGTGTGTGTGTGTGTGTTTGTCTTGCCGAATAGGAAAAAAATTGGTCATTTAGCAAGAACTCATTTAAAATCGGTTGCTTTCAGGTTCCTGAGAGCACCTGAGCTTGTCGCCTGACCAGGGTTCCTGAGAGCACTTGAGCTTGTCACCTGACCAGGGTTTCCGAGAGCACCTGAGCTTGTCACCTGACCAGGGTTCCCGAGAGTACCTGAGATTGTCACCTGACCAGGGTTCCTGAGAGCACCTGAGATTGTCACCTGACCAGGGTTCCTGAGAGCACCTGAGCTTGTCACCTGACCAGGGTTCCTGAGAGCACCTGAGCTTGTCACCTGACCAGGGTTCCTGAGAGCACCTGAGCTTGTCACCTGACCAGGGTTCCTGAGAGCACCTGAGCCTCTCACCTAACCATGGTTCCTGAGAGCACCTGAGCTTGTCGCCTGACCAGGGTTCCTGAGAGCACCTGAGCTTGTCACCTGACCAGGTTCCTGAGAGCACCTGAGCTGTCACCTGACCAGGGTTCCTGAGAGCACCTGAGCTTGTCACCTGACCACGGTTCCTGAGAGCACCTGAGCTTGTCACCTGACCAGGGTTCCTAAGAGAGCACCTGAGCTTGTTACCTGACCAGGTTCCGAGAGCACTGAGCTTGTCACCTGACCAGGGTTTCCTGAGAGCACCTGAGTTTGTCCCCTGACCAGGTTCCTGAGAGCACCTGAGCTTGTCACCTGACCAGGGTTCCTGAGAGCACCTGAGCTTGTCACCTGACCAGGGTTCCTGAGAGCACCTGAGCTTGTCACCTGACCAGGGTTCCTGAGGGGGCACCTGAGCCTTGTCACCTGACCACCACATGGTTTGTTCCTGAGAGCACCTGAGCTTGTCACCTGACCAGGGTCCCTGAGAGCACCTGAGCTTGTCACCTGACCAGGGTTCCTGAGAGCACCTGAGCTTGTCACATGACCAGGGTTCCTGAGAGCACCTGAGCTTGTCACCTGACCAGGGTTCCTGAGAGCACCTGAGCTTGTTACCTGACCAGGGTTCCTAAGAGCACCTGAGCTTGTCACCTGACCAGGGTTCACGAGAGCACCTGAGCTTGTCACCTGACCAGGGTTTCCGAGAGCACCTGAGTTTGTCACATGACCAGGGTTCCTGAGGGGGCACCTGAGCTTGTCACCTGACCGGGGTTTTCCGAGAGCACCTGAGTTGTCACATGACCGGGTGTTCCTGAGAGCACCTGAGCTTGTCGCCTGACCAGGGTTCCTGAGAGCACCTGAGCTTGTCACCTGACCAGGGTTCCTGAGAGCACCTGAGCTTGTCACCTGACCAGGGTTCCTGAGAGCACCTGAGCTTTTTCACCTGACCAGGGTTCCTGAGAGCACCTGAGCTTGTCACCTGACCAGGGTTCCTGAGAGCACCTGAGCTTGTCACCTGACCAGGGTTCCTGAGAGCACCTGAGCTTGTCACTTGAGCTAATCATTTGAAATTACAATAGCTTGATGTCACCTGAGGTCATATTAGCAGGTTACCTAACGCCACTTGAAGTGGATACCTGAGGTCACTACTGCTGTGTAACTGAGGTCACTTGAGCAGGATGCTTGAGCCCACCTAAGATTGGTACCTGAGGTCACCTGAGCAAGTATCTGAGTACAGGTAAGCAGGCTTTCTTAGTAGCTTACATTAAGCTTAATATCTAATGTTAAGCGAGAGATGATCACCCGTAACGAGAGATAGATAGATAGAGAGAGAGAGAGGGAGAGAGAGAAAGAGAGAGAGAGAGAGAGAGAGAGAGAGAGAGAGAGAGAGAGACAGACAGACGAGAGAGAGAGAGCGAGAGAGAGAGCGAACATAATCATTCAGAATCTTGGATACAGACACAGACAAGGATGTAATATAAGCAGAAAAACAGGTAGGCCTACGCATACAAATAAGCCTAATCAGTAATGCAGTAATGTAATTCCCTTCCAAGTATACGAAGCCCATTATCTACATATATGTTATTTATAATACCCCCCCCCTTCAAAAAAAAGTAGAGAATTTAAAATCTGGTTTATATTCATAAGGATGTTGAGAAGCGAGACGTCAACGCAGTTAAAATTGATCAGTCGGAACTAATTAATGTCTTTATCCAGAATGAAAAGAAAAAGCTTGTGGAGCTTTCATTACAAATTTTGCGTGATTGATACTATGCACTTTCTATAGGCAGTGAGAATGTGGTGGGGCGACTATTGTTCAGCTTTGACTGGAAAGATTCTTGTCCTGTGGGCCGTTCCACAAGTTCAATAGGTTTGAGATTACCAGAATATTTTGGTTCTAACAAGAGCCCCTCCGCAGCGATACTAATTGGATGGTTCCTGTGATTTAGCGTCCACAGGAAAAACGGGTCTAATCTCTATGACAAGTTTAATGTTATTGAACACAAGTACTTAATTTTGTACGGCCAAGAAAGCTCTGCATTTTTCAAGCAGTTTAAGAATTCACTCCATACAATGAACTGGGATGGCGTTGAACGCCATTCACAAGTTGAAAGTCAAATGCAAACGGAAATCACTTGAAATGATATCCATTGAAACTATACCAAGCTTCAACATCTCAAAAGGAAAAGTCAAAAGAGATGTGATAACCAAATATGCACCGAGTTTGATCAAACATCCAAACAGCAGCCGTGTAACACACCACAGTAACACACCACAGTAACACACCACTGTAACACACCACAGTAACACACCACAGTAACACACCACAGTAAAAACACCACGTAACACACCACAGTAACACACCACAGTAACACACCACAGTAACACACCACTGTAACACACCACAGTAACACACCACAGTAACACACCACAGTAACACACCACAGTAACACACCACAGTAACACACCACAGTAACACACCACAGTAACACACCACAGTAAACACACCACAGGTAACACACCTCCACCACTGTAACACACCACAGTAACACACCACAGTTACACACCCACTGCAACACACCACAGTAACACACCACAGTAACACACCACAGTAACACACCACTGTAACACACCACGTAACACACCACAGTAACACACCACAGTAACACACCACAGTAACACACCACAGTAAAACACCACTGTAACACACCACAGTAACACACCACAGTAACACACCACAGTAACACACCACTATAACACACCACGGTAACACACCACATAACACACCCCAGTAACACACCCCGTAACAACACCACAGTAACACACCACTGTAACATCCACTGTAACACACAACAGTAACACACCACAGGGAACACACCACAGTAACACACCACAGTAACACACCACAGTAACACACCACAGTAACACACCACAGTAACACACCACAGTAACACACCACAGTAAACACACCACTGTAAACACACCACAGTAACACACCACGGTAACACACCACAGTAAACACACCACAGTAACACCCCCACTGTAACACACCACAGTAACACACCACGGTAACACACCACATACAACCACGTAACACACCACAGTAACACACCACTATAACACACCACAGTAACACACCACAGTAACACACCACAGTAACACACCACATAAACACACCACTGTAACACACCACAGTAACACACCACGTAAACACACCACAGTAACACACCACAGTAACACACCACAGTAACACACCACGGTAACACACCACAGTAACACACCACAGTAACACACCACTGTAACACACCACAGTAACACACCACATAACACACCACAGTAACCACACCACAGTAACACACCACAGTAACACACCACTATAACACACCACAGTAACACACCACAGTAACACACCACAGTAACACACCACAGTAACACACCACTGTAACACACCACAGTAACACACCACGGTAACACACCACAGTAACACACCACTGTAACACACCACAGTAACACACCACGTAACACACCCAGTTAACACACCACAGTAACACACACGTAACCACAACAGTAACACACCACAGTAACACACCACAGTAACACACCACAGTAACACACCACAGTAACACACCACTATAACACACCACAGTAACACACCACAGTAACACACCACTGTAACACACCACAGTAACACACCACAGTAACACACCACAGTAACACACCACTGTAACACACCACAGTAACACACCACAGTAACACACCACAGTAACACACCACAGTAACACACACAGTAACACACCACAGTAACACACCACAGTAAAAACACCACAGTAACACACCACAGTAACACACCACTATAACACACCCCAGTAACACACCACAGTAACACACCACTGTAACACACCACAGTAAACACACCACTGTAACACACCACAGTAACACACCACTATAACACACCACAGTAAAAACACCACAGTAACACACCACAGTAACACACCACTGTAACACACAACAGTAACACACCACATAACACACCACAGTAACACACCACAGTAACACACCACAGTACACCCACTAAACACACCACTGTAACACACCACAGTAACACACCACTGTAACACACCACAGTAACACACCACTGTAACACACCACAGTAACACACCACGGTAACACACCACAGTAACACACCACGTAACACACCCACAGTAACACACCACAGTAACACACCACAGTAACACACCACTGTAACACACAACATATAACACACCACTGTAACACGCACTGTAACACACCACAGACACACCACAGTAACACACCACTGTAACTACCACAAACAAATAACACCACAGTAACACACCACGGTAACACACCACTGTAACACACCACAGTAACAAAACCATAAAACACACCACTGTAACACACTACAAAACCACCACAATAACACACCACAGCAACACACACAGTAACACACCACTGTAACACACCACTGTAACACACCACGTACACACCATAGTAACACACCACTGTAACACACCACTGTAACACACCACTGTAACACACCACTGTAACACACCATAGTAACACACCACTGTAACACACCACTGTAACACACCATAGTAACACACCACTGTAACACACCACTGTAACACACCACTGTAATACACCATAGTAACACACCACTGTAACACACCACTGTAACACACCACTGTAACACACCACAGTAACACACCACAGTAACACACCAAAGTAACACACCACAGTAACACACCACTGTAAACACCACTGTAACACACCTGTAACACCACTGTAACACACCATAGTAAACACACCACTGGTAACACACCACTGTAACAACCATAGTAACACACCACTGTAACACCACTGTAACACACACTGTAAACACACCACTGTAAACACCACTGTAACACACCACTGTAACACACCAATGTAAACACCACTTAAAACACTGTATTCACACTTATAACCTGTAACACATTATGTAATCACACTTGTGAACACACAAGGTAAACACCACTGGTACAATCCACTTAACACATTTCCTTAATACACTGTAACACCATATATAAACTGTAAATCACCATGTTTAACACACCATGTAACAACCACAGTAAAAACTTTTACACACACGTACACACCATGTAAAACTGTAACACACCACTGTAAACACAATGACACAATTAACACAACTGTAAAACCTGAACAAGGTACCGAATGTGAAGACAGCAGGCCTTATACATGTTATTTCGATAAGTTTACATACAATTTTAATATTAATATGTGCCAATAGGTAAAATTGGTCAATTAGTTCAAAAATTTTTGCTATACTGTTAAAGATAATATTTTTCGTGTATGTTAATGTAAAAATTTATAATTTATACAAAAGAACCTTGAAATTACTAATATATAAGAAGGCAAATTTACATTTACTAACAACTAAAATATTTTAGAAGTTACAATATATATGAAACACCAAATATTTTTTTGCGTTAGGCAGAATATTTTCAAATTGTTGAATACACAAATGCAAATATATAATATATATAAAATAAAAGAAAACATTAATAAATATAAAGAACATTGTCATTTGTGTGCATAATCGCTTGAAAATTATGAAACCGGAAAGGAAATCTGTAAATTGTATTACGAAATGGCAAAACAAATTGAATAAAATGCAGAGAAAACCCGTAACGAGGGGAAAGAAGAAGGCGTGGCATAGGACTGTCTGGGGGCTGACACTCCCAATGGAACGCAGTAACGAAAATCCAAGGCCAAGTAAGGCCGCTAGGCAGGCTGGGTCAGGCAGGCAGGCTTGTCTGGCACGGAGGGAAGAAGTTCTGGTAACGGCAGGTAGATTCAAAGCAGGCAGGTAAAATTGGAGTAACAGGCAAGTAGACAGACACGCGTGCTAAAAGGCAGGAAGGCATTCAGCAGACATGCAGAAAAGCGTACAGGCATGTAGAGAGGCATGCCAACAGATAAGAAGGCAGGCAGGCAGTTGGGCAGGTAGGCAGACAGACATCCAAGCAGACAGACAGGCGGGCAGGCAAACTTACAAGCAGGCAAATAGAGAGACAAACAAGTATACAGATAAACATTACCAAGGACCAGTCATATCTTCTCACCATATTCACCTGCATTATAAAAATACTTATTCGACCGTAAAAAAAAATCAAACTTAACATTAGAAAATCCTCACGACACTGAAACTCAGAGTTCCAGAACAATCACTGACACATAACACCTTCCAGAGTGTGGGAAAGAGCGTGGCAGTAAGATCTGGAGCTTAATATATCACTTATTTTCCCTGTCAAAAAAATCATGAATAGCGTGTTCTTCTCTACTTGAGAATTGCACAGACACAGTAGTAACAGCCTGGTTGATCAGACCCTGGTCTACCATGAGGCTTGGTCTCAGACCGAGCCGCGGGAGCGTTGACCCCCGGAAGTCTCTCCAGGTAAACTCCAGGTAAACACGCAGCGGCTTTTCGTTAATTTTAGGTTTCTAATGTCAACCAGTTAATGTAACCTCGCGCCGGAATTTCCAATATATATTTTTTTTCTTTTGAGTATTTTCTCCCTCCCCCCCCAAAAAAACAGCACTTAGAGAGAGAGGAACAAGACACTTGGTAATCTTTATTCAGGAAGCGTTTCGCCAATCAGTGGCTTCGTCAGTCCAATGCAGCGAAAGAGGAGTGTGAGGTAATCAGTCCCAAGTGTTGTACAAGTGTCTTATTTATCATCTCGTCTGTTTTTCGAAACCATTTACTCAGATTAGGAGAAGAACCTTATGGCGACGCTTCGGTCTGTCCTGGACCTGTCCAGGACGGCAGAAACGTCATTATAAGATTCCTTTCCTAATTGCGAGTATTTAGTGCATTGTTTCGGTACCGGTATTCAAACATCAATTCTCTTTTTCGATCATGTTTGTAGAAGTTCATATTTATAGAAGTCGTTCAGTACAGACCAAAGGAACCTCTTATTGTAACAACGTTTCGCTCTTTATAGAACTATATCAAGTCACAGAGCTTTGTATCCATCATATATACAGCCTATGTATCCATCATGTATACAGTGTATGTATCCATCATATATACAATCTGTCCTCTATAATGGAAAATCTTTTTGTATGCGTTTCAGTATTTTTTTTTATCATTTTCTATACCAGAAATTATATAAAGTGTGTCTTAGATCAAGTTAATTTACGTAACGCTAGGAGCAACAGCCTGATTGACTAAGCAGTCAGCAAGGAAGACGTAATTTAGTCCAGGCTGTGAGGGTGGAAGAAATCACGAAACCGGTAACAGACATATGTCACAGGTGAGACAGTGGAAGACAAACGGAGAAAATTGGAAATATATAACTCACGAAATCGTATAAATGGTTTAGAAAATCGACAAGGTGATAAATAAAGATGCCCAGATGTTGCACGTCTCTCATTTATCAACAGGCAATTTGCACATAAACTAAAAGTATTGAATAATTTGGTAAGGGCACAAGGAATTAAATCACATAATAATCTGGTATTTATTTACGTATACTAACCACAGGCAGCACCAGCTGACGAATCCACTGAACAGAGGACTACTGAATACTGAATTAACTATCGAGAAAATGCTATAGCCAATTTTATCCTTCTATGATATTTCGACACAGCAAATTTCAGGCTAAAGATAGTAGATAAAAAAAAATGATATAAGAAAAATCATAAGCTCTTGAGAGCTTAAATAAACGTTTTCGTTGAATGAAATGGCAGGTTACCAACGAGCATAAAAAAAACTTAAGTAGCAGAACAAACATCAGGATAACGTCTCTGAGAAGCTATCTTTACTAAAAGCTTTATTTTTTTAGCAATTTCTGTCTTCGTCTTCATCATCCTCGTTGACCCAAAAATGAGGAAGTAATCAGAGATCTCACGATATAACCTAATCGAATTGCATCTTCACTGAAGGAAAAACTAGAATCAAGTCATAAGCTGATACCCAAGAGAAACATCGAGTGTGAGTAAGCTCTCCAACACATCCTGATAAGCAGCCTTGACTCTTGAAGCTTACCAGCGCATGGAAAACTTATTACAGAGGAGTGCCTTTTTAATTTAATACGTCCCCTTGAAAAGGGTTAAAATGAACATAAATAAAAAGAGACCACAGGAGACTGTATAGTAAAATAAAATAGTAGATGTAATATTACTGAAGTGACTCACTTATTCTTAAAATAGCAAGCAAGCTTACGCGGAAATTACTTATATTGAGTATAAACACTCATACCAATCGAAAGCAATGAAGCAGGTATAAAAATTCATTCGAGAAGTAGGAGAACCATAAAATACTTGTAATATATGCGTAAATCGGAATAAAAAAAACTGTTGTGTTATTCCCGTAACTGAACATTCGGAGATACAAAGGCTGAGGATAACAGAGGAATGAGTTACATCATGAAATAACACTGTGAACCCTCTTTTAACAATCTGGTTAACTGGAGAGGAGAAGACTGACTGTTTCGTTCATGAACTAGGTTAAGCCTGTGAGTTAAATATCGGATATTAACGTATATTCTCCAAACCTGAAAGAAGAAAAGGCAGCATGTTCATGCAACGTATATTCTCCAAACATGAAAGAGGAAAAGGCAGCACATTCATGCAATGTATATTCTCCAAACATGAATGAAGAAAAGGCAGTATATTCATGCACTAACCAACAGTGGAAAAAATATTTGAAAGTAATTTCCACCCTGAATGAAGAAAAGGAAATAAGATTTTTCTTCCAAAAAGAAAGAAAAAACCCAAATTCTCAATATACCTCCAAAAGGAAGATCAATATTAGCAAAAAAATTCTAAAATTGGAAATAACATACCTGCACATAAAACTTTTAGAGGGGAAAAATCAATTTCCCGTTATTTAAAATGAAGTTTTAAAAAAGGCCCAAAAATTTGAAACTTTATATTCTCCAAACCTTAAGGCACATATTACAAAATTTTCCAAAAATGATGAAGAAAACACTAATTTAACGTATTTTCCAAACATGAATGAAAAAAGGATAACTCATCAAATTAACGTTTAAAAAATGTAGAATTACCACCAAAGTAACGTAAAAAGGGAAAAGTTCCCTAAGTGAATTTTAACGTTTTTCCCTCCAACTGCCCATTAAAACCATGGCACAAGGGTATATAAAGGCCCAAAAAATAAAAGCTTGGGTAAAACCCCGATCATAAAATTTAGGGGTATAAGAATTAAGTTTGGTTTTGAAAAGGTAAACTTTACAAAACGTAAAAAGTAATACTTTTAGTTTCTCTTCGTTTAAATTTTCCTAAGTATAATGATAAAATTCATCAATGTGAAAAGAAAAACGAATAAGTTTAAAGGCGTATTTTTAAGGCCCTTAAAAGCCATAGACGGGAAAAAAAACTCATTTCAAATTAAAATGTTGTTTGCATGGTCTGATAGATCGTAAAATATAGCAGAATAAGCTGTGAATATTATACATTCACTGTAACGGGAACCACAAAATATGATGTGTACCTCTTCTTGAATTCATACTGAGTAGAGGGAGAAAGGTGTTGGAACCACAGCATTAGAAAGAGAGAACTGTGTTGGGCAAATCAGAATCATAACGAACGAAACGTGTTGCGGCCACCAGAGATCCGCAGCGATGGCGCACGAACGTGCGTACGCACACACACACACAACACACACACACACACCACACCACCACACACACACACACACACACACACACACACACACACACACACAGGAGTTGAATGGGAAAAGCCTGACTATAAAAGAGGGGACTACATAGGGTTGAAGAACTTCCTGCGGGAGGTCCAGTGGGACAGAGAACTGGCAGGAAAGCCAGTAAATGAAATGATGGAATATGTAACAACAAAATGCAAGGAGGCAGTGGAAAGGTTTATTCCCAAGGGCAACAGTAACAACGGGAAGACCAGAACGAGCCCCTGGTTTACCCGACGGTGTAAGGAGGCAAAAACAAAGTGCAATAGAGAATGGAAAAAGTACAGAAGGCAGAGAACACACGAAAATAGGGAGATCAGTCGCAGAGCCAGGAATGAGTACGCACAGGTAAGGAGGGAGGCCCAGCGACAGTATGAAAATGACATAGCATCGAGAATCAAGACTGACCCGAAACTGTTGTATAGCCACATCAGGAGGAAGACAACAGTCAAAGACCAGGTGATCAGATTAAGGACAGAAGGTGGAGAACTCACAAGAAATGATCAGGAGGTATATGAGGAGCTGAACAGGAGATTTAAGGAAGTTTTTACAGTAGAGACAGGAAGGGCTGTGGGAAGACAGCACAGAAGGGAACATCAAGAGGGAATATACCAACAAGTGTTGGATGACATACGAACAACTGAGGAGGAGGTGAAGAAGCTCTTAAGTGACCTTGACACCTCAAAGGCGATGGGACCGGACAACATCTCCCCATGGTTCCTTAGAGAAGGAGCAGAGATACTGTGCGTGCCTCTAACCACAATCTTCAACACATCCCTTGAAACTGGGCAACTACCTGAAAAATGGAAGACAGATAATGTAGTCCCCATATTTAAGAAAGGAAACAGAAACGAGGCACTAAACTACAGACCTGTGTCTCTGACATGTATTGTGTGCAAAGTCATGGAGAAGATTATCAGGAGGAGAGTGGTCGAACACCTGGAAAGGAACAAGATTATAAATGAAAACCAGCAAATCTTGTATCACAAACCTCCTGGAGTTTTATGACAAGGTAACAGAAGTAAGACACGAGAGAGAGGGGTGGGTAGATTGCGTTTTCCTAGACTGCAGGAAGGCCTTTGACACAGTTCCCCACAAGAGATTAGTGCAGAAGCTGGAGGATCAGGCGCACGTAAAAGGGAGGGCACTGCAATGGATAAGGGAATACCTGACAGGGAGGCAGCAACGAGTCATGGTACGTGAAGAGGTATCACAGTGGGCGCCTGTTACGAGCGGGGTCCCACAGGGGTCAGTTCTAGGACCAGTGCTATTTTTGATATATGTTAACGACATGATGGAAGGAATAGACTCTGAAGTGTCCCTGTTCGCAGATGACGTGAAGTTGATGAGAAGAATTAAATCGGACGAGGATGAGGCAGGACTGCAAAGAGACCTGGACAGGCTGGACATGTGGTCCAGCAACTGGCTTCTCGAATTCAATCCAGCCAAATGCAAAGTCATGAAGATTAGGGAGGGGCAAAGAAGACCGCAGACAGAGTATAGGCTAGGTGGACAAAGACTACAGACCTCACTCAGGGAGAAAGACCTTGGGGTGACCATAACACCCAGCACATCACCGGAGGCACACATCAACCAAATAACCGCTGCAGCATACGGGCGCCTGGCAAACCTGAGAATAGCGTTCCGATACCTTAATAAGGAATCGTTCAAGACACTGTACACTGTGTATGTTAGGCCCATACTGGAGTATGCAGCACCAGTCTGGAACCCACACCTGGTCAAGCACGTCAAGAAGTTAGAGAAAGTACAAAGGTTTGCAACAAGGCTAGTCCCAGAGCTCAACGGAATGTCGTACGAGAAAGGTTAAGGGAAATCGGACTGACGACACTGGAGGACAGAAGGCTCAGGGAGACATGATAACGACATACAAGATACTGCGGGGAATAGACAAGGTGGACAGAGATAGGATGTTCCAGAGAGGGGACACAGGACAAGGGGTCACAACTGGAAGCTGAAGACTCAGACGAGTCACAGGGACGTTAGGAAGTATTTCTTCAGTCATAGAGTTGTCAGCAAGTGGAATAGCCTAGCAAGTGAAGTAGTGGAGGCAGGACCCATACATAGTTTTAAGAAGAGGTATGACAAAGCTCAGGAAGCAGAGAGAGAGAGGATCCAGTAGCGATCAGTGAAGAGGCGGGGCCAGGAGCTGAGTCTCGACCCCTGCAACCACAATTAGGTGAGTACAATTAGGTGAGTACACACACACACACACACACACACACACACACACACATTTTACTCCCCTGACCTCAATAATAACACTGGTACCTTTACTCTTTCATTCTCATTAGTGACAGAAGGATTCGACGATATTTTATGCCAACAGTTCCCAAATAAACAGTAGAATTGGAAGTAAAAGCCGATCAAAAGTCTAAAGTCTAAAGAGAGAGACAGAGAGAGAGAGAGAGTGGCTTATGACAACGTTTTGGTTCGACTTGGACCATTTACAAGTCAAAGCTATTTTTTTTTCAAAATCGTTTGAAGAAACATGACAACGTTTCCATCCTTCCTGGACTGAACCCGGGTCTTTCAGATGTAAGTCGAAGGTTACCACCAAAATAAATAACTCACAATATATAATCACCAGAATAATTTTTATATGGAAGCGTTAAACCTACGCAAGTCACACAGCGCATTCCATAGCGGAGGCTCTACGCATCGTTGTGACGCGCGACACGATTCCTAATTCGATTCAACTAATTCGCTTGTTCAGGCATCGTTTTAATAAATTCTGAGGTAAAGCAAGGAAGTCTGAAGAAATGAAGAACATGTGAAAGACGCTCAACCTGATTAATAACTACTGCGATTTACACTAAATAACTCTGGCCACTTTCTGACAAGATCATGAGCTGAGGGTTCTTGAGAGAGTGATTACTCTACCTCGGGCGTGCTAAAAATCGTTTATCATCCTGTTGACATTTTCATGCCCCCTCTGAGCACGATAGACCTCTCAGCTGGTGAAGCACAGGACAAATGCATATTTCACCTCAGGTCAGTGACGATTTATGAGCCAAATGTTAGCAATTGTACTGGATATATATATATATATATATATATATATATATATATATATATATATATATATATATATATATATATATATATATATAATATATCTGTGTGTGTGACAAAGTTAAATGCCACTCTGGTTGTACTTTAACACACGCACCTCTCATCACACTAATTCCTGACAATTTCAATCAGTTTAATAGTGCTGAGGGGGTGTACGGTTCTCAGTTGAGTAGCGATGATGGGTCTAGCAAGAGACCATACTATTTGCTCCACTCCCAAGACTTGAACGCATCGTCCTCTTTTCAAATTCTTTTTCAAATATAGATTTAAATTTTATTTATTTAAATATGTAAGTTTTGATTGCATGAGAATCGAGGTGAATCCAGGATTAACGAGACCTGACAGATCAGCTGATGATGCAAACCAACCTTTTCTACCGAGGCTGTGCAGCCGATCGGTCAAGAGTGTGTCGAAAGGCAGAGATTGGCAGTTTCCTTTCAGTGAATTACAGTTTTACATCTAATTGTTTACAAAAAAAATATTTGTGTGAGAATTTCTCATTTTTATTTTCACACGGTAGATAAAGAGAGGTAGTTAAATGAGCATAGCCACTAAAAATGATAATCATCTCTTGACAAAAACTTTCCCAATGGTGAGACCTGCACAAGAACTGCGATGTTGGAGTATGGAAAATTAATATTTGTACTGTGCGCTCCGTTTCTTTCTTAGCTCAAGTTCTGCAACAGTTCTCTCTAATTAATCAGGATGGAGCATCAACACACAATCACACACTACATTACACTTCACTACACTAACTACACTACACTACACTACGCTACGCTGCACTATGCTACAATACACTACACAGTTTCCACTCGTTACCCTTCCCTTACCCAGCCACCAAGCACACGTCCTCTTACCTAACTTCAGTTCTACTGGAATGAAACCTTAAAGTTTCCGTAGCTATTGAACCAGTGTGGAATACTTGACGATATCCTCATCGCCCCGCTGAAGTCCCCCAGCTCAGGCTGACAGATTTCATTACCTCTTGTATGAATCCCATCTTCTGTGATAGAATGTGACAGAAACATAGCTAGCTTTTGTTCCCACAACATAATTCCTATTTCCTATATGGCCATTCTAGCTTATTAAATATTTGATATTTTTCTAGACAAATATTATATAAATAAATTTCGAAGCAGACGTCAAAAATAGTTGCCTACGAGTACTCGGTTGAGTTCAGTCATTACTTCGTATTTTTTAATACACACAACTTACCTACCTCAAAGAATAAGCAGTAATTTCATATGGATATTGTTATTTTGGGAGATATATTTAGGTCGCGCAGAATACTGAGCGTGTCTCGGTGTTAAATGATACCTAACCTAACTAACGATGCCAACCCTAACCAAACCTAAACCAGAAAATGTCATCACAGTTGTGACTCTCAGAGTGGTAGAGACAACAAGAGCATCACTGGACAAGAGAAGGGACAATACTCAGTGTTTTCCTTGTACGCTAGTTTACGCCAAAGACGAAAACGGCCAGCAAGAAATATTCTGCTAATTCTCACATTCTGAATTCACCACCTACCATCTGCCACTGGTCACATCCCACTATCACATACCACCAATTACAACACCTTCAATCACATCACCTATGTATTATCACCTATTACCTTAAAAATTAGCACATACAATCTCAATTCTATGTAGGAAACATGAAGCTAGATGAGAGGTAATTACATGAGGACCGACGGGGGGGGGGAGGGGTTACACATAGTGGGAAACAGAAATGAAAAATAAGGCGGTGCACAAAATGAGAACCAGATTTACGACAGCAATAAGGAAAACACAGAGCATATTGGTGAGGATACTAAAAAAAAATATCGACTCCTTCGAATACAAAGGGATGAAACACACACACACACACACACACACACACACACGCCCGCGTGCGTGTGTGTGTGTGTATGTAAATCATTACTATAACAATGCTAAATCACCGCTTAAATTTAATACTAAATTTTAACAAAAACAGAAAACGCTAATTTTCTGTCGCATTTTCGTTGACAACCAACAACATCACAAGCAGCTCTCAACGCAAGATAAGTGTTAAAAAAAGTAAATATTTTTCAGGAATGTGAAGTCAGTATTCTCTACCATTGTGTTGCAAAGAAATTCTTTAAAAATAGTGATATATGAGAGATTATTAGCATCTCTGGTACACTGATTTATTTGTGATGTTACTTGTTGTCAACGGTACTTGTCGGCGTGTGTGGGAGGGAGAAAAGGAGAGAGAGAGAGAGAGAGAGAGAGAGAGAGAGAGAGAGAGTCAAATAGTCAGAGACAGAACAAAATAAACAGGCGAAATAGAGAAGAAAAATGACTCGTGAATGTTTATGTAAAAATATAATTTAGATTGGCTGCCCAATTGAAAACTCTAGCACGACTGGTCATCTCAACGAATTTTGATTATTAAGCTCTTGGAAGACTACGTGGCCCTTCTTGCAAGTTTATCTAAGCTTCTTTACAAGATATACACTGTCTTCTTTCTTTCTGCTCCTCCTTTCTAGGTTATTCATTGCCTTCCTGTCTCCTAATTAGGTTGTACTTTGTCTTCATGTGTTGTACTCCGTAATATTCATAGTCTCATCGCTTTTTCCTCCTCTGTTTGTGCTTTTTCTTCCTTGTTCTTTCTCGTTTCCTCCTACTCTCTTCTCAGGCCTTTCCTTTTCTTCTTCTTTCTTAGATTATACATTATGTCTTCATTTGCTCCTCTTAGCTTCTTACTCACTTTCATCTCCTCGTCCTCATTTCATCCGCTTCGCCTATTATATATCGCCTTGGCGTCTTAGGTGAGGTGGAAGACCTAACAGGTCCAAAGGAACTTGAGAAGGTTGTTACATGGCATTTTGTAAACCGTTATATCGCGACGTTGTAACCTTTACTTTGTATTTTTTTGCGTTTCTGAAAGTAAATCATTAGATGGGCTTGTATACACACACACAACCACACCCACACACGCAAAGACACACACACAGCCATATACACACAACCACACACACAACAACACACACTAAACCATACACAACCACACACAGATATACACACACACACACACACACACACACACACACACACACACACACACACACACACACACGAACACACACACACACACACACACACACACACACACATACACACACACACACACACACACACACACACACAAGGACCAGGTAATCAGGCCGTGAAGTATATGAGCTCAACATGAGATTCAAAGAAGTGTTCACAGAGGAGACAGAAGGAGCTCCAGAAAGACGGTGAGGTGGGGTACACCTTCAAGTGTTTCACACAATACATACAACCGAGCAAGAAGTGAAGAGGCTGCTAAGCGAGCTAGATACCTCAAAGGCGATGGAGCCGGATAACATCCCTCCATGGGTCCTGAGAGAGGGAACAGAGGCGCTATGTGTACCACTAACAACAATCTTCAACACATCTATAGAAACAGGGCGACTACCAGAGGTATGGAAGACAGCAAATGTAGTCCCCATTTAAAAAAAAAAAAAAAAGAGACAGACACGAAGCATTAAACTACAGACCAGTATCACTAACATGTATATTATGCAAAGTCATTGAGAAGATTGTCAGGAGAAGAGTGGTGCAGCACCTAGAAAACAAATGAGCTTGTATTACGGAGTACTGTATTAAAATATTTTATATATAAATATTTTAATATCAACGACAACCAGCATGGTTTCAGGGATGGGAAATCCTGTATCACAAACCTACTGGAATTCTGTGACAGGGTGACAGCAGTAAGACAAGAGAGAGAAAGGGGTGGGTAGACTGCGTTTTCTTGGACTGTAAGAAGGCTTTTGACACAGTTCCTCTCAAGAGACTAGTGCATAAGCTGGAGGACAAAACAGGTATGACAGGGAAAGCGCTGCAGTGGTTCAAGGAATATCTGTTGGGCAGACATTAGTCATGGTACGAGACGACGTGTCAGAGTGGGCGCCTGTGACGAGCGGGGTTCCACAGGGGTGTCCCATGACCTGTCCTGTTTCTGGTATTTGTGAACGACATGACGGGAGGAATAGACTCAGATGTGTCCCTGTTTGCAGATGATGTGAAGTTGATGAGAAAAAAATCAACCGGTCGAGGACTGCAGGCCTGGGCCAGCAACTGGCTCCTGGAGTTCAACCCCACTAAGTGCAAAGCCATGAAAATTTGAGAAGGGCAAAGAAGACCGCAGACGGATAACAGTCTAGGGGGCCAGAGACTACAAACCTCACTCAAGGAACAGGATCTTGGGGGGTGAGTACAACACAGGGCGCCCATATGCTGCAGCATATGGGCGCCTAGCAAACCTAAGAACAGCATTCTGACATCTCAATAATGAATCTTTCAGGACCCTGTACACCGTTTACTTTAGGCCCATATTTGAGTATGCAGCACCAGTTTGGAATCCACACCTAACCACGCACGTAAGGAAACTAGAGAAAGTGCAAAGGTTTGCAACAAGACTAGTCCCGGAGCTAAGGGGTATGTCCCACGAGTAGAGGCTAAGGAAAATTGACCTGACGACACTGGATGTCAGGAGAGATAAGGGGGATATGATAATGACATATAAAACACTGAGAGAAATCGACAAGGTGGACAGAGACAGGATGTTCCAGAGATGGGACACAGCAACAAGGGGTCACAGTTGGAAGTTGAAGACTCGGATGAATCACAGGAATGTTAGGAAGTATTTCTTCAGTCACAGAATTGTCAATAAGTGGAATAGTCTGGGAAGTGATGTAGTGGAGGCAGGATTCATACATAGCTTTAAGAAGAGCTATGATAAAGCTCATGGAGTAGGAAGAGTAACCTAGTACCTGCAAGTGAAGAGGCTGGGACAGGAGCTGTGAATCGACCCCTGCAAGCAAAACAAGTTGAGCACAAATAGGTGAGTACACACACACACACACACACACACACACACACACACAAATATATATATATATATATATATATATATATATATATATATAATATAATATATATAATATATATATATATATATATAATCAGTAGCACTGAAGATAACATAGTAGATATAAACCAGAAACACAGCTGGATGAGTACAAAAACATCCAGTGGAGCCAGGAGATGGGGAAGAAGCCATGAGCTGTGTGGAAGGGCTCTCCTGGGACAGATCTGCTGTGGTATGCAGACTGCAAGAAGAAAGTGAACCAGAGAGAGAATATAGAACAGGCAGTACGAGGGGAAGGCGATAAGGAAAATATCTTGCCAGATGGGGACAACAAGAGCAGTGGGAGATCCTCCTCTCTTCATTTTAAACTTGGGTACCTGGATGTAGGGAATGGAAGGTATTGCTGACGTGAATACTAATAAGACGCTTGGTGCAGAGCAAATCTTTATTTAGTATAGATTGTGTCTCACCTTGGGTAGATCTTTAAAATAACTTGTTAAAGCTGTACCCAGAGGGAAGCGTAGTTTATCACAAAGGTTCGCCTTGCACCACTTGTCTTTCAATTATCGACAGAAGGAAGAGGCTTTTAGATTCAGTGTTTACAACAAAAAGAACGACAGCAAGAGATAAAGTAGTGAGAGAAAAACCTTAACTTGAATGAACATCTCAGATTCAACAGAGTGCACATTCAGGATTATCGTTGTCGTATTCATGGGATTGCGTTAATCTCACAGGGGTCTTACAGCTCATGGGAATACATGACGTGCATGGGAAAGATATCAGGACTTGTAAGTCCGAACTGGGATTATCTGCTGTCTAGGCAAAGAACTACCGTGCAATAGCTATGTATTATGTGGTCAAGGACAGAAAGGTAGAAGGCTCTCTTCCCACATTCCACTCCTTCCAGTCATTGCCGGCGTAAAAAAAAGGGGGGGGGAGGGAATATGTCATATCATCTTAAAAAAAAAAAATAGCGTGGAATTTAGGGAAAAGAAGGAGCTGGGTGGAAGATATGGTCTACAACTACCACTACTAAATTAGTACTGTTTTCTATCTTACTACCCGTCGTTTTCCACCGGCATTCACAGAGCTGTGTATTCCATGGGTCTAATTTTGGTTACCAACAGTTCTACTGAGATTATCTCAACTAATCGATTACCATCTTGTCAAACTGATCGCCCTGATACAGCAGTTGTATGAACATCAGAAATCTGTTGGTTTCAGATTGCCCCATTTGTTGTATGCATATGACAGTCTGTGCAGCTTTTAGTGTAGGCTTAGTGAATGGTTGCGAGAGGTAGCCTCATTAGGATACGATTCTTGCAGTTGAATCTTCTACTTTCAAACTGTGTGTCCAGCCGGTTCTTGAATAACTCCAGTGTTTTCATAACTGCAACCTTAGCGGGTTGTTTATTCCGTTCTGCTATAATCCTGTTCGCATAAAAAAAAAAAAGCGTTTACATACGTTCATGCTACAGCTTCAATTTGCAGTTTCATTCCATTGTTTCGGGTTATTGACTCATTCAGAACTTCAATAGTACTTCGTGTTTGAGTGTATCAAAGCCATTCAATATCTTTAGGTTTAAATGAGATTTCCTCGTTGTCTCCATTTCCTAAGACGAAGAAATTAGGTTAAGTGCTGTTTCGTGTCTTTTTTCATTATTCATGGTACGAGTGCGTTAGGTAACTTGGAGACCAAAACCAGACAGCATATTCAAGATGAGGTCTAACAAGGGTATGGTGTCTGGTATTTTGTGCTTGAGGTTTCTGGCTATGAAATTCGGCATTCTGCTAGCTTCGCTGTTGGCAGATAGCCATTGTTTGGTACTTATGAGATCGTTGCTTATGATTGCTGCAAGACCCTTTCTTCTCTTTTTCTCGGTTAGTATGTTGCCAAACAATTTGTATTCATGTTTAAATATGAAAGACAATTAGATGTGATCCGAGGAAGGGAGGGGAAGGGTAGGTTTAATTCCTTGGATCATGAGCTCTTCACCATCATCAAGGCGCTCACCTTAAAGGGCCCTCCCACTTGCTCGAGATAGTCAATAATAATTAGGTAATCCCTCTTCATTCCTTCTAATTCTTAACACATCTTCCACGTGACACTTCCTCCCATAATTCCTCATCTTAAATAGTACACATCTTGTCACCTTCTGTCTCTTACATTCTTCCCCACAATCAACAAACTACAACGTTAGTGCTCAACACTACACGTTAGTACTTTTTCCCACACTATCCTTCCACACTATATTACTTCCCCACACACCATCCCACCACACTATACTATTTTCCCCACACCATGCCTCCACACGATGCTACTTTCCCCATATCATGCCTCCATACTGTACTACTTTCCCCACACCATCCCTCCACACAATCGTACTTTTCCCTACATCATCCTTCCACACCACTGTGCTTTTTCCCCACACCATCAATCTACAGTGTAGATTGATGGAAAAAAGCTCTATGGTGTATATTCTACACCATAGAGCTTTTTTCCATACCATCATTCCACATCGTAGTTCTTTTCCGCATCATTTCCCTCCTAACCCATCCATCCCCACCTTCGCCTAATGCCAAATAAACTAGGTCGTGATAGCTATATAGGTCAGTGGGCCGCTAACAGCAGCAATCTAGTTGAATAGGCAATCATAAAGGAAGCCTGACTCCGTGCTCTGCTACGAAACCAGTTAAGGATTGCCACGGATAATTCTTTTTACCATCCACCAGTTTTACCCTTCCCCTCCCTTCATGAATCCAAAATTAAGCATAACACACACACATTGCCAATTGTTAGCTACCTGTTCCCCAGTCACCATAATGACTCCAGGTACATAAAAACAGGTGGGGAAATCTGGAGCCTAAGTGGGGGTCGATACGAAAACGTGCAGAGCAGAAAAGAAAACTACGAACGAGCAAGGAGGGGAAGAACCAACGAGACTTAAGCTTGTCTTCATAGTGAGTGAGGCTGACAGTGTAGATATCGAATCTGGAGTTCAAAATAATTTAGGTGATTCAATTGTAAGTTCTCTGTATATATTCTCATGTCTGAAATTTCACCTGCTGTATAGAGAATACAACTTGAAAGTAATGGACACGTCTTATTCAGTACATATGTGATTTGTACCTACAACTTATCGGAATCAACATACCACCTCCACCAGAGAGTACAAGTATCTTAAAGATCATCATCAGCGACTTGGCGTCTCTTGTTCTCAGTGTTCTTTCTAACTATAAATTTTCCTTGACGTTTTAGAGCAATACTTTGTAAATATCTTACATGGACACTTGTCATTGCTCAATAATAACCCACATGGAGATAGAAATTCAGAAGATTGATTGGTCTGTATATTTCGATCCCCTTCTGGGATCTTCTTCAACTAAAGAGGATAGCAGAAGGGGATCGAGATATACAGATCAATTTTCTGAATTTCTGCCTCCATATGAGTTATTATTGAGTATTTTCTTAAACTGTCAGCCGTAAGACGCATACATTTTTTTTATCACTCTGCGAAAGGTTTAACCATATTGTCTCTTATTTCAGCTACCAGTACCACCACACAGAACTATGGCAATTTTATGATTTCAGTAGTTCTCAACAGACTCATCCTGTCCAGCTCAGACACAGCAGTCACTTATTCCCATATTCACACAAAACACCTGATCTATGACCCCTTAAACTTCAGTTCTCTGTATCGGACTGATGAAGCTATGGTGGGGGAAGTGTCTTCTTGATAAATGTCCAGATACCGCATATATATCATACATATCATCATAGAAGTAGTAGTAGTAGTAGCAGTAGTAGTAGTAGTAGTAAGTAGAAGTAGTAGTAGTAGTATGAGAAAGGACAAAGTCCGTAAAAGACTTGCTGTCTGGGGGTGTATTAAGGTTATTTATACCTTCTTGAATAATTCTAGTGTCTTGGTTTCATTTAAGGTTATTTAAAGCTTGTAATAATAGATGTTTGCTGTGTCTGATATACATGGAGTTCCACATGTCTGAATCTGGGCTAGACACAATTGGCTTCATGAAAGTTACGTGGGTTTAGGGTTACGTCAGCCGTCTTAGCGGAGTTCGGCGTCACGCTCTTATAAAATTCATACCTCTTGTCAGCTTCTAGTCTGTTTAATGACTAAACACAGAGGCGTTCCGTGTCCTCAGTATTTCGCTAACTGAAAGTTGAATATTCTATAGGTAAGAGAATTAGTACAAGAGATGGCTTTTTGCTTTTCATTTTGCATTAGAAAAATAGTATTTTAAATCTTTTTTAACTTTTACTGATGACTTTGTGCTCTCTCTCTCTCTCTCTCTCTCTCTCTCTCTCTCTCTCTCTCTCTCTCTCTCTCTCTCTCTCTCTCTCTCTCTCTCTCTCTCTCTCTCTCCTCTCTCTCTTCTCTTTCTCTCTCTCTCTTTCTCAAAGGCTTTGAATAGAGTCGAGCTTCTTAAACAAAAGCTCAAGGCTTTTAAAACATATTACAGCAAGTCTCTGAAATATAATTCTGTAGTGCCCTAAGATGTTAGTTAAAACGATGTATACAAAAGGAGTATGGTACGAAGGGAGTAGGTGGACGATGCCCTCAAGTCTTGGGAGTGGAGCCAATATTACGGTCTCTTGCTAGATCCATCGCCGCTACTCGACTCGGGATCATACACCACTTCAACGCTAATAAACTGATTGAAGTTGTCAAGAATTAGATTGTGCGACGAGAGGTGTGTGTTAAAGTACAACGAGAGTGGCATTTAAATTTGTGTGTGCACGCACGCGCGCGAACACACACACACACACACACACACACACACACACACACACACACACACACACACAAACTGGCTTCTCGAATTCAACCCTGCCATATGCAAAGTCATGAAGATTGCGGAGGGGCAAAGAAGACCGCAGACAGAGAATAGGCTAGGTGGACAAAAACTACAGACCTCACTCAGGGAGAAAGATCTTGGGGTGACCATAACACCGAACACATCACCGGAGGCACACATCAACCAAATAACTGCTGCAGCATACGGGCGCCTGGCAAACCTGAGAATAACGTTTCGACACCTTAATAAGGAATCGTTCAAGACACTGTACACTGTGTATGTTAGGCCCATACTGGAGTATGCAGCACCAGTCTGGAACCCACACCTGGTCAAGCACGTCAAGAAGTTAGAAAAAGTACAAAGGTTTGCAACAAGGCTAGTTCCAGAGCTCAGGGGAATGTCGTACGAGGAAAGGGTGAGGGAAATCGGACTGACGACACTGGAGGACAGAAGGGTCAGGGGAGACATGATAACGACATACAAGATACTGCGGGGAATAGAAAAGGTGGACAGAGACAGGATGTTCCAGAGAGGGGACACAGAAACAAGGGGTCACAATTGGAAGCTGAAGACTCAGACGAGTCACAGGGACGTTAGGAAGTATTTCTTCAGTCATAGAGTCGTCAGGAAGTGGAATAGCCTAGCAAGTGAAGTAGTGGAGGCAGGAACCATACATAGTTTTAAGAAGAGGTATGACAAAGCTCAGGAAACAGAGGGAGAGGACCCAGTAGCGATCAGTGAAGAGGCGGGGCCAGGAGCTGAGTCTCGATCCCTGCACCCACAATTAGGTGAGTACAATTAGGTGAGTACACACACACACACACACACACACACACACACACACACACATTATATATATATATATATATATATATATATATATATATATATATATATATATATATATATATATATATATATATATATATATATATATATATGTCGTGCCGAATAGGCAGAATTTGCTATCTTGGCTTAAATAGCAACGTTCATCTTGCCATATAGGTCAAGTGAAAATTTGTGTATGCAATAATTTCGCGAAAATCATTCTGAACCTAACGAAAAAAATATATTTCACTGTGTTTGTTTAGTATTAAATTATTGTAAACAAATCTAAAATATATTTAGTTGGGTTAGGCTAAAATAAATTGTTCTTGTTATAATAAGGTTAGGTAAGTTCTCTAAGATTCTTCTGGTGCAAAATTAAAAAATTTTGCATTAACATTAATGAAAAAAAATATATCTTTAAACGTATAAGAGAAAATTTTAGAAAGGACTTAATTTTAAATGAGTTCTTGCTAATTGACCAGTTTTACATATTCGGCACGACATATATATATATATAATATATTTATATTATATATATTATATATATATATATATATATATATATATATATTTATATATATATATATATAATGTTTTGAGTAAACCGATGGGAAACATATACTCGAAAATTCTAGTAGCTATATATTTCGATCTTCATCTGAAATCCTCTTCATCAGATACAGAAAAAAAGAGATAATCTCTATTTATGCACTTAAGTAGGTGAGACCCTTAGTAATTTCTTCATGAAAGTGGAATGTAAGATGCTAAGTTACAGCTGAGTAACTTAGAAATTTTTCTATGCAGGTAGTACTTGAGGTTCTTTATCTAAGGTTTTGGTTTAAGAACGTAAAAAAGAAGAAACACTGCAGCAGCCTACTGGCCCATGCGAGACATGTCCAAGTCTCCTACCGGCTTAACCTACCGGCTTAAGCCAACCTAGTCAATTCAGGTCGTATTCACTTAAGGAAGGAACACGGCATCAGACCTAGTAGCACAAGCTAGTCAGGTCCAACTCACACCCACCCACACCCACTCATGAATTTATCTAACCTATTGTTAAAACTACACAACGTTTTAGCTTCTATGAAGGTGCTAGAATGTACCGTCTCAGGGGGATATTTTTAAAAGCTGTCCGGCCTCCACTGACCTTGGGTAATATTGAAAATGGGAATGGAGTCACAGACATCTTTTTTTTTTCTTTTTCTTTTTTTTTCTTTTGTAGCAACAAGCCACTTTATGTATGACAGTGGTTCTGTTCAATTTGTTAATGTGATTGTTCTTGTTTTTAGTACTAAAATACAGCCGAGTTCTCTTTTGAGTATTTGAAGTTTTTGTCTCTGTTGACTCGTGATGCAACAAAAAACAATTGCAATTTCAAATGGAACAGAGCCACCATAACACATAAAATAGCATGCAGCTGCTAAAGAAAACTTATGGAATCAGTTAGGTTAGGTTAGGTAAGGTTCGTCAGGAAACAGGACAAATGTTTCCTGACGCGGGTCTTAGTCAGATGATGACCCGCCTTTGGAGCTTTTGGTCATCTGACCGAGGCCTTCCGCTGGCTTACCGGTCCACCCCTTTAAAAATTATGGTCATTTATAACCAGTCTATGGAATCAGTACTCACTAACCCCATTTCTCTCTCCCCCTCATTCTCTCTCTATCTATCTTTCTCTCTCTCTCTCCTGCCACCATATAGAATGTGGCAGCGGGTGTGACAGCCTCCCAGAGTGGACCGGGGGTTTCTTCTTGATGACATACCACACGCTCTCGCCCCACAATAAGGTCGGACTACACCCCACCAAGACCACTCTCACCTTCCCCACAAATTCCCGTCCTCTACCACCATCACCCTGGGGCATCTCGCCAGCAACCCCTTACTCTCTTACCCCCCAACAATAGCTCCCCCTCCCCCACCACAGCAATATAGGTCGCTCAGCCACCCAGGGTAAAATCCTGGGTTTCCTTTATCACGAATCGCAGCAGGCGATACGCTGTTGTGTGCCTTTTGTTATTGTTTGTTTTTTGTGTCGTGGGCGGTTTTTTATAGTGTACGCGTTTTTTGTGATGTGTGCGTTTTTTATGATGTACGAGTTTTTTATAGTTTTTGCTTTTATAAGGGACGTTCACTTTGTGTGTGTGCATTTTGTAAACTTTTCTATACCCTTGTATACCTTTGGCACACTTTTTATTCTTTAGTATACTCCTGTAGGTTAGGTTAGGTAAGTAAAGTTTGTCAGGAAACAGGACACTATATCAGGGAATATCAGTGTTTGACAACATTTTGATATTTACTCTTCTAGCGATGCTGTTAATTTTGCGTCCATTCCATCAACACCGTTCCACTGACACCGTAAACATTACGTATTTTCCAGTGATGTCGTTAATGTGCCTACTCTAGAAACACCGTTAATATTGCATCTGTTTAAGCGAAGTTGTTAATACTGCGTCTCTTCCAGGAATAGTGTGAATAGGAGTAGAGGGGAAATTACCAAGGACAAGTATACCTATAGGACGAACTTTCTGATATAAAACAGATATGAATACCTGTATGACGAATTTTGTAGTATATGAGTTACGAATACCTGTATGAAGAACTTTGATACGTCAAAGAAACGAATAAAAGTAGAAAGCAATTTTTGGTAAAACTAGGAGAGAAGTGCCTGTGGGGACAAACGATTAAGTAAACTTGTACAACAAATACCTGAGAGACTAATGCCCGCACGTGGAATTCTGGGATGTCATTCTTTGGATCATATACAAGGCCTAGACACCCAACGTCACCCATCCAAGTGCTAGCCAGCATACCCTACTAGGTGGATCACCCATCCAGTTACTTTCTACCATGCTCATCCTCACCCTAGTTACTCCCCAGGTCTCCTAAGTGGCAAAAAGAAGGGATACCAGATTCCTGGCGGATCGGCACAAAACTCCTAATGGAAGAAAGTGTGGGGAAAAGCTTCTTAGAGACTTTGGGAGAGTTCAAGGGAGGATGGAAGATGGTGGGTAGATAGAAGCGAGAAGATGATGCATAGACAGAAGGGAGAAGATGAAGGATGAACTCTACCTCACTGGATCTTCTCAGTATTAGGTTGCCCTGTGATGCTGGGTCCTCCGTACAACTAATACCCTGGCATTTTTGTCGTGTTTTCTAACTATTTTACGCTCATGATGGCTCCTGGTGGGAGCCATCCTGAGAATGGCCATCCTGGTAGGATGGCCCGTAAAAGAAAAACTTTCATCATCATTCAATCCATCACTGCCTTGCCAGAGGGGTGCTTTACACTACAGTTTATAAAACTGCAACATTAACACCCCTCCTTCAGAATGTAGACACTACTTCCTATCTTCAGGACTCAAGTCCGGCCTGCCGGTTTCCCTGAATCAATTCATAAATGTTACTTTGCTCACACTCCAACAGCACGTCAAGTATTAAAAACCATTTGTCTCCATTCACTCCTATCAAATACGCTCACGCATGCTTGCTGGAAGTCCAAGCCCCTCGCACACAAAACTTCTTTTACCCCCTCCCTCCAACCTTTCCTAGGCCGACCCCTACCCCGCTTTCCCTCCACTACAGATTTATACACTCTCGAAGTCATTCTGTTTCGTTCCATTCTCTCTACATGTCCGAACCACCTCAACAACCCTTCTTACACCTCCTAACTTCCAAACTCTGCATTACATTCACACCACACATTGCCCTCAGACATGACATCTCCACTGCCTCCAGCCTTCTCCTCACTGCAACATTCATCATCCATGCTTCACACCCATATAAGAGCGTTGGTAAAAGTATACTCTAAAACATTCCCCTCTTTGCTTCCAAGGACAAATTTCCTTGTCTCCACAGACTCCTAAGTGCACCACTCACCCTTTTCACCTCATCAATTCTATGATTCACCTCATCTTTCATAGACCCATCTGCTGACACGTCCACTCCCAAATATGTGAATACATTCACCTCCTCCATACTCTCTCCCTCCAATCTGATATCCAATCTTTCGTCACCTAATCTTTTTGTTTTCATTATATATATATATATATATATATATATATATATATATATATATATATATATATATATATATATATATATATATATAATATTATATTATTTTTTTATTATCACACTGGCCGATTCCCACCAAGGCAGGGTGGCCCGAAAAAGAAAACTTTCACCATCATTCACTCCATCACTGTCTTGCCAGAAGGGTGCTTTACACTACAGTTTTTAAACTGCAACATTAACACCCCTCCTTCAGAGTGCAGGCACTGTACTTCCCATCTCCAGGACTCAAGTCCGCCCTGCCGGTTTCCCTGAATCCCTTCATAAATGTTACTTTGCTCACACTCCAACAGCACGTCAAGTATTAAAAACCATTTGTCTCCATTCACTCCTATCAAACACGCTCACGCATGCCTGCTGGAAGTCCAAGCCCCTCGCACACAAAACCTCCTTTACCCCCTCCCTCCAACCTTTCCTAGGCCGACCCCTACCCCGCCTTCCCTTCCACTACAGACTGATACACTCTTGAAGTCATTCTGTTTCGCTCCATTCTCTCTACATGTCCGAACCACCTCAACAACCCTTCCTCAGCCCTGTGGACAACAGTTTTGGTAATCCTGCACCTCCTCCTAACTTCCAAACTACGAATTCTCTGCATTATATTCACACCACACATTGCCCTCAGACATGACATCTCAACTGCCTCCAGCCTTCTCCTCGCTGCAACATTCATCACCCACGCTTCACACCCATATAAGAGCGTTGGTAAAACTATACTCTCATACATTCCCCTCTTTGCCTCCAAGGACAAAGTTCTTTGTCTCCACAGACTCCTAAGTGTACCACTCACTCTTTTTCCCTCATCAATTCTATGATTCACCTCATCTTTCATAGACCCATCCGCTGACACGTCCACTCCCAAATATCTGAATACATTCACCTCCCCCATACTCTCTTCCTCCAATCTGATATTCAATCTTTCATCACCTAATCTTTTTGTTATCCTCATAACCTTACTCTTTCCTGTATTCACCTTTAATTTTCTTCTTTTGCACACCCTACCAAATTCATCCACCAATCTCTGCAACTTCTCTTCAGAATCTCCCAAGAGCACAGTGTCATCAGCAAAGAGCAGCTGTGACAACTCCCACTTTGTGTGTGATTCTTTATCTTTTAACTCCACGCCTCTTGCCAAGACCCTCGCATTTACTTCTCTTACAACCCCATCTATAAATATATTAAACAACCACGGTGACATCACACATCCTTGTCTAAGGCCTACTTTTACTGGGAAAAAATTTCCCTCTTTCCTACATACTCTAACTTGAGCCTCACTATCCTCGTAAAAAACTCTTCACTGCTTTCAGTAACCTACCTCCTACACTATACACTTGCAACATCTGCCACATTGCCCCCCTATCCACCCTGTCATACGCCTTTTCCAAATCCATAAATGCCACAAAGACCTCTTTAGCCTTATCTAAATACTGTTCACTTATATGTTTCACTGTAAACACCTGGTCCACACACCCCCTACCTTTCCTAAAGCCTCCTTGTTCATCTGCTATCCTATTCTCCGTCTTACTCTTAATTCTTTCAATTATAACTCTACCATACACTTTACCAGGTATACTCAACAGACTTATCCCCCTATAATTTTTGCACTCTCTTTTATCCCCTTTGCCTTTATACAAAGGAACTATGCATGCTCTCTGCCAATCCCTAGGTACCTTACCCTCTTCCATACATTTATTAAATAATTGCACCAACCACTCCAAAACTATATCCCACCTGCTTTTAACATTTCTATCTTTATCCCATCAATCCCGGCTGCCTTACCCCCTTTCATTTTACCTACTGCCTCACGAACTTCCCCCACACTCACAACTGGCTCGTCCTCACTCCTACAAGATGTTATTCCTCTTTGCCCTATACACGAAATCACAGCTTCCCTATCTTCATCAACATTTAACAATTCCTCAAAATATTCCCTCCATCTTCCCAATACCTCTAACTCTCCATTTAATAACTCTCCTCTCCTATTTTTAACTGACAAATCCATTTGTTCTCTAGGCTTTCTTAACTTGTTAGTCTCACTCCAAAACTTTTTCTTATTTTCAACAAAATTTGTTGATAACATCTCACCCACTCTCTCATTTGCTCTCTTTTTACATTGCTTCACCACTCTCTTAACCTCTCTCTTTTTCTCCATATACTCTTCCCTCCTTGCATCACTTCTACTTTGTAAAAACTTCTCATATGCTAACTTTTTCATCCTTACTACTCTCTTTACATCATCATTCCACCAATCGCTCCTCTTTCCTCCTGCACCCACTTTCCTGTAACCACAAACTTCTGCTGAACACTCTAACTCTACATTTTTGAACCTACCCCATACCTCTTCGACCCCATTGCCTATGCTCTCATTAGCCCATCTATCCTCCAATAGCTGTTTATATCTTACCCTAACTGCCTCCTCTTTTAGTTTATAAACCTTCACCTCTCTCTTCCCTGATGCTTCTATTCTCCTTGTATCCCATCTACCTTTTACTCTCAGTGTAGCTACAACTAGAAAGTGATCTGATATATCTGTGGCCCCTCTATAAACATGTACATCCTGAAGTCTACTCAACAGTCTTTTATCTACCAATACATAATCCAACAAACTACTGTCATTTCGCCCTACATCATATCTTGTATACTTATCCTCTTTTTCTTAAAATATGTATTACCTATAACTAAACCCCTTTCTATACAAAGTTCAATCAAAGGGCTCCCATTATCATTTACACCTGGCACCCCAAACTTACCTACCACACCCTCTCTAAAAGTTTCTCCTAATTTAGCATTCAGGTCCCCTACCACAATTACTCTCTCACTTGGTTCAAAGGCTCCTATACATGCACTTAACATCTCCCAAAATCTCTCTCTCTCCTCTGCATTCCTCTCTTCTCCAGGTGCATACACGCTTATTATGACCCACTTCTCGCATCCAACCTTTACTTTAATCCACATAATTCTTGAATTTACACATTCATATTCTCTTTTCTCCTTCCATAACTGATCATTTAACATTACTGCTACCCCTTCCTTTGCTCTAACTCTCTCAGATACTCCAGATTTAATCCCATTTATTTCCCCCCACTGAAACTCTCCTACCCCTATATATATATATATAATAATATAATATATATATATATATATATATATATATATATAATATATAATATATATATATATATATATATAATATAATAAATATATATATATATAATATATATATATATATATATAATATATATATAATATATATATATATATATATATATATATATATATAATATATATATATATATATATATATATATATATATAAAATATATATATATATATATATATATATATATATATATATATATATATATATATATATATATATATATTATGTGTCGTGCCGAATATGTAAAACTGGTCAATTAGCAAGAAATTTAAAATTAAGTCCTTTCTAAAAAAAATTCTTATACCTTTAAAGATATATTTTTTTCATTATTGTTAATGTAAAAATTTTTAATTTTGCACCAAAAGAATCTTAGAAAACTTACCTAACCTTATTATAACAAGCGCAATTTATTTTAGCCTAACCCAACTAAATATATTTTAGATTTGTTTACAGTAATTTAATACTAAAGAAACACAGTGAAATATATTTTTTTCGTTAGGTTCAGAATGATTTTGGCGGAATACAAGACCTCTTTCCGGTAGAAGGAAACCCGGGTTCTCCAACCACTGATAAATGGGAATAGAAAAATACTCATAGCTTCACAGGAAGAGGAGACCTGAGAATATCATTCCACCAGGATAAAGAGAACCCGAAAACACTTACCTGGATAGGGTGAGAACAGTTAACTACAGGGTAAAATGCACAAAAACAGTCATGTGATATTGTCGCTGGCCAACAGAACTGTTTCCTGGATCTGACTTTACGAAAAAATCGAAATTTGATAATAATGCTTGATGTAGGCTATGCTATGTTAGGGAAGGGTAAGCTTTCATTAAATTTAGTTTTGTTAGGCTAGCTTAGGATGTGTTAGGTAACATTAGGTTTTTGTATAATAGATTATATTACGTTTTGTTAATTTAGGTCAAGATATTTTGAGTCTGATTTGGTTTTGTTAATGTTTCTTCATCATCATGCTATTTATAATAATAGTAATTTAGTTATTATTATTATTATTATTATTATTATTATTATTATTATTATTATTATTATTATTATTTAAATAAAGACAAAATTGTATTTATAGTTAACTTCATTTAATATCATTTCATCTGTACAGCAGGCTCTTTCTACTTAATACAACATGCCTAAGGAAAGGAGATTATATAGGTAAATGCGAGGAGAGGTCAGGTACGAGGAGAGGTCTTGTATGGTGTTGGTAGTTCAGCTTGATGGTTGGCCTCGACGAAAGACTTCGTTTAGCAAATATAATGCTCAGAGTTAGGCCAAATAGATATTTCCCTAGTTTTGCATTATCGTCTTGAAAGTTATAATCAGAGCTAGTTCTAAGCAATTTCTCTTAAATGTGTCTCCTACGCTCATAACTAGCTTGGCTTCAGATTGTTTTATAAAAGGGTTGTGAGAGTATCTGTGTTTTTTCAACCTTGTTGTTAGATCTTCGGCCGTATCTCACACGTGTTCTTTAACACCTCCTCCACATGGGAGCTCATACACACCAGCACTCTCCTCTTACTTGTTGTTGTTGTTCTTGTGCTTTGTAAGTTTTAGTCTTGTGGACGAGGTGACGTCTGAAATTCTATTGCTGGTATGGTTCAGTCTTTTCTGAAACATTATCTGTAGCATTACTGGTAGAGAAGACTAAGCGTCTATGGATGTTATTAGAAGCCCACGAAATCGTAATATTATGATTGCAAACAAACCCAGGATCGAGTGGGGTTTGAACCCATGGCCTATGACTTACTCCCCATGAGTTAAAATCCTACCCGTTCTGTGGTTTAATGTAACTATTGGTTTCTGGTGTACCGAGAATTTTCGCAGCTTTCATTCGGCAGTACTGAATGAAAAACACGAAATAATGCGGTTTCATGAATAGATTTTTGATAGAGTTACAGCCTTCTTGTAAACATTTATGCACGATAAAGAGGCACGAATAAGACACTTGTAGTTTTAGCCTCACACTCACCTGAATTGTGTGAGATCATTCTTTATGGTTGTTGAACAACATACTGCTTTAAGCCAACATCGCATATTTTGATTATTCTTCACGATATGCATCATTCATATGTATGAACAGAAGGATTCAAAAGCATTATCTCATTGGAAAATGTGGTTTATTTCCTACATTACCCAAGATAATTATTCAGAATAGAACCGTTTACTTGAAGACACTTTCCTGCTGTCGTCTAAACGATCCAGAACATTTCTAACCAATCTTCAAGTTCTCTTCCCTTTGTGGTGGAATATCTCACATGATTCTCGCCTTCTTCGCTACATGCAGTAACCCGACATCAACATTCTCTTGTGGTGTGTGGATGCTGACTTAAGAGTGCTCAGTACGACCTCTTCACCATCCATAAAATCTGGGTTAGGTTCTTAATTGGAGTTACAAATTTATGTGAGATGTTTGCACCTTGAATGAGCTCCTCTACCAGCTAACAATACTTCTAGTAGCACAATATGCTGTCAATTCCAGTATTGTCATACTTTCACTTATAGTAACACGTCATGCTCTCATAAATTGTATCACGTCATACTTTCATTTCTAGCAACATATACTTTCACTTCTAGTAACACGTCATACTTTCACTTCTAGTAACATGTCATACTTTCATTTTTAATAACAAGTCATATTTTCAATTCTGGCAACATGTCATACTTTCACTTCTAGTAACATGTCATACTTTCATTTTTAATAACAAGTCATATTTTCAATTCTGGTTACATGTCATACTTTCACTTCTAGTAAATCCTTGAACTCTCTAATAATAGGTCACATTTTCCAGTAATATATTTCATGTTCTAGTAGCGCATCACAATTTTTATTAGTAACACGTTACAGTCTCTCTTAGCAAGTCAGTACACACAGTACTTTCTAACAGCAAGTTAAAATTTCTAGTAACACGCAAAACTTTCTCGTAACACACCACACATTCTCGTAACACACCACACTTCCTAGCAACAGGTTACACTTGCTAGTCACACACAACACTTCCTAGCAACAGGTTACACTTGCTAGTCACACACAACACTTCCTAGCAACAGGTTACACTTCCTAGCAACGCCACAACACTTCCTAGCAACGCCACAACACTTCCTAGCAACGCCACAACACTTCCTAGCAACGCCACAACACTTCCTAGCATGCAGCCGTCGAACCAGTAGTTCAACACCAGCAAATTAATATCACATTCAATAATAATTTCACGCCTATTGCATATTTCGTCTATTTGATTACACATCTTCATATCAATTTCAGGTAAGGAACAAGCGACCTGTAAATTAACATGACAATTCATATATGTTTCATTTGCTTTTTCCTTTATTGAATATGGAATCAATATTTTAAATAATATAGAGAAATTTTAACATGGGTTTTAAGCATGTTTTCACTGCCAAAGTGACACAGGACGCCAAATATATTTTTTTTAGTTAAGAAAAAGACACTGAATAGGTTGCTGTGAAGGTAATATCTGGAAGAGAAAAAAGATAATATTTAGAATAGCATTAAGGTAATATTCGAAATAGCATTATGATAATGTCAAAGAGTGTGTAAAGATAATGTACAGCGTAGCATAAAGAGGAGTGAATAAATGCAAGAATCAGGATAATGCTAAGATAATTTTCACAAATTTCATAAAAGCATGCAAGTAATATTCGGGAAAATATAAAGGTAATAGTCAGGATAACACGAAGATTACATTCAGGATAGCATGAAGGTAATATTCTGGCGAATATTAAAGGCAGTATTCTGGCTCAAATAACGGCAGTATGCTGGCTAATATAAAGGGAATATTCTGCACAATATAAAGGCAATATTCTGGCTAATATAAAGTCAGTATTCTGGCTAATATAAATGTAATATTCAGGAGCGTATGAGGTAATACTCAAGATAAAATAAAGATAATAATAGTGTCATATGATTGATGATAATCTTTATTGTCTGTGGTGTCCAACATGTTCAGTCGTGTTTTTCTAGCCTTCAAGGGGAGCGGGGTACCTTGATGCTGATGAAGGGCTCTTGATCCAAGGATTTGATGGAAATCTTTCTCTTTCTTGAGTCATTGGCTCGGATATGATTACTCACAACACCATAGGGGTTGTATAACCCAATAATAATAATAATAATAATAATAATAATAATAACAGAAGAGGAACTCATAAAAGTTTTTGTTACCATTTATTTACACCGTTTGAGTTTCCATTTCTCTTCTCCCTCACCCTATTCACATTCTCATCTTTCCCCATCTTCTCTTCGCTTCCCCATTTCCTTCCCTACCCCCTCCCCAATATTATATTCTCTGCATGTTAAGATCCTGTCTCCCTAGTCCCACTTCTCTCCCTTACCCATTTTCTCTGCCTTACTCCTTTTTTCCCCCTCCTCTCCCCCTGACTCCTGCGCCCCTCCTCTCTAATCCTCCCTTACCCGTCTCGACATCAGTATAAAAAATCTCAACAAAAATAAATAGCCAACTTGCACTAGATAGGCAAATTAGAGATGATCCCTTTGAGCTCGTGTCAAAATAAGTAAAGGTGCTCAAGCGATCTAATTGACAAGGTAAAAGCGTTTCAAAGTTGCCGAGCTGGTGTTTCCTTGGTGGCAGACACCTGTTTTTTGATTGCAGACTTTTTTGGGGGGGATGGCAGCCACCTGTCACCTTAGTGGCAGACACCTGTCACCTTAGTGGCAGAAACCTTGTTCGATGACACACATTTTTTTTTTTTTGATGGCAGACACCTGTCACATTAGTGGCAGACACCTGTCACCTTAGTGGCAGACACCTGTCACCTTAGTGGCAGACACCTGTCACCTTAGTGGCAGACACCTCTCACCTTAGTGGCAGACACCTGTCACCTTAGTGGCAGACACCTGTCACCTTAGTGGCAGACACCTGTCACCTTAGTGGCAGACACCTGTCACCTTAGTGGCAGACACCTCTTGTGTTAACCCGTACTGGCAATATCGCACATATTTCACTTTGTTAATTTTTACTAGATCTAAACCTCTGGGGAAAATTCCTTTCTTATATTCAAGATAAGTTTACGTAAACGTAAAAAAAAACTATATTTAAGTATAGTTAACCGTCAATAAAAGGTTAACATAAATGGGCACTTTAGTTTGGCTAATCGAGCTCAAAGACTCTCAGCTTAACATGAGAGTCATTAAGGGTACATATATACAACCTGTTCTCCACCAGTACATAACATCTGAGTTCCAGTACTAGGAATTAAAGTAAGCTTTCAGCATATGTGCACTGAGGGATATACCCCTCAAGGTGCATAACTTCTCGCATTTTACGAGGGGCAACTAAGTACATTTTGCAGTTCCTCAGAGCGTTGGTATTCCAGCGCAGCTTAATTGGAGTATTGGCTGCTTGTACGGACAGTATGCTGTACTATGTACATTTTGCTTCACTAAATGGAGCACCTATTGGAAAGATCGTAAATGTAATAGTGTGTGTGTGTTTACTCTCAAAAATTAGAACAGAGAAGCAATTTATATTAAGTAGTGAAAGTTTTACTCACAGCGATGTATCGCTTAGTTTACGAGTCGGTCAAGTCAGGATGGACCAACTTGACTGACCTGAAAAACCTTGAAAACCAAGAATACCGATCCTATCCATTCAAATTATTCATATTGTAGCGGTTTATTTGCTCCTGTTGTAAGGGTTGTGCAAAAAATAATTTACTACTTCCATAAACGGTATAATTAACAGTAACAGCAACAGGACCTGTTTAGAGATCTAGCCGTACAAAAGCTTCAGTGATTTTACCAAGAGATATCATTACATATATCCATGGGGAAGCGCTAAACATATAGGGGTCACACAGCGCTTGTGGAAAGGGAAGTAATGAAGTTTGATCCACCAAAGGGTAGAACAGCTCTAAATCCTTGGATTAAGAGTCTCCCACTAGCATCAAAGAAGCTCCCTTGATGAGTTATCCTGGCAAGAATTGTTATAGTAACTTGCTAGATTTGTTCATTATAGCTATTAAAAATCCTACAACATCGAACATAAGTTATTTGTTATGGCAACTAGCCATAGTTTTAACAACTAACAATATTTATTTTGTGTAAGTATGGTAGACAAGATGAAGAATTAGAGACGTGTGTATCATCAAGGTATCTTTAATGTAGACGTTTCGCCCTCCAGTGGCTTCATCAATACAATTTCAAGGACATAATGGGAAGACTGTAGAATTATGTATATAGTTCTGTATTTCCAGTATGTCCATGAATTTATATTGATAAAGTCACCTGAGGGCGAAACGTCTACAGTAAAGATACGAAGATGTTACACATGTGTCTAAGTCTTCATTATTTATTTTAATGTCTACCCAGAATTATTTATTAAATAATTATTAAATGAGTTATTTTTTATGAAAGCTATAATAGTGCGTTATTTGTTATAAGTAGAAGGTAACGGTAAATAACTATGCCAACAGCAACTAGCAATGGTAACACCAGAAATAACTATTAGTAACATTACCTCATCTTCCCAGTTTGAAAGGGCAATGTTTACACACACACACACACACACACACACAGGCCAGGAGCTGAGTCTCGACCCCTGCAACCACAATTAGGTGAGTACACACATAGGTGAGTGAGTACACACACAGCGACAGTACGAAAGCGACATAGAATCGAAAGTCAAGTCTGGCCCGAAGTTGTTGTATAGCCACATCAGGAGGAAGATAATAGTCAAGGGCCAGTTAATCAGGTTGAAGAAAGAAACAACCAAGAAGTATGTGAGGAGCTCAACATGAGATTTAAGAAAGTATTTACAGTGGAGACAGAAAAGACTCCGGGAAGGTACACCAACATACGCTGGATGAAATACACACAACCGAGGAGGAGGTGAAGAAGCTACTAAGTGAGCATGATACCTCAAAGGCAGTGGGATCGGGCAATATTTCTCCGTGGGTCCTTAGAGAGGGAGCAGAGACGCTATGTGTACCACAAACAACAATTTTCAACATGTCCATTGAAACTGGGCAACTACCTGAGGTATGGAGGACGGTAAATATAGTCCGCATTTTTAAGAAAGATACGAGGCACTAAAGTACAGACCAATGTCATTGACTTGTATAGTATGCAAAGTCATGGAGAAGATTATCAGGAGGAGAGTGGTGGAGCACCTGGAACGGAACAAGGTTATAAACGACAACCAGCACGGATTCATGGAAGGCAAATCCTGTGTCATAAACCTACTGGAGTTTTATGACAAGGTAACTGAAGTAAGATATGAGAGGGAGGGGTGGGTTGATTACATTCTCTTGGACTGCAAGAAGGCCTTCGACACAGTTCCTCACAAGAGGAACACAAGCTAGAGGATCAGGCACGTATAACAGGAAGGGCACTGCAATGGATCAGAGAATACCTAACAGGGAGGCAACAGCGAGTCATGGTACGTAAGAGTGGGCGTCTGTGAAGAGTGGGGTTCTACAGGGGTCAGTCCTAGGACCAGTGCTATTTTTGGTATATGTGAATAACATAACGGAAGGAATAATAGACTCAGAAGTCTCCCTGTTTGCAGATGATGTGAAGTTAATGAGGAGAATTAAATCAGGAGGATCAGGCAGGACTACAAAGAGACTTGGACAGGCTGGAAGCCTGGTCCAGCAACTGGCTCCTCGATTTTAACCCCGCCAAATGCAAAGTAATGAAGATCGGGGAAGGGCGAAAAAGACCGCAGACAGAGTATAGGCTAGGTGGCCAAAGACTGCAAACCTCACTTAAGGAAAAGGATCCTGAGGTAAGTATAATACCGAGCAATTCTCCTGAGGCGCACATCAACCAGATATGGGCGCCTGGCAAACCTGAGAATAGCGTTCCGATACCTCATTATTAAGGAATCGTTAAAGACTTTGTACACCGTATACGTCAAGCCCATATTAAAGTATGCAGCATCATTTTGGAACCCACACCTGGTCAAGCACGTCAAGAAATTAGAGAAAGTGCAAAGGTTTGCAGCAAGACTGGTTCCAAAGGTAAGGGAATGTCCTACGAAGAAAGGTTAAGGGAAATCGGCCTGACGACACTGGGGAACAGGAGGGTTTGGGGAGACATGATAATGACATACAAAATACTGCAAGGAATTGACAAAGTGGACAAAGACAGGATGTTCCAGAGATGGGACACAGAAACAAAGGGTCACAGTAAGAAGTTGAAGATTCAGATGAGTCAAAGGGATGTTAGGATGTATTTCTTTAGTCATAGAGTTGTCAGGAATTGGAATAGTTTGGCAAGTGACTTAGTGGAGGCAGGAACCATACATTGTTTTAAGACGAGGTATGATAAAGCTCATAGTGCAAAGAGAGAGAGGACCTAGTAGCAATCATTGAAGAGGGGGACCAGGAGCTATGACTCGATCCCTGCAACCATAAATAGGTGAGCACAAACAGCTGAGTACATACCTACATACATTCACTAAACAGGCCAGGTGTGTATATGACAAATGGTAAGTACTTACTACATGCACGCACGCAAACATTCGCCCAACTATAATGTACATCTGTTCGTTATTTGCTGTTGCTTCATGTTTATTGTTATTATCTCAAGGAATACTTATTACTGTCTGCCAGCTAAGATAATGTCCAGGACCTCTGTTGTAATAACCTAGATTTTTCCATTATTATTATTAATTCCCTTTTTTTTTTCAATTTTGTCTGAAAGGTTTAATATCGAATGAGTCATGGTGGAGGTAATTGGCACCATCTTGCACTAACTACTTGCGAAGCAGTGGGTGTAACTACGATCTGGCAAATTGCCAGATGCAGCATTCCACCCACTTCATTCAATCAGATATTTCAGTTGGTGATTTACTTCTGAAGGGAGAGGACATAAATGCTTGTTCCTTCTCTTTGAATATTGCCTCACACACAAACTTTACACAGTGTTTTCTTTTTTATGATTAAGATTTAATGAGCATTGTATTGTGTTTATAGCCTTTATCCATCGTATGAACTGTTTTCTTTAATTACATTGCTGAACATAAGCTCTCTATATACTTCAATCACCACTACACTTTCGTGTGCATACTGTGTATCATTTCTTATGTCACGTGGACTTAATTTCTGCACCTTGTCATGTTTAAAAATAGTTTGAGGCTAGTGTCAGCACTAGGTTGTGTGTGATTGAACCAGGGTCTGTTTCTTTTTTTCAGACATCCACTGTGGAGGGATTTTTTATTTTGTGATTTGACGTGTCCGTCCTATGTGGACAGTGAGGGTGCTAAGTGGAGTACACTAGATGTTTTGCCATGGGCTTTGACTCACTTTGTTGGTGTAGTGACCTCCGTTTCTACATGTCTGGTGTGGGCTCTCAGGAAGAGATGTGCTTCGCCATACTAATTATTAAGTGGACCTAATATTTACCGAGCTTCGTGAGCTAAAATTGAATAGACTTTGCTTCTGATAGTCTTGGTGTTTACACAATGTATTTCGAAGATTTAGTCTTGCACTAGGTGGTATCGGCACGCACATGCACTGTATTCTCATTGGACAATGTACAAATGAGTTGCACAATTCCAAACGCTGCTGATCCTACGGGTTTTGGTGTGGTGAATATTTTGTATAAGTAATCAGCTGTTGGACTTAAAATGATTAATAATTGCAGGTTGATTATTTTACAATTGCCATGTAGGTGGAAAGACTTGTAATTAAGTATTATTTCCAACTACTTCTCTTGTCTTTATCATTTGTAACATGCCAGTATTTCTATACTATATTTACCATTAAGAGTGCTATTTCAGTTATGCTCACACTCCTCCTACTTTTTCTTCAACCCTAGACTAGTGAAAAGAATGGTCTGCCTATACAAGGTCCTGCCTTGGAAGCTGAGGCAAGCATGTCACGCACACGACACACAGACACACACATAGACACACACACAGACACACACACACACACACACACACACACACACACACACACACACACACACACACACACACACACACACACACACACACACACAGACTGGCCTTTAGTGCTGGAGTAAGGACAATTTCCGCCTCTACAGAGATATTGTTTCAGCGAGAGGAATGCCCAGCTGGGGGCTTTATCGTCCGCCTGACGTCATGAAAGAGTTTTTAATGTCTTTAATAACTGTCTAAGTTGATGCAGTATGCCAGGACGAATGTTGCGAGCGGCTGCTCCTCTATATTTCTTGAACCACTGAGAGAGAGAGTGAGAGAGAGAAAGAGCGGCTCTCTCTCTAGTTGGGGGGGCTGGCCTTCTATATTTCTCTCAGCACTGAGAGAAGTCTCGGCTATCTCCCTAGTTCGTATTTCGTCGCCCTGGCTGTGTGCTTTGGGATCCAATATTGTCTGTTCTTTGCCAGGCGTGCGTTTGTGCACGCTTTGTTTTATTGCGCTGCTGAGGAGCCACTTGCAAACATTATCTTATTTTTTCTCGGTTCCTGGGTGAAGGTTATTTTCATGTATCTGTTTACCTCATTATTCATTATCCATATACTCTATTCTCTCTCTCTCTCTTTCTCTCTCTCATATTATATATATATATATATATATATATATATATATATATATATATATATATATATATATATATATAATATATATATATTATATATAATATGCAATAAGATCACAGTAAACAGGTGATTTCAAAATATGCAAAACAACCACTCTGAAAGAATAGAGAAATTCCAAGCGCTTTCGTGACTACTCACATTATCAGTTCCTTGATAATGTGAGTAGTCACGAAAGCGCTTGGAATTTCTCTATTCTTTCAGAGTGGTTGTTTTGCATATATATTATATATATATATATATATATATATATATATATATATATATATATATATATATATATATATATATATATATATATATTATTTATTTATTTGTTTCAACAAACCGGCCGCATCCTACCGAGGCAGGGTGACCTACAAAGAAAAACTAAGGATATATTTATTAATTTATTTATTATTTGTTTAATTTTAAATACAAGAGTAGGTTGTTACGATATAAGAGTCAACGTCAACAAAACTAACAATCATAAAAACCTTGCCTCTGTGTATAAGTAATGTGAACCTTGACACGTAGGAATATTTTCAATGAGATAAGCACTTACTTCTCTGACATGAATACTGGTTCTCAAGTATAGGCCATTATAATGCCTCTGAGACGCTGGTTATTCTCTGGACTGATGCGACAAGTCTTAGTTCTTGAGACTAATAATGAAGAAAACTTAAACTGAAGAAAATTTGCAGCGAGATTAGGTAAGATAAGATGGTTGAGATTTCAACGGGTGATGACAGAGTGTTTGGCAGAGTTATGATGTCTTTAATATCTCCAAGACTATTTTGAGGATCTTCGTGAAGTTTGGGATTGAAAGTGATGAAATCTTTTCAAGGAAGAGAAGTTATCTGAAGAATTTTGCATGCTAGGCAGAAAAAAAAATCTTAGTACGTTGCAGGGCGTACAGTTTTTTTTTTTTTTCATTAACAACATTGGCTGCAAAACTTTATATGAGGCACAAGTTTCGTCTCGCTTTGAGTATTCACGACCCTTGTGGAAAATTACATTTTTCTGAATGTATCATTATGTACATAACAGTAAATGAACAAAGATAATTATTATTTATCAGTTAGACAAGTAGGAATTTGGGACACCTAGGTCGCAAAAATGTCCCCCTTCGATACATACAACTGTCATATCCACAAGTTGCTCTGGACCTATTAATTACAAATGAAAAATACATCACTAGGAATGCTGGTAAATATATAAATTTGTGGACTGTATAATAAAATTAAAAAAATGATTGAATATATATATACACAATTACATAACAGAAGGAAATATATCTTAATATCACTCACCAATTTGACTGGAGATTAATGTGTCATGTACAGGACCCCCCCTTTTGCCTACATTTATGAAAAATTTACTGGCCAGAATTTAAACATAAATTAGACAGCTTATCTGAGGTTCCTGGAGTTGTCCTGTCCTGTCGCCTGATACTCAAGTTATGCAGGAATGCACATCCAACAATTTCGTCTCCTATTTGAGAGGTGTCAACCCAATTTTAACCTCTAGAGCACGAAAAATTCTTCCCATTATACACTACCGTTAGTGCCCAATTCAAACAAAATGGCGACTCACCTTCTGCGCAGGCGCAGCTTCCCGTTTTCTATGACATAAATATTATTAAATACAGTATGGCCATCTATTTACATATAACTACTGTATTTCTGGAAAATATATACAGTATTTTCCACAACCCTCTTCAATGGCTGACCTTCATCAGGAGTCTTCGCCAAACCTGATTCAACCTATCACTCATTTCAGCGGAGCTTTGAACACGGGAAAGAAGGTTACGACTTTACTGTTATGGACAAAGCAAATTCTTTCAGGGTCTATATCTCGAACCCCAGACAAAAAAAAAATGCAGCCCAAGACGGGCACAAATCATAAGCTTCACCAAGTCGTACACACCACCAACTTGGCTGGTCAGAGACTTGGTTGTTTGGTTGTGATTAGTGAACGTAAGATACAGCCTCCAGCACTCCTTGTGTTGAGTGACCCATCACCTTTAACCCCAGCACATTCTTCCATAATTTATGGAAAAAAAGAATAGTTCAAAGAATAGCATAAATTTCTACTGCATTTAAATGTCAGCATTAAAGATTTGAGGTTACTCAGAAGCATTCACGAGTTATCGCTTGAAATTTAATTTCACACTACCTTTAATAACAATGACAAATTGGCGCCTACGCAACTTATTAATCAACTCGAACCTTCCACTGAGTAACATGAACCAGTTTTCGAAATGCATAACTAATCAAAAGAAGCATTCGCTAGTTATCTCACAGAGACCAATACACCAAAATAAACCAGCACTTTAGGTGTAAAGTTGTTAAGAAGCCGCTTTCTCAAATTATTGGCATTGAAATTCGAAGCCGATCGATTCAGGAGCTCATAATTTATCACACGAAATTTAAGTTTATTTTTTGGTTTCTTCAGCGAGGCTGGAAATTTAATGCCTGTACAGCCCGAAATTAATGCAAACTTTTATGTATGATACACTAGCGTTTAAGGTTTGAAGCCGATCAAAAGAGGCATTCTCTAGTACATTATCCCCTGTGGATTCTGTCCCAAGAAGTATGTAGGCGAGACAGGCAGAGATCTTGCAGTCCGCCTGAATGAGCATTGAAATACCTCTAACAGAGACGATGTAAGGTACGCCTGTGTCCTCCACAGAGACTCCACGGGGCATTTGATGAACTGGAATTAGGAACAACTCATTCTCACCGAACCAGACCTCAGACGCCGACGGTGCGTAGAAGCCTCACTAATCGCCGTTACCGACACTATAGAACGTAACACTGGAATCTCCATAATTTCAAAAACATTAGCATACATGATACTTAAGCACCACCAACCCAACAACACAGGAGTCACATGATTTCATCGTCTACCCGTACTCATCCCAACATAACATTCTTCAGGTCACCATGCGTCACTCACATCTCACTCTCCGCTTATATATATAATGTCTTTCTCCCTCTGTATGTTAGAAGTGATCAAGGTCCCAGAACGGAAACGTTTTCTAATAAATATGTCATAGTGTTTGCTTACGTATCAAAATGGTAAATGGTATACACATAGGCAACAGTTAGGCAACTTCAGTAGGCTTCTTCAGTCGAGTACAGAAAGTAGGCAGGATCAGTATTTAAGTCTCAACACTGTCGCTTGATCTTCAGTTAGTTCCAGGCTTTGGAACAGAACTTCTCCAGGCTGAGGGACTGACAACCTCAAATTTACGACTTCAAGGGTGATGAATTGTTTACATCGTCTTCACATTTCTACTGCTCCCGCCTACTTTCTGTACTCGACTGAAGAAGCCTACTGTGTAGGCGAAACGTTTCGGAATAAAGTTGCCTAACTGTTGCCTATGTGTCTTACCTACCAAAATACTTATTACTGGAGCCAGTATATCCTACAATATAACCTGTTGATGACAGTATATGCTGTTGCGCACGATACATCCCGTTGGACACGATACATCCTGTTACTCGCAGTGTTGGTTACCCACAGTGCATCTAGTTCAACACAATACGATACATTAAACACAATACATCTCGTTGGACGCTACAAATCGTTAAACGCAATGCATCTCGTTTAATACTATACCCATTTAAAAAAATAACCCCGTTAACCAAAAATCATTCCCTTGGACACATTACATTCTGTTAGCCAAAATATATTTCATTGGACACAATATATAACACTGGACATAAAGTGTCCCTTTATCTCCAATATAACAAGTTAATGTTAGCCTCACTCAAATGCAGTTCCAGTCCACATAAGAATTAATTAATTCCGTAGTTAAAACTGCATTAGAGGAGTTTTATTTCTGCTTAATCCAGAGGTAGCGGTGAGTGCAGGTGGTGATGGTGGTGAGGTGCAAAGGTGGTGGTGGAGGTTAATTGCGGTAGAGGTGGTTGGGGTAGTGGTGTGTGGTGATGGTGGTGGTAGCAATGTAAGGTTGTGTGTACAGTGGCGGTGTGTATAGTGACGAGTGTAATGATAGTGGTGTGTGGTGTGGGGACAGGTGAATGTGGTGTGTGTCAGAGGTAATATGTGGAGGTGACGCAGGCGGTAGTATGTGTGGTGTTGGAGTGGGAGTTGCCTGATGGCTAGTAGTGGCTGGCGGTGGTGTTGCGATGTCTGGTTATGGTGGTGGTGATGGGTAGTGAAAAGGAAGGATGGTGATGGTAGGTATGGTGATGTCAGTAATTATGCTCAGTGTGGTAGTGATGCTGAGTCGTATTTATACAAGCACATTGAGCCTACACTCAAATGTAAATAAGTGTAATTGGCACGCCAAAGCCTATATACTAAGACAGTCGAAAAAATAAAAAAATGTTACAAAAAACTAAAACTACGAAAAATATCTTCGTATTCTGAAAATTTAAGACCTAGGCAAAAATATACACACGAACACATAGACACACACACACACACACACACACACACACACACACACACACACACACACACACACACACACACACACACACACACACACAAGGGGACACAGAAACAAGAGGTAACAATTGGAAGTTGAAGACCCATGTGAGACAAAGGGACGTTAGGAAGTATTTCTTCAGTCATAGAGTAGTCAGGAAGTGGAATAGCCTAGCAAGTGAGGTAGTGGAGGCAGGAACTACACATAGCTTTAAGATGAGGTATGATAAAGCCCACTGAGCAGGGAGAGAGAGGACCTAATAGCACTTAGTGAAGAGGCGGGGCCAGGAGCTGAGTATCGACCCCTGCAACCACAATTAGGTGAGTACAATTAGGTGTGTACACACATACGCACACACATACATGCAAGCATATACAACAGGCCTAGTGTAACAGGCCTAGGAGAAAATGGTAACTAACACACACACACGCAACGGTCGTAGGACCGGTGCCGTGTGTGTGTGTGTGTGTGTATGTGAATGACATGACTTAAGGAATATACTCAGAAGTGTCCTTGTTTGCAATTGATGTAAAGTTAATGTGAATTCAGTCGGAAGAGGATAAGGCAGGACTACAGAGGAATCTGGACAGGCTGCAAGCCTGGTCCAGCAACTGGCTCCTGAAGTTCAGCCCCACCAAGTGCAAAGCCATGAAGATTGTTGAAGGGCAAAGAAGACAGCAGGTAGAGTATAGTCTAAGGGGCCAAAGACTACAAACCTCACTAAAGGAAAAGGATCTTGGAGTGTGTATAATAGCGAGCACATTTCCTGAGGCGCACGTCAACCAAATAACTGCTGCAGGATATGGGCGACTAACGAACCTAAGAATAGCCTTCCGACATCTCAGTAAGGAATCGTTCCGGACCCTGTACTCCGTGTACGTCAGGCTCATATTGGAGTATGCAGCTCCAGTTTGGAACCCTCACCTGGCCAAGCACGTCAGGAAACTAGAGAAAGTGCAGAGGTTTACAACGAGACTAGTCCCAGAGCTAAGAGGCATGTCCTACGAGGAGAGGTTAAGAGAACTCGACCTGACGACACTGGAAGACAGGAGGGACACGGAGGACTTGATAACGAAATATAAAATACTGAGAGGAATCAACGAGGTGGACAGAGATATGATGTTCCCGAGATAGGACACAGCAGCAAGGGGCTGCAATTGGAAACTGAAGACTCAGATGAGTTACAGGGATGTTAGGAAGTATTTCTTCAGCCACAGAGTTGTCAGGAAGTAGAATAGTCTGGAAAGTGGAGTAGTGGAGGCAGGTACCATACATAACTTTAAGAAGAGGTATGATGAAGCTTTTGGAGTAGAGAGAGTGCGGACCTAGTGGCGGCCAGTGAAGAGGCGGGGCCAGGAGCTATGACTCGATTCCTGCAACTACAATTAGGTGAGTATTCTCTCTCTCACACACACACAATCAAAAATAAGCCGAATGTCATTAAATAATTAATATCTGAATTCTCCCGACATTAATAATAAACAATAAAATTCTGGTGGTCCATAAACTTGTAGTTCTCATATATCGTAGACTCTAAAGAGGAACTAATATCAAAAACTTTTCCCAAATATCTGTCTACTGAAGCAATAATAAAGCCGTGTATATTTACTGATATCCTAAATCATAAGTGTGTAGATTGACAGGAGTGGGGAACCTTTTTATGTTGGAAGGCCGCATGAAAGTTAACTGTAATCTAATAAGTCCGCATTCAAGAAATTTTGATTTGATATACTGCAAAGCAAGGGCTAGTAATCCCTTCTCCTGTATACATTAGTAAATTTACAAAGAGAGACTTTCGTTTTTCTTTTTGGGTCATCCTGCCTCGGCGGGATGCAGCCAGTTTGTTGCAAGAAGAAGAATGTTCTGCAAAATGTCGGTTATTTGTAACATGTTTATTATTATATAAGAATTTCAAGAAAAATAATTAATTCTGAAGGCAGCATTTAGTGCCCTAGAAGGCCACAGGTTCCCCACTCTTGGTACAGGATATTGATCAGTGGCACAAACGAGCCAACACACAGACAAACAGAAGTTGCTAGTAATGGCAAATCAATTGATCAACAAACAAAGAGAGATAGTAGATGGCAACGAGTGACTAGCTCCCTAAAGGTTTACTATACAAATAGTAGGAGTCTAAGAAATAAGATAGATGAGCTAAAATTATTTGCAAGTGTAGGTAATATAGATATTATTGGTATAACAGAGACATGGTTCAACCTGAAAGATAGAGAAATGCCTTCTGAATGCAACATACAAGGTTATAAACTATTCCACACTGATTGCGTCAACAGGAAGGGTGGTGGTGTGGCGATGTATGTCAGAGAAAATTTAAATTGTTGTCTTAGACATGATATAAGATTAGAAACATCGAACACAGAATCGGTTTGGCTACAGTTTCTCGAGGGACGTGACAAATTAATTCTGGGTGTGATTTATAGGCCCCCAAACCTTGATAGGGAGGGCAGTAAGCTGTTATGGGACGAAATTCATAAGGCATCTAGATATGAAAATGTTGTGATAATGGGAGATTTTAACTTTAGACAAATTGATTGGAACAATATGACAGGAAATCTTGAATCTAGTGACTTTCTTGATACGGTTCATGATTGCTTTTTAGAACAAGTTGTGACAGAACCAACTAGAGGAAACAATCCGCTTGACTTGGTTCTTGCCAACAAAGATTCACTAATTAATAATCTTGAGGTTAATGATGAGCTTGGGGAAAGTGATCACAAATCACTTAATTTCAATATATCATGGGATTACCCAGATAACAGCAATCAAATCTCTGTCCCAGATTTTCGCTTGGCCGACTTCATGGGACTGAAAAATTACTTGGGTGGGCTAAATTGGGATGTCCTGACTATGGGTCAGGTAGGTGATCTTGGTTGCCAAAATGACGTTTTTCAGAGCATAGTTCTAGCTGCCCAGACAACTTTTGTTCCGAGTAGGGAAATTAGATCTAACAAAAATGATCCCAAATGGATGAACAATAGATTAAAACATCTCAGAGGCATATATAGGCGTATCAAAAGAGGGGATGGGCAGTTAAGAAATCAATATATTCAATTAAAGAGAGAAATAAAAAAAGGAATAAGAAAAGCAAAAAGGAATTATGAGGCTAAGGTCGCAAGGGATTCAAAGACTAACCCAAAAGGGTTCTTTCAGGTATACAGAAGTAAGATTAGCGACAAAATTGGCCAACTTAAGAGTAACTCTGGTCAGATCACTGACAGTAATAAGGATATGTGTGAAATTCTCAATACCAGTTTTTACCCAGGAAAATACTAGCGATATTCCTGAAATAATAGATTACGTAGAACAGGATGATAATAAACTATGTACGATAGCGGTAACTAGTGACATGGTCCTCAGACAAATAGAGAAGCTAAAACCTAACAAATCCCCAGGTCCTGATGAACTGTTTGCAAGGGTGTTAAAGGAATGTAAAGAGGAACTTAGCATACCTTTGGCTAATCTTTTTAACATATCACTACAAACTGGCATATTGCCTGATAAGTGGAAAATGGCAAATGTAATACCTATTTACAAGGCAGGTGACAGGTCCTTGGCTTCGAACTAGAGACCAATAAGCCTTACCTCAATAGTGGGAAAAATTATGGAATCAATAATTGCCGAAGCAATTCGTAGCCATCTTGACAGGCACAGATTGACTAATGATTCTCAACACGGTTTTACAAAGGGGCGTTCCTGTCTTACGAATTTACTAACTTTTTTCACTAAGGTGTTTGAGGAGGTAGATCATGGTAATGAATATGATATTGTGTATATGGACTTCAGTAAGGCTTTCGATAGAGTTCCACACCAGAGGCTATTGAGGAAACTTAGGGCACACGGAATAGGAGGAGAAATTTTTTCCTGGGTAGAGGCATGGCTGACAAATAGACAGCAGAGAGTTTGCATAAATGGGGAGAAATCGGAATGGGGTCACGTCACAAGCGGTGTTCTTCAGGGGTCAGTGTTGGGCCCGTTGTTGTTCACAATTTACATAAACGACATAGATGAGGGAATAAATAGCGACATAAGCAAATTTGCTGATGACACCAAAATAGGCCGTCCAATTCATTCTAATGAGGATATTTTTTTTTTTTATTTTATTTAAAATACAATACATAGCTTAACATAAAAACCCTTAAACTAGGGTTGATACACATTGTATATAAACACATTTTGAAACAATCTCTCAGAACGTACAATAGCAAATAAACACAATATTAACAAACACAAGAGGTTACACAATTATACTAGAAAATATCGCTTGTGACAAAACATAACATTAAGAAGATGGGCAATCTTAACCCTATGTACACAAGAACAACAACAAGAACATAACATGTAGGTGACCCTGTAGCAGTTCATAATATAAATAAAACCATAATCCCTTTCGGTATACACTATTTACATAATATACTGGGACATTGCCAATGCACAATACAATACAATAAGAAAAATAGTATGATAAATATATAAATATATCGGTTACTCACAACCAAACACAAATAATCGATAACCGAAAAACCCTACATCACAATCTCATGATAAAACAAGTACATACTCTTACCTAATCCCAGTACATAATTCCTACAGTCACACATACTCGCCTTACACACAAGTCTTACGAGTCAGCCACAAAACTAGAAAGCCATAATCATTCCGCACTCATCTACAGGCTATACACATTATAACATAGCAATAAAATGCTCGGTACAAACACACAAAACCCTGTTTGCCAGGCCATAGCCGAAAGTACATCAAGTACTTCAACAAAGAAAGAAGGCAGTAGACTCTGCCTTAAAGACATCTATAACAACATATAACTTCACCACCACATCCACTCACACAACCACATTTTCCTCAACCACGCATTAAAACAGAACACACAGTAAACCAGCCGTTGTGCATACCCAACCCCGGAGACAAGCCCGTTCCATCCCCTGAAATTCACTCCCCCCCCCCTTTCACAACGTTAACAATGCTCTCACACTCATATTACGGTACCCTGCTGAAAAAAGCCTGGTCCCAGCGACTTCCATATATTTCCCGATTATAACACAACGTTCTATAAATGGTCCCCGCCAACACCCTTTTGCGCACCTCCCAATCCCCATTCCTTCTCATTGCCCAGGATACAAAAACAAAATCCGCAATTATATACGTGATTGCACGTTGCACAGGCGCCTCGACGCCTCCCACGTCCAAACTTAACGCCCTCAATACTAATATCCCGCCTCCTCCCACTGTCCTCAGAACCTTACCCATCCATTCCCTGATACTCCCCAAATTATCACAAAAATACACTACATGAAACGCAGTCTCCTCATCCCCGCACACCCGACACGCGCCCTCCACCATCAACCCGACGGCAGTATACCATGGAGAAAACGGAAAAATACCTCTCGCACATTTGGACGCACGCGCATCAACCGTAATCTTTCCCATATATCCTTCCACGCATACATAGGGTAGATACTCTCAGCCTTCACGACTACCTTCGCCCTTACAACACGCTCTAAAACACCCACTCGAACTTTATTAGGGTCCCGTACATGCAGCAACGCCCGCAACACGTCTTCACACACTTTCATCTCCGACCCTCCCCACCACATTCGCACCTCTTCATGCAAGCCATTCACGCCCCTCCCTGCATGACCCCGCACACGCGTAACCCCCACTTCAATAAATGCACTTGACTCTTAACCGTAAATCAATCAACCCCAATCCTCCTCTGTTGCCCGGGTAAAGTAACCACACTCCTACTCAACCATTCACACCCGAACCCCAAAGAAAATGGAAAACCCTCTTTAACAGCCTCGTAACATCCGGACCTGCTAACGGATATACCGCAGCCACGTGCCAGACTTTACTGTATAACAACACATTCACAACAATCGCACGCTGATGTACTGTCAAATGAGTTGGTCCCCAACCCATCCAATCGCCCCACCACTCGATCCACAACAAGTCCAGAATTAACCATCCTCGCCTCTCTCGCACTACGCATATACACTATTCCACACACTTTTATCCTGTCCACCATATTCCAGCGTACATTCCTTCCCCAACTCTCTCTTCCCACCCAATCTCCTAAGACCAGTAATTTTGATTTTTCCACATTAACTCTTAACCCGGTAACCCCCGCGAAATTATCAATAACATCTCCAACCGCACGTAAACTCCTCTGCGTTCGCACGAGTATTGTCGTGTCATCCACATACCCTATTATTCCCTGCACTCCACTTCCTACTCCCCAATCCACCTCCATACACGCTTCCACCTTTCTATAGAAAGGGTCTGTTAAACAGGCAAACAACAATTGAGACAGGGACAACCCTGCCTAATACCCGACCCATGGATACCCACTTCCCCAATTTCCCATTTACTTGTACACACACTCCCACACCTGTATACAATGTCTCTGCCCAACGTACCACCTCCTCCCAAAACCCTGCCTCCTTAATATATACCACAACACCTCACGTTCTACACTATCATACGCCGCCTGCCAATCTAACGCTAAGACACCCCCCCCTGCTCCCCTCCCGACCCTTCCACAAAATTCTTTATAATACTATGCCCGTCATACATCGTCCTCCAGACACGCCATATTGTCCTCTCGCAACCACTCTATCCACCACACACTTCATCCTATTTCCTAAAATTTTGCAAAAATCTTATAATCAGCAACAGCAATGATATTATCCTAAAGTCCCGCACCGTGTCCTGTTTCTTACCTTTTGGCACTAAAACCACAACCGCAGTTCCTTGCAACCTGCCCATCCTCCCCCCTTTTCATCGTATTCATTAGTTCTACTAAGAAGGACTTCAACACATTCCAATGGCTCACATAAAAATCGCAGGGCAAGCCATCCAGACCTGGAGCCTTACCACGTGCCATCCCCTCCAAAGCCCTCCACACCTCCCCTTCTTCAATATCCCCCCCCAACGCCATGCGATCACTGCTACTTAGCACACAAGATACATTCTCCCCCAACCTCCCGAAAGCCTCCCCATCCACCCCCACACTCAGTAAATTTTTTTCCAAACCACCTATCAACGTAATCATTCATTGCCTCCGTTGTTCTTAACTCATGTCCCGCCCTATATCCACCTAAGTCCTCATGTACCACCAGCCTATCAATTTCCATAGCCATACGTCGCTGCCTCTGTCCCCTTAACACACAGGCCGATGGTCGGTCACCCCACACCGCCTCTTCAATTCCACCCTGCACTCTCCACCGCATCAAATCTATCATTCTGCAAATCACGAATCCTTCCTTTTAACAACTCGATTTCCTCCATGGGATACTGCCCTGCCTGCCCGCCCCTCTCATAACAACTTTGCAACCTACCCTCGAAATACTGCTGCAACCCGTACGTCATCCAACCCTGGTACTTTCCCCATCGCACATAAAACCGCCGGATCCTCTCCTTAGCTACCCCATCCCACCACCCCAGCAAGTCACCCACATCCCTACCCTCTCCCCACAAATTCTCCCACATTGTCCTAAAATCTAACCCCGCCTCCTCCACCCCAAGAAGTCTCACATTTAACTTCCAATACCCTGGATACCTCTTAGGTAAGCTGGCCCAAGTCAAGTCCGTATAAACAGCTCTATGATCCGTTTTAAACAGCTTCCACCGTACGCACACACATCACTCGCACACTTCTCGTCACATATAACCTATCGAGCCTGGCCGCGTATCCCTGTCTATGAAACGTATGCTCAACCATTAGGTCCCCACCTCCAATAACATCCCTTAACCCCACGCCCAGCAAAAGATCCCTTAGGCTAACCAAAAAACACCCTGCCCCCCGTGGCTCCACATCCTTTCTACGTACTATACAATTCCAATCACCGCCCATGATTGTTACCGAGGGAAGAGATCTCAAATAATAAACCAAAACATCACGCACAAATTCATTCTTCACCCGTACATCACGCTCCGCCGGCGCATACACACAAACCACTGCCCGTCGCTCACCTCTCCACCATCCATCTACCCGGAGTACCCTACCCTCCTCCCCTCCCTCACATCTAATTACAACAAACGGGCTTGTCTCCCGAATCAGAATTCCAACCCCACCTTTCAAACGGTCCGAATATGCCACAAACACACGATATCCGTCCACATTCAAATCCCCACCCGCCTTAAAGTTATGCTCCTGCATGAATACAATATCTATGGCATGACGCCTCAGAAACCCCTGGACCACAAACGCTTCACATTCATACACAACCCAAATTTTCATTCACAGTCATACACCTGAAACCTTCTTGAAGGGTTTGCACGCTGCCCTGTAACTCCTTTCATAGACACGTCACCAGCCTTCTTATTTTTCCCACCATGCTCACCACAGTGAGCTCTATTCCCTCCCCGGTCGAACACCTGACCGGACACACCTGTGGCGCCTCCACTCACCACATCAGCCCACGGTTTCTTCCCCGGTCTTTGCGCCGGGGTCAAGACATCATCGGAATCAGAGTGCGTTGCCGCCCTCTTCCGCCGAACACTCTCTGCATCCATGGTCTGGTCTGGGGATGCCTCACAATGCACCTCCGCCGCCACCTCGACCACGGTCACCATTCCCGTAGAAGAGGCACCTGCAGTCAGCTGGCTGTCTCTCCTCTCGTCCTCACTCTCCTCAGGTCCCACCACCGATTGTATATCATCTCCAGCTCTCTTCGTCTCCAAAAACTTTTCCGTCAACTGCTCCAGAGCCACATCCTCTGCTCGTTCTCCTCCACTCAACTTGGTCTCCCCTTCCACCAAAACGGAGACTGTAGATTCTACAGGCATTGATGGGCTCGACCCCACCGTCGGGAACTCTCTCTCCACCTCCTCGCTCCAAGACGAACTATGGCCCTTTACAGGCGTCCCGCTGGCAGGCCCCGCCTTCGGGTCAGGCCCTCGCTCCGTCCTTCTGTCTGCAACCTGTCGTTGCTGCTGCCTCTCACACTGTGCGCCATATGGTCATAAGCACCACATAGCCTGCAGGTCTTGCGCTGCCCTGCGTAATACACCATCACTTGCGTCCTAAAGTCGTCCAGGATGACAAACGACGGGATGGGATGCCTCAGCGTCATCTTTAGGTTGAACGTACCCTCCGGCCAGCCGGCGTACGCCCCATCCACCCAGGTACCTGCCATTGCCAGATGCACAGTACCATAACGTTCAAAAACGTTCCGTATATCTGCCTCGTCAGCTTCGAAAGGCACGTTGCGTACCTTCACCCAAGTGTAGTGTCGCGACACGTCAATTAAACGAACTCGTATTGCCGAGTTTACGTCCACACAGCCATCTTGATACTGCTCCACCAGGCGCTCATACACTGCCGTCGATCGTAGCTTAACGAATATTCGGTAAGCCCCGTTGAGCGATACTCCATACAAATCTTGATCAGCAATGCCGTATGTGTCGCGAATAATCAAAGGTAGAAGCACCTGTGCGGACTGAGGCGTAATTACACCCCGCACTAAATCAAAGCACACAGTGTTGACGCGCCTTCTGATAGTCTGCGCCATCTTGTGAAAATCAATCTGCGCAGGAAGGCCTCTCAACCAGGAGCGTGTGCGCAGCACAACCTCACGGCAATAAAGCGATGAGGTCAAATGTCTAATGAGGATATTAGAGCACTCCAGGATGATTTGAATAGACTGACGCAATGGTCGGAGAAGTGGCAGATGCAGTTTAATGTTGACAAATGCAAAGTTCTAAATGTTGGACAGTTAAATAACCATGCCACATATTCTGCAATCGTACTGTGCATAGCAAATAACTTATGCCACCTAGACGAGTCAGACGTCTGGTGTCGGCATATACTTTGCATAACCTACCTAAATTGTCCCTACAGCGTTGTTGGCAAATTGCTCGTTCCATTGGCATTAAATACAAACGCACTCTCACAGCTGCGCAACTGCGTTCACTGATTGCTGACAAACTTATAGAAGAAGAGATGGCACATCAGACTCCTCCCTCTACGGGAGCTAGGGCAAAAACTACTATGTTCTCGCAGGAGGAAGATGATACACTTACGGAGCAAAATAGTCAGTATAGTGCAGCTGGGTTGTCTCAAGGTGAATCAGCGTCGTTGGCACTTGAGCTGGCAAAAATTAATCTTGAGCAAACTAGGGAACAGAGAGCATTCGCAAGGGAAGAATTTGAAAGGGAAAGAGAAAGGAGGCAGTTTTCGCATTCTGTAAATAATTTTAATTTACAGAAAGCAGTACAGTTTGTTCCCCGCTTCAATGAGGCCGAACCAGAACAATTTTTCGAAAGCTTCGAAAATCAGGCTCGAGCCTTGAGGTGGCCGGAACAGCATTGGGCATCGTTGGTTCATACAGCATTATTGGGTAAGGCACAGTAATTTACGTCAGTATTAAATGACGCTGAATTTTCTGATTATCAAGTAGTGAAGACCACAGTGTTGGGAGCATATACATGTATACCAGCCAAATATAGAAAAAAATTTAAGCTGGGCAGACGACAGCTTGGTCAATCCCTAGTGGACTTTGTGAGACAGCAAACCAAAGCTTTCACCAGCTGGTATAAAGCAAGTGGTGTCTCTACCTTTGAGGAGCTGGTACAGCTTATTCTGATTGATAACCTGCTGGAGTCTGTGGGACCAGAGGTTCGAGTCTTTCTGCAGGATCGTGACTTAACCACTGCATTGGAGGCAGCCAGGTTGGCTGATACCTTCGAAACTAACCGCTCCTTGTCCGAACGGTCCCGTCTCTCTTTTCAACAGCCTGGCACGAGCAGAGATCGTCAACCTTGGAGAATGAAGTGCCAGCCGGAGGGAGAAAGTCTACGTCAGCCAACTAAGTCACCTGGTGAGCCACGCTTTTCAACTTATGGTCCACCTGCGGAGAGGCAAACTACTCATGGTGCATCTCGACACCAGTATCCAGAGGGACACCATTTGCAACGTCAGCAGAGAGTAAAGGGCAAGCCTGTCGTCTGCTTCCTCTGTAACAAAGTAGGCCATTTGGAATCCTGGGTTGTAATACCACATATAAACTAAATAATGTAGATCTTAATACTACCGATTGCGAAAAGGATTTAGGAGTTCTGGTTAGCAGTAATCTAAAAACAAGACAACAGTGCATTAGTGTTCGCAATAAAGCTAACAGAATTCTTGGCTTCATATCTAGAAGTATAAATAATAGAAGTCCTCAGGTTGTTCTTCAACTCTATATATCCTTGGTTAGGCCTCATTTAGACTATGCTGCTCAGTTTTTGTCACTGTATTACAGAATGGATATAAATGCTCTGGAAAACGTACAAAGGAGGATGACAAAGATGATCCCATGTATCAGAAATCTTCCCTATGAGGATAGACTGAGGGCCCTGAATCTGCACTCTCTCGAAAGGCGTAGAATTAGGGGGGATATGATCGAGGTGTATAAATGGAAAACAGGAATAAATAAAGGTGATGTAAATAGTGTGCTGAAAATTTCCAGCCAAGACAGGACTCGCAGCAATGGTTTCAAGCTGGAAAAATTCAGATTCAGGAAGGATATAGGAAAGCACTGGTTTGGTAATAGAGTTGTGGATGAGTGGAACAAGCTCCCGAGTACAGTTATTGAGGCTAAAACTTTGTGTAGTTTTAAAAATAGGTTAGATAAATACATGAGTGGGTGTGGGTGGGTGTGAGTTGGACCTGACTAGCTTTGCTGCTGGGTCTGGTACAGTGCTCCATCCTTGAGTGGGGATGACCAGACTGGGTGGGTCATTGGGATAATCCCGGGGGTGGGTCATTGGTCTAATCCGGGGGAGGACATGGACCTGCTCCGCATGGGTCAGTAGGATTGTTGCAGTGTTCCTTCTTTCTTATGTTCTTATGTTCTTATATCAAGAGTAATAACGTATGTTTCGGTCGAGCACAAACTGACGATAGTCAGCCGATTGAAATGGGTGTTAGATGCTGAAATATTCATAAATAATAATGCTTTCTCTTTTATTTATTTTATTGTCACTTCATAGTAAGTTCGTTTGTTATATTCTAGCATACATTTAACATTTTTTTTTTTTTTTTGAAACGCCGGCCCGGGTAGGGTAACTAAAAAAAGTTCTTTTACCATCACTCACTCCATTACCGTCTTGCCAAAGACGGGGCTCAGAGACCCCTCCAAACTGTAACATCCCCCATCCGTCCTTCAGAGCGTAGGCACTGTACATCCCACCTCCAGGACTCAAATCCGATGATCTGGTTTCCCTGAATCCATTCACAAATGTTACCTTGCTCACACTCCAACAGCACGTCGTCATAAAAGCCACTTGTCTCAACTTACTCCTCTCTAACACGCGCCTGTTGGATGCCCAAGCCAGTATATATATATATATATATATTATATATATATATATATATATATATATATATATATATATATATATATATATATATATATATATATATATATATATCATGTACTGTATATGCCATCTTTATATCAACAATGTATCTCTTAAATCTTTTGTACCTAGTATTGGTAAAAAAGAATGAAAAGATGGGGTGGTAGGGGAAGTGGAATATTCAAACGGCTTCAGGAAGAAATCCAAATATTCTTCCTTGAGCCCATTTTATCCACTTCTCTGAGGTTATGGGTCCCAAAAGTTACACCAGAGGAGGACCCCATCTCTCTCTCTCTATATATATATATATATAGAGCCGTATCCCACCAAGGCAGGATGGCCCAAAAAGAAAAACAAAAGTTTTTCTTTTTAAATTTAGTAATTTATACAGGAGAAGGGGTTACTAGCCCCTTTCTCCCGGCATTTTAGTTGCCTCTTACAACACGCATGGCTTACGGAGGAAGAATTCTGTTCCACTTCCCCATGGAGATAAGAGGAAATAAACAAGAACAAGAACTAGAAAGAAAATAGCAGAAAACCCAGAGGGGTGTGTATATATACGTATATGCTTGTACATGTATGTGTCGTGTGACCTAAGTGTAAGTAGAAGTAGCAAGACGTACCTGAAATCTTGCATGTTTATGAGACGGAAAAAAGGACACCAGCAATCCTACCATCATGTAAAACAATTACAGGCTTTCGTTTTACACTCACTTTGCAGGACGGTAGTACCTCCCTGGGCGGTTGCTGTCTACCAACCTACTACCTATGTTCTTTTGCATACTGATGACGTGAAAACCAAAACGTAAAATTCTCTCTTGGAGACTGAAGCGATTTGCAAACAAGCTCTTTTGGCCATGACTTGGCTTATGCCATCTACAGTGGTAAGACTGAGCCAGACCCAAAGGAAATGTGAGTGAAATAAAAGTATTGTGTGAAACTCTTTATATTAATACCCTTTACCGGGCACGCCGCCCCCCAAAAAAAGGACAAACCAAAATATCTTTACTGTTGGTCGATAGAGCATTTCAATGTCAAGGAAATGAGCCTTCATAAATACATTTCTACAAATAAGTTTTCTCGGAAGTGGCAAATTGCGAAGTAAATAAATTAAACTGGTCAATGAAGGGAGTTAGCAGTACAGACATTACAAAGCCTTGAATGTTAATTAAACGCTAAGTGTGTAGTATTTTTGTAATTTATTATATAAGCAGACATTACCAAAATAAAGAAGACTTGTATACAATTATTATGAAGCTATACAAAAAAGAATAAGCAAGAAAACATAATATTATAATATTGCAAAAAGTTATGAAGATATATAACTTGTGATACCCCGTTTTCATGTATTGCCTGAGAACAAAGTCATTATAAAACACTATTATTTAGAATGAAAGTCGATGAATTAATTTTTACCCTATATCCAAGGATTTTCCTTGCATGCTTGCATGCAAAAGATGATGTAACAGGACCTATCTTTGTGCTGCAATGTTTGTAAATCATCACTGTTTTGTCTTTTTCGCTAGTTTAGCTTCTTCCTCATTTTCACTTGACATATTTTGATTCTCTGGCAAGTATTCATCATTACTGAGAATCAAATCTGTCATCAGGCTCTGGTTCACACTCTGTCATCAGAAACACAGATAAATTTCGATGTCTTCTGGGAAGTAGCACCGTAACACATCTCGTGAGAGATATGTAATGACAGTGAAAGCAACCTGAACACAACCAAACAGCTACTGAATGCATGTACAAGAATGGCATACAATACAAATTAAGACACATGTGCAACATCTGAGTGTCTTTATTGTAGACGTCTCGCCATCCAGTGGCTTTATCAATACAAATTCAAGGACATAATATGAAGACAGTAGAACTAAATACAAAAGATGAGGTAATCAATCCTTCAGCCTTGGAGTTAATGTGAAGAGGACCGCAGTCTTTAAGACTTCGGTGCTCTTCATTGATAAAGTCACTGGATGGCGAAACGTCTACAATAAACAAAGATACCCAGATGTTACACATGTGCCTTAATTTACTGAATGCATATCTGCAGCTTAAAAAATATATATAAATATTTACTTATTTAAAAGGAAAGGTTATCGGGCCGTTACTGAAATTTGCATATCTCCGTCATAACTATTAGTTCACTTCCATGGTGCAGTAAGTGAATGCATCATACACACATTATTTATTGATCTACACCTCCTCAAACGTTTATTTTCGTACTAGAAACAAAATCAAGTTCTTACCGACATTGTGAAGTGGTGAAATTTGAGAATATATGAGGATAAATCCAGCAGAAAAACAGGTTTACCCACCAAACAATGGGAAGCGAGTGGACGCCACTACCACTTAGCTGGAGCGACTCTGGAAGCCCTGTGGTTGGTCAGAAATAGAAGATGGGGAACCAACAATGCGAGGCTGGAAGGATGAATGGACGAATGTGCATTGCAGCAGGAGTTTAGATAAACAATTTCATATACCTGCCCGGTAAAGGGTTTTAAGGGACATGTTATGTAGTAAATTTAGCTACATCGTAACAAATCACTATATGATAAAGACATAAGATATAACTATCATAAGCTTTTATAAAAATCTGCAGAATCAAGCAAGCATTTATTACCGAGAATATCTTGATTATACATTAGACCATGCAAAAAGTAACAAATCTTGATCGTCTAAATTATTTATATTAGAAGGTTCCTAAATGCAATTTAGTCTTACATTTATCAAATTAGAAGGTTTGTAATACTGGATTTTTTGCTATATCAACAAGTCACCAGAACTGTTCTGTGGTGGTTGTATAACTCAATTGTATACATTAATAACAATATTTACTCAATAAGTTTATGTTATGTCAGATTAAATTCTTTTTACGACTTTCACTTTTGTTGTGAAGGGCTGGTACGTTCACTAGTTGATTGATAACTATCACAAAGCTGTCGCTCTTAAATTATCACATGAAAATAAAACCCAAAAATATTCACGATATTAATAAGAATTTGCCACCTTGAGTGGTACCGATTAAAGAAAAATCTGATCGGGACCAGAAAGAAACAGCACAGCCCACCCTCAACAACAACAACAACAACTATCAAAATAAGCAAAAACACGTATAATGGCTACTTTCAAAACTCCGGGAATTTGGAATTCCTGAAAAGTAAATTTATCCTCATGACGGCAAAGATGCTTCCCTTCCGAGCTTCTAATAAGGAAAAAGAGGTCTGGCACAAATTATGATTGACGCAAGCCAAAGTCATCAATATTCCCCACTCTCCCTATCTTTCTCATCTGCTCTCCCAGCCTCTCATGTTCTGCCGTCTCTCTCTCTCTCTCTCTCTCTCTCTCTCTCTCTCTCTCCTTCTCACTCCTAATTTCACTTAGTATGATGAAAAAAAGCCTACTGTTCAGAAAGTGAACAGATAGATATTTTATTGAACAGTGAGGGTACAGTGACTAAAATAGTTTTTTCCTCAAGTTCAAGTCCTGGAGTTCATGACTGAGGATAAATACACAATATTTCCATAAAGCATTATATTTTTTCTTTAATAATAACATAAGCATAAAGAAGAGCTAAAAGCGTAGCCATAGAGTGTCTAGGTAATGCTAGGTAAGTAGACTTGATTCATGGAAAAGGACAGCTACAAATTCTATTAAGATAGACTCCAAGAATTTTCTTCCTAATTCTTTCATGTCGGTTTTTGAAGACAGCTATTGGCAAAGAGACAGAGTTTGAAGAACAATTATCTTTTGATGAGATTTTCTTCATTATTCAGCACTGTCATGTCATTTCAGAAAATACAGTACAGACCGGGCCTCTGGGACAATGACCTCTGAAACCCACGCTAGGTATACTCCAGGTATACATGTCAACATCCGGGTGGGGACGCCCAAAACAGTGCCTCCAGTAATATTAATTCCTCGACTCATTAGTTTAGTAAACAAAACGAAGAGAACAGAAATAGCATCTTACGCTAAATGCAGCTCTCGAACAAGTTGTCTTCTTGGAAATCTGTTTGGTTTTCCTGGAGGACACATTAGTGATTAATTTCGAATTAAATTCACTGAGAGCTTAGGCTTTACAACGGAGGAGTCAAGGAAAAGATACGTTGCAGAACATGATTTCACTGAGACAACGTTTTATTCTGTGTAGGGCATCATAAAGCTCTACACAGACCCGAAACGTTGTCCCAATAAAAGTTTATTCTGCATCGTATGCCTTTTTTCTACGCTATTGTCGACAGACCATTAAATCCAAAGTCTGTGAATTTAAAAGGACGTTTACTGAGTTCTTGAAGATATACATCGCGTGTGGTTTATAAAGATTTGTTCTCCTTTCAGAATATTTGATACTTAAGCATTTTTATCTGAACAATCGCATTTTCGAAGTGGCTCCAAAATGACATGTAAAATATGTGAGCTTATAGAAGCATTTTTAAAATGTAGTTTGCTTTTCAAGGGCATTTTCAGTGTATTTGATGCTTACAGGCAATTTAAAAATATTTGTATTCTTAATCGTTTTTATTTTCAAATGATTACGATTCTGTAGAGCATTTTTGAAGTTTTTTCTTCATAAGAACATTTTTTGTATTTTTATGCTGGATTTTCAAAATGTCTCTTACTCTAATATTTCCATTCTTTGTCTGAAGGTGTAAAACAACGTTTTTTTTATAATATTGTGCTCCTCATCGCATGCTTGTCGTTTATCAGTTCAAATAACTTTGTCCCTTTCGTTATATATGTCCACTGATACGCAGTTGCTCAAAGCAAACTGTACCAACACGGGTGACGTCAATTTTAATTACTACGCTCGGCAGAGCCTTTCAAAATTTGCCTCTTCTCTCTATCGTTTTCCTAGATTAAAAGGATCCAGTACTTTGTCTACCTCACTCAAACGCTTTTATCCTTTGCGTTTACATTTTCTCTGGCAGCAATCGAATTTTTCAATATATATATATACAAAATATGAGTTTTTGTTAGATCTTTATTTAAATACTGTGACGGAGAAATTCCATCATTCTCCTGAAAACTGGATTTGTAATTTGTGTATTTTTGTGCGAGAAATCACCATCTCATGCAAATAATAGAAACAAAAAGCAGGATGTTGTTGTTTTCCGAGAGACAACTTGACTGTTGTTCTTTTTCGAAATATTGTCGTTTTACCTTAAAATTTTTAATTCAGTTATAGCGTAATATCAAAATGAAGAAAAAAAATACAGGTTACAGAACAAGCTTTTAAAATACTAGAACTAATAAAAATCTTATTTTGAAATGCCTTTTCTTAGCCATTTACTTGTATATCCATTGTTCTAAAAACGAACCCTCCACCCCATTTTATTCTATGCTGAGGAACAATATAGCGTCACATATGTATAATTTAAACTAAATGCTTAAATTCGCCGCTCTTTTTGTACTAATGATTTCCTGTAGGTGCAGTAATAGGCCTACTACATCCCTTTACCCTTCTATTTAACTGCATTTCCTTACGAAGAAAACCTTCCTGTCTCTTACTCGTATCTGTCAACTATTTCTTTTCCTCTCTCTCTCTCTCTCTCTCTCTCTCTCTCTCTCTCTCTCTCTCTCTCTCTCTCTCTCTGTGCGCTTCCTCTTTACGAAAAACTCGAGCCCTAACTTAGCGTGTGCGGAAGTTTATCGCCTCACTAATCCTTGGTTCTTCTACTTAAGGTGTCCAAGAGTGATAACTGACCTGGCCATATCAGTGAAGTATATAATATCTGGGGTTTTATGACCTTATACCCTCATTGAAGGAGAAAGTGGGGTCCAAGGTGCCGATGAAGGACTCTTCAGCCAGTTATTTGGGAACTACCTTCCTTTTCCATGGTTCAAGCACTAATGTTTCCCCATTCCCTAGGCACTGTATGACCTCTGCGTGCTCAGCCCTTCCTCAGGAAAATAATAACTCGCAAAAGAGCGCTAGTAGCTATATCTCAGTACTCTTATGAAGCAGAAAAGCTGTATTTCAACTCTCTCCAATAGACTTAAGGAGCTAAAATTACACCTTCCCAGAAGGTCAACGATCAACACCTTGGAGAGATCCTGTTATTTAAAACTCATCCCAGTCAAACGCTGAAAATATTTCTGCAATAGCACAGAAAATTAAGACAGAAGGGCATACTAATACGAATCTTTTATACCTCTAAATGACAGAGAAATGTACTATTTTGCTATCTTAAAGCTTTCTCTTCGTAATTATGTTGCTGTTTTTATGTTTTGCAGTAGTGTAAGAATATATTTTTGGTCTGATTTTTTTTATTTTAGAGAACCTAATTTCTGCAAGATGGGAGAAGTAATCGAGAACGGTATGATACCCCTAGTTTTTTAAATGTATTTAGCAAACTAGCCCCAACAAATTTCAATAACAATGGAAACCTCACCATCTGTAAGACACACCAGCAGTGAAAGTTTACAGCTGACGTTAATAGGCCTTCTCAAGTAATCACAGGAAAACAAGACCGTTATTTCTTCAATAAAATTAGCTAACTGTAATGTGCCACATATAATGCAAAACCACTCTGTGCCTTCCTTTAAGAGAATTACATCAGAAAATCCCATCTTAAATTATGGCACCGAAACTTTGAAGGAGGAATAAAAATGAATTAGAATTCTGACAACCTCTATCTCTAGAGAGGCTGCGGCAGGTGACGAACCTGCACTGCGCTACTCTGAGAAAACTTCCCTTTCCTCCTTCAGTTGTTGCTTTGCATCACTGCATAGCTCCTGATAACACACTGAGAAGTGTGAAAGTACTTGCGCTAAAGATTTCCACCTCCCTGTGGCTTGTCTTGCATAGTTAAGATAGCCTGTCTGCGATTGTTTGCATATATCAATAACAACAACACTGCGACTAGCCAAGGAGTCGCACCCATGCTGCTTTGGCCCGCCTCATAGTGAGCGAAAACTCATGAGGCTCTAGTCCACTGAACCACACAATGAGGATTGTACGGTTCCGTGGACTAGAGCGCCATGAATTTTCGCTCACCGTGAGGCAGGCCAAAGCAATATGGGATCGACTCCTTGGTAGTCGCAGTGTTGTTGTTATTGATTAATACCACTCGTTCGCGGCTACAATAAATAATATATATATATATATATATATATATATATATATATATATATATATATAATATATATATATATATTATATATATATATATATATAAGTTTTCTTTCAAATTAATAAGTTAATTTGAAAGAAAAAATAACCAAAGCAGAGATAATAATAACGAAATTGATTTGAAAGTATTTTTTTAAAGTTCATTGCCAAGTTTACTGGTTTGAAATGGAAAACGTTGAATCATTCGTGTAAAGTACAAACCAGTTTCCAATAACAGACAAAAGCATTAGGCATGTTTCAAGTAGCATGTTATACTGTAGTTATGCAGCATAAATATATGAATGTTAAGTACTGCTTACCGCGGTTAATGCTAATAATGGGCAACTAGTGTTCAGCTACGGGTCAAGGTCTCGGCCCAAGTGGTTCATTAACTGCTTTGGAGATCCGAAACTGAACTTGTCTGAGCTCCTTGCCTTCTATGTGCCAGTTCCATTGACTGTGTGTGGGTCATCGAGTCGCACTGCTCTACATTAACACCCAAAGTTATATACACAGAGGTGTGTCCATATACACCGAGAGGTGTGTGTGTGTGTATCTTAGTGTATATACACAAAATTTACTTTAATTTCCATTTTAGTGATTACAGTGCCCTTGAACGGTGATATACTCTCGACACGCAACATTAATGACCCTTGTGTTGTCGGAAAGCTTTTAATCTAACAAAATCAACTAATATGGAAGTATAATTTAATAACTTAAATACTGGATGAAATAGTATATACGCTTGTCATTCCCTTTGGTGTATACAGTTCCGCCTCTTTGCCCTAGTTATCCGTGTATTTGTGTTAATGAAGCAAACGCGCATTTGGGACGTGCTAGTGTGATCCTTGTTTCATAGGTGCTGGAGTCTAGGGTTAATATCTAAGCATTAGCGTCTATAAGAAAATTGGTATTTATAAGTGTTCAATATTTCAGTGTTTATACAAGTGTTCATACAGAAATATTCCTACAGAAATATTCCCACAGAAATATTCCTAAAGAGGTGTTCATACTGCACTGTTGCTGACAAAGGTGTTTCTGACGAATTTGCATACAAAAGTGTTGGTAACAAGTGTAGTAGCTTGATCAAAGTGTCGGTAGAGAAAGTGGTGATAGAAGAGTTGACAAGTGTTGCTTGTTAAAGATTTACTATCAATGTGTTTGACAAAAATGTTGGTAAGTGCTACGAAGTTGTCATGGGCAGTGTTGAGGGCAAGTCATGATTTAACATGTTACTTTCGCCTAACATGTTTAAGTTAACTAAGATATGAAGGCTTCATCCTCTCCTGGCAACGCACTTCATCAGCGCATCATCTGCCATCATGGGAAGGTGAGCTTCATATATGATACCGAGATGATGATGATAATCTCAGTTTTACTATACTATTAGATTTGTGTATGTGGCATAACCCAAGAGCTGGGTGATAAATCCCAGTTTATATGTTGAGCATACCTGAAGAAACAAGGAGCAGACCGACTACTCCACTTGGGATACTTCTTGAAAGTGTGGGATGAAGGGAATAGCTTGGGATACTTCTTGAAAGTGTGGGATGAAGGGAATAGCTTGGGATACTTCTTGAAAGTGTGGGATGAAGGGAATAACTTGGGGTACTTCTTGAAAGTGTGGGATGAAGGGAATAACTTGGGATACTTCTTGAAAGTGTGGGATGAAGGGAATAACTTGGGATACTTCTTGAAAGTGTGGGATGAAGGGAATAACTTGGGATACTTCTTGAGGGTGCAAATTAAAGGGTAAAACAGGGACTGGGAATCTTGTATAATACTGTAACTGAAAATTTATGCTTAACCCATAGTATATTAATTATTGTTGTATACCTTGCAGGTAAGTGAGAACTAATAACTCATCGTGGGACAGCACGCCATCATTAAGGTAAGTGCATGGTTTACACTTGTTTTCATTGATATTGTTTCAAAACGTCAGCATGTATCGCGTTTACTAATATTCGTAATAAGGATGAAAAGGATTAATTGCTAATACAAATATTCACCGTGCCAAGAGGTCATCATAATTCCCAGCTTTGTTTCCCAGTGGACGTGGATACTTAAGATCCCATACATTTGTTTTGGCCGTGGAGGACGTTATATCTTAGTTGATTATGATATACATTTATTTTAACTTCACGTCCTTGGTTAATTTTTGTATACCCCCCAACCCAACTGTAAGTTAAGGACATCATAACCTTCCCTCCGTGAACTTATATAAAGATAGCCTCATTCCTAGGCTACTGAGTGTTAACTCTCAAAGTGAGATAGCCATAACTCTCCCTTCTCTTTAGAACAGTAGTAACCCAATTTTGTCCACAACAGTACTGACTTAGCAACAGTTTGCTGGGGTGCTAAGAGACATTTTCGAGATGTAATCCCCCTTCGCCGTCAAAAAACAAGTTTGTAAGAACTGAGAAGCTGCCAATGTTTGAATGTGATATCTTTCAAAGATCAAGCAGTAAGCGCACGCGGCATATAGCACTCCAGTAGTTTTTCATTAGCTATGCTTCTCATAGCAGTTCGTCATAGTTCTTGCTAGTACTGAAAAGTTGTGGTTTTTCATTTTGGAGCTGTGAATCATATGCTTTCTATTAAGACCTTCGCAACGCAAGTTCGGGTCGGGATTCTAGGTGTAAGACCTCACTGTTCAAAGAGGCAGTGAGGTTGTGCAGTATCGCATAACCTCGCCTCCTCCTTAACCATTTTAAGTCTAATAAAATTTCTGGCGTGGATTATAAAATAAAAATAACAGGCATGTTCATTGAAAGAGGGTAATAATTAAATATACAACTAATAATATTAGTAACAATTTTGAAACTAATTGTTCCGTGTGACGGGTAGATCTTCACGTTACCAGTTTGGCCCAATTTGGCTCGCAGGATACCGCTATACACATGGGCCGCACTGCTGACTCTATCTCCATGGTTTTTAACTTAATCTTGGTGAAAAAAAAATCCTGTTTCAAATATGATTTGTAACATTTCATAAAAAAAGTCGACAACCAAACAGTAATCTTACTTATAATGGATATTTTTTTTCGAACAATGATCCAAAAGATAAAGCAAATGTTAAAATTTTGTTTATGATTTTAGATATATTGTCACTTGTGAGATGGAGCAGTTCATTTTGTAGTTCAAGTGTTAAATTCAAATCTACGGTAGATTCGGACATCCTAAAAGAAAAAAGAATCACTTAACTAGTGATTTTTCTTCAGTTTTCAAACATCTTTTTTAGAAAATGGTTACAAAAATTCGAAGACAAAACTGAGAAATGTATTTGCATAGGAACTTTCGTTTTCGCTTAAAATTTGTTCTTTCATGCTGGTCAAATCTTGTTACTGTATTATTCCGATACACTGAACAGTGTGCTGCATTAATACAGTAATTAGAGTGAACTTGAAGTCTGTCTTGCCGCAGCAGTGGTAATGTTTTAAATGCTTTGATTTATTCAGTGACGATAAAATCCTTCTCTATTGTTTGTAACCTCAAATTTAGTAAGTTTTTAAATATTAAAAAAAAATTCTGGTAAAGCAGACATCTTCAATATCCAGATATAAAACAAATATGTCAGAAAAAAATTCTCGAAGAAGCCTCTCAAGAGTCCAGTCAACTTCGTTCAGTGATGTTAATCCCTTATGCCACGACTTTCGGAACCACGATAAAACTATCGTTAGTACCCTTGGAAACCAAGGCTTAAAAAGGAACAAAAGTGGTTCAAAGTAACATCGTTACTTGCTATCAATATTTGTCACAACTCGACTAGTTCTTCCAGACATATTTACTTCACCATCACGTGTAATTCCTTTTGCATTATGCAGTGTTTAATTTATATTTTCCAACCACGAAATCATGCAGCAGTGTGTATGTATGAGCTTATTTTTTAGTAAGGTCAACAACATGGTAAGTCTTGTAATATCGTCTTGCCGTACGCATCTCACATAAATCAACAGTACCGCTCAATTAGAAGTAACATTGCTCTCCAGTTGAAAGCAAATTCTCTAGTAGACTGTAGACGTGAAACCCGCTAGAATTCTAAATCCTCTGCAACAATAGTTACCCACCGAGACACCGACATAACCAAGAGAGCTGCACTTTAACTTGTATGCAGACTTATCATTATAGATTTTACTTACTCAGCCAAAGTGGCTTGAATAAGTTTCTCGGCAAATGAATAGGGTATATTCTGCTTATCAAAATTGCAATGTAGTATGCAACTCAGTGTGATGCAAGCTGTGCTTCATTAACAGTGGTTGGTTTAATATGAACTTGTACTGAGTTTCAATTCCTGTTTCCTCTTCTGGAAATATTCAACTGCATTCTTTGTTTCAAGGTGTTGTTTTAGTTTTGAAAATTTAAACTTTCATGAACAAAAATCTCCTTACAAATGGCATGCTATGGTTTAAAATCATTGTTTTGCTTCATAGTTCATAGTGGGAGGCTGACATGCAAAAGGCCTCTTCTTTGACAGGCATTTTCTCTTGTAGGTCTGAGTGTTTGCTATTCTTTACTGGTGCAAATAAGACTGATACGTTTCTGTTTTCCTTTTCATGATAGATCGATTCATTCCATTCTTAGGATGGGGTGAAAATAATCTGATTAAAGTGGTAGCAATATACTCCTCGTCAGACCCTCAGAAAACCCACAACTGAGGAACTTCCATACACTTGTTGTGTAGTCGCTTCACAGGAATGGAATTCCCGTGTCCTACCCTATTTCTACAGCATTTTCTAAGCATGTTGTCAATGAATTCTACAATTCCTTTCATGTATGACAATGCTCATACTTCAGATTTTATTAAATGGTCACCACACAGAGAGATCTAGCAGGGACGAACTGTTTCACAGGGCAGTGTCCAGTGCGACCACTTCTCACTTGCTTGTATTTTATCTCTTGGAAGGTCATTGGCTTCAAAGTTATTTACCATTTCATCATTTGGTGTAAAAACAAATTGAAGCATTTAATTCTAGACTGACCCCATAACATATTACAAGTAATGATTCTACTAACTGAACACTGGAGTGATTTTAGTGTTCAGAGTGAGCCGCACTTATTTAGGAAAATATTTATTGCAATTCTAATAAATATGTATCTAATGAAAATATGTATCGAATGGATACATATGAAAAAGACAAGGGAACCACCCTAACATGCAGAAAATAGGAACCACACATTTCTGACACAAGACCTACCTACCATGTAGGACATTGACCCTTCCACCCCACATCCTAAGGGCCACCAGAAGAAAGTCTCCTAATTTTTCTCGTATAGGTGCTTAAGAGTTAATGTGTTTTATATTGTTTTTCAATGGTAGTAATGTGCCATTAAAGGAAGACTCCGGATATTGATGAGTTTATTTTTATTTTTGCAGTTTCTAGCGTATGTTTCAAAAAAATCATTAATAGAGCAATATATTGATGCCAATAACATTATTAATAATGGTTTATATATATATATATAATATATATATATATATATATAATATATATATATATCAGTAATAATAAATATTTATCAGGTACACGAAACATCTATGACTCAAGAAGTCTGCAGTTTAGTCGACTCAGAAGGCAATAGTGCGTTAAATTTATAGGTACATTCACACCCAAACAACTTCAAGTAGCGCTGAATTGTATACGACGAGCAATGTGAAATGCTTCTTCAGGGACAAATGTATTACGTTTGATGGTAACGTACTGACGCAGGGAACTGAAACAGTGCTTGCCATGTATTATATCTTTCAAGGGAGTGTCATGATGCTGGTAAACAACTCTTGATCCAAGGAACTGAAGCTACCCTCCCTCATTCCTTGGGTGGGTATGACTCTTACGGGTTTAACTTTTCCAGTTTAAAATTAATTTTAATGCATATTTAGATCTCGAAATCTCGCTAGGAATTTTTCCGTTATGTCGATATTATGTATCCTGCACTTAATGTATTTGAAAGAGAAGCTAAATGACGTAAAATATTTACAAGAAGTGCATTCGTAATGTGAAACGCCAAACCCGTGTGGGTCATCCAGCGTTTGTAGCAGTAGGCGTAGTAGTAATGCAGGCTCAATCCTAAGTCTGGTCATCAACAGACGGTCGCGCGAAGCTAATAGCCAGTTAGGCTAAGGATTCTTCTTGCTTAAAATAGCAGCCTCGTATTTTTGCTTAGAATGGCAGCGTTATACTTAAGTGAGAGAAATAAGATTCAAAATAATGTCCGTGTTTCTTCGGAGGTTCTACGGGATCCTAATGGCTTGGAAGACATTGTCAACAATAATGGTGATGAGAAGACGGAGAAACTTTATAAACACGGTGTTTCTGTCGAGGAGAGTTGCGATAAAGATTTTCACGAGCGAACCCTTGTTTTAATCAAGTCTTGCCATGATCTTGTTTATTTAAATTACTTTGTCAACGAGGTGGGTAAGCATAGTCATTACGATATTAATAAACACTAATTTTCCTAAACCAGGTATTAAGAACCAGTCGGGGCAACCAAGCTTCAGCTGTTTATATAGTGTTAATTTACTGATAGTTATTCTGGTAAGAAGTTAAGCAATATTTTCGATAATTAGTTCTGAAGCCGTAATACTGTTTGATCTTTGTGGCGGTTGAAAATATCACATTAAACAATAGTAAACTAATTGCGACAATGTTATTAAATATAGTTTAGAAAAGAGTGATTATATATATATATATATATTATATATTATACACACAGCACAGGGGACGATAAAAAACACATAAACATAGCTGTGAATAGCGCTGACGAGGATGTCACTCTCATCCTCCCGCAGCCCTGAGTGTTATTTACATGCAAATGTACCTGCTTTTACGACCCCATCAAACTCTCGGCGATGATGCGACGCCAAGTAGGTTTTGGTACTTAAAAGAAAAATCAGGTTTCACTTTAATGCAGATTTATATTAACACAGATACAAAGGGTTTGATTTTTAAAAGAAAATATTTTTTATTAATTATAATATGGCATTCGTGGGGAATCACTCAACCCGTAGAGGGAAGGGGGGGGGGGGTGCAACGCCTGTATAAGACTAATTCAATCCAAGTAAAGGATGGATGGATCTAGTTTCTGGGATCAAAAGCCCTTCATCATGACCACCCCATCCCCCATACTCACATCCTCCGTTCCAGGGAAATTCAATTGAAGTTTTATTATTAGACGAGGATTTTATTTTTAACTAAAATCAGTGCCTTGACTTTGCCTACAACCCCCCTCATTAACACCCCCTCATTAACACCCCCCTCATTAACACCTCCCTCATTAACACCTCCCTCATTAACACCCAATTACTAACGTATTCTAGTAACGTATTATGTATATTCATAAGACATTAAGTTATTGTGACTCATCTTTTATACCTTGGAACAATTCTTAAATAACTGCACTCTTGTGTTGGCAATGATGCTGTTCGGGTGGGAAAAGTTATATTAAGTTTCCTTTCCCAAGAGTGCGTTACTACTTAATGTATCTCTGCGAGTCATCAACCCCTCAAGGAAGGTTCCTTGATGTTGGTGAGGGGATCTTGATTTAGGGAATTGGATCTGTGCTCCAGTTCCCCGAATTAAGCCTGAATGCCTTCCACATCCCCCCCCCCCAGGCGCTGTATAATCCTGGTTTAGCGCTTCCCCCTTGATTATAATAATAATAATAATAATAAAGCGAGTCATCAAAAAAGATATATTTTCAACAGTTTTCTAACCTGTGTTTATTCAGGATAATGGGTAGAAAGCAAAATTTTTTGAAAGTGAATGAAAATTAGACCATGTCGTGAACTTTCACAGACAAAACATACCTTCAACGGACAACTTTAAACGCTAGGCTCTGTCCGGCACAATTATTAAGTTAAAATAGACTATGATGGTTGAGAACGGAACGAAATTTCGTCCATTGTTTCATGTTTGGGTTTTTAATTGCTTCACACTTTCTTTTCTTCGTATGGTGAACGCAGTACATTACGTAATGTATATTGAAGATCGAACCGCCATCTTAGCAGTTACAAGTTCAGCGCTACTGTACCAATTCAGACACACAGAATTGTATGTGGGTAGACCACAACTGTAGCTCAGCCCGCGTGAATATAAAATTCCTGACGCCACACGAGTTTCGTGGATGCTGCATCAGATCAAATATCCATTACCTCCCTGTTTCATCAATCCTGTTCAGTCCCTCATGCTCCTTCAGTTCTGCTTCATCACTGCTGCTATCGCTCGAAGAATACAACCATGTTTGAATCCCACGATAGCAGCTTATTCTTGGTGCAGACTGCAGTTGTTTACACAAGTTCAGTTGGCTGTTTGCTTTGTAAGGTCAACTGTCGACTGCACGAGGGTCATTAAGTCAAGCATACTTTAGTCCTTCAAATCAGGATGAAAGCAAAGTCTCTGTAAATACAGATTTTGTGTGTGTGTGGGGGGGGGGGGTGCGTTCGTTTGTTTTCGGCGTATATACACTGAATTAAGGTCACCCCTCATTTTCTATAATGCATATACCTGTTTGTATATATGCACAAAGTGAGAGAACGCTCAGTGTATATACACTGGCGAGTTTTTTCTTCTCATATCTTCAAATGTTGATTTCTTACATTTTTAAGCAATTTTCACCATGTTCGTTATTTACTATAGGTCGAGTAATACTTGGTTTTTCACATTCATCATAATATACACCGTAAGCTTCTCTATGTGCTTATTATTTGTGTGTTCCAGTCAAGGTTAGGTAAGATTTGTCAGGAAACAGAACAATTGTTTCCTGACGCGGGTCATGACCCGCCACTGGAGCTGCTGGTCATCTGACAGAGGCCTTCCACTGGCTTGCCGGTTCACCCCCCTTCCTTAAAATTAAAATAATAATTTTCGATTATGTGTGTCCAAGTTTGAAACAGGGGTTGGGGAAGCTAGGTGGCTTAAATATCTTAAGAATTTGAATCCACAGCTTCAGGCTATACCTCAACCTGTCTATATGCTCTTAACTGATAACCTCTACATTATATAGATTAACACATAGCAGCCTGAAACATCGTTCTTCACTAATTCCTCTACTTGTTTTGCACAGTTCATTGTATAGAGCTATGATCCTGCTATAGCACAGCTCATTTCAAAGCCCTTCCATATCTAAGATATACTACCGCCTTCTAGGCTGCGATCTATGGCAGTTTATTAGCACCCAGATACCTTCTGACTGGTACATAAACAATGAAGAATATACCAATTTTTCCCATGCGTCTCGCCCAACCCGGAAATCGAACCCAGGCTTTTTGGGTTGTGAGCCAAACGCTCCATATCTGGGCTATAAAATGTAGCACTTGAATAATTTCAGAGCGAACTATCCAAAGCGTTAATAAGGGGCCGGTTATTCGCCTGCAAAAAGGGAGGCTGTGTCTTGCTCGTCCTCCACCAGCATGAACAGCGCGTCTGCGAGGCCAAAAGGTAGTGGTATTTATTCGTCAAGGAACAGGACAAGTGTTTCCTGACATGGGTCGTAGTCATATAACCGGCTAAACTGACGGGTCTTGGTTACACGATGATCCTGTAATTAACGGATCTTGGTCATATGATGACCCGCTAACTGGAGCTTGTAGTCCTGTGACCGAAACTGTCCACTCTTACGGGTCCACTCGTTAAAATATTACCGGAAAAAGGCCAAGGGATATTAGCATTAAAAATATAGAAAAGAGCAAGCCTTTAATTAATACGATAATGTTTCTTTCTTGGAAAACTTTATTAGGTCAAGATTTAAAGCTCTTGGGCGAAACATTATCTCAGTCTTGGTTTGTCGTAAGTGCCTTTTTGTCGCTAAACAACATACGTGGGCATACCACCACACCGCTCTGTTGTATTATTTCCTTTGTGTAACCTAATTATACATACAATTAGGGAAACTAAAAGTTTAATAAACACTTGCCCTTGCTTAACTGAAGAAGGCAACAGCAGGGGATCGAAATATACAGTCCAGCAAATTTTCTTTCTCCATATGGGTTATTATTAAGCACAATTAGGTTAATTTACTTTAACCTAAGCTATAAAAACGTGGGAAAAAAATGGTGTAGACTTCGATCGAGAGGAAATCAACGAAATGTAATGAGGGCCACAAATCCCGTCCTGTTCATAATTACATAATCACTCAGACACAAATACGGATGTTAGATCATAAAATCACTCTAAAAATACTAACTCTTGTTACATAAATACAAACTGTCTCTTGTTAGAAAACATTCACTCACGTGTTAATTTCACAAGAGTTTGTGTAAAGTCGCCAGTAGCCGCTTAGTATAATATTTAAAGTAAATATCGTGAGCTCTTTGTATGCGGTTAATACAATTTACTAAGACGTTTTATCCACCATGGATTTTATAAATTTTCAGTGTAATGCATAAAAAGGAGCATATACATAGAGACGTATGGTATAGAGATGGAAGTGTGATACAACACATGCAGTAATGTTGCTCAGCCAAGAAGTACTGAATTCGGCCATGCTCACCCACTTAACTATAAACTTTCAAAGTTTCCACTTGGAAAAGTCTTAGAAAAATGTGATAAACCACTTAGCGTGTGTTAACATACTTGCCGGTATATTCTGCAAATAATACACATGAAGCATTTTTTTTTCGAAACTCAACCAAACACAAAATTTAATTTTTTGCCGTTGAGTGGCCTTTGAAGGGAAGTTGCTTTATGCCCTCTTTGATTCACACACTATCACCACCACTTTGAGTGAAAGGGGAAAAGAGACCTAAACCTGTAGGCGTTTTACACCGACTGGGAGAATGGGAGACAATCAGGTTCGAAGCAAGGGATGATAGGTCTAATTTCTTGGATCAAGAGTCGCTCACCCTTCTCAGTGCACTTCTTTAAGGGCTATACAGATTTAACATTTCCCATAAATATAATTAACTAACAAATATATTTAATACATGACGGATGTTTGGAAAATAAATTCCTATTGACAGTAATTTTGAAAGATATTGTGGAACGGTGAAGAAACTGTCTCAGTTGGATGAATTTTGAAAAGGTCTGGATAGCTATAAGGGTGCGGGAAACCATCCATCACTCCATATGCAAATCGGGAAAAACCCGAGCACTTAGCTTCCAAGGATGTGCAGAGAGGGAGAGGGAGAGGGGGGGGGAGGGAGGGAGGCAGGCAGGCAGGCAAAAAGAAAGGGGGAGGGGGAGAAAGAGAAAGGGGGGTTGAAGGGAAGAGAGGAAGAGGGTGGTATCCGAATAACAATAAGAGCTCATACCCCACAAAGAACAAAGAAAGATCAGTGCCTAGGTTAAGCCACGTCATCCATTTGATACTTTCAAGCAAAGGCTCGTTGAAACCCCTCAGTTCTCAACTTAGAACTAATCTACATTTTTACCTGTCATCATCTCGGACTACTTGCCAGTTGAAATTTCAATAAGGGAACCTTTATGAAGATTGAGACACTTGTGTAACATATGGGAATCTTCATTTAGGAAACGTTTCGCCACACAGTGGCTTCATCAGTCCAATACAAAGCAGAAAGGTGTAAGAAGAGTAGTAGTTTGAGGTAATCAGTCCCTCAGCCTGGAGTCGATGTGTTCAGTCCATCAGTCTTGTAGAATAGGGCCGTAGACGTGGCTTATATACTGTAGTCAGGTGAGGCGAAGCAGGGTACCTTAATCCTGAATTAATTCTCAGAGCCTCTTACTCACCAAGGATTGTATAAGCTTTACAAATTTAGCATATATTTGATTAAAACCACTTGTTTGTGAATGTATTAATATGTATACTGTTCGTGTAACTGGTATTCCAAACGGAAGGAAAATTAAATTAGTTCTGTAGCTTGTCACAGCCACGTATGTGTTCACATCACAAGTGACATGTCCAGTGCTACTGGGAACCTGACGTATGTGACAGTGATTACTAAATGATCTAGGACGTCTCGGAATTTTCGCTGGCTACAGTGCAGTTCGTTATCTTCGTCCCATTCCCACCACAATCCACCCTTCTGTTTATCCATTGACAATTGATCATTACAAGTTAATGCGAGTTTATATATCAGTAGGCCTGCTTTATATATATATATATATATATATATATTATATATATATATATATATATATATATATATATATATATTATAATTTTTGGTGTGTTATTCGTAATTACATGTCAGAAAACTCTTCATGTTTTTAATTTCAGACTAGACTTCATATTTCATTAGCAGCGCTACAGGAAGCTACTCAAGCCTACACCTGATGTTGTCAGGGTTCATAAAAACGCTGTAATTATATTATTTAAATAATTTAATAACACTGCATTGTGGACAGTTTTTTTTTATCTAGAGTTGACGGCGTGGTGGGTGACAGCGGCCTCCTCTCTCCTGCTATAATTATTTATATTTCGAATAAAAAAAGGTAATTACAGAGGGTTATTGTGAGTATGTGACGTGAATTTTTTGAACAGATTTATCCCTTCATTATATTATAATGATATAATGAGGCAGATAATACTTTTGCTATATACTACTCATGGTATATGATAACCTTCGTATATAAAGGCTTTGTCTAGTTCCCTGTGTCAGCTCACCAGTATCAAGAGCGTCCTCGTGAAGGGACGTGGAGATGAGCACGGTACTTTACACATGGGTCTTATTCAACAGCTGGCTATTGTTCTTCTCGAAACGTTTAAGTATTTATTCTTAGGCATGAAACATGGAATATCATCCACATATCTGTACCATTTAGTCTTATCAGGAAAAATTCTTTTTAGTCGTTTGACTTCAAAAATTTCCATGTACAAATTTCTAGGGATTTTGTGACTGAGAAGGATGCCTAATTGACATGCCAAATTTTTGAGTGTAAAATTCACCACTAAAAACAAATTTTGCATTAAGTATACGAAGTTTAATAAGCTCATTGATTGTAGACATAGACAACAGTAAACTATTATTGCATAAGTCTTCAGATGGGTCAACTGGGACTTCTGTAAAGAACGATGTACCATCGAATATAATCATAGTAATAATTTTGGTTATGGTACTTAATTTGTCAATCAAATCTGTAATTATGTATAATATATATATATATATATATATATATATATTATATATATATATATATATATATATATATATATATATATATAAATATAGGGAGGTCCCGCCTCTAGAACTGGACTGGGGATCCTCATCCTCAGAGAAGATAATGAACGTAGTTAGGTAAAGCTGAAGACACTCCCTGGAACTGTTGAATATTTTCTTCTATCACCCACGATATTCTATGTGAACTTTATAAACAAAATACATTAACAAAGACACAAAGGAAGTAGAAAAACATAAATGACATCCAGTTCCCCGGCGGTGGGCCGTGTTCCCAGAATGCTGCGGGCATTTTTTCGCAGGACTGTATTCCTCTCAAAGAGGAAGCTGACCGCTCTGTGGTTCTTGGTTTCTGCTGCTCGTTTTTCACTTAATTCTTTAAGGAAATTAAGTACACTTGCCCCATGCTCACAGGGTCTCCGACATTACCGAGATGAAGTTATAGCAAGGTGGCAGCCCTTTGTATTTGTTTATCTAAGTCTCCCTGAAGCTAGTGGCTCCACCCCTTCAGCTTCAGAGTATGGCAAGTAGGTATCAGCACAGGTGTTGTCCCATGCGATCTGCTTACCATTCTTCCAGGGTAGCATGGCGACTCCATCTGGACGCTTTTGACTTTCGCAGAGTGCAACGGATAAGTGAAGTAGCAGCAACAGCAACACACACGGCAAGAATATATACAAATAAATTATATATAATATCGTGCCGAATAGGCAGAATTTGCGATCTAGGCTTAAATATCAACGTCTCTTGCTACGGGCAAGCGAAAATTTGTGTATGCAATAATTTCGCCAAAATCATTCTTAATCTAACGAAAAAAAAAAATTTCGTTTATTATTAAATTATTGTAAACTTAGGTAAAATATATTTAGTTGGGTTATTCTAAAATAAATTGTTCTTGTTATAATAAGGTTAGGTAAGTTTTTTAAGATTCTTTTGGTGCAAAATTAAATTTTTTTTCATCGCATTAATAAAAAAAAATTATATTTTTAAAACGTATAAGAAAAAATTTTTTTAAAAAAGATTTATTTTAAAAGATTTCTTGCAAATTGACCAGTTTTACATATTCGGCCGCCATAAATTTAAAAATTATATTTTTTAATTTATTTATTTATATAATATTTTAATTATATTATTATATATATATTAATTTAAATTATATTAATATATATATTTTTATTTATATATTGGCAATAAGTCACAGTAAACGGGATTTCAAAATATGAAAAACAAACCCACTCTGAAAGAATAGAGAAATTCAAGCGCTTTCGTCACGAAAGCGCTTGGAATTTCTTATTCTTTCGGTGGTTGTTTTATATATATATATATAATACACACCAGACTGTCAGTATTTTTTTAAAACGCCAATTTTTATGTAATTTCATTTTAAAATGGTGTTTAAAAATATAACATTAATACTTTTCCTCACAGTTGAGGTTTTGCGCGGCGCGCGCGCACACACAACACACACACAACACACACACACACCACACACACCCCACACACACACCACCACACCACACACACCACACCGTACAGTAGTACGTTATAAAAAGCATGTTCACTAAACTTTTTTGACTTTTGACTCCCTGAATTGGCAGCTGTTCTTCTGCCTGCTGTATGGAGTTCGTATCAGCCAGTGTGAGGGAATGTTAGTCCCACACCTTGTTGTCTTTCCCCAAATTTTTTGAAAGGAAATTCCCATGGGGATGCATATTTTGGGCGGTTCCCCGTATTGCAGGGCATGTAGAAGTTGCATGCATTCTCCAATTCAGCCTCTTCATTTTTTGCAATCTTTTTCTTAGTCGGCAAACAAGATATGGTGCTCGAATTGTTTAATCGATGAATTTCTGAAGAACCCCTGTGGTTGACGAGGGGCAGAAAGGGCAAAGTACGTGCCGGTATAAAAATTTGTCTGCTAGCGAGAAATTTCCAAAGGGAAATTTTGGGATGGTAAAAATTACCCTCTAGCTCTGCTTTTCAGAGACACAAGCCTTGTTGGGGTATATTTTTCATATCGGGGTTTCCTAGTGCAACTGCTTTGTACTGTTAGAGGAAACCAACTCCATTATGAAAAATGGGTTTAAGTTTTTTCATTGCCCCGCGGTGTTTGGGGGAAATCACTACTGCAAGTTGCTGGATGCTGCACACGGAGACGAAATCAGGAAACGCTGGGGGGCCTTGCCGGGGCACCCATGCTCCCAGGTTGGTGGAAGTATATTTTTTTTAAAATTTCAATAATTTTTTCCCCCCTTTCTAAACCCAAAAATTTTTTTTTTTCCTAGACATTACTAAAAATTTTACTGGTGGTAGTTTTCAAATACGTGTTTTTTCTTTGATAGTGTGTAAATTTTCCTGCAGAAAGAAGTTTCGTGGTAGTAGGTAGGACACTATCACCTGTGACACAGGAACACTAGAGAGAGAGAGAGAGAGAGAGAGAGAGAGAGAGAGAGAGAGAGAGAGAGAGAGAGAGAGAGAGAGAGAGAGAGAGAGAGAGAGAGAGAGAGGGTGGGAATTCAGGAGATTAATGAAATAAAAATATCCGGGACCAAACTGTGATTTAATATTTTCATGTAGTTTTCAAGCGTTTATTTTTTTTCGTGAGTGAGTACGAATGAATCTCTTGTCCTGTATAATTCTGACATCATGTTACCACAGTTTTTAAAACCCAAAATCAAAAAATATATCTTGTTTTGGTTGGTGAATAGAGCAGGAAACGCTTAAGGTTTTCTAACATATATATATATATATATATATAATATATATATATATATATATATATATTATATATATATATATTATACAATGCAGAACAAGCCACATGGGGGACGGAAATCTTTAGTTCTAGATCTTTCTCGTGCGTCGTCAGGAGCTATGTAATGTTGCAGGACAGCAATAGATAGGGGAAATTCTCTAAGGCAAGGCAGAAGGTATCACTGGTAATCCATGTTAGAGTGAGAGGTACCACCGACCCCAACACCTACCCTACATCCCCTCACATCCTTCCGAGGGTAATGGAAGGTGAGTACCTGAGAGAGGTTTACAACAAGCAAGTTACAGAATAATAAGGAAATGCAGTACAAAGCCCAAAACCGCATCAAATTTATAGATGATCTATTACTTTATGGAATCCTGTTTCTTAAGTGGTTAATACTCCCCCAGATTCAAGCTGTATGTAACATTGCATTTTTTTACGAATCAGGTTAACTAGTTGTTAGCCTATAATACTGTGTCAGAGAACGTCGCAGAAAGTGTCAGCAGGAAAGATCTCTATATATTTATTTACTATAACATATTTACCTATCTTCTCCATGATACCTTCTGCCTTGCCTCGGAGAATTTCCCCTCTTATCTGTTGCTGTCTTGCGCAGCTCCTGACGATGCACGAGAGTGCGAAAGAATAAATAAATTAATATATAATATATTTATTATTATTATGTCGTGCCGAATATGGTGGTTTTACCATGTTCATCCCCTTGTCCTAGAAGATCCTCTGATGCCTGACTGACAGCACATTAAATCTCAAAAATTCTCTTCTCCATTCACTTTGTACTGCATTTATGCCTGCTGAATGCTAAAGCCTCTACTTGTCAAACCCTTCACGGAAGATTCCTTGATGTTGGTGAGGGGCTCTTGATTTAGGGAATTGGATCTGTGCTCCAGTTCCCCGAATTAAGCCTGAATGCCTTCTACATCCCCCTCAGGCGCTGTATATTCCTAAGGGTTTAGCGCTTCCCCTTGATTATAATCTACTTGTCAAAACCTTCACTCTCTCCATTCAACTCTTCCTTTGATGTTTTTAGGCCCATAATGGAGTATGCATCACCAGTTTGAAACCCACACCTGGTCAAGCACGTCAAGAAATTAGAAAAAGTGCAAAGGTTTGCAACAAGACTAGTTCCAGAGCTAAGGGAAATGTCCTACGAATAAAGGTTAAAGGAAATCGGATTGACACTGGAGGACAGGAGGGTTAGGGAACACATGATAACGACATATAAAATACTGCGAGGAATTGACAAGGTGGACAGACAGGATATTCCAGAGATGGGACACAATTGGAAACTGAAGACTCAGATTAGTCAAAGGGATGTTAGAAAGCATTTCTTTAGTCATAGAGTTGTCAGAAAGTGGAGCAGTCTGGCAAGTGACGTTGTGGAGGCAGGAACCATACATAGATTTAATACTCATGGAGCAGGGATAGAGAAAGGACCTAGTAGCGATCAGTGAAGAGGCGGGGCCAGGAGCTATGACTCTAGCCACAAATAGGTGAGTACGTAGACACACACACACACACACACACCACACACACACACACATACAAAACTTGTCACTGTAGCTGTGTGACACGAGATGAACACTGACGCTACCCTACAGCCACGCTATCATGCCACCAATTGTTATGCATCTCTCCTCTCAAACCTCCTATATTATCTTAAAAATCCATCGGCTCCCATTCGAATCAGTTTTAACTATATTACAAATTTGCCTTTCAATCATCCACTCTAGACGAGATTTATGTGTTACAAGTTTGAAGTCAAAGTGAAGATCCCATGTCAAGAGTAATATTCATTAAATATCAAAATTGTTATTTCAGGATTGAAACCTTTTAAATCTTTTTCCGTTTTTGCTTTTTTATATACTCCTCTGTTTATCTGCTCATGTTTCAAATTATAATAAAGAAGCGGTAAACCTACAAGGGTCATTCATGTTTGAAAAACCAACTTATTTTCATCACTTTACCTATTAATTAAATTCTCAAGGGAGTTCCTTGAAGCTGCTGTTGGGACTCTTGATTCAAGGAATTAGAGCAAACCGTTTTCCCTTCCTCGGATCAAATTTGCCTGTTTTTCTTTTCCCAGGCTTAGACTATAATTGACATAAAGCAAATTCCGCAAAAAATTTTATATAAAAAAGGGTTTTAAAAACCCCACAGTACCTCCTGCAAATGAAACCAATCCCCGACTTTCCTGGGTTGAAGTTTTTCCTTGTGAAAAGTTTGAGCTCTATTTTCCCGGGAAAGTTTTTTTATACCCTCGCCCTTTGAAAATTTCCCAAGCGAAAAGATTTTACCCCGACTCGCCCTTACTGATTGCCTGTTCTTGAGAAACCCCCGCTGCTGATAGGAAAAATTTATGATTATATCTTAAAAAAAACTCCTCTTAAAAGGGGAGCCCTTGGGTGGTGAAGAGGCTTTTTGGTCTGGGGAATTAGCCCTGTGGGCTTCTTCCTCAGCCCGAACCTTTTTACCCCCCATTCTCCCCCCCCCAAATCCCACCTCCCCATCCCCCCCTTTTCCATTCCTCCCCCCTCCTTTCCTCACCCCCCCCCTTTTCCCCCTTCCCCTTTTTTTGGCCCTTTTGGGGATTTCTCCCGGGAAACGCTATTTCCCTGGTGGGAAAAAGGGGACCCCCGGGCCCACCCCCATTCCTTTGGGAGGTTCTTGGCGGGGCGTAGTTTCCCGTGGAATCTGGATTCCCTGGGGTTTTCCCCGCCCCTTTCCCCGGAATCCCGGAGTAGCTTTTGGGTGTTTTTCCCGGGGGGACGGGTGTATCTTTTTGGAAGCCCCCTTTAAAGGGTTTCCGGGGGGTGGGGGCCAAAGGGGAGGTTTTGCTTTGGGGCCCGGAAATATCCGGCTCCCCTCTTTGCCCAAACCGGGGTGTTTTGGTAGATGTGAGGTTCTACCCGGTTTGGGTTTGGTTTACTGGCATAAAGGGGTTTAGGGTATGGCACGGGTTCCATGCTGATCGGCGCTATTTAGGTTTGTTGGGGTTTCCTTTGGGCGCGGAGGGGGGTTTTGGGCCCCTTTTCATTCCTCCGGGGAACAAATTCCTCCCCGGCCCCCCCCCATTTTTTATTTTTTTTTTTATTTTTTTTTTCTTTCTTTTTTTTTTTAAAAAAAAAAGAAAAGGGGTTTAACCCTAACCATGGCACCCCTTTGTCCTTTGAACCCACTCCCCCCGGGCCCTTCTTGATACCGCCCCCCATTCTGCCCCCTCCCTTGTGTTTAGAAAAATTTTGGGACACTCCGGGATGCCCCTGTCCCTTTTGGCTGGGGGCTTTTTCCTCCCCCCGTTCAGGTCCCCGGGGCTTAAACTGACCCCTTTCGTTTTGCCCTGAACTCCCCCCCCCTTCCTTTGCCTATGCTTCCGGCTTCCCCCCTCTACGGTACGGAAATTTTTCCCGAATCGCCCCCCTTTTCACCCCGGGGCCCAACCCCCCCTTTCCCCCCCTAAACGCCAACGCAATCCCCTGTTGGGGGGTTCCTTCGTTCCCTTCCCCCATTCTACTCAAAAAAGACGGGACACGTCAAGACTCCCTCCCCAAAACGCTCATTTTCGGACCCCCACATGGACTAAAAAATTTTTTACTTAAGACCGCCCCTTCTTCTCCCTACCTTTTAAACCCTATTTGGGCCAAAGCTCTCCGGGCGTCTTTTTTGGTAGAGATATTTTCCTTTCATGCCTCAAGAGCGGAAAGCCATGGGCATGCCCAGAATGCTACCCAAGCTCAGGATCTTTCTCCCCTTTTCAAATATCGATACTATTTTTCCTATCACTATTAAAAAACATTTTCTTTTCAATTTTGAAAGGGGTCCCGTCATTCTGCCCCCATACCTGGGCCCAACAGAATTTCCGGGCCCATGGGGAAAAGACTTTTTTAAAACCGTTTGGAAACTCCGGATCCCCCAAATCCTCAAAGAAAGGAACTTATGCCCTTTCCCTCCCCGGGGGCCCGGAGCCCGTTCCCCCTTGCAATGGGGCTAGTTTAATTTTTTGACAGCCGAAACTCCCGCCCCGATATTCGGGGACATGGGTTTTACAAGTTCGAAGGTGATCCCCTACCCCCGAAACAATGTAAAAATTGCTGGCTTTTTGGTCACCCAGGGGAAATATTGCAGATTTTTGGCCGAATCCCAGTCTGGGTCCCGACGACAACTAATAAATCTTGCAGCCCAAACTTCCATCTCCCCTTTTTTTGAAATGAAGCTCGCCCTTCGAAATTCCCCGGCCTTTGCCAGGTCTACTTAAATGAAACGTAAATCCTTTCCTAAAAGAGGCAAAGGGTCTCCCTTTTTGCTATGGCAGTTACTAAATTTTCCCGCCCCCAAGGGAGATCCCCGTGTTTCTTTTTTTCTCGTTTTTTCCAAACCCCCCCCCACTTTGGGGCCCCAATTTCTGCGCCTCCTTGTTGTTACCCCTCCCATACCCACTTTTGGCTCAAACCCTTTTGCTGCCCTTGGTTTGAGTCCCGACTAAAACTCGTCCTGTTCCCCACATCTTCGCTTTCCTTTTCCTCACAACCCCCAGTATCGAAAAGGGGGGGGGGGCCCTTAGAAACCAAATTTCCAAATTCGCCCCTTTTATTTCCCCGAAGCCCAAAAAAATCCACATTGCTAAAATCTTCTTTCCCCCTTCCTTCCCTTCTCCACCCACACTTTCCCTTTCCAGTCTCTGTCCCCTTGTTCTTCCCCCCCCCTCTGGTTATTACGTGTGGAGATTCACCCCCCTCCCGTACTATCCCCTTCCCCCCCCCTTCCCCTCCCAATTTTTCTCCCTCTTCGGGCCACCCCCCGGGTTTTCCCGGGCCTTTTTCTGCCCCCCCCCACATTTCATCTCCAGTTTTTTACACTCTTCCCTCCCCCCCCCCTCTTTGGACAGTCCATTCTGTTCCAATCTTTACTCCCCCTTTTCCCTTCTATCCCCAAATAGGTCCCCCCCATACATCTTTGAATTCAGAAACACTTGAACCCATTTCAAAAATATTTTTGCAGACTACCCCTTAAAATGGCACTGTTTTCATTTCCCTTTTATTTTCTTTCCCTCTCCTCCATCTTCCAAACCCCCAATCTTCGCAACCTCCTTTCCCTTTTTCTACTTGAACGTTTTTCCAATGCCCCCCACACTTTTTGACTTTTCTAACCCCCCAAATCCGTAGGTGCCTTTAACCCACAGTTTCCCCGGTATTTTTTTTCATCGCCAATCATGGGCCCATTTACAATGGAATATCCCCGGCCTCAGGGGTAATCGGGGGGAGCTTCAGAGGGTTTTTTTTCCCCGGGTTTTCCCCCCGTTGGTCTTGCTTACAAGGGGGCCCCCAAAAATTTCACCTGCTGTCCCCTTCCCCAAACCCATTCCCGGGTATAATTTTTTTGTATTCTTCGGATCCCTTTTTCAGATGGGAAACCCTTTTTTGGAAAATGCCCCTTTTTTACGCAATATTCCCTACTGTCAACTAAATTTTTCCATACCTCGCTGCATTACACTGCACCCGAAACCCCTTGGAAAAAATTGGGTTTTCAATGTTTTTTATATCTCCCCCCTTCTCGAGCATTTTTTTTCCCGACTTTTTCCTTTTTGTTTTTATCCCCTTTCCACCCCCCACTTTGTTACTTTGGGGATTTAATGCCCACCATTTTCCCCCTGGGGGGGGTCTCATTGTGACTCACGGGGGCATCAGTTGGAGGCTTTTCCCCGCCTCTCAAACCCCCTTTCCCTGGGTTTTTAAAAAACGGGTACTTCCCCCCCATTTGATCCTGTACTAAAACTCTCTTTTGACGATCTATCGTCTCTCTTCCTCCACTGCACTTGACTTCACCTGGTCCCGTTCTACAGGACTTTTCAAGAAGGATCATTTTCCCTCTTCTTGCTTTCTCCTTCCCATTCCCCACCTTTCCCTTTGCCCCGCTGGGAATTTTATCGGGCCCAAATTTGGGGTCTTTTATCACACCCTACTGCTTTTAGTGGGGGTTTTCCTTTTTTCACCCCCTTGATGAGCCCTACACATATCCCCGACGTCAGTTTATAAACCCCAGCTTTCTCCTTCTAAAACCCCCAAAAACCCCAGGCAGGCATTTAGAAATGGGGTTTCCTTTGGGGGTCCTTTTTTTTTGTGCCGTGCGTCGGGTTTTAAACTGCTGGGTTTTGGGGGGTACCGGTACAATAGAAACCCCTGAGAGATTTTGATTTTAAAACAGAAAACGTGCGATCGCTCCCCATGTCATCCCTGAAGCTAAAAGCACTTGTTGGCGAGCCCGTTTTTCCCCCATCACCTCTGCTTCTTCTTTTGAGTGCAGGGCTGGAAAAAAATGAGGAAATTGAGTGGTTTAAAATTTTCTCCCGACCCGGCTTTCCCGTTCTACGGGGCCCCCGGGGTTTTATGTAGCAAACCCTCTCACGGCCAAATTTAAAATTGGCAACATCGGTCCGTATTTTCCCAGGGCTCCATCTAAAGCCCCCCTTTTTTTCCCCAAAATCTGCCCGAGAGTTGTACCCCTTTGGGCTTTTCTTTCTTTCAGAGAAAAAGTATAATGTCCTTTTAAAACTTCAAGGGAAATGGGCAACGCCCCTCAGCTTTTCCGGGCATCGGCGGGTGGGCCCCGACGAAAATTCATATTCGTATGATCAACCAAAATTTCATCGGTTCCCGCCCTTGTTTTCCCCCTTTAAAACCTCTTCAAACTTTTTTTGGGCACAAGGAATTCTTCCCCTGTGGAAAAACTTATTGTTTCCCCCCCTTTCCCCAAAAGGGGAAAAAGGACATGATTTCCTCCCATATGTCCCATCGGCCTTTCTAAATGCAGTTTGCAAAAATGAGGAACGTCCCCGTAAATCGAGTTTAAAAGTGGTATTTAAGACACACAACAGGTTTTTCTTCCCCTAGTCAAATTGGCTTTGTAAGGGTGTTTTTACCATTTAGGACCCCCTTAAAACGCTTTGGGTACGTATGTTCGTAATGCCTTTGCGATTAATCACTTGGGTTTTTTCCTATTTTTTGACCTTTAGAAGGGATATGACACAACTTGGGGGTATAATATTTTGGCCCCCGGCCCCCTTTTCCCTTTGGCCTCCCAGGCAATTTCCCCCTCCTTCCCCTTTTTAAAATTTTTTAAATGACAGAATTTCGTGTTAGTCAATAAGTTCTTTCCCCGGACTTTGTCCCAAACTGAAGGTGTCCCCCAGGGATGTGTTCTAAAACACAACACTTTTTTTCCCTTTCTAAAAATGATTTGGCCTCTGTTTTCCACCCCAAAAATTTGGTCATACTCTTGTTGATTACTTTTGCTATTGCTTGTCAGGCGCTGACTGTCATCTTAAATTGGGGTTTCCCCTTCCCGCTTTCGGTCGACCGTGTTTCCACTTGGGGCCCCCCCGCTGGGTTTAAATTTTTAAGTACCCAAAAATCACCAAATTACTTTCACTCCCCCTTTTGTTTATCTCCGATCATCCTTTGTATCTTTTATGGCTCCCGTACCCCCCAACGTGATAAATCAGGTTTTTTTAGGCCTTCTCTTTGGAAATGTGGTTATCCCGGAAACCTCACATTTCCTCTTGAAGGCAAAATTGTCCCCCAGCCGGCTAAACCTTCTTAAAACCCTTGCTCATCTTTCCTGGGGGCTGATCTCGAAACTCTGCTTCGCCTCATTCAGCCCCCGTTTTAAAACGGGAAAATCGATTTTGGTGACCAGAAATTCCCCCGGCCCCTTTCCCGCTATTCCCCTTTAGCCTAAAATTTTCCATCACCCAAAGGGTTACGGGTTTTTGGGGCCCTTGGGGCTTTTCGCTCTTCCCCTTTTTGAGAGTCTCTATTTCAGAAGGGGAAAGTTCCATCCTTTTCTGTCGCCCTGATGCCCCTTTTCCCTTTGCTACTATGAACGCCTACGTTTTACACAATCCTTTCCATTTATAAATGGTCCCGATATTAGTAAAAAAATTCTTTATTTTGTTCGCCGCCCCCTTTTGGCCCCCGCCCTTTTCTCTTTGGCCCCACCTTCACTTTTTGTCTTCCCTTTCAAAGTTACCAAACCTTTTATGTTCATGTAGCAAACTCCTTTTCCCCCCACCCCCCCGGGAAGTTTCCAGCTGTTTAGGTTGTTCTTTCTCAAATCCCTTTCTGAAAGCTCAAATGCCCACGGTGGTTTCCCCCCCTTTTTTTTTCTTGATCACTTTCCCCCCCATTTCCCTGCCCCGCTGTGTAACAATGGGTCTAAATCCCTTTGGGCGGCGTTTGGGTTCGCAGCCGTATTTCCGGAAAAACGTCGTTTCGGGGGGGGCCCTTTACTATCTTCAGCTTGCATTTTTTCTGTTTAACTGGGATCCATTCTTGCAGCCCCACCCCGTATACCTGTGTCATCATTTGTAGTAGTTCAGACTCCCCTTTGTGCTTACAGGGTATACGAAAATTTTATACATCTCATCCCCTAGTTCTCCGTATCCAACTTTTTGGGGTACGCCGTAAACTCCCAAACCAAAAATAAAAAATTTTTTTTTTTGTTTTGGGGCCCCGGGGCATGTTTGACGTACAGGGGGAATGAACCGGGGAGACACTGCTTTCGCGGTCAGCCGTACATGACCTCCAAATTTTCCCATCGAGGTGTTCCCCTTTTTGGGGTATTTTTTCTGCAATTTTCTACCCCTTTGCCCCCCGTTGGCCCAAAAAACGTTTTTCAAACTTTGCTCGGTAAAAAAAACTTATTCCCATTAAACCCAGCTTGGGTTTTTCGGCCGTTCTTCTTGTCATCATGCCGAGGTTTTGGGGGAATTTTTCTCCCGCCTTCGCATTGGGCCCCATCGTCCCCTTTCTCACGGGTATCTCTTTGGGGGGCACCCCGTTCCCCTCTGGAGCAGTGGGCAAGTTCCCTTTTCGATTTGCCACATTCTGTTTGACTTTCCCCCTCATCAACGAGCCCAGAATTTACCTCCAACTCGCTTCGTTCTAAATTAACCCCCTCTCTTTACCTTTTCCCTTTTTGGGTGATTTTGGGCCCCCCCTTTAAACCGGGCTTTCATTGAATTTTTTTACAACGATGTTTTTTACTCCACAAACTCTGATAACCCTTTTTGCTTCCCCTCAAAACCCCTTTTTAGTTCAGGGCTCTTTCTGCCCTTTACCCCCTTTTTCCCCTCCCACTACCCCGGGTTTTTATCCGTAACCTATTACTTGCCCTCTCCCTTTTTTCCACCTGAGCCCCCGCCCCTTTCCCCTTCCCTTTCCCTGCAGCGCTGTATTTTCCCCTTGTGCTTTAGCGGGTTCTTTTTTTATTTAATAATAATTTGAAGAACTGCTAAAACACATAGGGTCATTCGAGGCTGTAAGTTAAAGGGAACGTTTGTAAAGGGAAATAGGACCCTTTCCTTCCCCTGGTTTTCTGCCGGGTTTTCCGGTCAAAACCTTTTAAAAAAATTTTTTTTAAAAATTTTTATGGCTTTTAAAAAAACACGTGAGGGAAGTACTTTTGGGTTCATTTATTAAAAAAAAAAATTTCGGTGTGGAAAACCTTTATCACCCCCTAGGTTTCCCGGGCCGAAACGATTTTCCCTAAATACGGGGTCTTGTATAAACCCCTTGTTTTGGGAATTTGTTACCCCAAAATCACTATCTGATTGGGTTTATTTTATCTTAACCCTTTCCCGGGGGTTTTCCGGGCGCTCTTTTTCCCCCCTTGGGATTTGATGATGAAGACCAAATGTGTGGGGGGAAACGTTTAGAAAATTTAAAAATACCTAACCCGGTGAAAACATGTCTGGGGGGGGGGGGGGCCCCATTCGTCAATTAAACCCAAATTTTTTACAGGCGGGGGGCACGCTATATAAAGGACAACCAAGGGATGGGGTAAGGTAGCACCAGATTGTATAAATTTATGATGATCTGTGATATCCGGAAATGGGAGGATTGCTGATAATTATAGCCAGAACATGCAAGCAGAGCAAACTTTTAATTAAAGATAATGTTTCACTCGATGATGAGTTTCTTCATATTTTGAAGTCGATACAGTGCACGTACAATACCACATAATATATAAAAATATATGAGCTGCCTCAGGAAACAAAAAAAAACAGGGATCATCCACGTTAAAGGTGATGCTTTCAGAGACGACTGACAGGGTGAGAGAGCAGGGCACAAAAACATTGTGATAATTATTATTTTATTGTTATTAATATAAGTGTCATCTAGCACCTTGGAAATTGGATGCAATCAAGTTTGATTCGAGGAAGATGAAGTAGCTCCAACACCTTAGGTCAAAATGTCTCCACAAGCCTCAAGCTATCTTTTATGAGAGGAACAGAAAGGTTAAAAAATATAGAGAAGTAGGACAATCTGTCAGGACGTTGTATATGATTATGTGTAAGATCTGAAGATCAAGAACTAAAGAACGTGGAAGGGAGTCTGCAAGTTCATTTCAAGGAACGCAGCAATGATGTAGCATGAGGAAAAGACTAATTATTTTGTTTACATTGAACAAACGACGGAGCCACGTCTGAATGTGAAGTACAAGGGAATTGGAAGAAGTTAGGGATTCAGTTGTCTGAAATCAACTGAGAATCATAAATGACAAAAAAAAAAGTACTGACCCAAGACTTATTAGCAATATGGATAATGTATGCAGTTATGACATAAAACAAACCAGTAACTATGCCAGAAGACTCCCCCTAAGGCCCTTGGAGAGTACAATAAGCAAAGATGGCAATATAACATAGCTCTGCAGAGGGCTCCTAACCATTAACGCACACAACCAAGGAAAATGTTCTAAAAACGCGGAGGAAGAGAACGAAGTCTTTGAGAGGGGAATAATGAAAGGGCTGACTAGGAGTATCGGAATATCCACCAGGAACTGAATATATAGATTTTAAAAAATGAACTACGACAACGAAATCTGCCGATTAAAGGAACATCCTAGGGAACACGGTATGTGGCGAGGTCATGAAGATCTTGGATAAGTTAAAAAGACAGGGAAAACAGACTCCTTATAAAGGGTTTCAATGGGAAAATACCTGAAGGACGCAATACATGTCTCTGAGCCCTGAAAACACACGGCTTCCAGCTTGGAGAGAAGGCATTTAGGTCGATGAGTGCACGTGGGTACGAGAAAAAGGCCGGATGAAATGCAGAACCATACTATGCAATCCTCAGGAGAGAGGTATAATCTGAGTAGATAGTCAGCCATGAGAGATGTTTGTGTTTTCACTATTAAACAACCTTGGATACAAGATCAAAAAAATTCATGTTTTAGCAAATCTTCATAGGAGATAAATAAAGACTGGGTAGGGTAGCATGGGCAATTTGGAAACGTAAAACCGGCAATTTGGAAACTTAAAACCTAAAACCAAGTGACGGGAATCACTGTCCAAATCTTGCAGCAACGAGGCGACCAGCAGTTGGGCATCCACATCAGCAGCAGCTACGGCAAAGTCATCTACAAAGAAAAACCACAGCTTCTTTGCAGGGGTGGTAGAAACTTAGGAGAATAGATGTCATTAATCTAAACGTAAAATAAGTCCTTCCATCAGAAAATCGCAGTTAACGAAGAAGCCGTTTTCATAGGCCATGAAAAATGAGCCTGAAATAAGATGTGATACTGCCAGGTGAAAATAAATGGTATAAAATACCAGAACAATGGCTTCTGTAACATAGCTGAACCACTTGCCAAGAAACTTCTTCATCGCTATCCCACATAAGAACCTAGAACACGGCAGAAAGTCTGCTCACAACTTACCCAATACCCCTGCCAAGCTAAGCAAGATTTTAGACTCTAAAACCCCACCCGGTAGATCAGATGCAGCATTCTCCACCTGACCTCAACATTCTGAACCTGACTATAAATACTCACGTACCTTCCACCCCAGGTGCATTTGTTTGTGACGTGAAAAAGCCCACTGTGTGGGCGAAACGTTGTCAATAAAAGATCACATTGAACTGCATGTGTGTGTGTTTCCATACAGCCAGGTGAAGTCAAACTTCTTCTCATGATTGAAAGTGACAGTTAAAACTAGGTGATAAGCATTGTGAACGTACATGCCAAGGCTGAGGTGAGGGTCAGAAGAACGACCTTTCTGATTATCAAAGTACGGAGAGGATAGACAACTATATCTCCACGTACCGACACCTTTCTTGTTTGCTGTATGTTTCACTGTCTTAAGATGGAGCTGACGAGTGCAGTGGGGTGGTTAATGAACTTGGTCGTGACCATTTGCTCCCGTTTTGAGAAAAAATATAACGACCATTTTCCGATGATGGGATGGGACGGGACACCACACGACCAGACACGGTTATAACCACAGAAAAAAGGCCGAGCGCTGAAGGATGAAAGCTCTGAACCATGACCTTTAAGAGGGTGAAGAGCTCTTGACCTAAAGAGTTGAAGCCACCTTCCCTTTTCTTGGAGCAGACTGTCATCTCATGAGTTTAGTTCCTCCCTATAAAAGTAAAAATATTGACAAATGACAACCTTGAATTTTAAAATTGATACAAAGATTATCATATTATATATTCGATTATATAGCTCGATCGCAAGCGCACTCAGCTCACGCACTGAGGTGGTAACATTAGGACGTGTTTCCTTAAGACACTTGCCATCTGTTGTTCATCTAACAGTAAAATAGGTACCTGGGGTGTTAGTCAACTGGTGTGGGTCACATCCTGGGACAAAACTGACCTAATTTGCCCGAAATGCTCTCCTAAACAAAGGAGTTCGTATATAGTATATCTTTGATGTTAGCTAGGCCTGTATACCTTGTACATATAATAAAGTATTATTGTTATTATTATTAATATTTGGTTACTCTGAGATAATCCAGATTTAATAATATAATATTTATATTATAATATATATAATATAATATATATATATATATATTATATATATAATATATATATTACTGGTTGTATAAAGCATATATTTAGCTAATGGTATAGGAAAATATAAACTTTCCTAAGAAGGATACATATAATGTGCCGAATAGTTAAAACTTGCGATTTTCACTTAAATAGCAACACTCTTCTTGCCGAATAAGGCAAGCGGAAATTTGTGTATGCAATTATTTCGCAAAAATCATTCTGACCTAATGAAATGTATATATTTATATCATTGTATTTGTTTATTATTAAATTATTGTAAATTTATCTCAAATACATTTAGTTGGATTAGGCTTATTATAACAAGCCTTATTCGGCAAGAAAAGCGTTGGTATTTTTTTTTTTTAAAGATTCGCCGGTATTCTCCCGGCCCGGGCCTTTTCCAAGTGGTGGCCCGGCCTTGGCTCCCTGTCTTGGGAGTGTCCGAGACCTAAGTCTCCCATGGGAGGAGGCACAAGTACCCCCTCATCTTTGGGACCAACTGTCCCCAGGCCTAGCCACATTCCTCGCCCTCACGGGGCTCGTAGGGAGAAGTTAGGCCTCTCTGGTCTGCCATCCCCGCCCCAAGGGGGCTAATGGGAATGACAGTCTTGTGAGCTGAAAGCTCGGGCTCAGGCACCTACCCTACCCTAGAAGGGCTGGGCATGGTGTTGATCGTTGGTATTTAAGCCAAAGCCGCAAGTTTTACCTATTCGGCACCACATATATATAATGTGTGTGTGTGTATATAATATGGAATATATCTACGTATTTTCCTGGGAAGAAACTTAATTTATTTCTTGCTTCAAACAGATTTTTTTGAGATTATCCTTGATATTTTACACCATGTATGATAATTGTACTTATGTGTACCTATACCTAAATAATCTTACTTTTTCCACAAACAGCAGAGAATATGACCCAGAGTGAACAATTATTTAAGTTTGCGCTGAAGTCACTTCGTTTTCTGTGTTTCACTCTCTGGTTAACTGATGCTCTGTAACGCTATGACTGCTATTTTTTCATTGTAAATATATAATGTAGAGGAAGACGTTAATAACATGAAGACAGCTCGAAATTAGACGAGACTGTATGCCAAATGTTTAATTGATAATACTAGTGGTTCTCGTTTGATTGGTTAGTTAAATGGGTTTTAAGACTATGTATTCAATTCAATTCAATTCAAACTTTATTCTCTATAACTACCTGGAGTTCATTACCTTTGTAAATTGTGAGCTCATTACCTTTGTAAATTGTGAGTTCATTACCTTTGTAAATTGTGAGTTCATTATCTCTGTAACTTGCTCAGCTATCAAAACTTTGGAGTCCAGTCCCTGGACCAATTATGTACCTCTGTATTCTTTAGACTACCGCCCACAGGATGGGTATGGGGTGCATAATAAACATATTAAATTAAGTATTACAATGCTGAGTTTACAGAATTTGGTTATTGTGTGGTTTACATGTAGTAAAATAATAATTACAGAGTGTACCACTAGAACGCCTAGCATAGCTAGGCATTTCGGGCAGACATATTAAATCTTAGGTTTAAAATGTTACAGAATTATGAGAAGTTGGTATTATGGCTAAGTGACTAAATACTAGTTGTGAGTTTAGCAATGTGAATGCTTTTGTTTTTGCACTATACATAGTTTCAGTATTGGAGTATCACAGGCCAACTTTTGACAAGTTAAGATTCATTATTTTGAGATTGAGATTGATATTTCTGTTTATGGTCAAATGGGTGAGTGAGTGTAAGTGTGAACCACCAGGTGGTATTCGTATTATTAGTTGACAGGGTGTATCAGGGAGATAAGATGTTTTCTGATGGTAGTTTTGAAGGTAATGAATGTGTCTGCAGTGTTGGAATTTTCAGGTAGGGTGTTCCAGATTTTAGGGCCTTTGACATGCATTGAATTTTTGTAAAGGTTTAGTCGGACACGGGGAATGTTAGAGATGTTTGTGTCTGGTGTTGTGCCTGTGGGTTCTGTCACAACTATAAAGAAAGCGTTTTAGGTCAAGGTTAATATTGGAATTTAAGGTCCTGTAGATGTAGATTGCACAGTAGTAAGTGTGGATATACTGAACAGGGAGTAAGTTTAGATCTATGAAGAGTGGGGGGGCATGTTGCCAGGGATGGGATTTAGTGATTATTCTTAATGCGGCTTTTTGTTGGGTTATTATTGGCTTTAGGTGTGTTGCTGCAGTTGAACCCCAAGCACAGATAGCATAGGTGAGGTATGGATATATAAGTGAGTGGTATAGTGTGAGAAGGGCAGTTTGCGGCACGTAGTATCGTATCTTGGAGAGGATCCCAACCGTTTTGGATACTTTTTTGGTTATGTGTGTTGGATATGGGTGCTGAAGTTCAGGTTGTTGTCGAGGTATAGGCCTAGGAATTTGCCCTCATTATGCCTGGTAATTAGTGTTGTCGATCTTAATGTTAATTTGCGCATCTCCTGCTCTGCTACCAAACATAATGTAGTAGGTTTTGTCGACGTTAAGCGTAAGTTTATTGGCTGTCATCCAAGTCGATTTTTTGATCAGCTCCTCATTAACAATGGTGTTTGAGGGTTGCAAGATTAGGTGAGAGATGACATAAGTCGTGTCGTCAGCAAAGAGAATGGGGTTCAGGTGTCGAGATACATTGGAAGATCATTGATGTATATGAGGAAGAGCAGGGACCAAGGACACTTCCTGCGGAACTCCAGTATCAAGTGGCCGTGTTGTTGATGCTGTGTCTTTAATGGTGACATACTGATACCTGTTAGTAAGGTAAGATTTGAAATATGCAAGCGCATGGCCTCTTATACCACAATGGTCAAGTTTGTGGAGTAGGATGCCGTGGTCTACTGTGTCAAAAGCTTTTCTTAGGTCAATAAAAATTCCTAGTGGATATTCCTTATTTTCCAATGCTGTGTAAAGCAGATCTAGCATTTTTATAATTGCATCATTAGTGCTTTTATTTTTCCTGAATCCAAATTGCAGGGGTTGAGTATGTTTTGTGACGTTATAAATGAATATAGTCTCTTGTGCACGAGTTTCTCAAAGATTTTGGATAACAATGGTAAGTTTGATATTGGCCTATAGTTGTATAAATTTGTAGGGTAACCACCTTTATGTATTGGTGTAACCCTAGCCGTCTTGAGTAGTTTCGGGAAGGTGCTAGCTTCTAGTGACTTGTTAAAAAGCAATGAGATAGTATGCGAGAGGACATGGGCCACTCTCTTGTACAATAATGGTGGGACATGAGACAGATTCCCTGAGTTATTTTTAAGTGACTTTATAATCTCGGTGACTTCCGTGGGCTCAGTTGGAGCAAGATAGAAGGAATTTGGGAAATTCCCATCTAGGTAGTCCCCGGCATGGGCATTGGTACGTGGGATTTTATTGGCGAGATTAGAACCTATGGTTGAGAAGAAGTCGTTTATCTTGTTAGCTGTGTCAGTGGGTTGCAGTGGTGTTTCATTAGGTTTAGTTAGGACAATATTCTTGTTTTTTTCAGTTTGTGGGTCCCTAGAATCTGAGTGTGTTTTCCAGGTCTTTTTTATATCTCCTCTTGTGTCAGTGAATCTACTGGAGTAGTATAGTTGTTTGGCTTTCATTATTACTTTGGTGAGGACTGATGAATAGTGTTTAAGAACATCTTTGTGTATTAAGCCCTGTCTATATTGCTTTTCATATTGGTGTTTCTTATCAATGGATTTCAGGATGGTGCTGGTTAGCCATGAGCAACCAAGCCGTTTGTTTGTGATCTGTTTCGCTTTTATAGGACAATGTTTGTTGTATAGTCTAAGTAGTTAAGAAAAATGTCTGTCCAGTCGTCAATACCATTGGCCTTGGAGAATTCTGTAGGCCAGTCAACAGTCTCTAGGTCAGCTGTGAACTTCCTTATTGAGGCCTCATCATGGAGTCTAAATGAGACTTTGTTGTATTCAAGTGGTGGTTTACTAATGTTTGTCAAGAGGAAGGTAGGGTGGTGGTCTGTAGTGCTATCTGTGATTATCCCTGATTTAAGGGGGGCTAGTATATTGGTCCATATGTGGTCTATTATGGTTGCACTTGTTTCAGTGAGCCTGGTTGGTTTAGTTATTGTTGGTATGAGAAGTGTGTTGTTCATGTTGTTGATGAAATCAGTTACAGGCTGATCATCTAGTAGGCCAAGGTTGATGTTGAAGTCTCCAGCTAAGAGAAGGTGGTGCTTATTCATTTGTCTGTTAGTTATTAGTGCCTTTAATTTCTCACTGAAGTTTGGGATGTTAGTGTGGGGTATCCGGTAAATGGCACCGATTGTTATAGGCGTCTTAAGGTCTTTTACAGTAAAATTAGCAAAAATGTATTCTCCATATTCATCACTAAAGCAATTGGTGCTGATACAAGATAATTGGTTAGAGTAATAGATTGCAATACCACCCCCAACTTGGTATGGTCTGCAGTTGTGGATTGCTGTGTATCCTGGTAGAGGGTAGATATCTATTGTGTCCTGTTTTAGCCAGGAGCCAGGTCTCGGTAAGAATAATGCAGGAGAAGGGTGTCTTTAGTGATTCAAGGAGTGCCAGGAGGTCATCATAGTGTTTGCATAAGGACCTGATGTTGTAGTTAAGTACTGACAGACTTTTATCATTGTTTAGGATAGTGCTGGCTTGTGATGCTGTGTAGTAAAGGCAGTTACTTTCCAATAGGTTTTGATTGTGTGTCAGATTATGTAGGTTTAGATCAGGGTCAACGTGATCAATCATCTTCTAGGTTTAAATTATGGTTATTTATATCCTGAGTTGTGTGTTGAGTTTTAGTACTGATATCTGTAGTGGTGGGAAGTTTGGACAAGTATATAGCTATAGCATTTTGGTCATGTAGAGTATAGTCACTAATACACATAATGAAGTTGGTGTTGTCTGTGTTGTGCTGGAATGAGCTAAAGTACAACTAGGTATAAACTAATAATATAAAAATACAAATTAAAAATAGCACAAGACTCTCACTTGTAATTGCACTAAGGTCTAATGTAATGACTTTGGTATAGTCTGTATTGACCTAGAGTGAGCAATAGTACAACTAGGTTTAATCTAATAATGTAGAAATACAAATTAAAAATATCACCAGGCTCTCACTAGTAATTACACTATGGTCTAATATAATGACTTTGGTAGTGACTATGTATTGAGCTAGAATGAGCTATAGTACAACTGAGTTTAATCTAATGATATAAAAAAGGCACAAGATTCTCAGTTGTAATTGCACTAAGGTGTTATATAAGTTGTTTACAAGAATTAGAGTATAACTAGATATAAATTGACAAGATAAAATATACAAGTTAAGGTAGCAAAAGAATAAAAAAAAATAGAAAAAAAAATGAGGTAGTTGGTACTAGTTAGCAAAAGATAGTTAAGGGCCTTGAACAATAATATAATTGAAATATACACTAATTGCACACACAATATAGTCACTAAGGTATGAAAACAATCTTAGAGTAGGACTTACAATATAAACTTATAAAAATACAAATTGAAATGGTACTTGCAATTGCACTAGTCTGGTATATGTTGTTGACAAGATCAAGAGTATAACTAGATTTAAATTGACAAAATAAAATTCACAATTAAAGTACGAAAAGAATAATAGTAAAAAATAACAATGGTAATGTCTTGGTTATAATATGATAGTAAGATGGTACCCAGGTACACAGGTACACAGGTACACAGATACAAAGGATAATATAAAGGTTGGAGTTGAATATACAAACTTGAAAATTTGGCAACAAAATGTTATGGGAAGTATAAAATAATGTTTAATGTAAAAAAGTAAAATTGACTGGTAGTAAATATGGTTAATAAAATTTTCGTAATAATGATTACAAAAAAAGTGAAAAAGTAATGTTTATATCATTCAATATTGCACTGGTAGTTATACTTGAGGTTATTTGGCAGTACAAGGTAATTAAGAGTACTCAAAGATAGTAAATGTGGTATTAAAACAGATAAAGGTAATTAGACAAGTAATGGTTATTAAATGTCAAAAATGTTGAGAGTAAATTGAAATTCTAGTAAAAATGGTAATTATTAATTTTAGTAAGTAATAAGTAATAGTATTTAAAAAAATATGAGGTAGTAATATGGACAGAGAGTATCAATTCAGCTAATGTTTAAGCAAACAATAGTAAATAAGAAAATTACATAAGGTGACTTATGCTTACTAGTAAAATCATAAAATGAGGTAGTTGATTATTTAATTACTAAGAGATTGTACAATGAAATTTGAACAATAATGGAGCAAAACATACACTACACTACGTAGGCTTTTAGGTTGGACATTGTTTAGTTATTCTCTGTAAGATTAGTATCCCTGAGAAATCGTGATAGATCATTCTCGTTCGTGATTGTGTACAGTTGACCTACATTTGTTTTCCTAACTAGAATTTTCCCATCCCGTGTGAAGCATTGGTGTATTGTGTCATTATTCTCCCGCTTAAATTTTCTGACTATACAGGAGGTTCTGACGTTTTTGGTAAGACACTCGTTTATGTATACCTCTTTCTTTACTTTAATAGATGCAATAATTAAGTCTTTTTTTTCCTGTCATGTGAGTGGAATCTAAGCATAACACTTTTTCTACCATGGGATCCTAGTAACCTGGCTTCTTTTATTTCTGACTCTGGTACTGTAACTTTTGTTTGGTCCTTTATGACCTGCAGAGTAATTTCTTTACTGTTTGTTTGGTTCATATCACTGGGGGAAAAAGTGGACTGTTAACTATTACTGCGTCCGATAGTTTATCTTGTTCAGTTTTATCTTCTTGGAGAGCAAAGTAGTCACTGAACTGGTTATCTAAGTTGTTCTTCCATTCTTTTACTGCTTCTTCAACCTTTGTATTAAGAGATATTATTGTTGGGTATGGCTATCTATGACTGTCTGGATGGTCTTGCCACAGTTAGTCATTCCTGGTGTTGATAACTTTTGTTCAAGACTGAGGATTTTGTTCTCGAGTTGTCATCCTGGTGTCTTGTTTTGTTAGCGTCTCTCGAAGGTTCATATTTTCAATAACTAAGTTGGAGATGCATGTCTTTAGGGTATGTGGATCGTTGGTCATACCTGAGAGACTACTTGGTAGGTTGAATCCGGGGAGGATGGGCTGGTGGCAGCCATGTTTGTTGTTATTGTTGTGGTGTCGCCTTGAGTGGTGGTGAGTGGGGTGGTTGCTGGGCCGGCGTCCTCCTGACTACACTTGTTGAATAGTTGATTTTTCGGTGTTTTCTTGCTGGCCTTGGTGCTGTTTCCTCTTAGATTGCGCCTCATAATACTACAGGAATTGTTGTAGTTAAGAAGAAGTTGTAGTTATACAAAGTTTAGGGTTACGTTGTTCGGCTGGCAGTGGGGTGTTGCTTTCTGTTTGTGGGCAGTCTTCCTTTGATCTTTATTATTTTCGATTTGTAGGTTTCACTGTTGGTAATCTTTGGTCATTCTGGGTGCTACGTTGGGTAGTGCAGTTTTGCTTGTAACTAGGTCATCATAGGAGCATTGGTAGCTCTGATATTTGGAGAAAAGTACGGAGCTTGGAGGTCGCTGCTGCCGCTGCCGAGTGCCTATGCACTAGGGTATTACACCAGGGTCTTTGAACATTGCCTATTGAACTTAATAGCGATACTGCATGTTTTTACCTTGAAGACAGCAAATTTTGTGTGATTTATTGATCATCAGCAGGAAACAAATGTAAGTAGTACAAAACTAACTATTATCCGATTTTCACGTACAGTTGAAAACGTTAGATACAGGGAACACTGCAGTCCGTCTACCAGCCCATTCTATAAATAACAAGAAAAGGTATAATACCGTGACTGGAACGATACACAAATAACCCGCACATAAAGAGAAGCTTACGACGACGTTTCGGTCCGACTTGGACCATTTACAAAGTCACACTAACCAGAAGTGGAGCAGGACGGCTATATATAGGCAGGAATAGGTGGTGGTGGTAGTAGTAGTAGTAAAAGAAGGGTATATAATACCGACAAGATGAAATTAAGACACATGCGTAACACCCGGGCATCCCTATCGTAGACGTTTCGCCATCCAGCCAGCCACTGGATGGCGAGACGTCCACAACAAAGACAACCAGACGCCACACACGTCTACGATAGGGATGCCCGGGTGTTGCGCATGTGTCTTAATTTCATCTTGTCGGTATTATATACCCTTCTTTTACTACTACTACTACTACTACTACTACTACTACTACCACCTCTTCCTGCCTATATATAGCCGTCCTGCTCCACTTCTGATTAGTGTGACTTTGTAAATGGTCCAAGTCGGACCGAAACGTCGTCGTAAGCTTCTCTTTTTATATGCGGGTTATTTGTGTACAGCCCATTCTAGTCGGGTTTTTCCTCGTATACAATCCTTCTCGCTCGTATGTTTGTCATGTTTATTAATTTCAGAGACATGAATGCTTTTTTTTATACCAAATTTTTAATATGCCTCAAATTATTTGCCTCTACAATAAACATTAGGGCAATCAAACCATACCACGGGCGGGGGTAGAACCCGCAATCAGAGAGTCTCAAAACTCCAGACCGTTGCGTTTTGAGACTCTGATCGCGGGTTCTACCCCCGCCCGTGGTATGGTTTGTTTGCAATCGTGTCATTACGATTTCGTGAGTCATTAGGGCAATTTGTGCATTGTAATGCTCAGCTTCAACGAGGTCTTCCTTGACGATCATTGTACATACGCTCAAAATAACACCATCCTGGTAAGCTCTATTCACCAGGCAATTGCTGCTAATAGCGTCTCCTCCGTCTATTAGAAAAACCTTTCAGAAGTACAGAAACAAATTCCATTTTTTCTAAGAACAGTTTTACCCATTAGTGACGTGCAGTGTCAGTAGAGTATTTGGATGATGAGACAGTGTTAGCGGAGAAGCCACGCTGCAGGAGGAACTAGAACTAAAACTCGAAAATATGGACCCACTAGGGGTGAGGGGGAAGTGAGGTTGAAGAATAGGTGGGGGAGAGGAAAAGGCTACAGAACTAAAGAGCCGGGGCCTCGAGACATCGAGGACCTTGATGCTGGAACTGATGATGTTGAGGTGAGTGAAGTTGAGAGAGGTGGTCAGCAAGGTAAATACGACTAGGTGAATACGACTCGCCTGGCTGAGTAGATGCAATTTCTTGGTGAAATCTCAAGATGATTCTGACAAGGGCGCCCCTCGTCTTTCACTACTATTACTATCCCTGACCCCCATGTCGACAACATTGTTGATCATAACAATGACACACCGACTCACTCACCTGCAGCTTCACAGCGCTATGCACAAACACCATCTGCTCTGATGACTCAGGTTTTCCATCCATATGAACCACACGCCCACAACACTTCCCACACCCTTACGTCACCATTGACACGCTCATACCACCAACCACACGCCTACACCACCACCCACGCGCCTACACCACCACCATCCACACGCCGGCACCACCCAGACGTCCACACCATCCCCACTTTCACAGCGAATGGGGATATACGTATTTTAGGGGATGGAAAGATACGAGAGAAACTAAGGATAAGCAAATTAAAGGGAAGAAATCTCGGAGGAGCTACAGGAAATAAAAGAGGATAAGTTAACTAAATTTTAGAGATTTACATGCAAATTCCTCTCATTAACATCAAAATAATCGACAACTTGAGCTGTTGCTCCTGAGCATATCACTAGAATAAAGTTAGAGTTTACCCTAAATCTAGAATCATAGAAAATGCTATGGTACGGAGAGTTCCCTCTATAGACAGAGTGTACTCGCCTAATTTTGCTGGAGACGACGTTGAGCCCCTGGGCCTCGCCTCTTTAACTGTTTTAATCAGTATATGAAGTTCAGCCCTCCTATTAATCATGGTCTCGGTCTTGCCCTGTTGCCTTCTATTTTGTTCCCTCAACCTGGACTCTTCCTTCTGTTTCCTCGTTCCTTGTGTTTGCTCATCTTGACTCGTCCCTGTGTTTGTTCGTCTTGGTCTCGTCCCTGTTTCCTCAACCAGGTCTCGTCCTTGCGTTTGTTCGTCCAGGTCTCTTCCCTGTGTTCCCTCGTCTTGATCTCGTCCCTGTGTTCCCTCGTCTTGATCTCGTCCCTGTGTTCCCTCGTCTTGATCTCGTCCCTGTGTTCCCTCGTCTTGATCTCGTCCCTGTGTTCCCTCGTCTTGATCTCGTCCCTGTGTTCCCTCTTCCTGATCTCTTCCCTGTTTATTCGTTCTGGATTCGTCCCTGTTTCATCGTCGTGGACTCGTCCCTGTCTCTCATTGTCATGGTATCTTGTCAACGTACTCCCCTTTGTCTCTTCATCCTAATATTTCCACTTGTTTCCTCGTTCTAGTCTCTACATTTAAAGACGTTGTTTACCCTGGTAGCATTTAATATGTACCATGTATGGTGCTGTTCTTGGCATTGTCTTTCCTAATACATTGTAAAAATTTCATTTGCACGTTCCGGAAAAGGTATCCCCATAATTGCTTAAGCCCAGGCCCCGGCGTCTCAATGCACGTAATTGGAATAGTGCAGAGTGCGGCTTAAGTTTGTAATGTATGGAAGATTTGAAGCGAATCGGAAGATGCATTCACAACTTATCATACTAAAATTAATATTCCAACTCCTTCAATTAAAAAAAAAAAAGGATATTGTGAAACACCACTTTTGAAGCTAAACTGAAGAGGCATTCTCTTGTTATCAGAGAAAGACCAATATCCTGAAGTAGGAATATCTTTCCTCTTTAACTTTAATGCCCTAAAACTGCATTTTATATATTTTTTTTTATATTCAGCTTCAAATTCTCTACAGTTGTATAAGGAAAATATATATTTTATTCCTATTTATGAAGAAAATCCAATAACACTACAGAAGCGTTCAAGAAGTCACACCATTGAAGAAAATTTCAAGCTAATCAGAAGTCATTCTCCAATTATGGCCCTCAAGGAAGGTTCCTTGATGTTGGTGAGGGACTCTTGATTTAGGGAATTGGATCTGTGCTCCAGTTCCCCGAATTAAGCCTGAATGCCTTCCACATCCCCCCCTCCAGGCGCTGTATAATCCTCCGGGTTTAGCGCTTCCCCCTTGATTATAATAATAATAATCTCCAATTATGGCATGGATTACAAACATTAATTTTTAACTGTTTCTCTATACTAACAATTTTTCCTGCACACAAAACCTAATGGGTACTGTCCTGGCCTTAAGATGCTTCGATCATTAAATATTGAAGCCGTTCAGAAGTAACTTAAAAATATTTAAGGTGATTTAGCAAGAATAAAAAAAAATCACACAAGATGGGCAAATCTACATCTACACACCTGAATTTCACTCTCCGTCGTCGTCAAATTACAAGGCTCAGTAGCTCTGCCAGTGAGGGTTTTAGAATTTCAGCGGAGCCATTCCATGCTTGGAATAGGTTCAAAAAACTTCGATCATAGGGCAGCATGTGCAGTTGCTCCAGGAATTTGGCCTAGTTACCGTACACAAGTGTTGAAAAATTACAGCCACTTGGATTAGGCGTTGTCGAAGTATGTGCTTGAGAAAATCGGAAATTTGGAAGGGAGAAAGAAAAAGAATAAAATAAGGCAACCACTTCGGTGTTTCCTTCGGGAATACCAAACTAGACGACATTTCGGTCCTTTCTGGACCATTATCAGGCCACTTCTTATCAGTTGTGTTTTTGTAAGCATCAGGTCATGCCGAGGCGTCTTCCAGTTCATAGGTTAAACGTGAAATGATTCAATCGCGATATATAAATTTTTATTCTACTCACCTTTAATCTCCTTTTGATTATAAATAAAGTGATCTGACCCTTATTTTCAACTTCCTGTCGCTTCCATACATTTTCTGTTTTAAATTCTTCCTTTCGCTCCTTCCCCGTATATCTTTCCATTTTCTTCCCTATTGCTCCGTTCTCTAAATGAGTTGTGAAAACATGCAATAATATTAAGTTTTATAATTTGCACGAACTGTATCTCTATAAACAAGAGCATTTCACCCCTCCATGGTAGATGTGGTCATTAAATATCACATACCTGAAAGCGCCTCCTAAGAAGCTCATTACTAGTAATCCCTTCCTTAAATCACTTGTAAGAGCAACTGCTCAAGAAGAAATTTCTCTCCTGTCTAATAATTTATCACAAGTTCTATATACTAATGGATCTAAGTACGAGTCTACTAGCAGGGCTGCATCTGCTCTTGTTGCCACTTCCCAGGTTAAGAATGATAGGAATTTTGTTGAGTTAGGCATAAGAATTAACAACTGGGCGTCTACACTGCAAACTGATTCATTGTTTACCACCCTAATGGCGCTAAAGCTAACTTATGACACTGAGCTTGAATGTCTTCATTACTGATTCTGTGTCATCACTGAAGGCTCTCGACTAGAATAATGACACTAATAACATGCTCATTGAAGAAGTCGGGTATAGATACTTTAAAATCCGGGAAAAGGCAATTAATGTGCAATTGTTATGGATTCCATTATACAGTGGATAACTCCTTCATGGTGAAATTGATAGGTTAATCAAGAGAAGTACCCTGAAGGATAATATAGAATATAAATTTGGTGTATCTGTGTCTAGCAGTAGGAATAATATTAAGAAAAGTAAATAATGAAACTGAATGTTATGGAATGGCAATTAGAAGCCTGAGTAGATCTATATCCCTCTGTGATAACATGTACAGTGATAAGTACGTTTATGGAGCAGGTTGCATTGTGAATAGACTGACTGATGTTGTAGTGGCCAGGCTTAAGTTTGGTTACAAGTACTTGTGGCAGTTTGGGAGACACACACATGATGATCAAACCAAATGCAAGGTATGTGTGCATAATTGTCCACTGAGGAATATAGTGATAGTATAATAACCTATGTGACATGTCAAGATATCTTATTATTAAAAATAAGACAGATATAAGCACATTTAGGGAATATTCTTAATATAACAGATAAGTGAAATGAAGATATAAACCCATACGTACTCCTGTTAACACTTTTGGGGCATAGTTCCTAGGCCTTTTGTGTATCCATATGCTCTTGCGCTACCGTCCACAGGATGGATATGGGGTGTACAATAAACTAGCCACTTGTGTAGCACAATCTAATTTCCATTTATTATCAGTTATATTTTCCCTTATAGTATCCAACCACCTTTATCCCACTTATTTAACTCTGTTTATTTTACATTACTCTTCCATCCTGTCCCTCATTTTTCCTCTTCTCTCCCCACATCTCCTATTAATCTCGCCTGCCTTTCCTCCTGCTGCTCCCTCTCACTTCTTCCAAACCATCACCACTCATTTCAATCCTTATCTTTTCTTTTCCTACCGTTTTCATCAACCCCTCCCTCCTTCCTTTTTCTCTACTCTCTCCTAACATCCCTCATCTCTGCTCTTTTTTCGCCCTTTCTTTCTTTTCCCTCCCCCCGTTACTGCTGTGTGAGCGAGAGGTTTATTAGTCTCTGCCAGATGAATAATTCAGCGTGTATAATCTTCCTTCAGTGGGGCGAGTCTGCTTCAGCGATCAGTTTAAGAGGCGGCTCATGAGCGCTGAAGGCATGTTTTGCTTTACAGGAAGATGAGCCAGGCAGTCAGTGGCTCAGTGATGGCGAAGCTTATTGGCTTTTTCTAAGGGAAAAACGATGTTGAAAGCTCTTTTTTTATACAAGGAAATTGAGAAATTTCATCTTACTTTATGGGCAACAATAAACTTCAATCGTTAGAGACGCGTTATCACATTGTAAGTTCTGACTAGCAACGGTCCTGAGTAAGACCTGTCGCTCTGGCTATAGAAACGGAGCACATCTGGCTGACTTCAACCACTATGAAAGCCTTATTGGCTACACAGACACGAGAGCGACCTGGCTGACTACAGACACTATAGAAGCTCGAGTGGCTACGGAGACATAATGGAGACCTGGCTGGCTAAATACACGACAAAACCCGGACTGGTTACACAAATGCGACAGAAGCCTGAGTGATCATACACGACAAAACCCATATTGACCATACAGAAAGGAGAGAAACAGGCTTCAGACTATATATATATATATATATAATATATATATATTATATTATATATAATATATATATTATTTCGTGCCGAATAGGCAGAACTTGCGATCTTGGCTTAAATAGCAAGGCTCACCTTGCCATATAGGACAAGTGAAAATTTGTGTATGCAATAATTTCGCCAAAATCATTCTAAACCTAACGAAAAAAAATATATTTCACTGTGTATGTTTAGTATTAAATTATTGTAAACAAATCTAAAATACATTTAGTTAGGTTAGGCTAAAATAAATTGTTCTTGTTATAATAAGGTTAGGTAAGTTTTCTAAGATTCTTTTGGTGAAAAATTAAATTTTTTTACATTATCATTAATGAAAAAAATTATCTTTAAACGTATAAAAGAAAATTTCAAAAAGGACTTAATTTTAAATGAGTTCTTGCTAATTGACCAGTTTTACATATTCGGCACGACATATATATATTGCAAGACAAGCCATAGGGAGTGGAAATCTTTAGTTCAAGTACTTTCACATTTCAGTGCATCATCAGGAGCTGTGTAATGTTGCAAAGACAACATAAGTAGGGTAAGTTTACAGAGTGGTAGTGTGGAGGCACGGGCCAGTCTCAGACTGTCTGGGAGAGGCAAGCGGGATGCTAACCCACCGGTTCCCTACCCCCCCCCACCTCATATATATAATATCCACTGAGAAACGTATTTTCTAAAGTCACAGGACCTGTTCTAAACTGTTAGAAAAAGCTTAGGGCGGACTATTATACCTAATTTCAAAATTCTTGACTTCTCGAAATTCTTTTACCCCATATGGGGGAGGGGATGGAGGATGGCAGTGGTGGGGTGACGCTGATCGCTGGCCACATTCTAAGAGAGCCAGGAGGAGGCGACAGGCCCACTCTGTGCTATTCTGAGAAAAAACTTTCCCTCACTCCTTCAGTTGCAACATTGCATAGTTACTGATGACGCATTGAGAAGTGTGAAAGTACTTGAGCTAAATATTTCCACTCCCGTGTGGATTGTCTTGCATAGTTAAGATCGCCTGTCTGTGATTGTTTGTATATGTATATATATATAATATTATATATATATATATATGTATATGTATATGTATATATATATATGTATATATATATATATATATATATAATATATATATATTATATATATATATTATATATATATATATATATATTTATATATATATATATATATATATATATATATATATATATATATATAGGTAGGTAGTAGGTTGGTAGACAGCAACCGCCCAGGGAGGTACTACCGTCCTGCCAAGTGAGTGTAAAACGAAAGCCTGTAATTGTTTTACATGATGGTAGGATTGCTGGTGTCTTTTTTTCTGTCTCTTAAACATGCAAGATTTCAGGTACGTCTTGCTACTTCTACTTACACTTAGGTCACACTACACATACGTGTACAAGCATATATAAACACACCCCTTTGGGTTTCCATTTTCTTCCTAGTTCTTGTTTATTTCCTCTTATCTCCATGAGGAAGTGGAACAGAATTCTTCCTCCGTAAGCCATGCGTGTCGTAAGAGGCGACTAAAATGCCAGGAGCAAGGGGCTAGTAACCCCTTCTCCTGTATAAATTACTAAATTTTAAAAAAATTTCGTTTTTTCTTTTTTGGGCCACCCTGCATCGGTGGGATACGGCCGGTTTGTTGAAAAAAAAATATAGTATGTATATATATATAGTATGTATGTATATATCGTGCCGAATAATTAAAACTGGTCAATTATCAAGAACTCGTTTAAAATTAAGTCCTTTCTAGAATTTTATTTAGCCTATTCCAACTAAATATATTTTAGATAATTTTATAATAATTTAATAATAAACAAACACAATGAAATATATTTTTTTCGTTAGGCTCTGAATGATTTTTGCGAATTTATTACAGACAAAAATTTTCGCTTCCTTTATTCGGCAAGAAGAGCGATGCTATTTAAGGCAAAATCGCAAGTTTTACCTATTCGGCACTATATAATTATATATATATATATAATATATATATATATATATATTTATATATAATGTATTATATTATTGTAACCACGAAAGAGTGGTATTGAATCTATAACAACACTGCGACTGGCCGAGGATTCGAACCCATGTCGTTTTGGCCTGCCTCGTGGTGAGCAAAAATCACACGTGACGCTCTAACCCACTGGACCACGCAAATACTGATCGTGGAGGAGTAGAATGAAATTAGCTCAGAGGCACTCACATCACCATATGTCCTCGGATCAAGGTAGAACACCTAGCTCTGCTGGGTGGTTGATTCTTAAAGGATTGCGTGGTCCAGTGGGTTAGAGCGTCATGTGTGATTTTCGCGTACCATGAGGCGGGCCCAAAAACGACATGGGTTCGAATCTCAACTAGTGGTGTTAAAAATATAATATTATATATATATTATTAATTTTTTTTTTTAACAAGTCGGCCTTTCCCCCACCGAGGCAGGGTGCCCCAAAAAGAAAACCCCCAAAAAAGAAATACTTTCATCATTAAAAAACTTTCACCTCACCACACAAAATCTCTGTTTTTGCAGGGGTGCTCAAAACAAAACATTTAAAGTATAGTATAAAGATATACAAATACCCCTCCAAAGTTAATAACCCAAAAACCCTCCTTTAGAGTGCAGGCTTTATTCCATTTCCAGGACTCGAGTCGGCTATATAAAAAAAACCAGTTTCCCCTGAATCCCTTCACTAAATATTACCTTGTCACACCCCAACGATCGTCAGGTCCCAAATAATTCGTCTCCATTCACTCCTATCGAACAACTCATGACCCCTGCTGGAAGCCAAGCCCTCGCCCAAAAAACCTCCCTTCCCCCTTCCTTCCCCCTTTTTCGGGACAACCCACCCCGCCTTCCCTTCCCCTACAGTTTAAAATGCTTCCTGTATTTCTTTGACCCATTCTCTCTAAAGGCCAACCACCTCAAAACCCCCTTTTCAGCCCTTGACTAATACTTTTTTTAAAACCCCACACCTTCTCCTAATTTCCACACTCTGAATTTTCTGTAAATTTACACCACACATTCCCTTGACAGGACATCCCCACTGCCTCCAACCGCCCCCTCGCTGCTGCTTCCAACCCAAGCTTCACCCCCATATAAGGTGTTGGTACTCTATACTTTCATACTTCCCCTTTTTTGCCTCCATAGATTCTTTTATCGACTCCCAATACCTCAACGCCCACTCACCTTTTTTCCTTCATCAATTCTATGATTAACCTATCCTTCATAAATCCATCGCCAACACGTCAATCCCAAGTTCTGAAAAATTCACTTCTTCCAAATTTGATAACCAATTTTTTTTTATCTAAAGCATTGGGTACCCCCCATCACCCTTTCTCTTTTCTATGTTCACTTTAAAATTTCTCCTTTTCACACACTCCCAAAACTCATCCACTAAACCCTTTTTAATTTTTCTTTAGAATCCCATAAGCCAGTATCATAGCAGAAAGTAACTGTGTCAGTTCCCTGTTGATTTGATTCCCCATAATTTAACCCCCCTCTCCGAAACCCAGCATTTTCTTCTTCTCCCCACAAAAATTTTTTAAACAACCCGGGGGACATTAACATCCCTGTCTAAAACCTACTTTTTGGGTTGGCCCCTCTTTCTCCCCCTCCTGGCCTACTTCCCATTTTTTCAGCATTTAGTAACTTACCCTTTATTTAATATTGAAAAATTTAAATTGTTAAATTAATTGTTTTTTTTAAAACAATAAAATTTTTTTATTTAAATTTTTGAAAATTTTGGGGTTTAATGATAAAATTTACTAAACCCCTCCCTTCCCCCCCCCCGGGGAAAAATTTCTATGAATAAATTTGAATTTTTTTTTGAATTTGTAACCCGGGTTGGCTTTTTTTTAAATTTTTTTTTTGCCCCCCTTGGGTTTGGGTAGATGGGCCGAAATTTTGGGCCCCGGGGGGGGTTATTTTTATTTTTTACGCTCCCCCAATTTGGGGCCCAGGGGGTTATGGGGGGTGGTGTGGGGGGGGGGTTTTGGGGGGGTAGGTTTGGGGGCCCCGGAAACCCCCTTCGGTTGGAGGAGAGGAGGATGAAGTTTGGGGGTGTAAGAAAAGGAATGGGTGGTTTGGTGTTTTGTTTTGTGTTGTGTTGTGTGTGTGTGGTGTGTGTGTGTGTGGTGTGTGTGTGTGGTGTGTGTGGGTGGGTGGGTGTGTGTGTGTGTGTGGGTGTGTGGTGTGGGGTGTGTGGTGTGGGGTGTGTGTGTGTGGGTGTGTGTGTGTGTGGGGTGTTGTGTGTGGGTGTGTTGTGTGTGGGTGTGTGTGTTTGGGGGGGGTGTGTGTGGTGGGGTGGGTGTTGTGTGTGTGGGTGTGTGTGTGTGTGGGGGTGGGGGTGTTGTGGGGGTGTGTGTGTGTGTGGGTGTGTGTTTGTGGGTGTGGGGGTGTGGGGTGTGGTGGGTGTGGTGGGGGGTGGGGGGGTGTGGTGTGTGTGGGGGGCGGGGGTGTGTGTGGTGGGTGTTGTGGGGGTGTGTGTGGGTGGTGTGTGTTTGGGGGGTGTGGTGTGTGTGGTTGGGTGTGTGTGTGTGTGGGGTGTGTTTTATTTTTTTTTTTATATATATATTTTTTATATATATTATATATTTATTTTTATTTTATTTTTATTTATATATATATATTTATATATATATATATATATTTATATATTTATATTATATATTATATTTTTATTTATATATATATATATATATATTTTATATATATATAATTATTATATTATATATATTTATATATTTATTTATATATATATATATATATATTTATTTATATATATATATAATATATATATTTTTTTATATATATATATATATTTATATATATATATTTTATATATTTATATATATATATATATATTTTTTATTTATATATATATATTTTTATATTTATATAATATATATTATATATATATTTTTATATATAATTTATATTTTATATATATATATTTATTATTTTTATATATATATAATTTATATTTTATATATATATTTTTATATATTATATATATATATTTATATATATATATTTATATATATATATATATTTATTTATATTTATATATATATTATATTATATATATTTTTTATATATTATTTTATATATATTATTTATATATATATTTAATATTTATATTTATATATATATATATTTATATATATATATATTTATATATTATATATTTATTATATATATATTTTATTTTATTTATATTTTTATATATATATATATTTATTATTTTATTTATATATATATATATATATTTATATATATATTTATATATATATTTATATATATATTTTATATTTTATATATTTTTAATTTTATATTATTTATTATATATATATATTTATATATATATATATATATTTTATATATATATATATATATATTATATATATAAAATATTATATATATATATATTTATATATATTTATATATATATATATATTTATTTATATATATATATTTATATATATAATAAATTTTAATGAAATAGGGGATGAAATCACTATGAATCTATTTAATGTATATATAAAACAACATGAGAAAATTAAGAGAATAGAAAAATCAGAAATATTTTTTCTAACCGAAATTTATGATTATATTGAATGGGAAAAATGGCATAAGGATGTTTTTCTTTATTTCTTTCTGCTTAATAAAATAATTACATTGAAACTGAAAGAGAGCAGCAGATGGTACTCTAGGAATATTATTATTATTATTACAGTTAAAAAGAAGCGCTAAACCACAAGGAGTACTCGAGGTAACATAAACTGTTTTGCAACTCTGTAAAGGATGAATGTGTGGAGGCGATGCAGCTGACTGCAGCGTCACTCAGCAATGATCATCTGAAGTTGTAGATGAGGTTTGTGACTGAGTGAAGGAGGAAGGGTGAAGGGAGAGAAATTAGAGGGAGGGAGGGAGGGAGCGTTGGAAAATCAAACGAGGGGAGAAATGCAGGGAGGGGTCAATTTAAGGAAAGAATGAAGTGGATGAAGGAAGAGAGAGGTTGAGAGTAGGGGGGGGGGGAATGAGGGACAAGTGGATGGAGGTAAGAAGAAAGGGAGGGATGGTGGTAGAGAGGGAGAACAAAGAACGATGAAAGGAGTGAAATAGATGGACGGGAATCATGGCTCCAAGCACTGCCTCTAACCTTATTACTCCTGGAGTACAACATTCTGGAATGAATTATGTATCTAGTGAAGCTTGCTGGAACACACACACACACACACACACACACACACACACACACACACACACACACACACACACACACACACACACACACACACACACACGAGCTATGTCTCAACCCCTCCAACCACAAATAGGTGAGTACAAGTAGGTGAGTGCCAACACTCACACACCCGAGAGAGAGAGAGAGACAGAGAGACACACACACACACAGACACACAGACAGAGAGACAGACACAGACAGACCTGCTGGGGGGACAAGATGCGTGTTTACTACACAGCCTGTGTTCAACTGCTCTCTGTCCAGTTTCAACAAACGTCAGTGCAAACATTTGCGGATAATTCCAGAGTAGCGACAAGCCTGTCCGTTGCGCAGATACAACAGGAGTGTAAGCAAGTTTGCCCGGGTACAGCTACACATAAATACAGTTACATAAATTATCAAGGCATGTGTCTGGATTACCTAGGTTAGCCCCCCCCCCCCAAATAATCGGTGACTTATTTCCACTATGGTCTTTGCAATTTCCACTGAGGGCGTTGAGTGAACGTTTTGTATGGGGGGAGACAGGGTAGTTGGAACTATTTATGGATATACAGCAAGAAATGGGGAGTATCTAACTTATCTATATTGTAAGAGAGGAGATAAAGAGAGATGAGGGGAAAGAAGGTAACTGCTACTAGCCAGCATCTGGTGTTGTCACATCCTCATAAACATGAATCTTTTGCTATGTGAGGGCTTAGCGCATTCTTTTTAATGTCTATATAATAATTTGCTTTGTGGTTACTGATCCAAGTTCAGAGATACTAAATAGGTTGAGCTTAGAGCTGATAAATGAGACACTGGTGCAACATTTGTGAATCCTTGTTCTGGAAACTTTTCGTCATGCAGTGGCTTCTTCAGTTTAATGCAGAGAATGGTGAAAGATGAGGATGAGTTTGAGGTAATCAGTCCCTCAACCTGAAGTCGATTTGTTCAGACTATATCACTGGTCAACAATTTTTGAAACGTTGTATGCTTCTTAAATGAGATTAGTTAATTCTTATGTATTTTCATGTCCTGAATCAAAGTATCGCCTTGAAAAATGCTTATTGGTTATAGGTTTAAAGATACGAGACATGTAATATTTGATTATTTTATTATAACGTACAATGTGTCACTGTTTTGAACTCTAATCCGTACCTACTGTCTTTGCTTGACGCTTATAGTGGGCTGAAGAATCATCTCTTGCCAATGTCTAGCAATAGTCTGCAAGCATTCTTGTGCTCCATTTGCCCTGGTACCATTTTACCGTGGTTGAAATATCTTGGTGAAACCTTTCACCATGTTCGTCACTAACTGCCCCACAGTTAGTGGATTTTAAGTGACATGTTACATCTCATGTTCTTGTAAGCCCTGATGAGGTTTTCCACCAATTCTTCATAGTTGCCTTCATTTCTGTTTCCGAGAAATCCCTTCGTCACTAACTTGAATGCTCCCCAAGTAGCTGTCTCCTCCCCATGAAGGTCTGATTCAAAGTCACTATCTTCAAGAAGCTCTCGAATCTGAGGACCACTGAAGACTCCTTTCCTCATCTTAACGTCGCTCAGTGAGGGGAATTTTGATGCTAAATACTTGAATCCCCGACCGGATTTGTCCATAGCTTTTACGAGCCCCAGTTTTGTGTAGTGGTGGTGGCAAAAGTTTGTTTGGTTTGATTCAATGAGAGGTGGATAATGAACATTTTTCATCCCAAGCTCCAGTGAAGGACGAGGAGGCCAGTCTCTCCTGATGAAGTGGGAACCTCTTGCACGGCTTTATCAGTGAATATTTATTGTAAGTTTAAAAAGTGTTTGGCTAGGAAAATCACCTACCTTTCACCTCGAAATATAAACTTGCACATCACAACCACCTTCTATGACTGTTGGAACAATAATTAAGGGCAGTGAGACTGTCAGTGTGGTAAGACACACACTGCCGCAAGCCTGTTGGCACCTGATGTGACACGTAGGTGTATATTGAAAAGTAGATCTAACAAACAATTTCAATCATGATATTCATTATCAGTGACGTAAAATTAATTGGAAATTGTTACCCTGGTCTCGGAAGCATTTTGGTTGTTGACCAGTGATCAGTCTTGAAGTGTCGTGTCTCATTTATCAACTTGCCCGTTTTCTAAAACATTTATACACAGAGCTTAGACCCTTAGTTATGTTGTATTTAACATATAACTTCGTCTCCTCACACACCCTCATTAACCCCCCCCCCCTTACCATCTACCCCTATCCCCACTCCACAAATGTGCGAGAGATGCCATGATGATCAGTTACATCAACGATTGCGTAATTATAGTTTTCGTTCACAGAAGTTATTATTCAGTGATAATTTATGTAGCCATAAATGCTTTCCCTCTGTTGCCAAGGATAAGCCTGTCTGGGATGAGAACTGCGTCCTCTACCCACCCATGGATTCCATTCGACGTCACCGATACCGTCTTCCATCGGCCGAGGCTTAGTGAAACGAAGCATAGGGCTTCAAAGGCAATAGTTTTGTTCATAAAATCGACTAGAAAACCATGACTCTCAGTTCCTCTTAATAGACAGCCTTTCAAGTTTCACCTCAGAGAAAATCCAAGAAAAGTTGTAAGTATCTGCCAGAACTCTTGACTCGGAACTTGAAGGCAACCAAATTTTCGTGCCAGAAGAGTTAATACCACTCTAATATCCAAAGCAAAGTAAAACCACATATTTGAAAATGCCTGTCTCGTTTCCTCACCCGAGAGGACAACTCTCTATCAGCATATATCAATATGCAATATGTCACATCCCATGAAATAACAATGTTTTCTTCTCTATTCAAACGAGAAATACCTACCTGAGAGAAAGCCAAACAAAACCTTATCTGAAACCTCTAATATTAGCACACAGCAAAAAAAAAAAAAATATAGAATACACGTGCTCCTAGATATTTCAACAGCCCGGGTTCTACAAAGGAAACACCCACTCAGAAATGCAAACATTATTATTATTATAATCAAAAAGAAGCGCTAAGCGACAAATGCAAACATTAATAAGGACTCCCATGATAATACCACCAGAATAGAGCCTTTAAAATTCTGAGAATCAGCAGTGAATAAAGTTGACATTTCCTTCTCATCAGAATCAGCAGGCGATTTCACAGGAATAATGCATGGCAAAGGCACCACAAAAGACTGGACTTTTGTGATTATAATTAGCTGTGAGGCAGCAACTACAATAAAATCAATTCAGCTTAGGCTTAGGGTTTCTCAGTATAACGAAGCAAAGCCTTTGCTACACGTGTATACGTTGCAAATCTTTCAAGCCTGAAATATCTGATTGAACTAAACTTAAATTTTTTTTCATTTTAAGGCAAAACAGAGTTCTCCATTTTCCTTTTCTTAATCCGTTTAACTGATACTAAAACAGTAGCTCCAGGCTTCTTATTTTGGTGATTATGATGCCTACGTTGCCTTCTGTCTAATCACCAGAGTTTTCTCCTTCACGGCGCTAACCTGATTTATTTTTTAATATTCTCTACCCATTACCAATCCAAATCCAACTTCTACATCCATCGAATGTTCTTTCAAACCATACTTCCAGTTAGGACTGGACGGACTGGGCATACCTATGGCTGCAGATAGTGTTGCCAGTCTTCAGATTATCTCGGCAACGTCAAATGAACTGGTTAAGCAAATCCTACCAGAACAATAAACTAATTCAGCGAGGATGCACGTCATCATCTATAAGAATTACTCAGATTGCCCTGAGTGTGAATTAAATTGCTGCAACAGTGCGTTTGTACAAGTTCCCAAAAGATCCTCCCCCTCTCAGATATGTGCGCCCATCACTGTACAGACTTTTGTTTAACATATCCTCCATGTGGCAAGCATTTAGACGTAAGGAATCTTCACATTATAGTGGTTAGCTGCTTTGCTGCGCCTCTTCGCATGGAATATACTCGTTTTTCTTCCGTTTATTCACGGACAGCCGTTCATTAAGACTTATCTTTGGGTGATTTTATAATTATATATAATATATATATATATATATATATATATATATATATATATAATATATATATATAATATATATATATATATATAATATATATATATATATATATATATATATATATATATATATATATTATATTATATATATCAGTAACAACACTGCGAATAGCCAGGGGATCGAACCAGTGTTTTAGGCTGCCTCATGGTGACTGAAAATTCCACGAAACTCTAACCCAAGGGACCATACAATCCTACAAGAATCACGCACCCAGCAGAGATCGGTGTTGTACCGTGATCCGAGGACATACGATAATCACGGATCACGGTACAACACCTAACTCTGCTGGGGTGCATGATTCGTGTAGGATTCTATGGTCACCTGGGTTAGAACGTCGTGGAATTTTCGCTCACCATGAGGCGGGCTAAAACAACACGGGTTCGATGCCCTGGCTAGTCGCAGCGTTGTTAATTATATAATATATATATAATGTAAATATAGGGAGGTACCACATCTGGAACTGTGCTGGGGACCCTCATCCTCAGAGAAAAGAATAAACTTACTTCAGGGAAAAAATGTTCTCCCTATAGCTGTTTGAATATTGTCTTCTCCTACCACCCCATATTTTCTATATTCTATGTAGACTTTATTTAAAGACAAAATGCACTGACAAAAAAACAATAGGAAGTAGAGCAACATAGATAATATCTCAGAGCTATATCTCGAAAACTTCATCCAGCTCCCCGGCAGGCATTTTCCCTCTGGATCGCAACACTGAGTCGCTGAAAGAGGACGCTGGCCTCCCTGTGATCCTCGGTTTCTGTGATAAGTTTTTCACCCAGCTCTTTGGGGAACTTTAGAGCACACTTGCCCCATGCTCCAAGGGTCTCCGACCCTATTGGGATGAAATTATAGCAATGAGGAAGTCCTTCATATCTGAGGGTCTTCTGGGTCTCCTTGTAGCTGGCGGCTATACATTGAGCATAACGTCAACAGTCTTGCAAAAAATTTATTAAAAGAAAAGCTTTGACCATTTGTCTACGACTAGCATAGGTAGGGAACTGAGTTTGTCACTTGGAGTCCCACCCACACTCTAATATCTTCACGTTAATGACGAAAATAGACCAAACTTTCATCTACCTCGCCTAAAAATCCCCCAGGCAGCTGACGACAGCTGACACTCTCATAGTCTCTAGCTTCCAGACAGGTGGTGCTGGAAGTCCCTAGAGACGACACACCTTTCACCTTTCGCACCACCACCACCTTTCACCTGGTCACTCTCACGCCAGACTCCAGGTAGGGAGAGGGAGACGGCACCTCGGGCTGTCACAGACGAAAAAAGTGGAAGAAAAACAGTTCGCTAAAACAATTACTCTGAGGAATTCTCCGGAAAGAAAACAACAGTAAAAGAGTTTCTGATGGTAGGTGAGAAATCCTTACTGATATTATAGTATAACCCGTAGGGGGTTATACAACACTTAAGGGGGGGAGGAATTGGAGGGGAACAGGTTTGATCCGAGGTAGGATAATGGGGTCCAATTCCTTGGATTAAGAGCCCTTCACAAGAAGGCTCCCACTTAAGAGGTATTTCTGTGCTTGATGACTGACGACTTTGGTTAATCCAGTTCTGATCAATTAAGTACATTATTATTATCACCAGAAAGCGCTAAAGCAGTAGGGGTTATACAGCGCCAGTAGAAAATAGGTAATCGGGTTTGACCCAAGAAAGGAGAGGGTAGCTCAACTTCACTGGATCAAGAGCCCTTCCCCCAGCATTAAGGTACTTAAAGGTAAGGAGACACATAACTTAGTTTTTTTTTTTTTTTTATCGATCCCAAAAAAATCAGTGGCAACTTTAAAACATTTTTCCAATTGCTTGAAAAATATGCAGCATAAATGGCATAAAAATATAAAAATATATAGACAAAATTATTACCTTCATTTAGGGTAATTATTAAAATTTCGGCGATTGATTAACTTAAATTTCCAGTATTTGAAGGAAATTTCCTAGTGTAAAAAAAAAAAAAAAAGTATACAGCATTACTTTATTTTCCACTGACAAGAAAATAATTGGAAAGTGCTTTCAAAATATGGATTTACATTCGCCATACGTAAACTACGATCTATTTTCATGTACAATTTCACGTCATTCAGAGAACATTTTCATACTGCCAATTATCCCACACGATAGAGAGGAAGCTGTTGACAATTGGGGTCATTCTGGACCATTGTCAAGTCACAAGCGAGCAAGAAAACTTGGGAAAATCCGGATAATTGGTCGGAAAGAAAGGGTCGGGTGGGGGGGGTTAATAAGTAAGGGTTTTTAAGAAAAGCCGTGTGAGAAAAGTGCTAGAAAACATTCTCCTGGCGTCCCGTCATTCTTCTGGCGTCCCGTCATTCTTCTGGCGTCCCGTCATTCTTCTGGCGTCCCGTCATTCTCCTGGCGTCCCGTCATTCTCCTGGCGTCCCGTCATTCTCCTGGCTTCCCGTCATTCTCCTGGCTTCCCGTCATTCACCTGGCTTCCCGTCATTCACCTGGCTTCCCGTCATTCACCTGCCGAGCCCCCGCCCCTGGCTTCAGCTCGACTATTCAATTAGTCTAAAGTTGCTTCCATGCAGGCCTCCCGTCGCTACAACTTCGCCTGTCAACCATAACAAGAGCGCCCCTCGCCCTGTTCTCAACTTGTTTCAAAGTTGAGGCTAGGAAATAGAATCAAACCTCTGAGTGTCCGTTAGGTAGGTGTATCATCCACGTTGGGCTCATGTCATCATCCGTGGCTGCATTCATCAGCGTAGAGTGGCTACCAATACACGTGTGTATCCTGTGCAGTGTGGCTGTGATACAGGTATGCCTGAGGCAGTGAACTCATGCACAGTAACATTATCATCCTCACTTGCTGTTATACCTGTGTGTATATTAGGTATTTAGTGGAATATATGTATGCAAAATTTAATTTTGGGTACATGGAAGGAAAGGCATATATTTTCTGAGTGCCTGTGGATATGCGTGTTTATTCGATGTGTTTTCCTTGGCACGAGAGTGCACAAGCCAGTTATTGACATGATAAATCTCTGCGAAGAAAAAACAAGAGGTTTGCTTTATGCATAATTTCCGTTTTTTTTTTACCACAGTTACCGGCAATTTTTTTCCATCCAGCATTGTATGTTCCCCGAGCGGCGGCAGCCGCCGCAGCCGCCGCAGGTACATTATATCGTGACTCACGAAATCTTAACACAATGATTCGTGGTTTGTACAGTATATCACGCAGCAAAAGACATTTATGTATCTTTTCCACATCTTGTCGGTATCGTCATTCCATTTACTTAAAGTATATCATCCTCCCTAAGTGCTGGTGATCACAAGCACACAATCCCATCTGTACATCCACAGACACTGTTGATTCTGGCTGTGATTCCAGTTTTTAACAACTTTGATAAAATAGTCTGGTTCTTTATGATCTGAATGGATTTTGCTCACCCCATAATAATAATATAGTAATATTAATAATGCAAAGGAGATGCAGGCAAAGTGCATAAATATACGCTGGCTTACTAAGCACATTAAGAAGATAGCAATATTCTTATCGAAAGGCAATCATCTTGTTCTATTAATTATCATTTTTAGGGAAGAAAATGCAAATTCTCAGTCAGTACTAGGTGAAAAAAAAAGCAGGCACAATTGTGTTGTTCACAGGTTTCTTTTCCATTTGTGAGTTGGATCAAAATTAATTAACATTTGAGCAACACTATTTCAGAAACAAATATTAATTTAGTACAATAAAATATACTTATACACGTTCATAGATATACCTACGGCGTATCAGGAAAGATTTGGTTTTCTCTTGAGGTCAGTTCACTTAATAGGTCAACTTTCCAATGATCATTCACTACCGGTATCATCAACATGTGGAAAAATTTCACTGATATACATTTCAAAGAACAAGTCTGTGAATATATTAAGATACTGATTTTTTCAGAAGACAAAATGGTTTAAAATATATACCGGAGAGTGTATACTACCTGACGTGAAGACTGAAAGGCAAAGACTGCACATACAGTACGTGAACCGGGCCAGTAGAGGCCCGGTTTACGTACTGACTAATTTCAACGTAAATAATCATCTGCTGATATTTTGCTGTTACGCTTAAGCTAGAACCGTCTAATATAATCCTTAAATCCACTTATATTATGCCTTTATTACGATTTTCAAGTCAGTAGTATTTAACACTCTTTAAAAAGAGTAGTTTAGCATGAAAAGTTTCTAAAAGAATACAGTGTATCTAACCATACAGTTAGAACAACTTAACAAATTACATTCGAACAAATAGCTGGCATAAATAGATTCTTGTTTCCAAATTGACTATCAAGTTAGAGAATTAACAAACATAAATATAATTTGTGGATAACTAATTGGTACTAGTTTTAAAGAATATTTAAGCAAGTGTTTTGGTGTGAGAACTTGTTTTTTAATTTGCTTATGCATTAATTATATATAGAAAGTGGGGTTTAATTTAGTAAAAATATTTAGAACTATAAACATAAATATAGAGGATGACAGTTTATTATATATATATAATAGTGGAAGTGGAATAGAATTCTTCCTAGGTAGGATACGGCCGGTACGTTGAAAGAAGTGTCAGCAGAGAGCAATGAAGGGAATGAGTAGTGTCATTAACCACTTGATCAATGACAGACGATGACAGATCTTCAGAGAGGCGGAGGTGTTGACACAAGTGTTATATTAAACAACTAGCAATCATCATTCTCAACCCCCTGAACTAACATGCACTAACTTCCCCAGCTGGAGGTCATTAGGGGAGTTCACGCCCCCCTCAGACACTGACACTCACTCTCCTCTCGTGATGGTAAGAGATTTATGCTTCGCTCTGCTAATTGATTTTTAATTATTTTTAATCTGGAATAAACCAATTCTACAGTGTGTGAATTATTTTCATTAGGGATCATTTTTTTTCCCGTAGGATGTGATCCACAGAAACCAATCAATATCTAAGTACCTGTATAAACCACGGAACATGCGGGGATTTAACCCATGGCAAGTGAATCAAAAAACTCCAGGGCAGTGGTTGTTTGCAGTCGTGTTGTTACGATATCTTGAGTCTTGATAGGTATCTATATTTTCTTCGATATCTCAGATATTCTTCGTGTTCCTTCCTCTTAGTCTCAGATTTCTTCCGAGTTCCAATTTGACTTCAAAAAATCCTTAGCTTCTTTTCTCCTACTTTTTTTTTTTTTATCTTGCCTAAAAAGTCCATTCCACTTAACTTTACCTAGCTATGTGCTTAATATTTTTGTTACAGTACAGAAATATAGATTGCCGAATATTTTCTCTCTCTCTCTCTCTCTCTCTCTCTCTCTCTCCTCTCTCCTCTCTCTCTCTCTGTATTACTAGCAACAACAGTCAGAGGGGCATACCGCTGCCACCAACACCAATAGCACTAATGATAACTACCATAACCACCGTTAGTGCTCTGCACCACCAATATCTTTACCATAAATTATATCCATGCTACTAATAGCACCAAGACTATAAAGGGCTCTTCTACTACTACTACTGTTACCCTCACTAGCAATAGCATCACCACTAGCAGCACAACTGCCAGTAGTTTTGTTACTACCAATGGCGCCACCACCAAAAAGAACACACACACCCACTCTTCCACCTCCACACAATCCAAGCAATCATTTAGTCCCTTCTCGCCACCACCCTATTATTCCCCCCCCCCATCCCTCCTGTTCCCCAGCAAGGTGAATGTCACTATCCCGGAGGGAAAGTGAGGTACGAACACTCCACCCTATCCCACCGGCGAGGTGGATCCAGAGAGAGCTAGGACAGGTGTGTATCGCTCGTGTCACCTGAACTCTTAATGCTCGACTACATTATGCATAGTCAGGCCGGCGGGGACTTGAAGGTGCCCTCACAGTCAACGCTCTGGTCTTCTAATGTGGGAAGTCTGGCTGAGAGACTGTCTCGCTCGCTGTTAGCGCACGGTGCACAAAGCCTTCACCGTTCCTTGAGGTGAACGACCCACACGGATTTGGCACTTCGTGGAAAATATAGTAATCTGCCAAAACGAAAAATTAATGGTTTCCTTTTCATGTCACTTTTTTTCAATCGTGCTATTGTGCGAAAGAGAATTTTTATTTTAAAGGGATAGAAAGATTGTTTATGGGTTAGTAATCCAGGATAGCCCAAGAAAGTCAGTATGGCTTATTTCCACTCAGGGATGGAAGAGTCCATTATGCTTTTACCTGTTAGGTGAACAGGGACAATACGTCTCGCCCTGCCCAGGATGCCACCCACAACAGGTGACCAACACCCAGGTTCCTATTTACTGCTAGGTGAACAAGGGCAACAGGTGTAAAGGAACATGTGTAACGTTTTCATTCGTCTCTGGTTCGAACCCGGGCTTTTCAGCTCTAAGCCGATGGCATTACCACTTGAGCCACGATTTACTAAGTTGTTTGGATGCCTGGATTGAAGTCTAGTAAAAACACTAAGCGATTAATAGCAAGAAACCACTTGGACAGAAAACTGAAACATAGGCAAAAGGAGATCTGAATATTTCGGCCTCCGTCTCAGACCCTCTTCAGCAGACTATCTGCTAAAATGGACTGAGGAAACAGTGAGCGAAATGTCTCCTAAAGGAAAGTTTCCCCAATGCGTTGTACCTGTGACTTTCTTTTCAAACATTTATCGGTACTACTTGCGTTATACGATGCACATACAACACAAGATATTCGTAAATGAAGTAAGATGATAGAACTTCCACAATTTGGGGGATACGCATGACACATGGGATGCTCCCAACATCAGAGGACACTTGCCTTATTCATGACCGAGAGATATCTCACACATATCGTAGTGTGAAAAACAACAACTGAGAATTTAACATTAGATAATTCTTTAGAATGAATTGTAACAGATAATTTCGTCACTGGGATCTTTTGAGATTTCATTTCTTTCGTCACTGTTTTCTTTTTTTCACCTGATGAAAGTAAATCTTTCGACTGGTAACCAAAGAAACCGATAAAGGGGACAAATTAGTTGCAGTGCTCAAACCTGCGTGTAAAGTCTGAATTAATAGAGACAATGATTATAAAGATGACAATAGTCCTATTAATGCTGTTCAGCATGTGATCCAGTAAGCATGCTGAGTTTAGCTGAAAATTAGGAAGAAATATTAACATTCCATGCTACGCATTTGGCCTCGTCCAGGACTGGATCCCACTGTTCAAGAATCTGTTGGTTGAATCATGATAAGTAACTTAATCAGTACAAGAGATGTCTAAAGGCATTTAAAAAAATTTCACATGAATTTTGGAATAGACTTAAAGTCTGTTCAAGCCGATGTGCGTTTGGGCGTTTGGTTGAATACCATGAAAACTGTAAAGATCTTACCTAGCTTTGGGCATCCCATGCAGTGGAACTGGAAGAAGTGTCTTCAGAATTTCCAGAGTCGTGTCAATCTCTGGAAGGAAGGTGGTCCTCCACTCGTCGTTTAGATACAGTAACCACTGACGGGGAAAAAAAATATTTGCTCATGGAATAAAGTTGTGAAATTGATCCAAAGCCAAAGAAGTAAATAAACATGTACACTTGAAAAATAAAAAAAAATGTGAGGCTCCCTTTGAGCTTGGGGCCCGGACCAAATGGCCCTTTTGGCTCCCCTCCCCCTCTGAGTGGCCCTGATTATTACTCATGTCGATAAGGCGAGAGCCTCTCGACAAACCAATATCGGAACAGGTTGGGAGAAAAGAGTGAAAGGCCGTTCTAGTTAGCGGAAGGTCACCCTTGAAGGGATTGCCCTAATGTTTGGGAAGGGCTCTTGACCTAATAAACTGGAGTTACCCTTCCTGAAGTCACATCTGATTTCCTTTCATTTATCAGACGCTCTTCCACCTAAAGTGTTTAGATAATATGTTGACACTCCCCCTTTCAGGGGTGGGGGAGGGGATACCCTAGGGTGGGGGAGGGGGGGGATACCCTAGGGTGGAGGGGAGGGGGATAGGGATCCCTAGGGTGGGGGGAGAGGTGGGAGGGAGATACCCTGGGTTGGGGAGAGAGGGAGGATACCCTAGGGTGGGGGGAACCCTGGGTGGGGGAGGGAGGATACCCTAGGGGGGGAGGGAGAAACCCTGGGGTGGGGGAGGGATTATCCCTGGGGTGGGGGAGGGATAATCCCTGGGGTGGGGGAGGGGAGATACACTGGGGTGGGGGGGAAGAATGGTTTTCATAATGTTAGTGAAGGTCTCTTCATCCGAGGATTCAGAGACCCCCTCCTCTTCCAGGAATCAAACCAGATTACTTCCCATCCCCTTGCGCATGCTAAATCCCTGGGAATTTAGCGCTTCCCTTCAAGAATAAATACTAATAATGCTCGTAAAAGTAAAGGACATACTCACCTCGTCAAGGTTGATGTAGCGTCACTCTCAGAGAGAGAGAGAGAGAGAGAGAGGAGGAGAGAGAGAGAGAGAGAGAGAGAGAGAGAGAGCGAACGAGCGCGCGAGCGTGCGAGCGTGCGAGCGGGAGGGGGAGTGAGAGGGAGGGGGGGGGGTAAATGTGAGGAGGAGAGAACTACTAAAAGTAGTATACACAAATAACTCGCGTATAGGAGACAGAAACTTGTGACAACGTTTAGATCCAACTTAGACCATTAATTAGTGTCAAGTTCATGGTCCAAGTTAGACCGAAACATCGTCATAAGCTTCTCTCTTATTTGCGGATTATTTATATATTGTTCCAGTCATGGTATTGTGCCTTTTTAATCTTCATTATGAGAAGCTGTAGGAATAATTATAAAAACAATAGAAGAAGAAAGGTATAGCAATAAAAAAACAGATACCACACACAAGAACAATTTCAAGGTAAAACTGTAAGAAATGTAGTTGGTGAGAGAGGAAACCAGTCAGTCAACTAGCCAGCCAGATAACTAGCCAGTAGTTATTCAGTCAGGAAACTAACCAAGATGCCAGCTGACTACCTGGTCAGCAGGTCACTCAGGAAGCCAGCCAAAAACCCTTTATCAGCAAGGAAGACAGTCGAGAAGCTAGTCAGCTAGCCAGCTAGCCAGCCTGATAACTAACCAAAACATTAGAACATAAAATGGAAGAACACACCAGCAGGCCTATTGGACCATACTAGGTACGTCTTACTCAAACCCAAAACCCCTAACAAAAATATTTGATCAGCAGCTTTTCAATGCTACTCAAGAAATAGACTTTGATAACCCAGTTAACTCGTGTGCAAATCCAACTATTAATCCATGAAGCCAGCCAGGAACCGGTTAGCTAGCCAGTCAACCAGCCAATCAGCAAGCCATCTAGAGTCGACCAGAATCCCAGATAATAAACCAGCAGTCGGATATCAATCAGTAAGACAGACCAAAATGTTAAACAGCCAGCCTGCAAAATGTACAGTCAGAAAAGCAGCCAGTCATTCGCCCAACCATTTAGCAAACTAGACAACCAAGAAACCAGAAATCCAATTAGATAGATAATCAGCTATCTATTTAGCACGAAACTCAGAAAGGGAGAGAGCCAGACAGCCAGATACCAGGCAGCCAGTCAAAGAAACAAACAGGAAAGATCAAATAATGCTACCAGATATATTTGCTTCTCTAAAAACCTCTCGTCACATTATCATCATCTCTTCGTTCTTTCTTTCTCTTTTCTCTCTTTCTCTGTTAAAGTTCATCCATTCTATATTCACATTCATCTCGCTTTGTATTCACGTTCATGCCACTATGCATGTTCATCCCACTCTGTATATAAATTCTTCTTACTCTATACAAAGTCTTACCACTATATATAAATGTTCATCCCTACTCTTTGCATACATATTCATGCCATTCTCTGTATAAAAAATTCACCCCACTCGTGCACCGCCTCCACATCTCCATAATACAGTTTTGTTCTAAATTTGCTTCAGTATTTTCATATTTATGTTCATTTACATATATTTCCGTGTCTAACGCGTTATTTATATGAAATAAAATAGAAATACGATGTATTTCTGATTGTATAGGAAGTACAGACGTGCATCCCATCTAAGCAAAATATTAACATGAGCTCGGGACAGTATGTATTAATTCCAAGACACATAATACATAATTAATGATAAAACTATTTATATGTAGATTGCATACACACCCACGTGTGTGTGTGTGTGTGTGTGTGTGTGTGTGTGTGTGTGTGTGTGTGTGTGTGTGTATGTATGTATGTGTGTGTGTATGTATGTGTGTGTGTGTGTGTGTGTGTATAGTATGTGTGTGTGTGTGTGTGTATGTATATATATATATATATATATATAGTGTGCCTAATAGGTAAAACTGGTCAATTAGCAAGAACTCGTTTAAAATTAAGTCCTTTTTTTTCATTAATGTTTACATTTATAATTTTGCACCAAAAGAATCTTAGAAAACTTACCTAACCTTATTATAACAAGCGCAATTTATTTTAGCCTAACCCAACTAAATATATTTTAGATACGTTTACAATAATTTAATACTAAACAAACACAGTGAAATATATTTTTTCTCGTTAGGTTCAGAATGATTTTTGCCAAATTACTACATACACAAATTTTCGCTTGTCTTATATGGCAAGATGAGCTTTGCTATTTAGGCCAAAATCCCATATGGCACGATATAGATATGACTAAAGTGTAATGATCACTTGTCAGTGCTGAATAATAACCCACGTGCAGACAAAAACACGGGAGGAGGAATAATCTGTATATTCCGACCCCCTTCTGGGATACTTGTCAGCAGATGGATGCACTAATGTGAAGGCTCAGGGAGTGATAATGTCAGAGGATCTCACTTTCAAAGATCACAACTATGTATCTATCACATCTGCTAGAAAAATGATAGGATGGATAATGAGAACCTTCAAAACTAGGGATGCCAAACCCATGATGATTCTCTTCAAATCGCTTGTTTTCTCTAGGCTGGAATATTGCTGTACACTAACAGTGCTTTTCAAGGTAAGTGAAATTGCTGACCTAGAGAATATACAAAGAACCTTCACGGCGCACACAGGTGCGATAAAACACCTAAATTACTGGGAGCCATTGAAGTTCCTCTATTCGAATTCCCTGGAATGCTGGTGAGAGCGATACATGATAATATACAATTGGAAAATTCTGGAGAGACTAGCCACAAATTTGCACACGAAAATCACTCCCACGAAAGTAAAAGGCTCGGCAGGCTGCTCAACCCCCCCCCCACTCCTCTCCCAGTGAAAAGCAGGGAAGCCACGAGTACGCCAAGAGACAACAAGATGATTGTAAGGGACCCAAGATTGTGCAACTACCTCCCAACATACATAAGGGGGATTACCAATAGACCCCTGGTTGTCTTCAAGAAGGCGCTATACAGGTGCCTAAAGTCAGTAACTGATCATCCGGTTTGTGGTTCGTACGTCGGTTTACGTGCGGACAAAAATAACAAACTGGTTGATCAGGCCCTGGTCCACCACGAGACTTGGTCACAGACCAGGCCGCGGGGGTGATAACCCCCGAAATCCTCTCCAGTTGAACTCCAGGTGTACAAGTGAAAGAACATGAATCTGTAGGAAACGTCGCACTTCTCACCGTGCAAGGGAATAGGGAGTATCAGGTGAACGCGTGGGAGGACAGGTTAAGAAGTGAGAGGACAAGTCCTGTGGAGAAGCTAAAATTTGGGTAGGAAGTTCCTTTGTGCTATGCGATTCTAGTTTGTGCTGGCGTTCTGTGTGAGGTTGAAGACTGGTATGTACTTCTTGAGGGAGAATTTTGAAATGATGTCTGCTGTCCATTGTCCCTGTGAGATATTGAAATTGTCGGAGGATGAATCTATGAAAGAATAGATAAACAATAGAACAGAACTGGATGGACAAGGTGGATGGTGCATCGAGGTATCTGTGGACAAAGAACTTTTTTCATGGAGGCAAAAAAAGGAAAAGTACTTGACAATAATGGTACTAAACCTGTTATTAAGGAGGTGAAGCATGGGTTTTAAACGCTGCAGGGAGAAGGAAGCTGTGGGCAGTGGAGATGATGTCTTTGAGAGCGATGTGTGGTATTAATATTATACTAGCACTGTTTTCCATAGTTGAGCATAACTACGCTGCTGATTAACATTAAATTACACATAGGTTGTAAACTAGGGAAGATTCAACTGCGTAGTTAACATCAACTGACTAAGTTTCCAGGATTACTTGATCGCACCTGGGCGCCTAGCAAACATAACGGGGCTAAGAGACATCAGGGCTTTAAGCCTAGCAAACTAGCTGTACCTGGAATCCTCTTGTCCTCTCTCGACTCCCGTTGATATTCGAATTATTCAAGACTAAGCAGAACATTAAACAGACACAAAATGCAGTATGCTTTGTTCACAGTTGATGCAACACAATATTGCTGTTTTAAATTCGCAGTTACTGCAACACTATACTGCAAATATGAAGTTACAGTGCTTGATTCATTTTAGGATAGGATAAATTTTCTTAACAGAGTTGGGTTTTTCGTACTTATGGTGAAATAAATAGGATTATTAGAGGATGAATTACTTAAGACTTATCTGCTAACGGAAAGTTATCAAAAAAAATTATTGGATGAAAGTCATACTGTTGACAGTAATGAAAAAACAACACAGGTGTAGGGAAAAACTTTTGCGACAACGTTTCCTCTATGTAGTTTTCTAATCATGACAGTTCCATAAAGCTTGACATAGAGCGAAACGTTGTTATAGTAAAAGATTGTTCTACGCCCCCCCCCCCGTTTTTAACCGGACTTCTACCTAGGTAATTTTCACAGACTATCCTGAAACTTTATTGCCAGCTCCTCAACTTTTCTTATCTAGAGTATTTAACCTGATCCAGAACATACCAACTAAATCATTCCATGTACACAGCTATGAAGCGCTGTCAGTCAGTAAATTTAACCAAACCACTTTATTTCTCCATATTATTCCTTTTTTTTCTCTCCACAGTCTTTCCTCAGGTAATTCCCGACCTTTTGTGCGTGAGCGAATGTGTAACCCTTTATCACCTAGTGTTGTATGATTTATTGGTATTCAAAAAATAAAAAGAAAACACTTTACGGAACAAGCTTTCACTGAGACGATGTCTGGCTCTATTAAAGCTTTATCAAGCTACTAGGTTAGGTTAGGTAAGGTTTGTCAGGAAACAGGACAAATGTTTCCTGACGCGGGTCTTAGTCAGATGATGACCCGCCTTTGGAGCTTTTGGTCATCTGACCGAGGCCTTCCGCTGGCTTACCGGTCCACCCCTTTAAAAATTATGGTCATTTATAACCAGTCTGTATCAAGCTACTACTTGATGAAGCTCTACATAGGACTGTCCTTGTACAAACTTATTCTGCAGTACACCTTTTGGATCCAGTTTCGGAATCCTTAGGATACGAGGAGACGCTATGCAGTTCAGGGTGAATGTGGGTGTGGAAGCAATGGAATAGGTAGAAACTGGAATACAGAGAATAATATATTGAGGGCACGTGTACAGGACGTTAGGATGTGCATGATAGTAAAAAAATGAGTAATGCAATGATTCTCTCTCTCTCTCTCTCTCTCTCTCTCTCTCTCTCTCCTCCCTCCCCATACTTCCCCTCCCACCCTCTCCCCCACTGCCTCCCCCCTCGTTAACACAGTCTCACATTTGTCAGAATCGTCCTGGTAATAAAATTTTCCACTCCCAAAGCTGCCTCCGTTATATTTTAGATTTGAACAGTGTGTCCTCTTCATAGAGATGGGCAACACACTAGCAAAAACCCCCATCAACATCACTGCACGCGCTTTTTCCTGCAAATAGCACATTTCACAATAGAAATACACACATGGCATGTCTTGGTGACAATCCAGCATCCCCCACCCACCCTTCAGGGGGGGCACGTATTTTTCAATCTGGAACTAAACCCCCAGTTACGAAAAGAATTATTCCCCTTAAAAGGTCTGTATACAGTTTTGTGTAAAAATTTCAATTTTTTATTTAATGTATTTATAGACGGACTGTAAAAAAATTAATAAGAGTGTAGAGGGTGGTTAAAGACTGAGGGTCACATGATATCAAGTGAAATTACCCAAATACTGTTTATCGGGGTGACACGACTGAAATTAGAAAAATTCTGAGAGGGGAACTTGATATGTAGGGGTTCTGAACCAGGGGGTGGCGGTTTTAGAAAAAAAAAGTCAGGAATGAAGAGGAAAAAAAGGGGGAAAAGAAGAAGCAAAAGTACGATCTGACTGGAATTTCGTATTGAGGAAAGAATAAATTTTAGATAAACATGAAAAAAGCTTGGAATTTCAAAAATTTTGTTAATGTGATATGACCTTTTACTGTCATCTTTTTACTATTTTGATTAACATGATTGGACTTTAGCAAAATGTGATAAAGCATTTGGGCAATAAAATAGATGGAAAAAGCAGCAGCAGAATCAATGGGGAATCGGGAAAGTTTTTTTAGTAAAGCCCGAAGTAGAATATATTTATGTAATAAATTCCGATGATTGGTTCCTCAGCGATCTTTTGGCTGACCTGATGTATCATTATCGTTTTTAAACCCCCCCTCCCCCCCTCTCACACTTTTTTTTCATCTCCCTCTCCTCCTTCCTCAATATTTTTTTGGGCCCAGGCACGTTTACACACTACTTTCTGACTGCGTCCCTCCTTTTATCTTCACTACGTAACTTTTTGTTTCTACCCCGTTTTAACCCACATTCAAAGCTATAAAAAATAAAAATTATTTTTAAAAATATTATATATATATATTTTATTTATATATATATATATATATATATAAATAAAAAATATTTTTATATATTAAAAAATTTATAAAAATAAAAATTATAAAAAATAAAATATAAATTTTATATATATAAAAAATAAATAAATATATTTAAAAATAAAAAAAATTAAAAATTTATTAATAAATAAATAAATATATATATATAAATATAATAAATAAATATAATTTTTATATATATAATAAATAAATATATTAAAAATAATATATAAATAAATATATATATAAAAAATAAATATATAAATAAAAAATATATATTTATAATAAAAATAAAATATATATATATATAATAAATAAAAATATAAAATATAATAAATATATATATATTTTTAAATAAAATTTAAATAAATTTAAAAATATATATATAAATAAAAAATTAAAAATAATATAAAAAAAATATATATTATATATAATAAATAAATATATATTTATAAAAAATTTTATATATTTATAAATTTATATAATAAATATATAAAATTTAAATAAATATATAATAAAAATATATATAAAAAAATATATAAAATATATATAAAAATTTAATATATATAATATATAATAAATATATATATTTAAAAATTATTTTAAAAATATATAATTAATATAAAATAAAAAAATATATATAAATATAAAAAATATATAATATTTTATATATAAAAAATAAATATATATATATTTATATAATATAATAAATATATATATAAAATTAATATAATAAATATTTTAATAATTTTAAATATATAATATAATAAAATATATATTATATAAAAAATATATTTTTATAAATATATATAATTATATAATTATATATAATATATATAATAAAAAAAATAAATATTATTTTAATAAATATATATATTAGTCGTCCCAATATGTAAAACGGTAATTGGCAAACTTTTTTTAAAATTTAAAGCCTTTCTAAAATTTTCTCTTATACTTTTTAAAGCTATATTTTTTTCATTAATTTTTAATGTAAAATTTTTTAAATTTTGCACCAAAAAAATCTTAGAAAACTTTCCAACCCTTTTTTTTTAAAAAGAACAATTTTTTTTAGCCTAACCCTAAAAAATATTTTAGATTTGTTTACATAATTTAAAAATAAAAAACCCCAAAGTTTTTTTTTTTAAAAAATTTTAAAAATTTTTTTTTGGGGGAAATTTTATCAAAATTTTATTTTATATAAAATTTATTAAAAATAATTTTTTTTGACAATTTTTTTAAATTTAATTAGATAATTTTAAATTAATTTTTAAAAATTTATATTAAAATTTTTGTAGAAAAGGTAAAAATTGGGAATTTGGAATGTTTAAAAAAAGTCCCTTTTAAAAAAAATTTTTCTTCGAAAAAAAATTTTTTTCTTTAATTAATTAAAAATTTAAAATTTTTAAAAATTTTAAAAAATTCCAACCTTAAAAGGGGTTTTTTGGTAATAAAAAATTTTCTTTTTTGTTTGTAATTTTTTAAAAAAAACTTTTTTTTTTGTAAATTTTTAAAAAATTTTGCGAAAATTTTTGTTCAAAGGGGGGGCCTTGGGGGAAGGGAGGGGGTTCCAAAAAAGAAATTTTTGGGGGGGGGGTTTTTTTTAAAAGTTTTTTTTTAAAAAACCCGGGGAAACTGTTTTTCCCGGGGGTTTTTTTTGGATTTTTTGCAAACGCCCGAAAAAAAAAGCCCCAGGGGGCCCTTTTAAAAAAACCCCGTTTGGGCCCCCCCCAAAAAAAAAGCCCCGAAAACGGGGTGAACAGAAAAAAAAAAAAAAAGGGGGGGAAAAATCCCCTTTCCCCAAGGGGTTTTGGGGGGGGGCGGGGGGGGGCAGCTTTTGTTTGGGGCCCCCCGAAAAAAGGGGGAAGGGGGGGAAAGGTGGGGGGGGAAAAAAAAGGGGGTTTTTTTTTTGGGGGGGGGGGTGAAAGGGGGGGGGGGGGGGGGGGGGGGAGGTGGGAAAATTTTCCCGGAAAAGAGTGGGGGGCCGGGGGGAAGCGGCAAGGGGTTTTGACGGGGTTCGGGAAAAAGGGGGGGAAAAACGAAGGGGGCGGAAAGGGACCGGGGGGGGGGAAGAGGGTCGGTGGGTGGGGAAAAGGGGGGGGGTTTGTGAAAAAAAAATTTTTTTTTTAAAAGGGTTTTTTAGCATGACCATATTTTTAGGTCTCCTTTTTTTGTACTTTTTTCCATTTTAAAAGGCCCGAAAATTTTCATTGTTTAATCTTCCGCATGTCTTTGTCTTCAGTTTTATTTATTTCTTGCTTTTAAACATTCCCAAATCTTTTTAAAACCCAAAAAAGCCCAACGCCCATTTTTCACAATTATCATTTTTGATTTGCCCCCATCTAACATATTCCTCAAAAAGCTACACTGTTTTTTCCCTCTGATTTTTTTATCAGGACCCCTAAATTTCTTTAGCAAAAAAAAAAAAAAAAAAAAAGGGGGAAAACGTATCACCAAGTCTCGCGACACTTTTGTGCGGTTTTTGGGGAAAGAGACGGGGGCTAAGTTTTATTTTTCACATCATGCAGTCAAAAATTCAGTTGAAAAAAAGCAGCCCCCCAAATCAAAAAAATGGTGCTGTGTTTTTTATAAAAAGGGATATAGTTGAATGGGGTATATTTACAAAAAGGGTTTTTAAAAAATTTTTGTGGAAAATGGAAGGTGTAAGCACTTTCCCCTGGAATATTGGTTAAGGGGGCATGGGGGACTTTTAGGGGTATGGTTTAAAAATTTCTCGGGGTAATTTATGGGAGTAAAGGTGAAGAAAAAAACTTTTTTTTAAATGACAAAGGCTCGGGCTGAAGCGTGAAAAAAGGGTAATATCCATGAGGGGATTCGGGAAATCAATAAAAAAAACCCTAATTTCCTAGAAGTTGGGAAGAAACAGTTCTTGCTTTTATTGGGCTCCCGGGGAAGATTTTGTGGACATGAGGGTACGGGATCTTTGTACTCCGTGCACCTCGGGAAAAATTTTAGGAATAAATTAATGATGAAAAAAAAAAAAATTACCCTTTTTCCTTTTTCCCCTTTTTACCTGCGTTTTCGTCTTATTAGGTTCATGTTTCAATTTGCCGAAAATTTCCCTTTTTCCAAATCCCCTTCCTCCATCTGCTCTTCGGTTTTGTTGTTCCAAAATTTACTTACCCCCAAACCTTGCAAATTTTATTTTTTTTTCCTTAAAAAACCCCCGTGTCACAAAAAAAATCACGGGTTTTTCTACAACCCCCAAAAAAAAAACCCTATGAACAACAAAAATGGCGATAGATTTCAACTAATCGTTGCCCTATCACTAATTTTTTCCTGGAACCCTAATTTTTTGTATTACCTTCCACAATTTCCTCCGATTTTTTTTTTTTCAGCGTCTAAAGAAATACCCAAAAAGGGTTTCAAAATTAACAAGCTAAAAATAATTTTTAAAAAGGGATTGCGAAAACCGGGGATTTAAAGGTATGAGCGGCCCCCGACGGGTTTAACGCTATAGCTAGTACCGGGAAAAACAAAACTGGGACAACTGTAAATTTTTTTAAGGGACGTCAGGCGAAGAGATTAATCCTTAACCACACAGAGCTAAACAAACCAGCCCTGACGTTCCCAAAATTACGGCCCGGGTTGGTTACCAACAAAATTAAAAAACATCACCATTTTTAACCCTTGCAAACCCCTTATTTTTTTTTCGGGAAACGAGCCGGGACCAAAATTTCATTAAAAACAAAAATCATTGTAAAAATAGACTAAAAATTAAACTGGGTAAGAATGTTGTACATTTCGAGTTGAAACTGAAGCCCTTTTTTCAAAGAAATTCCCGATGAAATTTTATTGCACCTACCTTTTGGGGTTTTTTAATACTTACAAGACTGCAAGGGGAAAAATCCTGCTTCTTGGGGCTAAAACACGAGGAGCAAAAAAAAAGGATAAAGGGACCCCGCCCAAACCTGAAAGACTAGACCCCAAAAACCCGTGTTTTCAAACAAATCTATTCAAAGCTAGTTTTTGTTTTGTATTTGTACGACTTTTTTGGGGCCCCCTTGGGGGCAACAGAGTACAGTAATTTTGCTTGAAAAGGACCCTTCTTCGAAATTTTTTTACTCTAAAAGCGAACCCTCTTTAAAACGAATCCCGACTAAAACTCCCATGATCTTTAGTACCCTAGGGACGGGTTTTAAAGATTTAATAAAAATTTTGTACAACTTCTAAACGTGAACTAACAATCCCTACCATTCAAATAAACCAACTCTTATTTCTCCATTGGTATTCAACTTGACTTTCTTTAAAGGTTTTTGACTATGAGATGCCACTTTTTATCAAAATCTTTGAGAAGTGCCAAAAAGCAAAATTACCTAAGTATGGATCCACAAAATTTACAAACCCCGGAAAAACATGAGTATGTAACAGAAAATCTCCCCCGCCTCCCACAAATGCTTGATTAAACCCCAACGTTTTTTATTAGATGGGAAAACATCAAAATGTAATGCAATTTAAAAAGACTTTACAAAAAAACCCTTTTAAAAGTTTTTCATAATTTTAACCCGAACACTAAAAAAGAAACGCTAAAAATTTTGGAAAAAATAAAAAGGATCTTTTTTATAAAAACAACACAAAAGTAAACTTAGATTTCCTTTACAATAAAAAAAACAAACCTAGTCTGCGGGGGTTTTTACTTGTAAACAAACACAGTGGGAAACCCGGAAGACTCAGATCTTAAAATTGCCCGCAATAAATTTCTGTCATGGACCTGTAAAACGTTTTTTTATAACAATTTCGATAGAGAAAATTTTTAAATAATAACATCAGGATTCAAAACAGATTCTGAGAAAAACCCATTAAACAGGACTTGAAGGGGGCCGGGGGGAAAGAAAGTTCCTACACTCTGAAAAGATGGGTTGGAAAGTTTCAGCTCTGGGGTTAGGCGATGAGGGGCCCGCACTTTGAACATGAGTGGGGACATTCTGGGTTTTTAATGGGTAAAGGGACAGTGCGACCGGGTTTTATGGGATGGTTTCGGTTTGGAACCTTAATTTTTTTCACATTAAATTTTTTATCGTAATTCAACCCCAGCCCCCCCATAACTTTTTATATTTATTAACCCCCTTTCCCTTTCCCCCCCGCGCTCCTTACCCAGCAAAGCGACCCCCACAACCGTTGATTATAATCTTTTAGTTAAATTTTAAGGGGGTTACATTATTTTTTTCCCCTTCCCCGTAAGGGGAAAAATTTTTTAAAATATGAAATTAGAAGTTTTGGAAAGGGAAAATTTTCCCAAAAAAATGAGTTTTTATTAAGCTTTCGTAAGCCATTTAAAACACCAATAATATACCAGTTTCCCATGGATGTTCGGGAGTTTATCTAAGTATGCTATAGAGATCCAGAAGCTATAATCGAACGTACTAAAAACACAAGGTGCTACGGGTCGGCACTCTAAAAAAGGATAGAGCTGAGCTCAAAAATTTTAACATTTTTAAAAAATTAGTAAAAAAGGGTTAAGAAAACCCTACAAGTTGAAAATTACACATGTGCCCCACTTACCTAAGTTTACCTGGAGGGGGTTTTGGGGGGTCAACCCCCCCCCCGGCCCGGGTCGAGACCGGGCCCTCATTGGTCAGGCTCTGATCACCCAGGTGTTACTGGGCCGCACGAAAGCTGACGTACTAACCACAGCCCTTTTGGTCAAGTACGACTTTAGGCCCCTGTCCAGTCCCTTCTAAAAGACAGCGGGGGGTCTTTTGGAAACCCCCCCTTATGTAGCTGGAGGAAATGAACAGCTTAGGCCCGACACTTACTGGCCCTGTGTACCCTGGCGCCCCTGCTTTTCACGGGGAATGTTGCATCCCCTGAAAAGTCTTTTGCTTTTCAAAGGGGGGGAGAAATTTTCGTGTGCGGGTTTTGGTACCAATCCCCCCGGACCTTCCAATGTTATTCAGCATCTCTCTCGTCTCGTTTGGGGGAAATACGATCAAAACCTTAAACCCTTCCCAGTTTTGGGTGCCTTATGTATTATGTGTGCCGTGAAAATTCTTGTACACCCCTCCGGTCTACAATGCCGCCACCCTTTTAAAGGGGACCGTTTGTACACAGTTTTCCACCCTAGATACCCCACAAGAAATTTTAAAGAAATCATCATGGCTTGCGTCCCTATTTTAAAGGGGTTTCATTATCCATCCTAAATTTTTTCTACCCGATGAGGTAGATACATTGTTGTGGTCTTTGAAGGCGAGACCTAACTTTATAAACTCCCGGGTCCTTCAAATTATTTTTTCCGCTCATTGTATGGTTAAAATTTTTGTATACCCGACACATTTTTAAATTTTTTCAAGTTTTTCCCCAAAATGAGTAGCTGAAATTTCTCCTCGTTAACCAATTGTTTTGAGTGGCCCATTCAAGATTTTGTTGATGTCCGCTTATCCGCGGTGTCTTCGACGAGGTCCTGCCAGGTAATCCGGGGGGTCTCCGCAAAGGGAAAACGCGGAGCACATCCCCAAAAAAAAGGGGAGGAATACAAAGGGGGCAAGAACTGTGCCTTGTGAAACAGCTTTTACCGTGGGGCCCCGGCTTTTTCTCTGTTTGCTATTACGTGTTTTATTGTCAGGGAAATTTTGATCCCTCTACCAACTTTTTTTGTTACTCCTTTATCACACGTTTTTTCGTGCTGTTAACCAGGTCACATTGCGATTGCTTTTGCGAACTGTGTAAACACATCTTATTTATTTATCCTCTACAGCATGAGGACCTGTCAAGTGCCAGTAGCTGGGGCGGAAGCGACCTCCAAACTTGTTTCCCTGGGTTTGTGTAACGATGGGTATCTAGGTGGTGCACTTGCTTCTTTAAAACCCCCAAAGAATTTATGATACGGGAGTTATGCTTCGGGCTGTGTTTCTTTGCAATTGCTTTACGCCACCTTTGTAGGTGGAGCTATGTCTGTTGTTTTTAATGTGTGTGGAATGACCCTTGTCCATGCTCCCTCTCCCTAAAATGCTGAAGGCACGAGTATGGCTTTTTTGCAATTCTTGATGAAAACGGGGTTCACGAGTCTGGGTGGGGCAGAATGCATGGGAATGTCATTTAATTTCCCTTCAAATCTTGTGCTTGGGTATCTTTTTGAGGGTAAAGTACCCAAATGTTGCAAAGTGTCAATTTATCAAAATGTTTTTAAATTTAACTTGTAAAATCAATAAAGTCAAACCCAAAGTGACTTATTTTTTGGGTCCTTTCCCCTTTGGTACAATAATTTGGCTTTAAAACTGGGTTGATCTATACAATGTGTTGGGGGAAGACCTCTTAATAATTACTGAAAAGGGTTTTTTTTAAGTTCACTACATGTGATTTTGCATACCAGCATCAATAATAATTTCTACAAGTACATGATACAACTATTACACCTAGCTTACATCAATATAGTAGTGAACATTCATACAAATAGTTGCAATAAACGCAATTATTGTAATCAAACAGTTCCCAGCTGGTAAATATGCATCTTAGCCTAGAACAACCTAAAGAAACCAGTGTGACTTTCCATTGTAGATAGAGGATATATTAATACTGTGTTCTGACGACTATAACTCTCCTAATGTTTTTTCACTGAAAACAACAGTATATATACATTCGAAGGAGTGTATATTGAACTTTAACGACATGTATGTATGTATTTTATATATATATATTATATATATATATATATATAATTTTATATAATATTTATTTTAAAAAATTATATATATATTATATATATATATATATAAATATATATATATATATATATATATAATATTATATATATATATATATATTAATATATATATATATATAATATATATATATATATTTATATATATATATATATATAGATATATATATAATATATATATATATATAATATAATAATATATATATATATATATATATATATATATAATATTATATATATAATATATATATATATATATATATATATATATATATATATATATAAATATATATATAGTATATATATATATATATATATATATGTATATATATATATATATATATATATATATATATATAATGGGATTTCAGTATCCTTGACTGGTGAGTGCAAAGGGTAACATGCAGCCTTAATGATTAACATGTACTCGATAGGCTTTAAATCCCAGAAACCATCCAATAAAGCCTGCTTAACTGTATTCACAAAGATATACTCGCCTTGCTGTGTTTATGGCAAGTTTAGCCTCCACTGATAATGCTCGCTCATCGACGCAGAAAGCAGAAATTACAAGCAAATTCTACCCTAGAAGCAAATCAGTTAAGTTTGCCAATACAATTATCTTGCTCCTCATAGAAAACGGACT